>OX104070.1:43431673-43642408 GCA_944474145.2 Dicrocoelium dendriticum | reverse complement strand
TTTTGAATTTGGACGACATAAAAACATTTATGATAAAATAAGTAAGTTCCAGAGCTGGGATAGTCGAAATACGAAAGTTTTCCGGCTGCATTTTAATTAGCCATACTGTGTCGCCAACTAAAACTGCTTAGTGTTGTGGCCGACTTTCAGTAAGAGTTTGTGTGGGTTGTTAAAGTCTTCAAAGATCTGCTACACAAATATGAGTTTAGCTCGCAGAAGACGATATTGTTTAGTAAAAATACTAGTCTTCAGTTGCAAATGATAGCGGAGGTGGAAGAATCTCTTAACATATTTGTACCCCTCTTTTGTGGCTTCTTAAACGCAGTGAAGTCCTGCTTTTGCCAGGGGTGCCACACATGAATTTCATTTGCAAGAATTGCTTTCATCTAAGCGTTGAATGTTTGCGAATATAAGGTAGGATCAAACGGGTCTAACGCCCTCCATAGCAGCCCCGTGTTGGCTTTCTCTTTTTACTACCACCTCAGACAATATCATCTTGCACAAGCACCCCGAGATAAATTTCTTCAGAAGCAAACTGCAGGACGTGTTCTCCCTATCGATATTGGTAATTAATCTGGTGGTGTGTGCTCATGATTCTACATTTGGCAGAGTTAAACTCAAGCATGTTCTAAGCCGACTATTTGTAAGCCCTATCGATATCACCCTAGAGTGTTATTTGGTCGTCTGTTAGTTTTACAGTCCTAAAAATCTTCAGGTGGCCCGCAAAATTAGAAAGTTTGGGTTCAAAACTTTTGCAAGTTTGCTTATCAAGACGAGAAATAACCTTGGTTCTAGTATCATGACTTGTGCGACGCTATAGTGAACCTCTATTGGATAGGACAGGGTGCAATGAACCCGCACATCCAAGCTTCGTTACAGTTGGAATGAATCCAGCCTAAGATCTGGTCTCCAATCCCGTCACTCCGAAGCAAGTGAAAACGAACTAAGTGTTCAAGGCAAACAAATGCTTTGAGGAAACCAAAGTAGACAACGTAGACTCTTTCTCCAACCTCGATGGATTGCGTCCAGCTAGCGCGGGCTAACCTAAGATTCGTGGTACATGAACGGTTATGGCGGAGTCCATGATGCTCTCGCACTATGATTTGGTCATTATCTAAATATTTTCAAATGCATCTGCAACGACAGATTCCCTGTTCTTAGCAATTACAGGAAGAAGAGTAATCTGGGGGTAGTCTGCAGGCACTACATATTGTCTTCCTAGTAAATAGGAGTGACTATTCCACACATGCACATTTTTGGGACGCGCATTTCGTCGAGACAGCGCTGGAAAAACTAAGATAACAGTTCAGCCAAGCTGGTGGCAACTACCAACAATGGCTTGGAGCGTATGCTATTCAAATTATATGAACTGCACTCACGTAACGACGGAGTTATGATATGTGTGAGAATGCTATAGAGTCGGTGATATATTCCAGCAAGTACAAGTGAGTTTGCAGTACACCGCATCTAGCCACCGAATTCATTTCCAATTTACCCTCTCTATCTTTTTGATTCCACTGGACTCGCTGCGAAGCTATTTTTTACCCCTGATATATCATAATGTCATACTTCGGCTGCATCCACATGTGACAGAATGCATTGTACACCTAGGAGCATTTGGCCGTTAGTCACATCAGTCTTGGTTCCATATTTGCCTCCCTAAATGCATTTGGGCTTTACAACTCAACTGCTCCCCGTTATTGATACGGCACACATGTGAGTTGACCATCAGAAGTGTGGCAAATCAAGCACTCATATTTATTAATTATTCTGAATCGTTTAGGTAACATACGATCAGGTGTTTGCCGCTTACCAATACTACAGCAGTGTAATAAATTTATTAACTTCATAACAACTGTTAAAACAATGGTAGCTCCAAAAACGGCCTCTCGGTGTTGTTAAGTGGGCATTTCGGGTTTATTCTGTTCCAGCACAAAGCCGAGCAACTGTTTTCCATAATTTGGTGGATGTTGGTCTTGCATGCATACTTTCTGTTTGATTAACAATACTGTGATTTGGTGGATGTGACACAAAAATAACAGGAGCCACCGGCCACCTAACTAGCGGATAAAAATATCAATTTTAACCAACCTGATGAACTGACTTCCACGCATTGATGACGGTCCCCAAATCCTGTGAAAACCTGACCACAAATAAGACGGAGTTCCAAGTTCCACCCCGTTTCCTACCTGATCGCAACTCTTTGTGATGGTAATCCCACACATGCAAAATTAACAAACACCTCTCTTCAAAGTCGTTATTATCTAAATGGTCTGTTTCTTCACACGGACATCAGCTATTCATCTGGAAATTTTCTTTGATGCATTCCACATTGGTGATACGTTCTACCGCAGTTACAAACACAGTCACACGTTTTAAAAATCCAGGCGGAAATCATACTAGGTCGATAGCATCCGATAGTAGAGTTTTCTGTCACCGCGACCTCCGCAGGTTTCCTATAGGATGTCAGCGCCTAATAGGGACTAAATTTGGCTTGCGCTGTACCATCCACGGCTTCAATCACACACCCCATACATATTGTAAACCCAGATGAATACGCACGGAAGGCATGTAAATGGGAGCTTATTTTCATCAGAGTAGGCATCACACACTTTCGACATGTAGAGTGTCAGCATACATGTACACTTGGCGAATCATGCATATCAGCCGTGCACAAGGCTGTGAGTGGGTGGTAGCTCATTCCACACTGGTTGGAACCCCTCTATGAGCCTCGCACCGTCACGAAGACCGCGCATTCTGCTCCCACCAGAAACGACCAAATGTCCCCTTGAGCCAGTAGTCAAAGTGGCAGTTTTCAACAAGTAGTCACCTAGAATGCATGAACATCAAACACAAACAAAACGATCTAATTGAAATCTCAGTTAAAATGAAAGCAATTCAACACGGAAGCTTACAGTCATACGGCAACGAAGATGAAGAACACGTGTTACAGTAAGCGCATCTTTGGCGTGCGTTAATAAATTGAATCAGAACTAGTGTAGTTACCAAGACTTGCGTTGATGCTACTTACCTAATCATTTTGTTCATCGTCTCTTCGATATTGATTAGTAGGGCTAGGCCGGTTGCTTGCCAGCCTGTCTTGACGGAAGCAATCGCGACCGCACCATGCGCTCATCGTCGAGAAATTAGACTCCATCAGCGACTGTCGCTTCCGTAACCGGTGTTTCTCTCCAAGATGCAACAGTAGTTTCTCGGAAATTTGTGCAACCGCATTTCTTACGTGAGCACGTCAATGACGACCACCCGTTTTCATCGCTCACTAAAACATAAAGTCAACATTAATTCATTGTTAACCCACTTTAATCACGTCCCGTATAAGCTAGGTGTGGTTCGCGCACATTCCGCTCCTCTGTGCAAAGTTAGCCATATAACGATTGCTTTTGTATTCTTGTATGAACATGATGGACACGTCTAAACTAGGTCTGAAATGACATAAAAATAATACAGTCCAGTGCGTACACATCGATTTGGGGGGGGGGGCACAACTGTGTCAGCAACTCTGTCGCGCCGGCAGATGCGCAAAATCCAATGCAACCAGTGTTGATGTAAGCGCACTAAATATCTGATGTTTTTCTTGTATAGCGTCTATGTTTTGCTAACGTAGCAAGAACCCGACGCACCGTCGACCTGTACAACGTCAGCTTGGTCCCAACGACCAACAGTTGACCTCTCCACATCCGATATTCCAACTTACCAAACGCAGCAGCCATCTTTGATAGGCACATGCGTAACTCGCTCGTCATGTGTAGGTCAGTAGAGTGTGCTACCTATATAGCAAAAATTCGAGGTGACCTCCAAATCCGCACCAGCAATTTGAATTTACGACAAGCCCATTCAGTTTATTACGGGCGAAGGCTGAAAAGGATTAACATTCTGGCTTTATTGATGGCGAGTTCGAACTTAGCTGTTATCTAAGAGAATACTGAATAGTGGACTTAGAGAGCGCGAAGGTATAAATCTGTGTTGCTCTGGCGTATTAAGATCGGACACCAGCACGGAATCCCGTCGTGAATCTTAAGCAATGGCAGCATATTACGGCTGCAATACATCTTATCTGGGTGCGGTAGGCTCCCTATATCTGTGATACACAAAGTGGGCATCGATGGGCTAATTAAATTCCTACACCGCTTTCGTTTTGACTATTGTTTCAGGCAAGTTGTTATAATAGTTCACTACTTGATGCTCAAAATACAGAGGATGAGCGACATGTCTCAAATTCAGTGACACTAGTTTGTATAGTGATCTAAGTGTGCTGCTTGGTACGGGAAAGTTTAGTAGCAGCCTCAGCATGGCAACTGACCCAGGTGCAGTATCCGGTTCCGCGTTATGTGATCAACTCAAAGCTAACGATATGACAGGGTGTACAGTACTAATCTCCTAAAGTTCTCTTCGTAGGATAAACCCGTAACCTTGGGATGATCCGGATAGCTACATGCTGAACTTGTTTCATTCTCTGCACCTAACACTTTTTATCGGACAATAGACGGGAGCGCCGTATTCCAACACCAGTCTTATTATAAAAGAGTACAGAGGAGTGGCAATCTTCTCAGACAAATTGTACTGGTTGCATCGAAGTCCCCACAGCAGGGTAGTCCGATATTTATCGAGGGACTCGAGACCACGGCGTGAAGGTACAACTAAATGCTTTACGGAACTTGTCGGAGGCAGCGGTTGACCACCTATGGCATACATACGCAAACTATCATCCTAGCCCACACGCAAAAAAGACGACTAGGCGAAGCTGATTTTCAGATCAAATCCCAGAAACAAATTCTGACAGACGGTCGAGTTCGCGCTGGAGAAATTCACAGCAGTCCGAAGAAACAAACATCCTCCAAAGCATCAGGCAGTCTACAAATAATGCGATGGGAGACCTAAAAATTGAAAAATGTACCATGAAAAATGAAATAAACGGGTAGCGAAGCTTTGTTTTACAAGTTCCTTTGGCTAATTGGTTGGAATAGTGACACAAAAATAATGAATGAGACTGTTAGTACTTTAAATATGAAAATAAGGACTTATCCTTTGCTCGAATCTAGGTATGCAATCCGCTTGTATTCACAGCACCGACAGTTAACATCGAATAATTCTATGGTAAACCCCAGATGTAGGATGGAGACGAAGTGTAAGCGACAAAGTTTAAGTGGATGAGTGCATCACCCAACCGTCTTTTACATACTGTTAGTGTCAGTGCAGAGACGGCTGATTCTGTGTGACAGACACGAATGACAAAGAACTTTCTGCGGTATTTCAGGTGGCTATACTGTCCTGTGAATTTCATTGAGTAGCCCCTCAAGTTTGTATTGCTGCCGAGTCACAGCAAGGGGCGACACACATGATGTGCTTTCGCAGAATCAAGTACGCCATAATCAGGTCGCCTGGTATTCTGCCACTGCTTTCACTAAATACCCCCAACCGCTGTAGCTTCTCCTGCTATGAAAGATTGCGTATTGTAATTACATACTTATATACCCGAAGTTGTAGATACTCCAGCGTATAAAGGTCGTTTTTCAGCCATTGATGTCAGGCTTGTATTGCGTATTCGACATGGGGGTGAACATACGCATTGAGCATTTGTCGAAATATGGAGCAGTATATTTGTCTAAACGACCGTTACAATAGCTCAACGTGTTGATTTCCAGTCTTCGGAGATTTATCGGATTTCCTGGAGCAACCCAAGTCATCCTGAGGCAGAAAAGCCAAGTCACGTTCGACAGCTGTTTGTTGCCGTGTATACATTCCGAGCTGTCATGAGTAGCTGCTCTGAAGACGGATGGCTAATGACTTGCATATACTGAAGTTAAAATGCAGTAAGCTTTGAGTTGGCAATTGATATACTGTATCTAGGTCCCTTTGAAGCAGATGCTGGTCGACGTTCGCCGGAACCTGCACCAAATCTTGATATCGTCTGCAAACACTAGGAAGTTTGAAGCGATTCCATGTGCAAGGTTATTAATAAACCACAATAGAAAACGTGGACCTAGAACTGAGCATTGCGGCACACCAAAGTCGACTTGTACTGGGTCCGATAAAGAGCTCTGGACTCGGACCATTAATCACCGTTGAATTGGCAAGTAGGCAACGCAGCTTAAAGTAGCGTTGCCTATCCCGTGATGCTGGAGCTTGTAGAGAAGTATCCCATGGACTGGAAAAGAGAAAGGCGTTAGAAACACACAGGAAATCAGGAAAAAACCATTATCACAAGCTGCTCCGTCAAAATATAGCGTGGGATTAGCCAATAATTTGAACATGATCGCTGTCGACTGAAGCCATGCTGCTCAGGCGTGATGATGTTACAGTTTTCCAGACAGCACACAATTGCATCGGCAACTATGGATTTCATGACCTTGGAGATTAAATTACAAAAGCGATACGGAGTGGTAGTTGGAGGAATCAATTCTGCTTCAACCGTTGTGAATCGGGATTATTATTCAACTCTTACACATAACGGGTACTTGTTTCTTGTCTAGGCAGCGCTGGAAAAACAGAGCTACTTCTCCTGCCATTCGGCTTGCTTTTGCTTTCAGTGCCTCTGAACGAATGGTATTGACACCCGGCGAGCTGTGTTTGCATAGCGAGGTCAGCTTTTGCAATACAGCCTCCACGGTAAAAGTGGTGTTAGTTAGTCCTAACAAGGAGAGGACAAACGTTGGTAGATCGCTTGGTATCAAGACCTTCTGAAACGTAGGTGCATATTGCATGCGCAACGCGTTTGCTGCTTTCACAGCCGTTCTTGTTGTGCTAACAGCCATGCTGAGCAGAGGAAATCTTTGCATCACATTTCTAGGTTATTGATGTGTTTGTACAGCAGTTTGTGGTTAGCATTAGAGGTTTTGCGATGTTCTGCTGATAGGCTGCTTTATCTTCTCGTGGCAGTTAAGTGCAGCTCTTAACCTGAGCTACGTATTTGTCCCAAGTTTCCGGTGCTGGAGCCCCTCTGTACACTCACCATGCTGCGTTGCGTACTGTCATCCATTTTCGAGTTCTTCTCCAAACGAAAGTAACTGTTGTACACTTATTACAAACTTATCTTTGAAGCCTCTGCAAACAGCTGACTAAATTTATTGACGGACTCGAGCCAGGCGACTTCCGGGAGTTCTTCCTCAAGGAATGGACAAGTTGTAGCGCTGACGAGTTGGGCTAATCGATCGTACCTTGTGATGGTTCGCACAGTCTCATCGTTCTCATTCCCATATTCCACATAACAGATGAAGTTAACTGATGACCGCCTGAATACTGCCACCTAACGGGCAGTTTAAAACCAACACATCCTTCATATGCTCCTTGTTGGCAAGCTCAAGGTCCAGCAAAGATAGCCTGTTACCTGTTCTGAACCGATTGGGCAAAGTAAAGTGATTGTAAAGTGGAACATTAGTTAGTAAATCTTTTGGATCAGCTTTGCATTGTTCTCCGAGAGTTGCAGGTGTTTCTGAACAGTGTATGTTGAAATCACTCATGATAATTATGTGAGTGTAGAATCGCTGTAAACTGCACCTTAAAGCAGCCGCTAGGTAACAGTCGGTTTCGGGTGTAGCATTAGTGGGGCGGTACACTAAGGGAAGCGTTCCTGCCTTTTAACTACAAGCGGCACCAAAGATAGTCGGGGAACTGCGAGACTCACAGCTTCTCACTGTGAGTTGCTTCGGTAATACAGCATTAGTCCTCCTCTTTTTGCGAGCCTATATTTCCGGTCCAGCAACATGCCCGGTAGCGAAACTTCATCGTCCGTCAACCCGGTGTGCAACCGCGTCTCGGTTATACCAATGACATCAAGTGACCCGGAAGCTTGGCAATCTTTCATTTCGGCCAGTTTATTTAAAAGACCCTGAGCATTCGTATACGGGCAGGCCAGTTTCTCGGTCTCTAGGAACCCACAGAGGGGTAAGGAGTCGATTGTGCGAGGAAACCGACTGATGCGAGGTCGGCAGTTACTCGTTTTTTGATGGGATAATGATACCTCGTTTGCAACGCGATGCGGCCAACGTGCGTCCCAACTTTCTTACATCAGAGTCAATTAAAGCAGCAGTCAATTGTGCTTCTGTACATTCGTCGGTATGCATGCTACTTCAGGTGTTTTAATATTGGAGCTATGCAAAGCTTCTGCGACCATTAACCAAAGTTCAGAAGCAAGACGTTGTCGATTTGTCTGCGATCGATCAAAAACAATCGTTGCTTGTCGCTCTGACTGAACCACAATTTTAGGAGTCTAAGACCTAATCCCCTATAATTTAGCAACAGGTATCCTGGTGAGCGATAGCGCTACAGTATTATCCAAAGAGTTTCACGAATGAACCACCACTGTTTTTAATCGTGCTTTCCGGTCTCTTGAACGTCTTTAGAAGCATATTCTGGCACGCCATATATCATACTTGTGTTTAGACGGTTTCGCTTGCTGTGTCTCTTATCCTTCTTATTTTCGATTGTCGCGCGCTCCAAGAGACATTAGGATGGGCGCGTATCCCAGAGAATCTGTGTTTTAGCGCGATTGCAGAAAGCAAAATTTTACTACGTCGGCGGTTGGTTCTGGTATTACTCGAATACGTCTGGGTTCTCTATGGTGTGGCGAGTTCTGGTGACGATTAACTCAATATATGTTTATCGGCTTGGGTTTGACCGTCGTCTGCACGCACAATGAGTTCCATTGGTCTTGGTCGTCCGATAACATACCCCGCAAGGTGGTGGCGGTAGACTCATGTACATTTAAGCATACAACAGTCCGGGCACAATTGTTGGATCTCTTTTTCGTTGATCGACACGGTATGGTACTCGTTTGTCCTGACATGCTGACAAGTGTTGATACTTTACTGTTTTCCCTATATTCGCGTCAACGGTGTATACAACAGAAGATTCCGCGACGGCGGCCTCCCGGTGAACCTTTGCTACAATCTCTGTATATGTAACTGATGTTCCGGAAGGTTTTGTCGGGATAATATACGAAAGACTTTGCGGTATTTTTTTACTGGATCAATAACTAACTGGGCTTATTTCTTCTCCTTTGGGTACTCCGCTTGTTACGGGCATTATTTCCTTTTGTGGTCCTCAACCTGTGTGCACCATTTTCCCCCAATGTAGAGGTCACTCTTTGACTTACGTAGTGCGCCACCAACTTCACGCATTACCAGCTTGTGTGAGAGCACCTCGTGTTTTACATTGCTAACATCAACCTAGATTAAGTTTACTGCCTTCTCTCGGTTCATCGCCTTCAACCATCCATGTAGTAGCAGCAGCAACTTGGTGATTCAGGATCGGCCCTTCAAGAAACCGTGCTGTGCGATCTATAGGCGATCTTCTGGAGTAGAACTGGAGAAGGCCGTTCTTTACAATACTCTCTAACACTCTCCAAAATAGAGGTCAGAAAACTCGGTCTATAATTGTCCATTCTTGTCGCATTACCGCGCTTTGGGTTCGGCTTCACTACCGAGCATTTCCAGTCGCTCGCCAATGCCCATTCAGACGACAATGTGAACTAGAACCAACTAACACACTTATTTTTGATAAAGTAACTAGTAATCACTAGTAATCAGAAGTACACAAAAAGCAGTGGTAACAATTACTTACTCGGTGTAAAGAATGAACTAAACTAGCCTGACGGCGACAGGTGCAAAAAGCGACCCTGACGGCGCCAGCTGCCGGGCTCATGCGCTGTAACTAATCCCGCTGTGTGCAAAAGCGCAGTCGTCAGCAAAGAGTACAATACGGATGTTTGTCCTAAGCACATGATTTCCTGACACGCAACGACGCGTTTTCATCAACTTAACATCAACAAATTGACCCAAAAGAATACAGTAATCACAGGCAACCTCAGAAGCATAAGGCGTGATAGCATTCAGGTAAATATTAAACATGGCAGGAGTTAAGACCAAAGGCATAACACGGAGGCGGGGAGCGGTCCGACCTGTGCGGCACTTTTGTACCGTTGATTATTCAATACTAATCCTTCAGGTTCGCGGCTGTCACCCATGGTGAAGTGACACCATCTCCTGGCATCCGGAATTCATGGGGTCGGAACCCGGCAGGGGTCTGATTGTAGTAACAGCGCTGTCTGGTTATTTTCCAAACTTGCCAAACTCTGCTGACTGAGAGTGGATCCGGATGAATGATTATGAAGGAATGATGAATGATATCTGAATTTCTTGCTAAGCTTAGGTTTTAATATTTTAATCTTACTATGTATGACTATCAAATCTTTTGTGCCACTCTTGTCAAAACGTTGTTCCAAGCGGTCCCCTTACTTTCCCATTGTGATCACTTTCACCGCATTTACCACAGCGTAAAACTTTCACTAATTTCGTCAAAAATGCATGGACTGTTTGCCCTGAGCCGATTGCGTGGCCTTCACCAGCCTATTCACCTCTCAATCAGGGCGATAATCATGTCACCTACTCGGGCGCCAAAGGCAGTTGCTACGCCACTGGCTAAGACACAGCACTGCTTCAACCAAACGAAAACAGCAAAGTCAGCCGAGGTCTGTCCACTCAGTTGCAACCTCTCCCGCCTAGCAACTTGCAGGAAACCAATAAAAGTTACGGGTTTACTTGGACAACCATTCTTACTCAACATCAGACACCTTGGTTCGCAGTTCACCGTATCAAATGCCTGGTGAATTCGACAAACAGCGAGTACAGTGTCTGGTGCCACTCTCTGTTGTTCTCCTGCAACTAACGACCCACACACACACCATATCTAAGGTGCTGCGGTTTAAACTGAGTGCGCCATTCTTTTCCGCCAGGTGAGGTTCAACGACCCGAGCGCCAAGGCGGTTGACAGGTTCCAGAGGATCACTTACCTAACAACTCAACAAGTTGATACCACAGGGATTCATGTAATATTGCTGGCTCCATTTGCCCTTGTAAAGTGGTAGCACAATGACCTTCTTCAGCACGGACAACACTTCCTCTTCAGTCCACATGTGATCAACCAAGTCGTGCAACGCGTTTACCAAAGCGCCTCCACCGTGTTTCCGGCGGATTACATTGACGCCGGAACATTTCCTATTTCGCAGCTGAACAAGCACGCTCTGCGTCTCAAACACTGAAGGTGTCTCCACCATGAACATGTTCACCTTCTGTTGTAGCAGCCCATGCTGGACGGTTGTTCAAGAGACGGTCAAGTTGAGCTCGTCAGATCTGCATTATGTCTGCAGCCTGTGTGAAGGCAGCTCCTGAAATTGCATCAAAAAACGTTCTCCATGGCCGAAACGTCGGTCCATACATAGCATTTGAGGAGTCAAAATATTATTTATCTTGTTAGGGTGCTGCATGGCCTTCTATCTGATTCGCCTTCACCGTCCACTACGCATACTTCATGCGAAGGAAGTCTTGAGTCATTACCCGTTGAGGTTCGACAAGCTGACTCTCAAAGCAGTTAGCAAGATTCGCCTCATGTACAGCGACCGCTGCATTCTTTTCCGACACCAATATGCCAGTTGTCGCACAGTAGTCATTAGAACAATGAAATCTCCTAAAGTTTGCGCTCCCGATTGTTTCCTCGGCCACACCCGTCACCAGTTTCCGGGTGTGGTGCAACATGTCGCTAGCTGAGTCGACGTATTCGACATCATCAAGGCGAGAAACCATTGCTTTCCCTAGTTCTATTTTCAATATTTAGGGAATGATAACGAAATTTGAACCGGCTTCAGCAAGGGAGTAATGTTGCAGCACTCAGTCTCTCAGGGACAAGCATTTTTCAGTGAAGACTACTCCGGGAAAAATACAGCCCGTTTGGTAAGCCAAATGCTTCGATATAAGCGACGGGCTCACGTCCATAGCTAGCATCCCTTCTATGGCAATGAGATTCTTTCTTTGACTTAGTTAAACCACAGCTGATTAACACGTATGAATGTCGATCAATCCATGTCAGTCTTATCAGCTACACCTGCCTCCTTTTGACTATCAGGCTCTCTTGGATGGCCCGTCCGCTTACTCTAGTATGAAACTCCGATCACATCCTCCCTTTGTTCATATCCTTGTGCCTTCATATTGCTATACACCACGTACACCTTGCCACTCTGCGGGCTTTTTTGTTGTATCTGCGGCCATGCTCTCTTTGCCACACGTTACCAGACGCTCCAATCCCCATCAATATTGTTGTCTTCAGTGTCGTCTCAAATGCACTGGCTTGTTTCTGAGCGTTTTTGCCCAAACAGTTATTTGTTATGACCTTGCACTGACCTTCGCAGGTACCACACCTTGCTTCTACCGCTCATTACCATCGGTTGCTGGCTGAAACCACACCACCTCCCCACTGTCAGCTCAGACATCATCAGTGCGCCGTGGTCTTAGTCATGTTTCTGTGTGATCATTCGTCTACTCAGATCTTTCTTTAACCCCTCATTTCACGGCAAAACTGAGCAAAAAGTGTGGTAGTTACTGGAATCAGTGTTCTAGTCCTTCGAGTGTACAGTATCCGCACTAGACTTAAGTCGATGTCCGTTAAAGTTGAGTTACGGTTCCCCAGTAGCATGACCTACCATTCCTCGCCAGTTGCTCTAGCCTTTGATAAGAGGCATTTGGCCCGCTTTAATATTGACTCCGCCCTTCCATTTGATTGGATGTGATATGGGTTTTCTGGTGTATGAATTCTTACTTGGTTGCGAAAGTCGGGAACTCAGCGCAAGTAAACTAAGAATCATTGTCAGTGACAAGCTCTCCCTGTATTCCGTGCTGCGCAAATCGACATCTGAACTTGCTAATTTCATCTAATTTGGTCGTAGTGGTGAGTAAAGCAGTTTTAGATTAAGCACCATAGTAAACCACAATGAGTAAATATATTTTCCTGTTATCCCTAAATTAATCCACCGCCAACTTCTGCCACGGTCCATCAGGGACACCATGCAGCTTATCTCGTTTCCACTTTCTCTAGTTTAACTGAACGGTACGCCTCAAATTCGACACACGATCTCTGATTGACCCGTCGTTACTGGCCAAAAATCAACGATGGTGCTTGGTTGATGGCATACTTGGTACCTAGCTAAGCGCAATGAGACCATCTCAGCGATGACGGAATCAGAATACGGCTCTCCTTGGACTCCAAGGCATCATAGACTGAGTGTTTATCCCGTCACTGCCGGATGTTGTACTAGGTCTGCTGCCTCGACCTCATCTTGATTATGCTCAGGTATTTGTAGTGATCCTCTTGAAAGCGTAACCGCCATAAACACCTGCGTACCAGGCGAGTACACAATATCCACATCGTACTTTTGTAGCCGGAAATGCATACGCTGAAGGGGACGAAGAACGACTTGCAGCGGTTTACTGGCCATCGACACAAACAGTATAGTGTCCATATACACAGTCGTCTTTCTTCCTAAATTACATCTTTGAAACACTCCATAGCATAAACTATCGCGAGCATCTCCTTCTCAATCTGCGCATAGCGTTGCTCAGTCACGGTGAGTGTTTGGATGCAGAAATCTAAGGAGTTTCCATCCTGTAAGAGAACAACACCTATATCCTCCTGCCTACTGTCACAGTTTATCTCTAAATGCTGCGCTGGATCGTAACATCCGAGTGCAGGCACGTTGCTGACAAGTTGCTTTATATTTACAAACGCGGTTTGCTGTTTCTTTCCCTAACTCAGTTTTGCCACTTAGTACGTTAACTTCCTGATCGGAGTCATAATATCAGCCAGTGTATGCTTAAAACGGCTTAAATAATTCATCCTGCTTTTTAAGAGATAGGTTTCTTTCACGTGATTAGGAGGTGGCATCGCTGGTACCACGTTGATTACTCACTAAGCGACCCGCATCCCATGGGTGGTTAACACAATCCCATGGAAAAAGCCTCGTATATCTAAAGTTCAATTTTCTCGCGTTTAAGCTTAATGTGATGTGCCCACAAAGCTGCAAAAAACGGTGAAGATTAGGATCAAGTTTTACTTTAGTCGAGCCGCAGATAAAAACATATTATGCGACGCATGTTATGCCATCTAAATCGTCTACTGCTTGCACCAATCCTTTTTGGAGGAGATTACTCAAAACCTTCAAACAGAAATGTACCCGCATTTAACGATAACGCCCAAAAGGTGTTGTGCATTTAATAAGGAAACTGGATTCATCACATATAAGCACGTGCCATAATGCAACAGACGTGTCTATGTTCGTAAAATACTTAGCTTTGACTAGACGCGACAAAATGTCTTCTAGGGTAGGTAGCGCATGATACTCCCTACGCAGGGCCTTATTTAACTGTTTCAGTTCAAAACACATGCCGTTCGCCCGTCTTCTTCATAACGATTGCGACTTGACTAACCCAGGCGTTTGGCTCGTCAACTTTGGAAAACGCAAACATTCTCACTGATGTGCTCAATTCAGGGGAGAACATGTCACGCAGTGCAAGTGGAACTATCCTAGCAGGTAGCGCTGTCAGTCGAGTCAAAGGAACTAATTATAAGTGAGCAATTTCCTCAAATTTTCGCAAATTCCGACTAAACATAGACCGCTACTAGTCACATTAATATCGCTTTTACCCTTGCCAATCATACACAAAACGATCTGGATTAATAACAACGAAACCGAGAAACTGGATCAATTCAACGCAAAGAATCGGCGTGAGCTCCACATCCACGACCAAAAACCCCGGTCAATATAAGGCTTCATCCCTTGGGCTAGACACTTCTATGTCATCCCTGTCCTTTGGATAAAGTCTGGAACCATTCCACATAAGAATACAGTCTTGATAACATCGCATGCACAATCCAGGTCTTTACGTCTTTGTTAGAATGCTGACGGTAGCACCTGTATCAAACCGGAATCGTACTGTTTTTCCTTTGATCAAAAGACTTGCGTAGACACATTTTTGCGGTACGCTGTCAGCCGATTGATTGTTCTGCGTCTGCAGGTGACTTGTCACGAACGAGAGCACTCACGTTGATTGATTGGCAGCAACGAGCAAAATGGTTGCTTTTTTCTCATCCGGCGTATTTCCGTCTCCATGCCGAACACTGCTCGAAGGTGCCCGGGTGTCACTTTGCGCAAACTGCGTAGCTATATTGTCTCAAGTTAATAACCTTTGCAGCTTCACCTCCAGAAACGGCACACAATTCTGCATCACTTGGGAGCTTCATTTGCTGATATTGATAAGTGACCAAGGACCCAATCTTGTAGATATCATTGCAATGCTTTAGCGATAAGTTGCGTCTTCGCGTAAGCCGCTTTGTCGTGCTTTCATCATTGATTGCTAGAACTATACCATTGCGTATGAGACTTTTGCCTAGGCATTTATAGGAATTGCAGGATAGGGCTATAATCTTCAATTTAGTGTTGTAGGCGTCGACGGAATCGTTTGGGCCTCTGTGGCGCAAAAAGAAAAGATAGCGCTGTTAGGTATCGTTGTTTTAATCTTCACAAAATTCACTAAACATTTTTCTAACCGTCTTCAAATTAATTGGATATTCACCTTTATCGTATTGCAACGTTTTTAGAACACGGCGCACGTGATCCCCGGCTGCGTGTCGAAACCGGGCCAAGCGATATGCCATCGGTTGTTCGTCCAAAAGTACTAAGGTGCAGACGTACATGCACTAGCTCCTCCCTAGACGCTCTCGTATGACACTCCTATCAGAAGTAATCCACAGATATGCGATAGATAATTACGATTTGGTTCGCACAAACTTGTGCGCACTGCCACATCCAGCCCTGCGCAGTACACGTGTCATGCGCACTTCGAGCATGTCACGCTGGCGGATGAAGACGTCGTGAGCGTGACCACACCATGGGTATATCCAAGTAGCTAATCAGTCACACGCAGTAAAACCACATTCGAGCAAACCGAAAATAACATTACCAGAACATGAAGAAGGTAAGTTTATGACAAACTCATGTTGATTTCAGGTGTTGCGAATCCAAGGCATATTTGATCGATGCGATTTCCGTGGACAGCTCAAAAGGGCAATTTCTCAGGTGCCGGAGAAGGCACTGTTGTATACGGAATAGAGGCACCATGAGTATGTTCCCATTCCATTTACTAATCCAGGCCAATAAGGCAGCGTATGTGGTACGTTGGTCTGCGTGATGAGTAACCTTGCATTTCAGAAGTAGTTGTTGCTTTAGCTCCTCGGTGTGGATGCGCCTGATGTGAATGTTGACAAGGTGCCTACCTGTCTATTACCCATTACCTCGTCCATACTGGCTCCAGGAGACAGTTGGTCGTCGCTGGAGGGGACGAAGTGCACCGTCCTCGTGACGGTGTTAGGCTCAAAGAGTGGTTTCATGCAACCTGTGTGGAACGGGCTACCGTCCAGCCACCGCCTCGTGTACGTCTGGTATGTATTATTTCCAAATTAGGCCGGAATGCTTCCGTTCTGCTTGTTGAAGGAGTGTGGGCCGGCTCCGTTGATGAAACGTGGCTCCCATTCACATGCCTCCCGGTCTTATTCCTTCGGGTTTACACCGGATATGGGGTGTGTGGGTGGAACTATGGGTGGTGCAACGCAAGCTACCCGTGGTCCCTTTTTAGGCGCAGGCGTCCTGTGACTGTCGCCATGGACGTCACAGTGACAGGCGAATCCGGATACGGACGCCGCCAAATCAATCAGTCGCACGCAGTGCAAACTGTGTTGGTGACCGTCAGGCCGTGAGTAGCACACAGTGAGGATAGCCGGGTTCCGTCCCTACTTGACCTTGCAACCAGTAGGCTCGCCTGAACGATGTGCGTCACTCTCAAAGCTGGAAAAGTACAGAACGCTAACAAACCCATTGGGTCAGGTAACCACGTTGAATGGCAGAAATGCGCATCAAAAAGGCTCCAACCGAAAGGCATTTTCGGGTTAGGAGAATGTGATCGAGTAGTTAAAACGGTCTCGTTTGCTCGCCCTGTTTGAAATGGTATCAACCGAAATGTGCAAATGTGTCCCAACAACTGATACAAGTGCATAATCGCTCTCAAGACGCACTTTGGCTCTGTACTGCATGTTCGACCATCCCATCCGTTTAGTGCTTGTTTATCCTTGATCAGAAGTGTGACCGGTCAACCACAGAAGCCAAACAGAGAAAACACGATAAAGTTACTTCAACGGAGCAAGTACGCACAACAGAAGCTTCGCGAATTATAATCAACAGAATGCTGCACAGTCCACTTCCCCTGAACCGCAATCAGTCACATCCCCATCTCCATAGTCATCACCAAAATTGGTAGAAAATCGGGCGAAAACTGACCGCACCTACAAGAGACAAACAGTCTTCCCAAGAATCGTGCACCAATCGAAACAACTCGCTACGCAAATTTAACTAGACCAGATATGTAGCATTAAAAAGGAAGAAGCAGCCAACTAACAACACTCGGAACCTGCAGCTCAAATGTTTCTTGGCGAGTTAAACATCAGTTAAAAATACAGAGATTGTAGCAAAGGTTCACCGGGAGGCCGCCGTCGCAGAATCTTCTGTTGTATACACCGTTGACGCGAATATAGGGAAAACAGTAAAGTATCAACACTTGTCAGCATGTCAGGACAAACGAGTACCATACCGTGTCGATCAACGAAAAAGAGATCCAACAATTGTGCCCGGACTGTTGTATGCTTAAATGTACATGAGTCTACCGCCACCACCTTGCGGGGTATGTTATCGGACGACCAAGACCAATGGAACTCATTGTGCGTGCAGACGACGGTCAAACCCAAGCCGATAAACATATATTGAGTTAATCGTCACCAGAACTCGCCACACCATAGAGAACCCAGACGTATTCGAGTAATACCAGAACCAACCGCCGACGTAGTAAAATTTTGCTTTCTGCAATGGCGCTAAAACAAAGATTCTCTGGGATACGCGCCTATCCTAATGTCTCTTGGAGCGCGCGACAATCGAAAATAAGAAGGATAAGAGACACAGCAAGCGAAACCGTCTAAACACAAGTATGATATATGGCGTGCCAGAATATGCTTCTAAAGACGTTCAAGAGACCGGAAAGCACGATTAAAAACAGTGGTGGTTCATTCGTGAAACTCTTTGGATAATACTGTAGCGCTATCGCTCACCAGGATACCTGTTGCTAAATTATAGGGGATTAGGTCTTAGACTCCTAAAATTGTGGTTCAGTCAGAGCGACAAGCAACGATTGTTTTTGATCGATTGCAGACAAATCGACAACGTCTTGCTTCTGAACTTTGGTTAATGGTCGCAGAAGCTTTGCATAGCTCCAATATTAAAACACCTGAAGTAGCATGCATACCGACGAATGTACAGAAGCACAATTGACTGCTGCTTTAATTGACTCTGATGTAAGAAGGTTGGGACGCACGTTGGCCGCATCGCGTTGCAAACGAGGTATCATTATCCCATCAAAAAACGAGTAACTGCCGACCTCGCATCAGTCGGTTTCCTCGCACAATCGACTCCTTACCCCTCTGTGGGTTCCAAGAGACCGAGAAACTGGCCTGCCCGTATACGAATGCTCAGGGTCTTTTAAATAAACTGGCCGAAATGAAAGATTGCCAAGCTTCCGGGTCACTTGATGTCATTGGTATAACCGAGACGCGGTTGCACACCGGGTTGACGGACGATGAAGTTTCGCTACCGGGCATGTTGCTGGTCCGGAAATATAGGCTCGCAAAAAGAGCAGGACTAATGCTGTATTACCGAAGCAACTCACAGTGAGAAGCTGTGAGTCTCGCAGTTCCCCGACTATCTTTGGTGCCGCTTGTAGTTAAAAGGCAGGAACGCTTCCCTTAGTGTACCGCCCCACTAATGCTACACCCGAAACCGACTGTTACCTAGCGGCTGCTTTAAGGTGCAGTTTACAGCGATTCTACACTCACATAATTATCATGAGTGATTTCAACATACACTGTTCAGAAACACCTGCAACTCTCGGAGAACAATGCAAAGCTGATTCAAAAGATTTACTAACTAATGTTCCACTTTACAATCACTTTACTTTGCCCAATCGGTTCAGAACAGGTAACAGGCTATCTTTGCTGGACCTTGAGCTTGCCAACAAGGAGCATATGAAGGATGTGTTGGTTTTAAACTGCCCGTTAGGTGGCAGTATTCAGGCGGTCATCAGTTAACTTCATCTGTTATGTGGAATATGGGAATGAGAACGATGAGACTGTGCGAACCATCACAAGGTACGATCGATTAGCCCAACTCGTCAGCGCTACAACTTGTCCATTCCTTGAGGAAGAACTCCCGGAAGTCGCCTGGCTCGAGTCCGTCAATAAATTTAGTCAGCTGTTTGCAGAGGCTTCAAAGATAAGTTTGTAATAAGTGTACAACAGTTACTTTCGTTTGGAGAAGAACTCGAAAATGGATGACAGTACGCAACGCAGCATGGTGAGTGTACAGAGGGGCTCCAGCACCGGAAACTTGGGACAAATACGTAGCTCAGGTTAAGCGCTGCACTTAACTGCCACGAGAAGATAAAGCAGCCTATCGGCAGAACATCGCAAAACCTCCAATGCTAACCACAAACTGCTGTACAAACTCGTCAATTACCTAGAAATGTGATGCAAAGATTTCCTCTGCTCAGGATGGCTGTTAGCACAACAAGAACGGCTGTGAAAGCAGCAAACGCATTGCGCATGCAATATGCGCCTACGTTTCAGAAGGTCTTGATACCAAGCGATCTACCAACGTTTGTCCTCTCCTTGTTAGGATTAACCAACACCACTTTTACCGTGGAGGCTGTATTGCAAAAGCTGACCTCGCTATGCAAACACAGCTCGCCGGGTGTCAATACCATTCGTTCAGAGGCACTGAAAGCAAAAGCAAGCCGAATGGCAGGAGAATTAGCTCTGTTTTTCCAGCGCTGCCTAGACAAGAAACAAGTACCCATTATGTGGAAGAGTTGAATAATAATCCCGATTCACAACGGTTGAAGCAGAATTGATTCCTCTAACTACCGCCCCGTATCGCTTTTTAATTTAATCTCCAAGGTCATGAAATCCATAGTTGCCGATGCAATTGTGTGCTGTCTGGAAAACTGTAACATCATCACGCCTGAGCAGCATGGCTTCAGTCGACAGCGGTCATGTACAAGAATTAGCTAATCGCTGCATTTGGTTGTATATGCAAACTTATTTTTTAATATTGAATTTTTTATCGGTATTTGTTAACTTGCATTCACCTTTTGATACCGTCTTTTTACCTGGATTACAATAGCATCCCTTATTTTGTCAATTAAATGTGTGGGTCTGATATGCCATTACTATTACTGAGGCTGTTTACTTTTTCGTTGGAATCAACTACTTTCCACCCCTGTGGAAATGTAACTCAAAGTCCTTCCTGACAATGGTACGTGCAAACAGGAAATTATTAATTTTCGTCCAATCCATCACACCCCTATATTAGCCAGAATATTAGAGAAGCTGGTTAGGAATGGTATGATGAAATTCATCATTTCACTGGAACTAAAATGCAGGTCACTGCTTGGTGTCTTGGACAAACGATTTTGCATTACATGCCCATCACCTTTTCTAAACTATCTTTCGGATTCCATTGTTTCAAGGTGCGCAGTCATTATACTATTTATAGAGAGGGAAAAGGCATTCAATCGGATACCTTAAAAACAGCTGCTGAAAAAGGTAGCTTCCTTGGGAAATCAGAATCCACTTTTAGGCTGGCTATTGTCATATCTGAGCGCCCGTTCTTAGGTAGGTACCATAGCCGACCACCACTCTTAACCACGTCCAATCACTAGTGCTGTTATTCAAGGGAGTATACTTAGCCCGTTACTCTTCTTGTTCTAAGTCAATAACGTAAGTGCAGTTATCAAACATGAGATGCCTTTCCTTTTTGCAGATGACACAAGTAAAGTCTACAAATTCCCACTAGCTTAACTGCAAGATACACCAATCCTCATACAGGAAGACCTCCACTCCCTTGAGAAATTGCGTAACACCTGGATGATTATGTTCTCGGGGAGAAATTTTAGCATCATGTATCGTGGCTGTTGGACACCTGAGGGATCGATTACACTCAATGGCGAACCCCTTTGTGTACAGCCTTCTACCCGCGACCTTGAAATAAAGTATACTTGCACACTCAGCATTTCCGAACAAGTGGTATACCAGCTAGCTGTGGTCTGAAAATCCGTGGCTAATGTACTGCATATGATCCACATAATCCTAGACAGATTAGAATTGTTTAAATACTCACCTGCCCTGTTTTAGAATAATGCAATGTCATTTGTGACAGCATGAGGAAATCTGACAGAGTATCTGGAAAGCATGAAAAGGTCTTTTGCTGAACGCCTTCTTGGTAAAACGTCCAATAAGACCTATTCGGAGAGCTGCCAACAATTCCAGCTCCATCCGCTTTGGCTACGATTATTTAGACATAAGCTGATATTTCTGCACAACATGACTCAGCAAAACGCTCACTACTATTTACCATCCCTAAAGCTACAACGTAGTTCGACAAGGGAGCTACGAAATAAAGAGTTTACCATGAGTGCACCCAGGTGCAGGGTACGTCTGCGGTCGAACTTTTCCGTATCAGTTTTGCTGTCCTTTTTAATAAACTCCTAGTCACGATCAGATCGTGGGAGTGCACAATGGCCTTTTGCCTTAAGCTCACCAACTACCTAGATTTCAAAACGATTGTGATTGCTTTGAGAGAGATCACTTGATGATTTGTACCAAGAACAGCCAGACAACATCTAATGATTAAAAATTTCATACTCAGTGATATACCCTTAGTGATGTGATCTATGACTATTCCAATTAATGCTCATTCGTTAAAACACCCCTGTTAGTTAATACAAACCGTTGAAACTGCAAAAGCGATAAAAATCACACAGATTTTTATCATTCATTCATAAGCATGACATACTGCAATATATGATCTATGCCAAATGTGGCCACAATTTCCCACTCGATGAGAACTACACCTATTATTATACAAACTACGCTAAAATGCCAAATCGATATAGTTTCACATAGTAACGTGGAGTTAGAAAGCCTTTGAACCACTTAAAAAACCGTCAATTCAGCATAGAGGCAGCTGTATGAAAAATTTCTGATCAATGCGTACTTTAATGCAAAAACACATCCCTAAGTGTGTTAATTTTAGGCTGCATGATCCGTGTCGGATAATTGACTGCAGTGTGTTCAGATGAATTCAAACGGTTTAATTGGAAAATCGCCTGGGTTGGATAATGTGTCAATTTTGGAAACGCAAGCTTGGATAATTAGCTATATTATCTGTCTGATCTGAAAATGACTGCAACTTATCAGGTCATTAAGTTTGATTAATTGTTACCTGTCGTGCAGTTTATAGAAGGCATCTTATTTGACACTTAATAATTGTAGAGGAAAAAGCATGGATAATATGCTTTACTTATCAACTGTTTGCAAATCACTTGTGCAAATTTATACTCTCGATAAAGGAATCCAAAGTCGCATTACACGATGATGTGAGGGCGAGTAACAGTATCCTTGGGGTCAGAAGTTTTAAAGGTTGGTAAAATATTAAGTTCTACTGAGTTCCGAAGTCAAAACGGCGCAAAATGCAAATATTGTGATTGACATTTAAGAAGCCGTGATTTGTTTTACTACCTCATTTCGATAAATTGGCTAATCACAGGCCGTACACCCCGTAACACCTAACCATGGATGTGCGTGTATCAAAACGGCTATCTGGAAAGATAATCAGTAGCTCTTTTTTGCATCGTCTAACCTCTGTTATCGAAATCCTAAATTATTAAATTCATAAACTCATAGATGAAACAAACAGCAGGCTCCCTAGATTGTCAAGCATTCCTTCATTGTCCGCTCGGATTCGATCTGAATATTGCAGTAAACTTTGATCGAAGTCCGTGCGTATCGGAAGAGTTAAATTGATATATTTTCAAATAGGTGTGACACGGCCCATCTAAGCTGGTCCGACATCAGGTACAAAGGAATTGCAGGATAAATTTACTGGCTGCTGTATAAACCAGTATTGATTCCAATTCCGCTGATTCTTACACCACTGATTTCGTTTCCCTATTTGTTGGAATCCACCACAATTACAGAACTTTTAGATAACTTAAGGCGGATGTGTACGAAAAGAAAGCAAAAAGACGCTTTAGTAGGTCATTGACATGGGTACTATAATTTGAATTTCAAAACAATGGTATACAACAATAATTTATAGGTATTAAAGTGTGGGAGCAGATATGAGAACATGACAAACGCTTAAAATACGAACTTCATCGATCAAGAAACAAATCAATTAGGTCTATCGAATACCTCACAAAATGGATAAGCTATGATAACACATGTTTACATTAATTGGTTCGGTTATTTACATGACATTTATAGTTAATCCCTTGATTGGGTCAATGGCTTAAAGTTCATTACGCCTAGCCGAATAAGGGAAGGAAAGAGCTGGCTTGTCCAACCCACATACGCAAGTTTTCCAAATGCTATCAGTTGGTGTTCAAGCTAAGAAAGAGCACAGAACGAAGCAGTGTAAATAAAAGATAATGGAAGTTAACTCACCTATTTAACTCATAGATCTGCCTATGTTCTCATAGGCTACCAGCTGGTCATCAATCTGAGTAACACAAAGAATATAAAAATATGGACTAAGAGAAAATTATAAATTCCTCACTTGTCTAACCTAACGATGTGCCAAGGATTTCAAATGTCAATGCTGGGTCATCACTTAAAGTAACACCATAGAATGAGACAAAATGGGTGAAAAGAATGAGAGGCAAAGCTAATTTATTTATTAAAAATCCTGGTAAGTGGACACTGTATTTCACGTTATGTTGACAAGCCCTTCCCTCAATTCCTTTGCAACTTTGTATTGCGCAGTCGTAGATGTTATTCGGCCCGTTCTCTTACGCCCATTCTTCTGTGAAACTAAGGAAAACAGCTCTTTAATGTTATCATGTTAAGTACTTTTTTAGTTGCATCTTAAATGTCCGGAGCGAAGGTAAAATTTTGGTGTCCTGAGGCATTCTATTCCATAATGTGCAATATTTAAATGCAAAGATGTTTTACCCTAGACCTTTGAGGCAGTGAGTTAGCTTTATCACATTATCCATGTTTCTTAGGTCAGGCGGTGAAGATTCTTGAAATACCGGCTGATAATAACTAGCATTTGTCAGTCGATGGAAAATGTTAAATAATAGACAGAAATTTGTCTTTCTTCAAAGAAAAGTGGCTCGGTTTTAACCAAATGCATCTATGTTTAACAGGGAGCGTTTAGTGCAACCCGAATCTTTTTTGCAGTAGACCCCTGTGTAACTTCGAGCACACACCTGTTGCATCTTACGTTGCCAATAAAATTGCTAGCAGCTGATTCTATTAATGGTCCGGTGTATAGTTTGAAAGATAAAAGCTTACCGTCGCTAGGTATAAAAAGGCGCCATATATTCTAAACAATCTGTCATGTTTTAACCAAGGTGTTTTTACTGAGAAAGTTGGTTGGATTTAACCGAGGCCTAAGTCACACAACCATTCACATAAAGGGAGAAGGATTACGTGCAAATAACGGACATTCGTGTGGAAGGAAGCATCCATTACACTTAATGCAGCATCTATATTTTGAAAAGTTCATGGAAGACCTGACACACCATTCCTTTAGGGAAATTAAGTTAAACTGCATCCCAGAAATTAAAAAACGGATAGTGTGAAGCAGTGGCGTAAACACTTTTTTATCATCAGCAAACAAATAAGATTGACCATGCATTATTGCAGGGCAAGCTTCCTTTATATATGGAGAAAAATACTAATAGAACGGAATTCTAAGGTCTCCGAAATTAGTTTGGTTAAAATGCAATTTTTCATACTGAACTATGTCACTGCTCAAGAACCCATCGGTTGCTCTATCCATTACAGGATCTGCATTACTTTATCATGAATTTACGGAAAAAGGCTTGATAGCTATTAGCTGAGAAGAAAACTAGTGTACATATTGCCGAAAAGATCTGATGAGCCGTAATTGCTTGAGGCGTTTCTGTTATTATTACTCAAATCAAAATTGTACATTTTACACCATGTTCCGGAATTTTATTTTAGAACAATTTCTGATTTGCTTCTGAAAGCTGACTGACATATTAGACCGTACAAGATGGTTACCAAGCACCTCTCATGAATTTGACACAGACTCCGGAACAGCAGTTTGTAACATAGGAAATATCTTGTAGCCTACGTATCATGTTCGTTGCCTGCTCATGAAGCAAAATCTGGCGATCACCTTGAGGCACTTATTACTCTTCCACCTCTTCATCAAATAGATTTCTATCGCTCATGCCTGCCAAAATTTCACTGTGATTTCTTTTGTACTATCACATCAGTCTACACGGACCTAGTCAGAAAGTTTGACGCTAGTTCACGCATTCAACCCTTAGCACAGACGCTTCCAGCTTTTCTCTGTTTGTATGTCATCCAACACTTCACTTTCTGTGATGTCTTCTTCTGCATAACGCATTACAGTTTTCCTAAAGATGTTTGCGATAATCTAATCTTTCTGAGCTCTTCATGCAGTATGACAAAGCTGCATTTCTTCCAATATGTCCACCTTCATGTCTCTCTCCGTGGCAATATTGCATAGCATACGCCGGTCCTCTCGAGCTCTGTACTACCGCTTTGCCGCGTGAACTAGTCTCTCATCCTGAGGCAGCAGAATCTAGGTAGTGTTTTGGGGCAAAAATGAAACGTCACATGCTCCAAATAGCGAGGCACACGATTATGATGTGAAGAATTCTCCACTTTTCGACCTTCTTCCGAGGTTCGAGACAAAACACAAAACTTCGAATATCATGGATGTCATCCATGCTTTGGTGTCGTGTCTGTATTCACAGGACAAAGTTTGCAGGCCCTTGAAGCATCTTGGCTTCCCAAAGTTTCCACTTATGAGAGGCTTCAATTTGATCGTCCCCGTGGAGTTGGTCACAAAAGTACAGTTATCCGTTTTTTTTTGAAAATTTCCCCCCAACTCACTTACTGCCGTTACGCGAAAGGTTTTTTCTGCATTAATTTATAAAACAATGCCGCCTGATCTGTATAATAAATGGCTGCCGGCAAATATTCTTTCAAAGCAACTGTTAGGATCTCCAGGCTCCAAAAATACACAGCTCCCTTAGGGGCGTTGTTCGTTTAAACATTAAATAAATAATTAAATACATTTTTATTCTCGGCTACGCGAGGGACGTTATTTATTGTCTTGTGGGAAATAACATACCTTTATCGAAATCCATGAGGCCAAACATTACTCCCTTTGAACTCCGCAAAACTAAACGGACGTGCGAAGGATCACGTATGCTCACATAAAAGTGCCCTATTTTTAGGGATGATAGAACCCACATTTCACAAATCACTTATGAACTGATTTGTCCACCCCTCGGATTCTGCTCTTCTCAACGTCTTTCGTCCAAGGCCGAAGGCGTCGGCGTCAATAAGCTGCTCTATGTTACTTTTAGAAAAGTAGGTAGTGTTGAAGAGCTAGCGTTTTACTTCTTCGCTATCGCTCCTTTCTTTCCTCCTTTCTACACGCCTAGAAATACTTCGCGTTTTTCTTCCAAAAACCTATAATCTATAATGTTTGCAACATTGATCTTTAGTCATATATGTAAGTATTTGTAGCTCGGGATGCGGATGAATGTATGCGGGTGTTCTTCGGGCTAGCTGATTTGGCTGCAAAGGTTTCATCGTCAGGTTAGACGACATCATCAGTGCCATTTATGCGGGCCACTTACAGATCCAAGTGATTAATGATCACTTGATTCGAATGTCTGGAGTCGATTGGTCTACATGAGCTGACCGTGTAGTCAGCTTTCTCGTATTGTTGGCTAGAATCCGCCTCAACGAAGTTCCTTTGTCCAGTTGATCTGGGGCGGAATATTCTTTCCACCCTCAGTGTTTCATAGGCAGTGTCTAGATCTAAGTGTTTGTTGATTGAGTTCTTCCTCGAGTACGAAGCCTCGATGAACTCGCGTGCTTTTCGACTTTTTGTCCTGCCTATGTTCATGACATTCCAAGACATTGGCACACTTTTGGCGGTGTTTAGATATTTCTTCTAGCTTTTTGTCCATAAAGGGTCAGTATACATAACTGCGGGCAAGCGCCTTCATCCGGTTGATTCCTGGATGTCCGGTGTGGAACTGCCGAATAAGACGCTCCTGAAGTGCCTTGGGGATGACCACTCTTTCCGAAAATAGTATGCAGTCGTTTACAATAGAGAGAAAGTGTCTCCTCTGGAAGTACTGCTGCAACTCGGCAGATGGACATGAACGTGCCCAACTTGATTTGTGAAATTGTGTAACCTCCTTGAGTATTGGGTCCCGAAGGGTTTCGGTTCGTACAGCTTCTGCAGTAACTGGTTGGCCATGCAATGCATCAGTTACCAAAAAGTTGACGTCAGGTTCAATCTCGACCGAGGCAATGATTGTGCCCTCATGTTCTTGCTGGTGAGCATAAATTAGGCGTGACAATGCATCCGCTTGGCCAATGGAAATTGTAGACTGGTCCTGGATCTCGAAATCATACCTCATTAATGTAAGAGCCTAACGTTGTAACCGGTTGGCTATGTAGGCCGGAATGCTCTTTTTCGAACCAAAGATAACCAGCAAGTGCTTGTGATCTGTCAGCATCTTGAAGCGGCGGCCGTATAGCATTTTGTGGATTTTCTTGACTGCGTGCACTATGGCCAATGCTACTTTCTCAATCTGGCTATAATCCTTCTCGGCTTTCGTAAGTGTTCTGGCGGCATGGGCGATTGCTTTCTGAGATCCATCGGTGTACGTATGTGATACTACTGCACCAATCCCCTGACATGATGCATCTGTGGATAAAACTATATATTTGGAGGGATCGAAATGAGTCAAAAGCAAGTTTGAGGACCCGTTCGAAGGCATTCTGGCATTCTGATGTCCAGTTCCATGTTTGGTCTTTGGCTAGTAGCTTTTTTAATGGGGCACGCATGCGATGCATCTCAGGCAAGAATACGCTGTAGTGGGTGATAGGCCCACAAAAGGAACACAAGGACTGTAGATCTGTTGGTGGAGGCATTTTTCTAATGGCTTCTACCTTTTCTGGATCTGGTCAACATCCATCCTTTTTCGAGGATATAACTGAGGTATCTGATGATCGGCCTGAAAAATGTGCATTTATCGTCACGGATCCGAAAACCGTACGACTGTATGCGACCAAGCACTTCATCCAGGCGGTTGAACAGTTCTTCTGGTGCTCAACCATCAGTATACTATCTTCCAGATATGTAGCCGTTCCAGAAAAGCCCGCTAGCATGGTATCCAGCAACTGTTGGAAGACGGCTGGCGCCGTTTTCACATCAAATGGCAAACGGTTGTATTGGAATAGCCCACGATGAGTGTTGATCACCAACAACTCTCGAAACTTCGTCAACATCCACTTGAAGATAGCATCGGATAGAACAGCCTTAGCAAAGTACTTACCACCATTCAGTTTTGCAAATTTATCTTCCGGCACAGGTAATCGGTCAGGTTGGTCGTCCAGTGCGACGTTGAGGCCAGCTGAGAAGTCAGCGCAGACGCGTACCTTGCCATTTGCTTTCCTCACTGCGACAATAGGTGCGGCCCATGAAGAGTAGCTGACGGAATGATGACTCCGGCACGTTCCAGTCGATCGATTTCTTGTGCAACGGTTGACAGGGCTGCATAGGGTACGGGTCTTTTAGTCTTGAAAACTGGTTTTAACACCCGGTCGCAAGCTTAGTGTTGTCTTGAATTTCGTATAATGGCCCAAGCCATTCTGTAAGCCAGAGGCAAATTTTTGCTTCAGATACGTTTCATATCTTCGGCGGACATTGATGATGGGTCTGGACTTGCTCGAACTCGGTTGCAAATCTAATTCAAGGGAAGATCGAGGAGTTGCAACTTTTCAATCCAGTCGAGACCAAGAAGATCCAACTGCGACCTGTCTGAAATGTGGCATGTTCCAGACTTTCCCACAACTTGGAAAGCAATCTTGCGATTGAGTTCGTGCACTAAGTTTAGCACACCGCCGGATCCATTATGTGCCACTTCCTACGACTCTATCATCTTCGGTCTCTTATGTGAATCCATGTGCTCCTGGAAATAATCGTGATGTCCGAGGCCGTGTCAAATTGCAGTTTCGTTGGGATCCCATTGATTAACACAGTGATGAATCGTCGTCTCGGTTTACACTCGCTTTGGAATGCGGCAACTATGGACAGAGACCCAGCGCCGTCTCTTCTAGAATTAACTATTCGATAAGACTTCTGCACTTTCTTCGACCGGACTTGAATACAGCATTCCTCTTTATGCCCACGCTTATGACACGTTTGACAAATATGATGTTTGAAGGGACAACGGCGCGCGAAATCCCATTCGCAGTATGACCAGCATGATGTGGGCGGCTTGTTCGTCGGCCCCTTGAAGGGTTTGCTTCGGTTGTCGGTCCTGGCCTTTTCACCAGTTGCACTGTGGCTGATGGTGCGAGACCATTGCATTCGACCATGGCAGTGTCGTGTTTTAGAGTAAGCAACGGTTTGCATTCGCTTACGATGGCCTTCAGTGTCAGATCAGGATCCTGCTCCAGCTAAGCTAAAACCACGTGCGGATGTCAGCACCACTGGACGATTGTAGAGCGCTGACGAAAATGAGACACTTAAACTGATCGTCCGTTAAAGAGCGTAGTTTGAAACGTTCACACTCGCGGTTAATCATATCTGCTAAGGCCCCAAGCTCGTCAGACTCCTTGTTGACAATTTTTAGTCATTGATAGCAAATACTAAACAAGGATACCGACTCGACAAAAAATTTCCTTCAGCCGCGACACTACTTCGTCAAAGTCAGCTCCTTCGGCTGTTTGGGCAAAATGTGGTCTATGTACCTTGAATGTTCACTTATTTCGAGCTTGCGAAGTAGCCATCGCACCTTCCAGGAGTTGTCCTGAAGAAGGAAGTCCGTCCGGAACATGTCTTCCCAGCTGTTGAATCACGCTTGGAAGGTGCATCCAGAATCCGCGTCATAATCAATACTCACTTTGATCTGTAAGTGGCCCGCATAAATCTCACTGATGATGTCGTCTAGCCTGACGATGAAACGCTTGCAACCAAATCAGCCAGCTCGGAGAACATCCGCATACCCTCATATGCAAGTAGCCAGTTCCCGCTAAAGTCAGCCCCTTATACTGCCGCATAGTAGGCTTTTGCACAAAAACATATCAAATGTTTCTTATCCTCAACTAATACACTGAGTTACAATGAGACATTCCATATTATTTGGTTCAAAGGCAGTGACAAAGTAACATCAGTCTACCGTTTTTTACCCGCCTATTTGACCCCTTACTCTTCATCTCGACGCACGAACTCTAGTCAGAGGAATTTGGAACAGCGATGAATAAATACCAAATAACGGTGTTGTACATGCTGACTGCTTATTTCAAAAGTTTCTGAGGTTAAGCTTGCAAAGATATCCGTTGCATATCTAGGAAGAAGCGTCACTAATATACGGTGGATATGTGACCAACAGAAATTAAATCCCCACCAAGAAATATTTGGTGCTGCGTGCGGCGCGTCGACCGTCCAGTTATAAGTTATGTAGGTGTCATCGCGCTCCCACGGCCAATTGAGTTAGGGGGTTGGTAGCACCCCGTTTGATTCAGTGGAAGTGAAAGGTGTCCTCCCGAATTGCTCAATAAGCGTATTTGTTGCATGCATCGCCACCTCCATTGCATCCCGACTTGTTCAGTTCATTGAATAACCCAAACCTTATAGGAGAAGATTTGTCGCTACTAGGCCCAGTTAAAGAGCGCTAGCCAGCCATTTCGACCGACGGAGCTGCGTCAGTTCGCACATCAGCTAAACCTAGCGGGATTCGAGCCCACGATCTTATTCATACGAGTTGGCTTCTTAGGTCATGACTGCGATATAGTGAGGATCATTCACCATTGCCATGCAAATTTTGAGCCTGAAGAGGATTGGGTTGGTTCCCAGATCTATGACTTATTTTGTTAGCCGCCGTAAATCGAAGGTGTCATGTGAGACGCAAAAGCGATAAATGCTAATTTGTAAGTAGCGGGGAATTTATGGGGTTTTGGTCAAGCTTCCTTGCAGTTACACTCAGGCAAACAACCATCACACATCCAAGAAAGACCTAGCTGGCGGTTTTGTCCTATGGGGCCACATTAGTAGCAACACTCCTCAAATACTGCTAAATTCTAACACACGACCTTACTCTTGCGAGTTAGTGACAAATGCTCCTGAGATATAAGTGACGACAACTGACCGCCATGACTGACATTTAGCTGTGAGATAGCGCGTCTCATACTCCACTGTCATGCATGTATTGAATGTGCAGATGTTGGGGTTGCTCCTATGAGTAAAGACTTCCTTTGCAAGCCGCCACCAATCGAGAGGCATATTAGCTGCTACGGCAATTACTCTGGAGCCTTGTTCTCAGCACGTTCCTAACATACATGACAGTCGAGAATGAGCCACCATATACCCGTCATGGTGCTCAGCCGACATCACACATAGCTACGTGGCCAACTTCGCTGACTCATTAGAGTAAGTTCATGGGTTCGAATCCGGCGGGATTCTGCGGGTTTGTGCTACTGACGTCTTACTATAGGTCAAAACTGCCATATAGCACATTTTTGGATGTGTTGTGACTAGATGGCGTGGTGTAACTGCAACAGATCGTCTCCTGAAACATGACAGTTCTCCATACTACTGACTACCTCGATCCTTATTGAACTATCAAGACAACAGACTAAAGTCTATATTTTTAATTAGAGCTCCTAAGAGTTTTATTGGTCAACTTAATACAAGTACCATTCTAGCACTGACAGATACGAGATGTTGATATGCCTTTATCTTCCAGAATGGCTTTCCTGCTTTTAGGTTCATTGTGTTAACGCTACTTTCAATGATTCACGGATGGTTCCGGTCAGGCAATTTTCCGGAACCCGTATGCTAATACTCGGCGCAAGCACGGTTAATTTTGAACAAACCAATAGTAATTAGTCCTTATTCAGTAGGATCGTCATGTTGCACTACATCAATAGGTTAGGTTGCCTGTAAAATACCCGAAATGTTTACTTTTAAATCCATCACCGGAGGAGAAGTTCGCGTTCAATACTCCAAAGTATTATATGACATTTATAAATGACATCGTTTTTCTTTCCATCATCGGAATATTAAATTGTCGTACATACATGTATGGTAGTGTTTTATAGCATAAATCAATGCTAGTTTTTATAACAAAGTTCAGTGCGTAAACTTTTGTTACTTGGAAAATACTGCGACATGAGTTAGCTACTGGCAATTTGTGGGGTTGACACAAATCCACGTTGTATAAATATGAGGAGGAACATGATCTTCCAAACGTCCACCTTGTGTCTGGTCATAGCAAGCGTGAGATAATAATTATGTAGGTCCCGTGCAACCCATGCACGTAAAAGTATCATATTAAAGCACACACTGCTAGTTTGCATCCACATGGGACACTGGGTATAAGAGTATACGGAATACAGGTTGTAATATAAAAGTAACGAAAAACTAGCACACTATCTGTATACACGGTAAAGTCCAAAGGCGGTCGTACCGCAGTAGTCCACCATCAGGGTGGTCGGAGTTTCGTACCTGCATCCCGCAAGAATACACTATGTTAAGCACGTATATTTAAGCTTTTATGTATAGCTTATTTGCGATTTTAGTATGCAAAATGAGTGAAAAGAGAAAAATGTGTCTTTCTAACGAAAGCCTCCTTGTCCCATCTACTACGTATAAGGAGGAGATAACAATCTGATCAGCAATGGACACTGCAAATATAACACCTGGTGGTCGACAGCTGGTACTTTAGCCACGAAACTACATAGCTTTTCGTTCACCTTCTCACACACTACTGAACACTGAATGCAGTAAGATAAATGAAATATGTACAACTCTCTCAAGATATGGTGAAAAACCTTATAAAATTTGTCTGCGTGAATATCTTTATCGTTCTCATGTAACATTTAAAATATCTGACTCACGGTATTGCCGGATTCACAAATGAGACTTGTCATCATAAGTGTGCAATCTTTCTTGGAGTCGAATGGTGGTAAAATATAAATCTAACAACTTTTTGAACTGCTGCACAGAAGTTGCCTCCACCACATGTCCAGGTTAACTGTGCCAAATATTTACCACTCTTCGTTCGAAGTACAGTGGGTGGGAAACTCGCTTCAAATCCTGTACGACAAGTTTGTATCTGTGTCTGCGTATGTTGCATAGCCCTCATAAGTCGGGCATTGACCTCAGCATGGGGAAGTCTCCGAGATAGATAATACGGTAGGCCATAATGAGGTCAAGCAACAACCAACGGGCAGGACAAAATGTAGAGCACTAGTTTTATCTCACCGACCTTCATATCCCATACCACGTAAACTCTGGATGGGCCTGGTAGCAAGGTGTTGGAGCCGTTCGATCTTTTGTGCCTCGCCTCGGGTAATCGGAAAGTAAACGGACGTACCGTACCCTAGCATTGGTCCAATGATGGAAGAGAAGAGGCGAGTGGCAACCTCTTCGGACCATGTGCCGAATATACGTTTGAGAGCCCAATGCATGCGCAGTCCGTTACGATATAACCTCTTCGTCTTGTCCACGGACTTCAAATTGTCTCGCAAGAGTACACCTAGGTACTTCACGGATGGTATGGGATAGTTCCGGTATCATTTTTGCTGAGGATATGAATATTCCGGTGGGTATTCCAGGCTCTTCAGAACTTCATAAGGTGACAAGTGTAGACTTATTGTCAACCGGACTGAAGATGGCGAGCATCTTTTAGGCTGTAGGAGGAGCACCGGCTGTTTCTTAGTAGCACTACTGATATCCGCCGTGGACGCTGAAGTATTACTTGGTGTACACAAAGGGTTAGTCAAGTATGGTCCCAAATAGGCCAAGCTGCCGCAAGTTACAAGTTGTACCATTCCATTCTGGGTTGTCGCTTGTTCTGAAATAACTACTTTAACTCAGATCATGCTCTTGTAGGCTGTCGCATTTCCATGAACCTAGCCGGGCGGCGGACAAAGCGTCTCCTTCTTTTGACAACTGAGGCATACCCCATGTTTCGAACAGTCAAGACCACCAGGGTGCCTACCAAACTTTTACCCGAGAAATCTGAGGACACTGAAAATCAGTGAAACGAATCCCGGCTGCCATGAAACTTGCAGGATTTTCTGTTTAATTCACTATTATTCGTCGCCTCATCGGTACTTGGATATTCCAAACGCAGATGAACCTGTTGAAATCTAAAAGACGACTTATTTTTAACTGTGAACACATAGTAACCTGGTACAAAATTATGAGCGAACATAATTTGAACTCGAATGCTGATAAAGATTCTTGGTGTACCCATATGGCTGAAGGAAATAGAAGAGGTTGGAGCATTAGGTAAGAATGGGGTTATATTCCAACCTTATGCAACACTAGTTGCAGGATAGCACGCATCAGTACGACGATCAGAGACAGCACGAAAGCCATTATTCAAAATATGCACTTCAGTCTTGTTGCTTTCTTGGAGTCTGTTGGAGTGGAGTTTAGTTGGCCTATGCTTTAGGACCCTTTTCTACTCTTAGGAATGCAAACTGATCCACGAACATTAAGTTTACTAGTTAATTCGGCGTCTGTCCTCGGACACGCGAACACATCTTTCACTCGTCTTCTTGCGGCTTGTGCGGATTCACTTGTGCCTGCACTATTCTAGGAATGTAGTGAAGTCATCCGCGATGCACAAAGTTCCCTGTTTTTACAGGCTACAGATAACTGAACTAAATCAAATGTTGTGGTGTTGGACGAGAACAGCACTGACTGTGCTAACCACAGGTTAGTACCCGGATACAAATGATGAAAACATTGCTGAGCTTAATTAACGCATGACACTTCACTGCGCCGCTTGAAGATCCGGTATGTTCTCTTCCATGATAGGGTTACCTAGTCCATGCATTTAGTATGCGACAGGTGCAAGAAAAGCGCCCCACTTAAAGCAAACCGATATTAGCTGTGCTTTTTGGCTTCAAGGGTGCGCTCAGCTTTGTTGATCAATACACTACGTTTGAAGTGCTTGCGCGGAAAGTTGTGAACTTAAAACATGAAGACATTTCAGCGTCTTTACTCTTTCAGTACATTCCGCGTCGCGATCTACGGTGACAAGTAGGACATTTTTCCGACAATAGGTGACGTTCTCAATATTGCCCGTTTTCCCTATTTTGGTTTGCCTTCTTCGTGAACCCCGTCATGTGGCTTTGCTTTGCAGAATCTCTCGATGCTGTAGTTGAGGCCCTGCCTGATAAGAAACTGGATTATGCGGGAGCAACATTTTCCTTGTTAAATGTTTTTAGCTACTCAAATCAGAACCACGTCTCCAGAGTGGGACATATATTGGCATACGCTCCACATGTTTTAAGTGCAGTGTTATTGCAGGATCACTAGCAAAATGAGGACCTCTTGGCTCTTGGCATCGAGAAATGCGGTTAGTTAATTAAATCACCCAACTTACTAGTTGCATCAGCAACGATTGGCTTATAACCATTAAAGTTAGTTCACTCTTTGCTTAAGTTTGAACTAGCTTCTTGAATCCGCGATATCTGTGACTTAAAAATGGGTATCTCTCATTCTTATATGCCGCGTTTACACAGCCACAGTTAGGGATGTCCAAGTGTATGAGCGCAGCTCTTGGACCCTTCGATTAAAGTAACTGAAATGACCCCGAGTTTCCGATCACCGCTATATGTGGAGCTTTGCTGGTTTTGGACAGCAGCAGCCTATTCACATTGATGATAGGCATGACATGACTGATAGGCAATAATAATCAGGCTACTTCATTAAAACAACTGGTGTTACTGAATAAGTTGTGCTGGCAACGAAGCGTCTGCCAATCAATCATTCAGCTCAGATAGCAGTGCAAAACCCTCATCCACATCCCTAGTTACGGATATTCTCTACTATTGCAAAGCACTTTGGGTGCAACTCGCTATAATCTGCTCGCCGATGAGAGACATTTGCCAGCCGGCGATAGTCCACTGACGAGCAGCGGTTCTTCTTTCACGAATGCATGCTAATGCAGGTTTTTCCACCCAGTTTGCACTAGCGTCCTCCCATCACCCTTCCTTTGGCTTGGAAAATGATATAACAACATGGACGACGAATGCTGCGTCCGCTGATCACAGATGCACACAATCGGAAGTATACATATTAAATGGTGATTTACCAGCAGAACGTAAAATGTTTAACCAAGCTAGGGGTACAGTTGATTGAGGAACTGGAAAAATGCGATAGCAGTCAAAACACACAAAACGAAATGCAACATCAAACTTAAGCAGGCAGAGAAGCCGAATTAACTTTCCCATCATAAGCTAATTAGGGAAGAAGATACGTGATTTATGAACCTATCTAAGAGACGTCTATCGAACGCTGAAAAAGCGGTCATTGTCCAGGCTGGGCAACTCACTGTCAAGGACTCCAATCCCATCGATTTCCTCGATGCACTGGAATCAACGCTAAAATCATGCAATATCGCACCTGAAACACAATAAGTGATCAGGCTCAGGATTATCTCGGCTCTCAGTCAGAAAGTTGAAACCAACATATTCAGCGCCAGGGAATTGAAAGCTTTGACGGGTCTCAAAAAGGACAAGAGCATAGTTATACTGCCGGCAGACAAAGGACGCCCAAGAGTTCTACTGGACAAGACCGATTAGGTGATGAAAGCACAACATCTGATCAGCGACACCAACACATACCAACCGCTAAAAGAAGATCAGACAAAAAGCCAATAAGGCAACGTCAAGTGCAATCTGCCAAAACTATAACAAATTTGGAAACTCATCAAATCGCAACACAAAATGATGAAACCACGAGATTCGATACCATTGCGATTCTACGGTCTACCAGAAGTACACAAAAGAGCAGTTCCTCTTCGTCCCATCCAGTCCATAGCTAGAAAACCAAACTACAGACTTGCAAAAGTCCTGGAAACGACTAACACATCTAATTGCAGGATCAGAACACTCGATCAACTCGGCTGAACAGTTTCTAACCAAAGTCTAAGCTACAGCCATAGAACGAGACGAAATAACGCTCCCTTTTGATGTGACGGCGCTCTTCACATCGATAGGCATTAACTTGGCGAAACAAAATATGGCTGCTCTGCTGAAGGAACACGCAGTTTTTGACACAATTAGTAACGTAGAGACCAGACAAATAATTGGATTTTGTAGAAAGTAGAAGTCACGATTAAAATTCACGCACAATAATGTGCCTCGACGGGGAATCGAACCCCGGCCCACGAATATCCGGTCCGCTTCTCTACCATCGCCCATTGGACCTCGAAGGACAGGTACTTCGCTCCTTTGGGAAGTGACCGGTGAATGAGTCAATCTGCAACAACAGGACAGGTACTGTGAGCTTATTAACAATACGTCGCAAACCAAGAGGAAGTCATGTGGTGGTTCGGTGTTGCTCCTCCCAACCCTGAGACCCCATGACCGGTTTCGTCCTCCTTTGGACTCATCAGATGGAGATACCCTGAGCTGGGGTGGACCTCGAGGTATAGTGTTCAAAGGTTGACGCCCTGACCACTATGGCTCCCAGGTCCGCGAGCAACGTTTGGCACAGCGGTAAAGTGTTCCAAGTGGCATTTGGTGTACTCGCTGTGTGGTTGGATTGCGACTCGCAATCTCTATTCAGACCTCGGTCCTAAGTGGACCTCGGTCATTACGATCACAAGGACCGTAACCGAATTGGTGATTCGGTGTTGCTCCTCCCAACCCTGAGACCCCATGACCGGTTTCGTCTCCTTTAGACTCATCAGATGGAGATACCCTGAGCTGGGGTGGATCTCGAGGTATAGTGTTCAAAGGTTGACGCCCTGACCACTATGGCTCCTAGGTCCCGGAGCAACGTTTGGCACAGCGGTAAAGTGTTCCAAGTGGCATTTGGTGTACTCGCTGTGTGGTTGGATTGCGACTCGCAATCTCTATTCAGACCTCGGTCCTAAGTGGACCTCGGTCATTACGATCACAAGGACCGTAACCGAATTGGTGGTTCGGTGTTGCTCCTCCCAACCCTGAGACCCCATGACCGGTTTCGTCCTCCTTTGGACTCATCAGATGGAGATACCCTGAGCTGGGGTGGACCTCGAGGTATAGTGTTCAAAGGTTGACGCCCTGACCACTATGGCTCCTAGGTCCGGGAGCAACGTTTGGCACAGCGGTAAAGTGTTCCAAGTGGCATTTGGTGTACTCGCTGTGTGGTTGGATTGCGACTCGCAATCTCTATTCAGACCTCGGTCCTAAGTTGACGTCGGTCATTACGATCACAAGTACCGTAACCGAATTGGTGGTTCGGTGTTGCTCCTCCCAACCCTGAGACCCCATGACCGGTTTCGTCCTCCTTTGGACTCATCAGATGGAGATACCCTGAGCTGGGGTGGATCTCGAGGTTTAGTGTTCAAAGGTTGACGCCCTGACCACTATGGCTCCTAGGTCCGGGAGCAACGTTTGGCACAGCGGTAAAGTGTTCCAAGTGGCATTTGGTGTACTCGCAGTGTGGTTGGATTGCGAGTCGCAATCTCTATTCAGACCTCGGTCCTAAGTGGACGTCGGTCATTACGATCACAAGTACCGTAACCGAATTGGTATCTCCATCTGAGGAGTCCAAATGAGGACGTAACCGGTCATTGGGTCTCAGGGTTGGGAGGAGCAACACCGAACCACCAATTCGGTTACGGTCGTTGTGATCGTAATGACCGACGTCCACTTAGGACCGAGGTCTGAATAGAGATTGCGAGTCGCAATCCAACCACACTGCGAGTACACCAAATGCCACTTGGAACACTTTACCGCTGTGCCAAACGTTGCTCCCGGACCTAGGAGCCATAGTGGTCAGGGCGTCAACCTTTGAACACTATACCTCGAGGTCCACCCCAGCTCAGGGTATCTCCATCTGATGAGTCCAATGGAGGACGAAACCGGTCATGGGGTCTCAGGGTTGGGAGGAGCAACACCGAACCATCAATTCGGTTACGGTCGTTGTGATCGTAATGACCGACGTCCACTTAGGACCGAGGTCTGAATAGAGATTGCGACTCGCAATCCAACCACACAGCGAGTACACCAAATGCCACTAGGAAGTCATGTGTTAAAAATTTGCGCACCTAATCATCAGCCCTCGGTAGCTCAGTGGTAGAGCAGCGGACCGGAAATTCGGGGGCCGGTGTTCGATTCCCCATCGAGGCACGTGATTGTGCGTGAATTTTAATCGTGACTTCTACTTTCTACAAACTTTACACTTCTCACAAACATCCAAAATAATGGAGTTGCTGGTATTCTCTCTATCAACACATTTCACTTTCAACGGCCCAATCTACCAGCAAATAAGAGAAACACCGATGGAATGGCCGATTTCTGGACGGGTAGCAGAAGCAGTGATGCAAGTGCTAGAACGAATAGCACGCCTAATTGCAAAACTGAAAGTGGGTGTACTGCCTAGACGACACATTCGTCATCCTCAAACTCACCAAATTAGAAGAGACACATGAGCTAATTAACAGTTTGTGTGACAGCATCCAATTCACCATTTTTGGACGCTCGCAGAAGTAGAACTGGTTCAGGACCACGCGAAACAACGGTCTATCAAAAGTCAACACATACGGACCACATCCACAAGTACAACAACAAGCATCCGACAGTCCGCAAGCCCAGCTGCTTGCTAACTGTTTTCAAACGAGCACCGACATATGGTAGCAAGCAGCACCTGATACAGGCTGAAGAAGGCCATCTCTTTAGTCTGTTCAAACAGAATTCCTACCCGAAAGGCTACATTCTGCGCTGCTTGCCCCACCTAAATAAACACATCACACCACAACAAATGAAACGGCTAAAAAGCAAACCGTGTTATATTACATCATAGGAATCGCGAAAATGACAGCGAGGATTTCGTTGCTTTGTATATGGATATGGATATATATATATATATGTATATGGATGCCGAAGTCCACCAGTTCGACTTGGAGCAAGTCAAAATCCTCGGAACAGCCACAACCCGGCAAGCACGTGAGTTTATTGCAGCCTGGTATTCAAAGCAGAACTACATCGATTAGTACTTAGATCTCGAAGTCTCTTACGAGGCTCTGCAAAACAGGACCTTAAAGCCACACTGATGGTTTTGCCTGGTCTGGCTGCGAAGCGTCTGCCAATCAAGTACTCAACTCGGCGAGCAGTGCAAGTCACAGATCTTAGTTATTTTTTCGGTTGTGCACTAGTTTTGTTCCACAATGAAATCCAAAGACACGATGACCAAGAATGTTTGAAGCGGATGTCTTAATACGTAGAATTAAGAACAATTTTCGGACGCAAAGAAATACCTATACTTGGAATCTTGCATTTGAATGAATTAATACCATTGGTGCATTACAAATGTTTCGATAGGACGGCGAGTGGGAGCAGACAACGAAATAACAAAAAAGATAAGCCACTAACCTATGAAACGTCTCCCTTTTGGCTGATTTAATCCAGTTGAAATTAATGTACTTCAAAAGTTGAGAATATGGTAACCAAGGGAAGATGGAAGTATACGCTTGTGCTGTGTGATTTAGTGAGGAAGCATCAACAGTTCAGCGTTTCAATATGTCCACGTCTTCCTCGGGCATCCACATGTATTTCATCTAGCTTGGTACCAGGGATGATGCACTATAAGAGGGTTAAAGATATAGCTACATTTTACAGCCCGCGGTTTTGCTAGTTTTCAAAGACTAATGGTGATTCTTCAAGAAAACTGAGGGTAGAATTAAGCTATGTGGAAGGGATGTTTCATAACTGAATGGAATTTATCCAACCTATCAATTTGCTCGGGTACCCTTAAGCCAAACTTTTATCATCATTTTGCGTTACAGTGAAGGAAGACTCATCATAGTACCTTCAAGATAAATCTCATTTATCCGAACTACGACCATTGGTAGCTCATCAATCTGATTAAAGGAAAAAAATGTAAGGTTCAAGATGGAATTCGACATGAAGATAATTTAGCTTACAAGGTAGATAGGTAGCAAACAAGATATGGACTTTTGCGTTGGCAACCAATGTGCACCATCGTTAGCAGTTCATTTAAAATGTGTTCGAAGATTTATAAGAGATTGTGAAGTCCTGTTTTCTGCCCCGATTAAAATGTGAAACTACAAAAACAGTTCCTATTTACCTTTTCTGGATTATATGCATCCATTCAATGACAGCAGGTGCAGTTTGTCGTATATGTAACGAATAATTCGTGTAACCGAAACGACTGGATTTGCCGGGAGTTATGAAGACCATCCCTTGCGAACCACATGTAAAGCAGTAAAGATAACGCTTTCCAGGATGTGTGTTGTCTGTCTGTTCGAGGCTAGCTGTAAGGAATCTACACCAAATACACAATAACTTCTCATCTAGCTAACAAATAATAACTATACGCCTTATAAGCTCAGATGCCAGCTCAATTTTTCAAGGCTTTCAAAGAAAGTCGTGGCTCTGGAAGCCAGTCCTCTCCTCTGCACGTTCACAACATGCATGACAGTGGAGGATGAGCTGTGCTGTATCGAGGTTAGATAACAGTGAGGGTGGTCCGCGGCCATCGTTCATGGCTAATTGGCAGCAATTGCTGACTCGCAAGATTAAGGTGTTAGGTTCGAATCCGGCAAGATTCTGGTGCAGGCTCTACCGATGTGTTCCAAATGGAACGAAAAGTCCACACGGGCACTTTTCTTGTTGTGTGGTGGTTATCTGCCGGTTTAACTGCGTCCAGTGCTCAAAAATTGCAAAGTAATGCATCAGAACCCAACCAAATGCTTTTATTTACTGATGAACACTCTCATTTGCTTGGACCAGCTGCCACTTCCGACGCCCTTAGTCACTCTGCCACCGCCCTCAAAAGCTTCAAAACCGATCAGGTATGAGCGCGTTACAAAGAAGGAACACAGAATCAATCTTCCTGAGAGTTTGGGTATTAATCCATGTTCCAAAATGCGTTCTTATGAGATCCTTTCACCCACCATGAGCATAGGGTGCCGGGCGTACCCCTAGGTTTCCTGAAGAATTTCGCGTTAATGTCGGGATAATGTAACCTATTCATTAGTAAGCATCATGCATAATTTTGTATCATAAAACAGAATACAATCAGAAATATCTCAATAGAGGCCGATATTTTGCTGATAATAGTGCGCAATGACCATGCAATGGAAGGAACAGTGGTTCTTAATTAAATTGAGCATGTTGAATTCAGATGTTTTGCTCTGTAAACATGATATTTTTTGATAATTTACGCTGTTATTTATTACAACTGCTAAGTAATTTTCGATTGATTATATTGCGAAACGACCTGTGGCTGCAGTGAATTTGACAGCAGTCCTTACATCATTTAACAATACCGATTTCAAATCCAACATTTGTTTTGTAATTGGAAGCTCTCCAGAAGGTCGAATTGGTCGAATTGCAGAGGAAATACTGGGATAAGAGGATTTTACTGGTAGTTTTTGTCAATATCGTTTGTAAAATTCAAACAAATATCTCTGTCTCTTATGTGGTTTGCCAGCTTCCGCCAAAATACAAACGGCAGGTTTTTGCGCTTGCCTTTCGTTGTTACGTAGCATTTCTTCATAATAATTACACAAAGGCTGAGGTGTCCAATAACATTCTTGGTCGTTCGGTATTGCTCCTTCCAAACCTGAGACCCCATGACCGGTTTCGTCCTCCTTTGGACTCATCAGATGGAGATTATCATTTGGACACGTTTAAAAGTATACAAAGCTTGTTTCTGCAGTTAAATCAGAATTTGGGTAATTTCAAGGCTTGTTTCGAAATATGTCAAAATCACCGTGAGTAATTGGTAACACTTATAAACCTCTAACTGTGATAATAATGAAAAATGTTGACAACACTGACAATTTGCAGGTGATATTTAAGTATTATTCGTTTGCGCAATGCTCCGGTAACGTTTGACCAATTCACTTTAGTGGAACGTTTTGCTATCTCACTCCGTTGAATCTCTCGTTCAACCTTATTTGGTGACGTAAGTTAAGTCTCCCAACCAAATTAGTAAAGATTAAGCTCATACAAATTGTTTGAGATAAAGAGTTAATTAAAGATATCGACTACTTTGCTACGTAGTATGACGGTACTAAATGTATAATGCGTATATTTGCCATCCTGCTGACACGTTATTTGTCAATTTATCAAATCCCATCACATGGCATAGAGCGGTTATCCTAAATCAACCAAAATCACATTTACAGAGACAAAACAAAAATAATTTGCAGCACTTGATTCCAGTCTCCGTCAAATCGAATCACTGGTATTAACCAGAGTCCAATTTAATGGAGAACCCATGCCAATGTTTTTTTATAGCAGACGGTTATCGCATTTATATCTGTATTGAATAATCTGTTCAATTATCCAGAAGGCTCATACATTCAGATTCAGATCTTTTGCTATTAAGTCCAGGGTATATTTAATAAATATGTCACGAAGAAATGCTCATACTGACCTTCGTGCAAACTCCAGGTGAATTTAGGGCAGAATAGTTTCAAAGAACTCAAATTAAAGCAACTTAGGTACGTTCAGCCAAGTTGCAGATAAGTAAGCCGTTATTAGAAAACTTCAGTAAATTCGAACTTGATACTGAACATACATGTGTTCATTTTATGCAGATGAAATCTAACATTTAATTTAAAAGATAACTAGGCTTCAGCAAGTTAGTCATTAAATTATACGATTATTCACTCAGAAAGATTTAAGCCGCTACTTTCGAAAATTGAATCGTTTTGCTACATACTGTTCATCAGTATGTAACTATGACATAACGATTTCATTTGTCAAAACGATTTGGAGAAACTACGCTAAAACCAGACAAAATTTCTGGACATTTTTCTCAAAGTATTGTCTTCGTTGCTCAACGATACGGAATCGTTTGTTTGGCTGACATATATGCACACCGTTTCAAACTTGTTTTTTATTTGAACACCTTGCATAGTTGCTAGTGTTGATTCAGTTCAATTTCATTGTAAACTGCTGTAAATGCACCACTTATGTACGTAAAGTATTTCTTGACTGGTCATGACTTAAAAGTTGACAATCCAAACTGCCTACATATTCACTTTAAAAAAGTTAATTCCCACAATTTTCCAAGGTAAACTTTAAACGTACAAAAATAAAAACATAAATGCTGAAGTACTTGCCACCATAAAATGTCAGGTGGCGAAATGCCAAGTGTCTACGTACGAAGACTTCATTGGTACAAATGATATTGCAACCGCATTTCTAACAAGAAACGAGTGATATTAAACATGTTAATTAATTTTCCGTCAAACGTGAAACCAACAATTTGAAGTAGCTAAAGGTTTTCATTAGGAGACTGTACTTTCAGTTTCAATTAAAACGAAGCTCAACAAGCAAGCTCGTTTTGGTTACTTATCAAATACTAAATATACACACGTATATAGTTATAATGGGAAAGAGTTGTAGGAGTGACTGGAAAATAATCATTACAAAATACCTAAAGTGGGTGTGAATGGTGCACGCGAAGTTGCCTGAATATTAGCTAGCCATGGTATAGCCAAAGCCTTGAAGAAAGGCTTAGGTACACGCAACTGAGTGGTTTTGACCTAATGCAATGCCTCCGCCAATGAAATGATTCGGCGCCTGCTAAGCTTGGAATGGACAACCTTCATTTGGTAGACCGGTAGAAAAGCCTTAAAAATAATGTAACGATTTGATTGAACTAGATGTACGACTATTCCGGTTGTGCACGTTTTGATCAATCCTCTGCTTAAACACTCTGTGTGATGCTCGCGGACGCACTCATACAATCGTCTCGTGATACGATCATTGTAACTTGCCCCAGAGGAGCAGGTTATCCGATAAACATAGATGAGGGTGATATCCACAGTCAGTTTAGCCTTCAGGTGAAATTGGAGCATTAGCTTGGAAATGAAGATAATGCGTAATGATATGAAGCTATACATTTCATTAACAGTCGCCCTAGATTGTTTCATAGTGTGTACAGAACTGTTGTCTCCCTTGAATTGCAACGATAAGAATATCGCTTTCTTTCCTAATGTGGATGCTTTAGCGACCACACAGTCTGTTTGCATGTTTATGTTAAAGAAAATTCCCAGGATATCCGTCACTATTAAACACAGTTGGCATTATGTCGCGCTCGACTTCAATTGTACCCTAGAATCATTTTTACATTGTCCTTCCGACAAGACTCCGAGATGGGTTCTGAACTGGCCCCAACATACCAAAGTGGGTATAATTGCCCGTGTATGTCGATTCCCTGTGGATTGTTTTCGGTAGCGAATTATCTGGTCTACGTCACATTTAAGCAACCAGGAACGCTAGTCGTTCAATGAATTGAGTATGCATGCCATGGTGAGAATAATGCAAATTATAGGGAATATAGATCCTTCTGCGTCAGCCAATATAATGATTAATCGATGGAAACACTTTTCAAAGATTGGCTTGTGAATGACTGAAAGTTCCCGTTTCAATCTTAAACAGGGAAACATATGTATTTTTGCGGTTAATGCTTTTGACGTGCAAATCAATTCAGATCGCGTGCTGCAATCCGACCAAACGACGATCACTTCAAACGCTCTAAATCCTTAACCACTGTGTCAACCATTGTTCATGAATCTCAGAAGCCTGGTTCTCAAGACATCAACCATTACCCATTTGACCTTACTTTCAACTCATATAACTGGGGTGTAAGTGTAAGAAAGTGAAATAAGTTTGTTCTCCAAGGAACAGACATTACGTAGCATGAACTCATCAATATTGGTTGCAGCAATTTATAGAAAGACGCCCGAGGGCCAGTCAGATTCGCTGTAGCCCAATGGCAACTGGTAGGCTTTATATATAAATATCCTTTGTTTTGCATTTATAAAAAGGTAACAAAGACTGCTAATTTTAAAAACTTTGTAGGTGGATTATTCACCAGGTTTATGCGGGGAACTATGTTTATCAAGCATTTTTGGTATTTTGCGTAATAGGGAGCATGCTGCACAATATTCGATTTATGTTATTTTTTAAAGTAGGATTTATTCAAAGTGAGTTAGGTAAAAGACATGACGTCCCAATGCTAATTTTCAACAGTATAACTGTTTAATCGTCGTGTATGTTGTAGTTAAAGGCTATCAGTAAAGGCTTTGTTACTTACAGATGTGGTGGAATGGGACCCAGTTACATTGATCACGTAACATTTCTGCCGCCAACTGCTCTGTTTGTGTCCAAACGCGCCAAGTATAATGATAATGAGGTTTGACTGCCAAGTGTTATGTAGTTAGTAAATGATACCCGGAGCCATTTCCAGCTGCGCGACATTCAAAATTTGTTGGCCAAAATATCAGTGCACAGCAATGAAGATGTTTTGTGTATGTCATGTCAATGCTAATGAAATGGAATAATGTAATCGCGGAATGATGGATTTATCAGGGCGAAAAGCAACCCCCCAACGGTTTCCTTAAGTTATGAGAGAAAAACTAATGTAGCCTTAAAACATGATAGTTTGTTTAACTCGTCTGTTGCCACAGTATCTTGAGTTTCATCTTTTAATGCGGGTGGTATAATGCGTCAGTAAGTTGATCTCTGAATTCAGCTAGACTCGAAGTGCAGAGGACAGAATACGGAACTAAGTTCCTTGAAGCAATACACGACAAGAGAAAACGTTCCGGATGCAAACCAACTGAGTACACTGAGTCGTCAGCATCAGATTTCCGTCACTGAATTAAGTGTTGTCACTGAGTTTCAAAAGGTTTAGGCATGGTATGTTAGGATACTTGGGAAGCTGATATACCAATATTAGATCACCACGCAGGAAACAGCACTGCCCACAGAAAACCACAAGATTTATAGTCTAATCTGGTAAGGAAGATAGAGCAATCCCTTAATATTATTTCGCCCTAGTTGTGGAATATCAGCAGTCGCGAGATCATGTTTCTACCATGAATGCCACACCTAGATGGCGTATTCTACACGTGACCACACGTAAGCCCCGAACAATATCTAAAAATAAGCGGCATCACACTAAGCAAACACCTTTCCTAGCAGGCCTAATTGTTGGTTTGCAATTTTCACTGCATTTTCGGTCTGCCTTGAACATGCATAAATTCAATTGGCACTGATGGAAATACAGTAGTTGCAAAGTATCTGCATTATCTCAAAACATGACAACAAATCTATGCATTTAGGGAAATCGTTAATAATATACCTGTATTAGTACAAACGGAAAAGAATTTGAACCCATATATGGATGTGGCAGAATATCATAAATACAACAGTACTCTCTAGGTAAATATGCACAGGGCGAAAGAGCTGAGGATGATTTGGTGAAAAATACTAAAAATAATAATGTAGCCCTCCGATGAAATTGTCTTCTGTATTGAACAGGAAACAATGTAACGGAAGTAAACTTAGAATAAATTTTAAGTGCTCCATTTCTGTTGTTGGTTCGTTCCAGCTTAGTGGTTTTTAGAAATGAAACCACTTTCTCCGACGATTTCTCAAAGAAGACTACAGAGAACTTGGTGCAATTACACACACTCCGAATGGTATGAAGCTGTTGGCCCTTCTCATTTGCAGTGAAATTGCCTAAGGATTGTCCAAATCTATAAGAAACGTTGCTTTGCTAAACTTAATCCATTTTAGAAAACAAATGTTGCGCAATATTTTGCATATTAAGTTGTTTTATCCCAGACGTTCACTGTAGTGAATAATATATTGCGCGTTACCATCTGGTTTCTTGGAATTAGGTAAAAGGAATCATATAAGGCGAGATACGCTGATAACTTTCGTACACATATCCATCATTCTCAAGAAAATACATTGCTTTAGGTAACGATAATATTCAATTATTTTCCAATATTGATTATAACTTGAAATGCATACTGTCGAGCCACCAAGTGAATAAATAAAACCTTTATCCGAATGATACACTACAAACTAATTCATTTGAACAATATATGGTTATTAGAACGAAGCACCACGGGACAATGGTGTGCTGCAGTCAGCAGTGCGCAAGTACAAATTACTTGGAATGATGCGTTCGTATGGCTAGCAGATGAATTATTTTTCTTAATTTGCATATATATTCAGATATTTAACTAGATATATACTGTAGTTTTTATCAGGATTTCTGAATTAATGTAGACGCATTAGGTTGATTCATCAGATAACATCAACTGGTCACATTTAATTTGCATTCCCAGTCGGCTGTTTCCGCCCAACTAGACAGCAGTAAGAACCCATTAAGGCCAGACTTTTTGAAATCCCTTAGCTCCCGCTTCGAATGAGAATTCTTGGGCCTCATCACATCGTGTTATATCACATATGCTGCTCAATATTCTAAAAGCAATGAGGCCGATTGAGAGACTAAACAATGACTTGAAGATTTCTTACAGCCATTCAGTCGAGCAATACGGCTTTCAAACACAACAGCTAGAGACTAGAGAGAACCGCGCGTGGCATCCAACCTTGATTACAATGAAAAATCGTTCAAGCCAAGCGGTAGGTCCCTATATCAGTGAAGGGGGCGATTGCAAGGTAAGGTTAAACAGCCTAATAATGGGTACTTATCAGATAACAAACAGAAAAGTAATTGGTTTAAAATCACAAGAATAGGAATTGTTCCAGAGAAAATGCAATATCCAGTAGAATAACATTTGAATGTTGCTGTCGTTGAACATGAAGGTCCTGTTATCTGGCAATTTGTTCTCCGATGAAACAGGCAGCGAAATGAGAAAGCTATTTCACCATCTTCCGTTTAGTTTGAATAGCAGACATCTGGAAATAACTTACATACAAAAAATGTTCATAATAGCGTGAGTCTAATTAAGCAACTCAAATGCACATTTGTAACGTTTGTTAGACAACCGTTTAATCAATATCGTGGTTTTCGTCGAAATTATGGTCTTCACTATAAACTTCTCAGTTCTACCCAAAGTGTTCTTGCTCATCCTTACGCCTAAGTACTTGGGCGATAGTGAACTGCAGTAACTGAAATCTTTGAGCTCCTTTTAGGTTTCAGGATTTATTTATGTTACAGAAGATAAATATTTGTGTCCATTGGATAAACAGCTTTTTAAGATGAATTTATGCATCAGTGACGTATTTTCTTGAACATAAATCTGATTTTATTATGTCATTTAATTGAGGCCTTTTTCATAGCGTTCAATTATGCACTGCAAAGTTCGGTTAACAAAATAACTCGGCTGGGCACGTTTACGACCAGAACCTGGTTACTTGATTAATTTGCATCTTAGGAACTAGTTTACGGTTCTCATTGTCAGTGAGATCGCCTAAGGATAAGCCAATGCGATGTGGATCACTGCTAAGCACGTCCGGAAATCACATAGAAAAGAAATTGTCGACCTTTACAACCACGCAAAATAAAGTATCATTATAAATTTCAAATTAATCTTTATCCGACTCATAGAAACACTGCGGAATTTAACACAACAAGACGTAAGTGAGAAAGTACCTACTGAGAGAAATAAAATAAAATGGGGCACTTTAATGAAACTGTCACACGAGCGAAGTTTCATTCCTAATGAGTAAATTATTAACATTGGTACAGAAGACAAGATGGAGTGTAACTGCGTAAAATGTAGGCACCCATTTCAAAGCAATGTCGCCAATTATGAGTACGTCAGGAGGTGCATTTTTTAAAGCTTTGTGCAGCGTGTGTGTGCACAAAATAGCAAGTGACGAGAGGACAGGTTCCGTAACTTTTGAATATTTTATTCAAAAGAGCCGAGTCATTCTTCTTTAGTCATAAGGTTTACAGATCCTCACTAAGTTGAATTGAGATGGTTCACTTCATGTTAAATATCTTATAATCACAGTGATGAAGCAAAAAGCAACGACAGATTTGCATTCTAAGAGTAAAAGTTACTCATGTATAATGATGTAAAAAGAGCACGCGTTATGTATCCCATTAGCTATAGTTGATGTTCTTCCATCGGCATGTCAAGCAGGTTATGATATGAAGAAACGCACACAAATGCTTGTATTTTCAAAACCAATATTTTCTGCCATCAAACCTGACATGATAAGGTAAGTGACGACTATGGTAGAATAGTTGGTGATCATCGGCTTACGTATCCTACGTGAAGAATGTGATTGGTTATGTTTAAGAGTTCAATAATGAGATACGACGCATGACCACAAATGTGTTTCCGAGGACCTTCCGCAAAAGGGGTCACATTAAATCCATGGCAACAAGAGTTGTTTATTACTTATTTGTGTCTAATGGCAATACGTTTGGGTATATTAAGATACCATTATGGCAACATACAGGGTTTCCACAAAGTCCCCGGACACTCCATATTTATGCACATACCTACATAGACCAGTGTATAAATGTTAAAAGATGTACATGACACTTGTCTCGGAAAAGAAGGGCTCTTCGCTTATCAATGAAATTTATTGAAGCAAACATGTGCTAGCGTATGATCACACTGTCTTGGATCCAATGTGTCTGCGTGTTCAGCATCGTTCTCAGCACACAGACGAATGCGTCTATAAGTGTTGCTGAGATGCGTTGCAGGGAAATCGAGTTCCATGAAATACGGATTGCAGCTTTACGTTTTTCTATGTTGTTGTAACGTGGTTTTCTGATGTCTTACGTCCCCACGCTCCACAATGCGTTGTCGCATGTTGAGAGATCATGACTGTGTTCTGAACATTGTTACTGTGATCCATGTCCAATCCACCGGCCAGGGAAATTCTCATCCAGCATCCGGCGCACCGAGATAGCCAAAGGTGCAGGAGGACCATCTTGTTGCAGCATGGATAGAAGCATGATACCATTTGAAAATAATGTTGGGATGAACCAGCTCTCCAACATTTCTTTGCCGGTGAATTGATTCACTGAGTTATTGAGAAAATGATCCAATGCTTTTGCTGGTTGACATTGCCGCCCACATCATGACGTGCGGTGGGTTGGGGTCCATTTCTTCAGCATAGTCTAGGTTAATCTTGCTCCAAATGTATACATTTCGTGATCGTGAGCTGAGATAGACAGCATATTCATCAATACAAGATGACTTTGTAAAGACTGCTTTTTATGGGGAATTCCTGCAAAAGGTGATGACACGCTTCCCTTTGCTTCTGTCGATCAACATCAAACAGTCCACTGGCCTGCATTGGCCAGAAATGTGACATGCCTTAGTTAGTTTTGAGTACCTTTTGGAATGTGGAGCGGGAAATATACAATTCAACAGACTTGTTACGAGCCAATTACTTTGGAGAATTAAGAAGTGGCTGCTGTATGATCTCCACGTGCTCCATTCGGGAGACAGGGCATCCAGAGCGAGGGTCAACCAGCACAAATCTAAATGCAAAGGTTTTCTTCCCCTAGGCTAATAATTTGTCTATTTTGGTGCAGGATTCCTGAAAAGCTCCTGCAATTTGGTGGCAATGTTGGTAATTGTTCTTTTTTCTAGCATGATCATTTACCCAAACCCTAGCTATGCGTCTTTCTTCAATGGTGCAGGGACATGTGCTGGACATTTTTTGAATGTATACCTGAAAATAGACAGGCAGAAGTATCGTACATATATGCTATACATATTATGATAAATGTGTAAATCTTAAATACTAAATGGGACTGAAAAACCATCCGTTATGAACAATGACTATGGACTTCGTGGCCACCCTGTACAGTGCCATTATTACAAAATGAACGTTAATCAGCTGATTTCCTTCCAACTACATGGTATGAAGCTAGACGCATTGTTATTTGACAAAGTAGCTGAGGAAAATATCTGCTGAAACATGAACGTACTAAATATAAGATACATTTATGCGTGTGTTCTGCAGTTATAACAGCTTCATTGTTACTGTATAGGTAGGTGCGATGATTACATAAGTCCTATCATCCATATTCATTTTTAAATGTACGGTACGGACGCTCAATTTGCATCTAAACAAATATCTGGTTAATACTTACATTTAAAGCATCTGAATTCATTACAAATAATACATTTTATTTACATCAAATACGTCAAATAAATCGTTAAAGTGGAATGCAACTTAGCATTACAAGTAAAGTGTTAAGCTTATCACTGCCATGAGCAATTTAGTTGCACACGTTTTCGATCCATAGAGTTCGCATATTTAGCGCGTATAGCAGAGTTTAACCACAGAGATTGAGCTTTAGGCAATTCCTGATAGCGGCGTGATTAGTGGCGAGGCTTCTTTAACCGAATAGCTATTTCAGCCGGAAAATCATTAACTGAAATTTTAAACCCAGCTCCCGATACTCCGCTTTAACAAGGTCGTTTATTTGCATGTAATTTATAACTGATTTGATTATTCACGCATATCCCATTTCCAGTGTTTTACCTCAGGTTCTCGAAAGATGAAGAGTTGTAGTGGCTATTTTATAACGATGCTGAAGCTACAATTCCCAGTTATTAACAGGAATCCAAAAGTGTTAATTTTCGTGGAGATATGCGTTAAAAAGCCATAAAACAACGTTGTTGTCATTCCACGCAAATTTCAGTGGACGGTAAAGGTTTGTGATGACAAAACGTCAGTAAACGGTGCCTACACTATTCACAATATTTGTGCGAAAAATTGTGATCAGTTATCTGTGGAAAAATGTACCATACCAAGTGTTTACTGTGATAATCCGCAGAATCGAAGATGTAACAGCAAATAACTTAATCATTCTTAATTATATCCTGGTTTCTTAGTTTCAGTAATCTGCGTTATAGGCTTTTAATTCATAGTTTTGTATGAACACTTTTGTGCAGATAACAAGGCACAAGCCTAGCGCTTGGATTTTCTACCTGTGTAGAGTTTTAGCAAAACAGTTATAAGTAGTATAACACAGATCTACTGAGCATTTCCTAGTTTGTTTGTGTATAATACCATGGTTGTTATTGCGCTCAGCAGAGGCTTGAGACAAACCTGGAGTTCAAGTTGATGCGTGTTAACCTTCGCTAATCTGTACTTTATGAAACTAAAGTTCAAACCCAAAACTTGACCCAAGTCCACTGGGATGACCAGTTCCAATTCATAATACACCCAACTGTAAAATGTTCTCTCTCGTTGTTTGAAATTGGTTTTGCTTTTCCATAAACTGTGAGACGGTTGACGAAAGCGGCCGCGATGACTGATAGGTAATTACGATCAGACGCGGCTCATCTCCACGGTCATGCATGTTATCAATATCCAGGATATAGCAATGGCGCCAAGAGCAGCCACTTCCTTTACAAGCCGCCACCAATCGAGATGACAAGTAGGCTGCAAACGCGAATGACTTATTTGAGTTGTAGCGAGTTATATTGAATTTTTGAGGCTTCGTCGCATTTAGACTCAAGCGGACCGTCGCCACATATAAAGAAAACCGCTAAACGGCATTTCGTCCTATTTGGGATTCGTCAGTACCGCGCAACTGCTGAATCCTGCCAGGTTCGTAGCCACGACCATACTCCTGCGATCCGGTGATTTATGCCGTTTAGCCACTGGCTAAGGCAGCAGAGCGCCATGACTAATATCTAACTGCGAAACAGTGCGGCTCATCCTCCAATATCACGCAAGTTACGAATATGCGGACGAGGTCATGTTGGTTCTCTGCCGTCGCCCGTGGCTCAGGGGCATTAGTCGTTGGTTCGTAAGGGTTAGCTCTTGGGCTCGAATCCGGCAGGAGTCTGTGGCTGCACGCTACTGAGGACTCTTATATAGGACAAACTGCCGTCTAGCGCTTTCCATCACATGTGGCGTCAGTCTGCCTGGTTGTGAGACCAGTCATCAAACACCCAAAATAATCCGCTACAGCTCCAATAATCAGTAGTCGCGTTTGCAGGCTATTTGCCACCTCCATTGGTGGCGGCCTACAAAGGATGTCTTTACCCTGGGGGCCAGCCCTATATTATGCACCGTCATAACATGCATGACCGTGGGGATGAGCCGCGTTTGATCGTAGTTACCTATCAGTCATGGCGGCCGCTGTCGTCACCCATCTCTCCGTAGCATAATAATTCGTTCGTAGTGTTAAGGTAGTGGGTTAGCGTCCATCAGGATTCAGTGGGTGCGCGAAATTGACGTACCCTAATAGGACAAAAAGACCGCCTAACCGTTTTTGGAGGTCTGGTGGCTGTCTGCCTTAATAGCTGCGACAACTAGTCACAAAAATCCGATAAATTTCCCTACCACTCACATGGATTTGTTATTGACAATTCTCTTTGTCTGGTGGTAAGCTTTTACCATCGGGATCGAAACGAACCAGGTGCGAAATTCGGCCGCGTTTTGCTTGTACTTGGGTATGCAATAAAGAAGAAGCCTGTTTATTTTCATCCCTTTTCTTTCTTTTTCATTCATTTATATCTATTGTAGATAATCATTTAGCTGTTAGAACTGCGGTTGTCATCCTTATTTGTTACATGCTAATCTTAACGATTAGGTGTGAGTTTGTATTTTTCTTCCGCGTTCGCTGTGCGCAGCATTTCTTCCGCAGGTTGTTCCAACAGCTTGCACGATCATTTATGTATCAGGAAATACACAACGTAATACTGACAACCTGGACATGTGTATGATTTAACTCCAAATTTTAGTTTCTAAACAGACAGTCCCCTTTTAACCATCGCTTTGCAGTGGGCGATTAAATGCGCCAGACAATGAAGGCAGATACCATAAGCCTCTTCTAAGTGATTCTCATCAATCGCAACATTTGTGTGTACATGGGGATGCTAGTGACAGTGGAGCCATTCATCATAAACTTCACTCCGTCAAGCCCCTTACGAATGCATAATTAGTGCGAAATCGTCAAGAATGTGCTTTATGCACCCATAAGTGATGAACTGTATATATATGGCAAGTGTGTAGTATTGGTGTCCATCACATATAAGCGCCTTTTATGTCAGCGTAGTAGGGAGTTGTACTATAACTTCGCTCACACCTTAATCATTCTTGCGTAATTGTTTACTTAGTGTTAGCTTTCTTCAGATGTATCCCTACTGGTTTTGAATAAACTCAAGTCGCCGTTGCGTACAATTGCTCTTGCTGTATTATATACTCCGGCTTAGAGTAGCTAACATCCGTACTTGCATTTGAGTACAGAATTAGATGTAATAAGCAACAATTATCAACGGATTTCAATTAATCCACAACGTTTTCTCACTTTAGAGTAATGTTTGGAATTTGAATTTCAAGGTTTCATGCATCATGTTACAGTCCAAATGCCCGCCATGAGAGTGAGCAAAGCAGTATTTCCCATTACTCATCCACCGACGTTAACTTGGATAAGCTCGTGAAAATCAGTAGTGCTGTTTGTCTCAGTCAACTTAAGTGAACTAATTTATTTCTAAATTAAGATGTTGCTTACTTTATTTCCGTCATACGTTTGGTGTCTTCCTTGTTCTAACAATAATGCGGGGTGTTTGGATACGGTTTCACTCTAGAATCATTAGATACTGACTTGGTGCTATGATGTATCTCCAAGGCGCCCGTTTAGGATGTTAGTGCCACACCTAACGTTCCTCTTATTTCGCTCGGTTGCATTTCACGTCTACTCCAGGTGTTGCCCACTACACTTGTGTACACTTAGTGACCTGTGTTCCCTTTGCTACTTTCATAAGCTGATTCTAGTCTGGTGACCTGCCGAGAAGGTGAGCGAATGCACCTTATTTCTTCTTCGTGGTTCATAGCAATTTGTAAACTTTCCGTTGTGTATTTTCGTGGTTTTGAGCACAAGGTACAACGATATATTTTGCGTGGCATCCCCAAATAATCGCCCGGGAACTCCGTGGGAAGTGAACAACGCCGAAAATTACCTAACTAGCGAAAAACATGATATTGATATTTATTGTTCCATTCCACATGTTATTTATGATATTGCGCACTACAGTTAACGGTTTGTACGACAAAGCTGGTTTAGCTGAGCCCACTAAGTTTATTGAAAGACAGTTAATAACAATACCAGAGGCGGAAACGCAGAGGCGCGTAAAGGAATTTGAATTATAAAAGACCAAGCTTTCGGGTAAATTTAGAAGAAGGGAATATCAGCTGTGACGTTACGTACTGCTACAATATATTTCATCGGAAAAGGAAGCAGCGCACAGTAACTATTTATTAGGTGCGCCGTATAGATGAACCATTTTAATTGGATATTTGTGCTCCCACATCTGGAGGCCGAAGGGCATGCATTGTCATTTGGTGGCAGCAGAGGTGCACCTGCACATTCTGCTAAAAGGTTGCGTACGTACTTCAACGACAAATTTAGTCACCATTGGATCAGACGCGGTGGACTAATAGAGTAGCGTGCTCGCTCAACCGATTTGAAACCCATGGGCTATTTTCTATTGGGCTATCTGAAGCGGTGAGTGTTCAAAACAAAACCGCGCACATTAGAACAATGGAAAGAGAATATTGGGAACGAATGTCGCGCGATTACGAGGGGGGTACATTGGAGAAAGTGTTCGCCAAGTGCATCAAGCGATTTCTGCACTGCAAGCAGAACGCCGGCGTACATTTTGAACATATCCTTCACTAGCATAGTTGATAGTTCTAATCCATTTCTTTAATACACTTATCATCTTTTACAAATATATTACCGACCAAATAGATCCACTGGCAAATGATAATAATAGAGCTTGCTGTCGGAGAGAATTCTTTACGTCCAGGCTGTTCTTGAGCCCATAAACAGCGTAAGCACCGAAACGTTCGATGGCTACTTATAGCGGAATTATTGGATCGCTATGAGCTGAGGTTCGTGCAATCCTAATGAAAAGCCGACTGTGCTGTTGACTCAGCTAGAAGCCTCTGAAATTATTTTTCCAAATGTGTTGCAGTAGGTGGCAACGTGTGTAAGTGGGTTCGTTCAGTATCTGGTATACTAATATGAGGTCTCCATGTAGCCACCTGTAGCATCCACTGAACAATCAGAATATCTTTAGTCGCTGCTGGTACGGGGGAATGCAAAATTTGACAAATTTTGTTGCGGAATCATGATCAGATGCAAACGCCGCAAGGTCAGGCTTTAGCCAAAGGGTTCCAAGCCTGGATTAGGTATTCGATGTGGGAAAGCACGTAAGCATTGAGTATCATAAAGAAGATAAATGAATCCAAAAGTTCGCATGCCATCAGCAAGTAAACATCCTGCTGCTTACTAATATTGTAACGGATTCTGACTATCTGGAATAAATGAGGGCGTCCAGCACTAGCACTCCAAGGTCACGTTCCTGCTGAGATCTACGTGCGCTGTCACATTTTCCCTGTCAGGATTGCTTTTGTGAAAATGCCATCTGATACCCCAAGGCCATAAATCTTCATGTTTGGCTTCTCATGAATAAGGTTTGTTGCAAGGGTTGTTGGAAGCCTTTGACTCTAATGCATTAGTGTCCACTGATGCAGTTTTCAACCATTTATCCAAGACTATTTCTGGTGCGTACTCAGTCATGAATGTCCAACTAGCATTTTAAACGAAAGCAGACAGAACATGATAATGCATAATACATTACAGCTTTTCAGGCTCTGTATCAGTATATTGGTAGTGGCAAATGAAATCGAATCGTGCAGTCCTGTGACTGCTTCGACACAGAGGACTGCATATACTTAGCGTATCAACTATGTGTTCCTCGCTGGTGAAGTCTTCGAAACTTGCGGCACGGAATTCAGCCACTCAGTACGATTGGTAGGTCTACACACACAACAAAGTAGCGGCCAGCACATTACGGGCCCAGCCTTGGCCTACTTTTATGGAGTAATAGCTTCCAACGTTATACTTGCGTCTGTCACCACAACATCAGTTTTAGCCAGTATCGAATTCACAACAAAATTGGTTCGGAAAAAGCTAGTATCCCTGCGTAAACACAGCTGTATGGGAGTGGATATACTTCACTTTAAAGCAATGCATGTAGCAGCCATTCACCTAGCCCAGCCACCTGCCGGATTCTTTCAGAGAAGTCTATCTTATCCTGCCAATTACCGTTCGGTAGCCCTTCTCCCTGTGATCGCCATAGCCATGGAAGCAATCATCGCATTCACCGTACAGCCAAATAATTAGCGCGCGTTGAGCAACTGGCACGGTACGTGATCCCGACTGACTTGTCTGTTCGTGCTCCATTAATTTAGGTAGTGCTTCATTAATACTGACATGATTTGCGTTGCCATTAATCGTCCACACAGCCGGTTCGCTAAGATGCCTCCACGTGCGCACACTCTTGCCGCAGTTTTGGTTGCGCACTTCAGCTTCCCTATCTGGCCGGATGGTTAGCTGGCTATTTACTTTGACCAGGGTACCACACAGATAACCATAGATCGCTCCTGTGCATACGGTGAGCCATGACTTGCAGCACTTAACGAGAAGTTAGCTGACGGCTAACAACGGCCGAAAACACTTTGTGGCTGTCTGTACCCATCTCGCTCGACGACCAAAAGAGGAGCATGTGGCCTGTGGATCTTAGCTCCACCAGCTTACACTTGCAATCAGCTGATCCCTCCACTTAACCACTCGTCTGCTGAGAATTCCATGTGTCATCGCCACTAAGGTGAGCGTGAACTACATGTTTCTGCATGCGTAGTATATATATATATATATATATAATACGCCATAACTTTTAAGTTTCTTACTCCAGTTTAACGTAGCTTACATTTACAATCGGTCAATACTTATCCTAAGCGATACAATTCACCCGGCATGTTCAAGTGACGAAGTGCCAACAGGATCAAATGAACAATAAGCTCGGAACTGGATAATGGTACTCAAAAATGAAGCTGAAAATATTAATTTTGCTACAGTGGAAAAGACTTTGTTCCGGCAGCCAAAAATTGAGCCTTAGAGTGACCGAGTTATTGAGTGACAAAACCACAATGCATAACATTATTATTAAAACAAATTTATATTGCGACTGCGTTATTGCATAAGTAAGAAAAGTTGAGGGAAACCTTGAAATCGAGTGACTTAGGCATGTTCGAAATATACAGCGGTGCGGTCACAACTTCATTTGTGCAGATAATTGAGCCGGGAACAATGGGTCAAAATACAGATATCGGCGTAAAACAAGTGATTTGGGACGTAAAAATTAGGACTTTTCTCAGTTATCGGTGTAGTATTTTATACTAATAACCTTGGATATTTAATGTTTAAAACAAATGGTTTACATGTTGTTTACGTGAACTAATTGCGTATACAACAGCGTCATACTTTTTTGCTGAATTGATTTCTCTGTGAGAAAATGTGTGAAAGTCTCCTCTGGTTGAAAATATTTATCATGAAAAGCGTAGAAATCATGAAGAAGCGTCGTGCTGCTTAACAAATAAGACTCAAACGTCATCCCGTAAATAGCTCACTAATTCTGCTGATTCTGTCCAGCAATATCAGATAATTTCCTGAGAAACCTGGCCAATTTGCAAGCAAGTTGCAGTAAAGTTGGTTGTATCCTGACAAATATGTAGAAGAAAATTATCACAATGTCTACCGCCACATTAGATCCGGCCGCCCAGGACATCCGCGGCATCGCGAAGTGGGGTCATCTCGTGCAAGAGAAATAAATGATGTAAGTCCAGTTCAAACTTTCTGAGCACTCGGCAACCTCAGTGAGCTGGCACGCGTTGGAATGCGAACCGAGTTTTCTGAGCGGCTTCCTAATTGTCTTAATTGTGAACGTGCACGTAGCTTCTGACACAGCGCCATTCGAGCTACACACTTTTGCAGACCTCTTTGCTTAGGAGTTGAAACCAAAGTTCGAATGTATTATCTGTGTACTGGTCGGCGACGACAATAGCAGCTACACAACTTTTATTTAGTGCACAGGCATATACGACTTGTTTAAACTGCCCCCGGACTCGATGCGCATCTAGATTTAGTTTTTACTGCAATACTCGATCTGTTTTCTAAACAACAACATGTAACCCTTGGTAATTCTGACCACTGCCAATCAAAGATAAGTCCCAATTACACAATAATGTCAGCTTAGTTTTGTTAACGAAAGCACCGTCCAGATCTGTTAAAAGACGGAACGGTTAGGCAGACAACATCGGAAAACTCAAATTTAAGCATTTATCAACTGATATTTTAAAATGTAAGTATGGATAATTTTGCGCTCTCTGCAGGCACCTGGCAAAGTACATAAACTTTTACTTTGAGCCGTGTTACCCCTTTTGCAATACAACGAATTATTTATTGCTCAAACAATTGTGAAGGCAAATATATCAAGCTTGCAAACTTGAGCTAACTGCCCGTCTTAATCGTCTGTCCTTGACTATAAGAAGATTAAATACTCGCTGCATTCAGACCACATTAGCCGTGACCTCTGGAAGCATCTAAAATATATCTCTAGAATTCAATGCTTTATAACGCAGCACCGTGGACGAAAACACAACCAACACTGAGTACATGTTATTAGCATCTAACCCACGCTCCCAGCCTTCCCTCACCAAGGCTGACATCCCGTGTTATTTGATTCTACATTGGTTTACATGGAGCTCAAGATATTGAATTTAAGCAATGTCAGTGGACTGGCTACTTATCAACAGTTGCCTTGAAAGCATGTGCAGAGGATTTAAAGTCACCTCTGGCAGAGATCGTAAACCGGTATTAGAAATCATGCAAAAAATACATTGCCTTAAAACGGATCTCAGAATTATCACCCAATTACATGCACCTCCGCGCTTTTATGGTGTACTGGAAAAATTACTGATCCCCAGTAAGTTCACAAAAATCCTACATATGATATAAAAGTTTGCGTACAAACAAAGCTGCCCTAGATTAGATGTGGTTTATTGTCTGTTGAACACCGCTGATCTAGCGTTCAGTAATAGATGCAAGAACACACGGCCAATATTTCTCGAGTATGCCTAAGTTTTGGTAGCTTCTATTGGTAAATAATTGTTAACATTTTGTCCGAAACTCGTCTATCTCAATATGCGCGTAGTGTGATGCGTGAGTACCCTAAAATTCCAATATGTATATATATACATATATATGTATATATATATATAACTGTCGCATGCTAGGGCTTATATTGCATTCTTGATGCCTCTTCACCGCAGGGGGTTTTTTAAAGCTTGAGAAATTTCATTCCACTTTATTTGGCTTGTTCTGCCTACCTAAATAATGTTCTATTAACTGGCTACGTGGCTTACGCTAATTGCGCTTATCTTTGGTAACTTTGTTGCGTTTGTAACATTGTTCAGTAACCTGTGGACATTTTTTATTTATCATGGATTAGTGCTAACTAAGTTACTTCATATGCTAATTTAGCGAAGAGTTATGCCATCGCATCTGGATGCATTATGAGATTTATTTTATTTCATCTTGTCGTTTCAAGTGATTGGCTGTTGCTTTATATCAGCTGTGTTGCTTCACTTGATGTGCATGTTGACAAGGTGCCTACTTGTCTATTACCCACTACCTCGTTCATACTGGTTCCAGGAGACAGTTGGTCCTCGCTGGAGGGCCGTGCTAGGCTCGAAGCGCGGTTCCATGAACTCAGTGTGGAGCGAACTAGGATCCAGTCACCGCCTTGTGTGCGCTTGTTTCCCCAAACACAGCGTGCTTGTGTTTGCCTGTGTAGAAGTGTGGGCCGGCTCCGTTGATGAAAGGGGTTTCCCATGCACATGCCTCCCGGTCTTATTACTTCGAGTTTACATTGGATATGGGTGTGTGGTTGGAGCTGTGAGTGGTACAGCGCAAGTCACCCATGGTCCCTTTGTAGGCGCAGACGTCCTGTAGCTGGCCACAGTGACAGGCAAATCCGAAACCCAATGCCGCTAATCAAATATATACATATATATATATATATATATATATATATATATATATATACCAATTTGCACGTCCAATTTCAACACTGCATTATCATTGGACGTTTGGCGTTGACATTCTTTATTGAACGACCCACATCTGTTATCCATGGAAAGCATTATGACCATTTTGACTTTGCCTGTCTTGCAGAGTGACTAGGCGTTTTCCAAGCATTGTGCGCGTGTAGGTTGCGTGTCAAGGCTACGGCAAATAGGAGGTAAACGTTTTTGTCCAGTCCAGATAGGAGGGTATATTCCATCGAAGACGACATTTGCCGTCCCTGTTTACGGCGGTAACCATTCTAATCAGTCGTGTCGAAGATCCGAAATTTCTTGAAACCTAATGTTACTAGTTTTGTCCGTTGTAGTAACCGCATGCAAAATCCTATGAACAGGTATAGACGAATAGATCTTATGTGTTAAGACCTTATATATCTATAAAGTAAGTTAAAAGTGTTTCGTCCTAGTTAACCAAAGTAAGCATATAATACACACAATAGAGAATTTAGCCATTTCAACTAATTGGTAATTGGATAATATATTATCATCGCTAACAGTTGCATGTGCTGCGTTCAATGATTAAAAATATTCATAACTTTGGATGTTAATATAATTTACCTTTTTAGCGGCGCATTTTCATCTAATCAAATATACAAAATCAAAAACAGCCGACTCTGGGATTATAAATAAATAAATAAATCTTTTATTTCCCTAGGATGCGAGAGACTATTCCCACCTAGGGAAAGATCAAAATATGTACAGACTATTACATATATTTCCCTCTAGATTTTAGATAAGATTATGCATTATGTTATATTCGTTTTAGTTTCATCCATGCATGTTGTTTAGGGTGCATTGCAGGAGATTTGCTGGAGTTATATGCTCAGTTACGAAAATCCCGACAACCTGGACCAGTGCAGTCGTTAGACTGCGGAAATGGGACTGATGTGGATGAGCAATTCTTTGGAACTCACGTTGTCGTCACATCCAACTTTATGGATCGCTTAAAACACATTCAGAAGACCCAGTTCCTAGTGGATTCATGGAGAAAATGAAATAAACGGTAATAGCAAGGTAGGTAAAAACCGGCTATAAAATGCTAACTAGTAAAAATGAATAAAACGTAAACATTTGCCAAAGTGTTGTCCAAACATTTAGACATCAGTTTGCAAGGCATACATAACAATTTTGGCAAGCCTTATGTAATTTCCCCACTAGTTGTTTTGGGACATCTAAAAACGCGGACTCATGCTTGAAATCTAACCCTATGACAAAAGTAATTCAGGATGAAACAAAAGGCTAATAGCAACAGACTCTGGCGCTAATTGCAATGTGAGCTAAGCTGCATCACTGGGTAGATGACAACATTTAGTGTCTCGCATTTGTATTATAAAAAGCGACCTACATGAATGCATCATTTCGAAATTGTCAAAGGAAGTCTAACAAATGTGATATACCAAAAAATTATATGTGGTCATGAGTTGTAGTAGCAAGCTTAATGGCTGCTATACTCCGGATTATTGCGGCAGACAGTAAGGCTTGTGGGCTGCACTAGCCCAGACCTCTGTGTTTATCTGAACGATGTTAATTTTTATTACGCCAGGGAAATGTACGAATAATAGTATAAGCATAAAAGAGCGGATCTGGGAAATAATAGAAACTGGGTGTCCACACATCACGGAGCCCGAGACTTAACAGGCACATAGTGAGAAATAGAGCTAGGTAAGTAAGAAGTTGAAGGAGATGGCCAAGGTAGAGTGCAGTGTCGGTCGAAAATCTTGGAAGTCCGGATATCAGAGATGGCAGGGGTCACTCTGACACACGGTTAAGTTTTAGGCCAGGTTACAGGAATATGAAATAATGAAGAGCAAAGTAATAATAATGTACGGAAATGGATCTGGCTTCTTATTCTACTAATCTGTCAGTGTTGACATTGACGCATGGCAAGCGTTAAAGTCTGATTAAAGTTAAGAGAATCTAAGGCCCAAGATGAGGTGAATTAGAGTGACAAAACCTAGGGTCACATTTGTTATTTAATCAGATACATACTTATCCAACTAGTTGGAAAAGTAAGATATGGTACACAGAGCTGAGCATCTTTTCAAACAAAGATAGGGCAAATAAGGAAATAATATGGCAAGTAAGCATTACAGGACGGTTAGGAGAGCCAGAGAGACGAAGTGTACCGAAAACGTCTAAAGCCTGGTAACGCGGTAGCCTAAGTTTGGCAAATAAAACATTGAACACAGAAAAAACAAAATAAAATAGACTGAAAAGCAGGGTCAGAAGTTAGTGTACTAGGTGAGAGATAAGCTAAGCAGAATTTCAAATGCGGTAGATTTGAGGCTCGACCTATAAAGTTCTATGAAGCCTCTCAAATAAATACCGTCTAGAGTTGTGGATTCGCCCAGTATACGTACTAACTCCTCAACGGCGAGGTTGTTAAACGCTTGTGCTCTACTTAGTGTTGTTGTATGTAATGGATTCGGGAGGCTTAATACATAAAGTTATATGTCTTATGAGAAAGGATTTGGCACGCAACCTTGTATGCACTATAGGGACACAAAAGCAGGATGATGTATTGCTAGTTGGCCATTAATGGAAAGTGTCAAAGTGGACAGTAGCTGACTCCGGTGAACTGGTATGCGCTAAATCAAACAGGAAAATAAGGTTAATCTTAATATTTTCAACCAAAATAGTTTTAGCTTCAGCAGTTTACACGGTTGTTGTTAAGTCAATGACAAAACCTTAGCAACCGTCTGGTAAAGGAACTTTGTAATATTTTAACATTGATTTTGCTGTACATTTTTAAATTTGTGAATAGTAATGGGATGCATTCTAAGACGGGAGGCACAAAAAATTTTATACGTAGCTTGCCAAGCTTATTTCAAGCGTAACATATTTAAAATGCATGCCATGGTAAAACTCAATATAGTAGTGACATGATGTACGCGTTCGGAGAAATTGCAAGTGATTGAGTAGCGAACTACCAGCTCACGAATTGTTGTGCGGCAGGTAATTGCTTTATCGTCTAAAGTCAGTACGTCATTAATAAGGTTACATCTGAAGAATAGGACTTTGCATTTGCCAACAGTTCATGTCAATTTTCACTCTCGCACCACCGCTGAAGTGCGATGAGCTCCGTCTGTATTGTTTGAGCACCCTTAGATTCATTTATGTTACAGAATGTATTCATATTCCGTCAACATATTAAAAGCTTACATGCCACAGACGATGGGCACAGATTAACAAAGTCAAGTGTACTCGATTGGTGGAACATCGGGGCTACTTCCGAGATTTATGCTACTACTGCATGATTAAGGTCAATGCTAACTGCATCCGTGGACACAAAATCGAAGGTTCCCGAACGGTAGCAGTGATATAAACACGCCTCAGAAGGCTGGACTTCTGCTTACGCATGAGAGCCGTAGCTGTTGCATTAGGATCGAACCGACTACTGAGGCTCGGTTACTAAACCATATTGATCAATTCCCCTAATCCATCCGCCATAGTTTCACTTTTTAACGCAACGAAACTAATTGGAAAGAACAGCTTCATTAGCAACCATTGGGTATGTACTGAAAACCATAAGCCAAATCGATCCAGATTTTTCACACATGGTGTATATGCAAGTAGATTCTTTGCATTATAAGGCTCGTTTAATTATATAAAATCCATCTCCGACGGCCGACGCTGTGCTTAAAAATGCAGAGATAATGTAACCGGGGTAATATCGATGTGGTGAAGTGCGGCAACCGTTACCAATTTTACCTCATCGGAGCACAAGTTATTTTACTATTCCTGTACCTACCATCTACTGCAACGGTTCTCAAACGTTTTGTGGCTGCATGCCAGAAAAATCGTAGAAAACATGACTGCGGGCCAGTTACACTCACTTTTAGTAAGATATTCCCTACAAAATTTCTTTATTTGTAACTATTACTCAAAACGTATAAACACAAGGAAGCAAATGCATGTGAGCATAAAAGATCGCAAATTTAAAATATTTACTCACACCTTTGCGTACTAGTCAAGTCAAAATCAGGTTAGTTAAGTTACTCAAATATTTTCTTTCTAATTCCAAATCACTGTTCTTCAACACGATGGTTACGCTTGCATTTCACACACGAGCATCCACATGTTCCTTTGAAGTTGACTAAAACTCATTAATGTAAATATCAATCTAAAACATTTCGGAATATGCTTAGTTCGAACTGACAATTTAGTTGTTCACTGGTTCCTTTAGATTAGCAGTTTCGTTGCAAGCGTTTTGCCAAGTTGCGAAGCGGCAGCTTTAGTCCGTGTTGTGTAGGGTGGAATTTTCCTGATTTATGTTATGCGCTAGTATTCGAACTTCAGCCGTGCGTTTGATCAGCCTACTTATGGAACACTAAAATACAGTGCATCTTACTCCATTGACGATGCCACCTCGCATAGTAGCGAAACATTTGCAACCAAACTGTCAAGCTTTGTGGACAACTGAACAACTGAGATGCCGATCTATTACCTGTGGATGGCGATGAGACTTGATTTCCTTAACTGTAGAAATGTTTGTTTACAACTGCGTAGACTTGCAGATATCGTCACAAATTTGATGGTGAAATGGCAAAGCTTCCAATACACATCCAAACAAAAATTAAATAAAAAGCAAGCATGAACTTTCCGCGATAGAGGTCTTACAATTTTGCTGAGCACTGCAGTTCAGTCAATTACAAATATAAGATAGGCAGCCTAGTCTTGGGTTTTCAAACAGTCATACGTCCTCACTAATATCTGGGAAATCTTTTAAACTTTTTCTGAAAGTTTTTCAACCATGTGATGTGACGGTAAGAGCAAGCCTGCTGTTTATGCATTCTAGTGCATTTTGGGACAAACAGCAAAACGTACTAATGTACCATTCAGTGTATGCTGAATGAAGAACTGCAACTTTATTTCGAACAATGTTGATCCAAATTAAATGTAAGCAATCTATTTGTTATGGCTCTTTATGCTGGGTTTGTGGTCATACATGTTAGCAGACAGATCACGTAAAATTGCTAGGTCCCCTAACAATGCATAATTTGCAATATGATTTAGTGATTTTGATTTCTCTGTCGTGAAACGATCAATGTTCTTTTCTCGGCCATTAAAAAGCATGACGCACTTTACCTCGATTCAGGCATAGAACATCATTGTGGTACAACAAGTCACTGTACTCCGGTCAGTTACTTTCAAGATTATATGATTAAGATCTAAGTTCACTTTTCTTACTCTTATTGTCATGGCTCTTCACAAGTATGACATTTTACCACACAATATCTCATGGAAAATAATGCAGGGCTGATCAATCAACTTTGAAGCAATACTGGACTGCTCGACTTTACGACACAGCTATGTAACTAGACCGTTTTGCCTTTCAAGCATATTTTTGGATCAGTTACTTATCATCCCACAATACTATAACCAGGACAAATACAACTCAATAATATTTGTGCTGACTGAACAAAGGAGATCTTCTATTCTTGTAATATGCAAGGTTTTTACTTGGATAAGTTAGTGTGTAACATCGAAAGTTAAAGTAATTCCCTGAAGAAAATCAATATATGTGAATTGTCGGCTACATATTATAGCTATTCCACTTCTAAGTATCATCTTTGAAATTCCCTTGCTTTCACCTGCAGTTGATTCGAGCATGCCCTCCAAGCATTTCGCAATGACACACAAGGAGAGGCTGAGTTTCAAAAGTGGCCTTTTCACTTGACATATCTCCTATGTAACACCCAGCATACATTTATTCACCAACTCTTAACCTGGAAATTGCCTGGATGACTTTGTCAAGTATGTTAGCAATGCGATGGTTTGCTTTTACGGAGGCGATGTTTACTTCTAACCGGCTCAGCCTTTTCTGCAGCATACCTATTTATCAGCGTCCATCCGTGGATTATTCGCGCATAGCTCTGTGCCTAGTACCGTTATTTCTGTTGACTCTGTTTCTTCAGAACTGCAACGGTTTCCTTACATACCAAACGAAACGTTTCGTCGCACTGAAGGTTAGCAAATAAGAAGTTATTTATTATTCAGTGAATTGTACACCTTTTGCCTCTTGCTATCTGCTGCAAACGTTCCATTCGCTCAAAGAACTATGTAAAGAGTGACTTACCTCTTTCGTAAAATTTTCCAGAAGTTTTCCCAACAAATACAACGCTACCGATCTCTGCCTGATGGCAGTCTAGGAGGAATTCATAGGGGAGTTGGAATATAATGAAGGAAAAACCAATGAACTTTAGGTTGATTCGTTCACGGAACGATTTGAGAGTGGTCGACGTTCCGTGGACCGGATGAAATGACTCGGCGGGCCGGGTCCATCCAGCGAGTTGTAGGTTGGTCTCTTCATAATATGTACGAAATGACGACATAGGTCAACAGGCGCGTTTTCAGTTTCCTTGTTTGAAACTATAAAGGAAACTTCTTGTCTCACAAATACAATTGTCATAAGCGTTAATTATCATTAATTTGCATTCACTGAGTGGTACATGCCTCATTTGAGTAAGACATGAGTGCACGTATGTGGAACAAACTTTCGAGCACCCACCCTGCTCGGATATCGAATTGGATGGAATGTGGGGATACAAACTTTAGCGAATTAGTTTTTATTTTAAACAACTTAGCAGTGGTGGTTTAGTAAGTGAGCTATTTGGCACATCCAAGTTAGCCCGTGCCGTCATAATGCTAACTCATCAGTGGATGGAATGCAGAACGTGCGTAGGAAATATATATGGAGACACTGCACAGAAGGTTTTAGGTTCGATAGTTGCTTATTATGGTTTATCACTTAATCACTCATAACATTTAGGTTGCCATGTTTGCCACTTTAGTAGTAATGCTTGAGACAGCACTTACTCAATCCATGCCAGGGAAATATGAATATTAGATTGCGTACATACCAACATCACGTGAATTGCCGAAGGTCATAAATGCAGAAGTTTTAAATATTCTGCTCAAATGCAAGCTTTTGTACCGGTAAATTACTTTTACAGCTGTCAACGTTTGTTTCTGTAATAAAGCTGGAGACAAATTGACCGAAAACACCTTTTGCTTTAAACGCACCGCTTAGGTTTCCCTTTGAAACTGACAATAATTGGGTATTTTACACGCATTTAGCTTTTTATTAGGATCAAGTAAAATACTAGCAACTGGAAAACCCAAATACATTTCGCAACTAAGCAAAATTTTCAGTATGTGTGGCACCCAAACTACGTTATTATTCCACAATATGACGGAACTTGGAAACCTTGATCAAAGGAATCAACACGGAGAAGCTGATTTCTTATTTCACCTGTAGTTATCCTTATAACAAGTGATAGTGTAAAAGTGACCAATCGGAAAAGTTCATACCCGCTGAAACAACGCAAATATTTTGTCCATTTTATTATTGCTAAGGCTGTTACGCTTGCTTATTCTCGGTAGTATATTTATGTTGTGTACAATAATTTACCTTTTTTGGTTGAACGAAAGACACTGCATCTATTCTAATCTCTGTGCTGGATTCACTTATGTAACTTATTCTAGATTTTTCCGTAGTGATCTTCAAACTTGTAAATAAACAGCATTTTTCAAGCCTGATATAACACCTCATTCAAACTGGTTCCAGCATTAAATTTTGCTACACACTACCTTTGCATAATTAAACAGGAAAAATGTATCCAACTGCTGATAATTTCAGAGAAAAGGGTGACATTCATTTGTATTCAGTGTTGCAGTAGTAAAACTGAAGTGCTTATGTATGAAGAGCTAATGTTATTGCAGGTAGGAAAACCATTCATATCATTTGCTTCTCTTTGCAGAGAGGTCTCGATCGCATCCAGATAGCGTTTCAACATGGATCGCCTGGATAGCGTACTCTGCATGGGGTCTCACACAAGCATTGAGCATTTGGGGGAAGATGGTGGAATCGAACCGTCCAAACACTCTCCGTAGCAGACCCACATGTTGATTTGCTGTTTTGGATGCCTTTAACGACTACGCCGAACAGCCGAGATCGTCTTACATCACAACCCCAAGGTCTTGCTCTTGTGAGGTGGTTTTCAAAATGTTGACTCCAAGCTAATATTCGTACTTGTGCATGTGCAGACATACAAAGTTTTGCACTTGTGCTTGTTGGACGGAAGTATATTTGCCTTTGACCATTCAAAGGTGTTGTCTAAGTCTAGTTGCAGCATACATTGATCTTCCTGACAGCCGATTGCTTATCATTTTTTGGTGTCATCGCCAAAAAGAAGGAAATTTGATAAGGCACTCGTTAGGTTGTTAATGAGGAACAACAATAAACGCGGCCTAAAGAATGACCCTTGCGCAACACCGCAGTCCACATTAATTGGATTAAAATACGATCGCCGAAATCGAATCTGAAAGCGCTGCTGAAGGAGGTGGTCTCTCATACAACCGAGGACAGGGTTCCCAATTCTGTAGGCAAGCAGCTTTTGGAGAAGAATTATGTGATATATGTGGTCGAAGGCTTTAGAAAAGTGTAGGTAAATGGGAACAATGCCAGTCCCACTGTCGGCTATCTCGGTCCAACTGTAAAAGACAATAAGTAGATTGATAATAAATGACAGATGCTGACGGCATCCGTGTTGCTTCGGTGTTTTGACGTTACCCCTCTCGAAGTAGCCAGTCACTGCCTTTGAGACCACCGGGCGGAGAATCTAGGCAATAGTTGGCGGGCTCTGATCGGATAGAAATTTTAAAAATCCGGTTATTGATGCTTAGATACACATGTTAGGGACCAGCTGCTCCTCAAGGCATCTTTGGAGAAATCACATTAGTAGTTCAGCTATTTTCGTAGCTGCCAACTGCGCGGCTTTCGGGGGAAGATTTTACATCCCATGGAAACTATGGGTGCGCAACGACAGCAGCATTTGCAAAATGGTCGCTGAACTAGAAGTGAAGTGAGTAATTACCGTCGTCTTGGAGAATGGAACGGGTATGTTAAACATGATGATAACATGTCGAAAAATTGGAGTATAATGGAACCGTAGAATTTAGCTGCATCCAAGGCGATATGGGCACATCCATCTGCTGATATTGTTGGGGGAACACCACGATTCACATTCCGGGGGCTGTTCATGTGTCTGTACGGAAGATGTTTGTTCGCACAAAACATATTCACTAGACTCTGTCCTCACGCACAAGCGTCGTAGCGTAATAACGATGGACAACATAGTTACTTAAATTGTTAGGGATATGTGTCGCTTTATGCACATGTCTTGCTTCGTCTATTACTACGATGGGCTTTTGGGTTCTTCTCCAAATTGTGAGCCTGCGAAACGAAGGGTATTGTTGACCAGTGCAGATTTACTTAGCTCACTGTACTTGTGGATGAACTCCATCTGAGCACTGTCATTGGAACAATCATCCGAAGCCACCCAGGTGGCATCTCCCACAAGTTCTCCCAGTACGTCGTTGTGGGTGATTGATTGAAACAGGCTAATATGTTCTTTGTATAATCCGCATGAAACCAGAAGTCGTAACTTATGCTTACGTGAAGATCCGCCCCAGGGGGCTTTTCATCCTTGGATGCTCAAGTTTGAGCTCTTCGTTCGTGAGCATTAATTCTAGCATTGGTGGTTTATTTCCGGTTCGTAATCGGGTGGGTGAACTGACATATCTAAAGAACTGAATGCTTGAAATATACTTATGCAGGTCTACTTTGCATTGCACTTTAAGGAATGCCGGAAATTTCAACTAGTGAATATAAAAGACATTGAACATGAGAAGGGGACTGCATCGTCCTCGTAGGACCATTCCCAAGCAGAGTCAGGCGGGAGTCCATCTCTTTTGTGGATATTGGAGGACGATAATCAACGGCCAAGGGACATGTGTCGTTGCGTCTGAGCCCGCAAACTCCACCATAGTGTGTTTATGGGTAGTATATTTGGATCGACTACGAGTTCGCACTGCAGGTCGCTGCGGTAGTATCACAGTACATCCCGCCTTTGCTAGGGCGCTCCGTTCGGAGAAAAGATATGTATCGCGACGTCGGCGTCAGTAATTTTTGTGTGTAGCCTAGTTTCAGTTACGAATGTGAGGTGATAGGCACGTGACGCTTGCCGCAGCCGCAGTTCGACAGGCTTGTTCAGGAGACCTTGTGCATTGGTGTATACAAGAAAAATTTAACTCTTTTTAACAACGAAGATTGGCATGCGTGTTTATGGTAAAAGTTGTGCCGACCTGTGCAAGTTCCGCCACTAATCCTTTTGTTCGGTAAGGTGATAAAGAACTACTCTGGATCAGATCTTATCATCCCATCAGTAAATATTTGCTCCTCTGTTTGTTTGTAGTGTATGTATGGTGTTTCCTACTTTTGCTGGCTTGTTGATTAAAGTTATCCGAAATCTTGTCGAGACGTATTGCGGCTAAGTGACTGCTGTCGTGTGTTTGATAAGCAAATGCTGCATTGCTCCGGAGCTAAGATGGAACTTTACTGCTACCCGCATACCAGCATAATTGCACCATTTCTGAGGATGGTCTAGTTTAAAGGAGCACTTCCAAAATCATTGAGTCACATCCTTTATAGATTGGCGATCGGTGGAACCTGGACTTAGCTTGCACTACGAACTTTTATAGGGAGAGGGCCTCGCGAATGTATCGCCATTATTTCTGGTTTTGAGTGGTCACTTCACACTCCTCATGACTTTCAGCCTCGAGAACGTTGTATACCAGGAAACTCCTGGCTACGGATTTATTCCCGGTTTTCGTCCAAGTAGCGCTTTGCCTGTCTGCGCTAGCTCCACGGAATTTCCGGGTTTAGGCGGATGGATAATGTCTCATTTTGGAGGCGAATTGTCGATAACAGAACAGCTTCTGCTTCATTTGCGGAAGACAACACAACTCGGAGAAGCCATGTTTCATTTTAGTGCACTGAGTGTAGGTGACGGGTAAGGCGTGTAAAATTGACGGAATAGCCACAACACCTATAAATTCACATATGTAGTTTCAATGGTCAAACACATCGATTTATTTTCGTTTTAAGCAATTTGACGTTGCTTCTGAAACATTGGCGGACGTTACCGCTGGTATGATACGTGTAACGTTGGTTAAACTTAAACGATCAGGTGTTCTGTATACGGCCTTTGGAACCTGCGTGGTTATAGCTTCGTCTTCTTCATTTATTCTAAGTGTAGTGCGAGTGACCGAAGGTCACAATTTTCGTTCACTTTTAGCAGCAACCAAATTTCAACCGCAACTAGTGTCGAAGCCCTGCTGCATTTTGAAATCGTTTGAAAGGTTTACTGGACCCTTAAACTGCTCATTTCAATCGGACTGACGGTGATTGTTGCAGACATATATGAGAAACCAGTGGAATTGACTTCTAAAGCCACAGGTAGTACATATTCGGCACGCTGCCTAGCCTTCTTTCTTAGTTTAATTCGGAGCCTGAAGGAAAGACTGGGAGTTACTTACGGTCGCGCATTCTTCAATTGAATCACCGCTGGTGTGCTTCATTATTTATTCATTACCACAATTATTTTGTACTTCTGCGGTAGTTAATATGCAAGCTTTTCCAGTAAGATGATTATACACGTTGAAGAGAACCACAGTGCATTTCGTTTACTTTTGTGTAGCTTCAACTCGTTCGCTGTGGATTTGGAACATTTACGATGGAATTGTTTTGGCAACTAATACACTTGCTTCCAATTTGTCCTTCTTATGGTATGAAGGAAGGCGAAAAATATGCTCGATCTGGTTACGGTCACGTGGGATCTTAAAGGTCGTCACAATCCTTTGCGTCGATCGATTGTATTCTTTTCAAACCCGAGAACTTGTGGTTTGGTGCGGGTCACGTGTGCGCTGGATTGACTGCAGGTTCAAGGTCGTCGCTTTCTGTGCGTCTGGCCTTAGGCGGGGCAAGTTTAAGCGGCTGGCTTCCATACACAACAAACACGGCGACTGTACGATACGAACAAAAGTGTTCGGTAGCTAGTTTGATGAACGGTCTACAGCTATGGTTGCTGACTCGTCGCATAAAATGTGGAGTTGGCTTTCCTTCGAGACCACAAATATTGCTGTGTAGTTCCTGCTTCGGAACATTCCTCGATTGTGTTTTTGCAAGACTGATGCAAAAACCGCAATATGGCGATAAAAGGTGAGCCACAAAAGCTAGATCTATAAGATGGTGTGTACGAGATAGCGCTGATGAATCTGGGTCGAGTGTATGCAAACACACGATTATGTGACCAAATGCAGCTGAGAAAGAGTGACAGAATACGTGTTCACGGATGAGCAATAAGCAAGCAGATTTGCTCAAGTGCACAAGCGCAAGCAAGCAGCGCTTTTCAAAAGTCCCTTTTATATAAGTACGCCCGAGTCTGAAAAAGCTACCGCCCAAAATGCATGCCTCCAAGTTTGAACACGGATTTCTTAAGAGCCTCACAATTTCAAATCCGTACAGAAAGTGATCAGAATATTTGACTGTTCCATAGCAATAAGCCAAGCGCACCAACTGGGTCTAGTTTGCATCTGACATAATCAATGCCTTACCAGCATACTCTTTTCTGTGGTTTAGTTGTTTAAATGCTACCGGAAAGTTAAAAACTGGACAACATTATTTAAATTCATTTAACCCATTATTATCACTTTCTGGTCCTTGCAATTATCATTAGTGGATCTGCTATGCAATTGTCCTGTTCCACCTGTAATCAGCTTTTCAGAAAGTGTAAAGTCGCCCGATTACGCTGATAGGGCAGTGTCTGGCATCACCGCGAATAATAGCTCAGTTAACTAAGATATCGCCAGCATGTTTTAAAAGTACAGCGGATGTAGGATACCAATCTGCGACATAACATACATGATTGCCCTCGGTTACTATATTTTTTCTAAAATATTTTCGATGGATTGTTGTCACTAGAGCATCACTAAGGCCATTGGTAATTGGTTGCTGTATTCGAGCGTGCTGTATTCGAACGCTACGCTCAGAAAGCGGAGTGGCTCTGTATCAGATGACCTCCGAGTAACCAACATCACGTGCTCCGGATATCAAACGCCGTACGTCAACTAGCAGTAGAGATATTTAGCGTACTTTCCAAATGAATTCACTGTAACATATTTATTGTTTGAAGAATTTAAATATTCGCTTTTGCTTGTGAGATTTCAACAATGAATATTGAATTGTTGTATATGGTTTGAGTTTTCATCCACCTGCAGTGCTTCTTCCACTAGTACTAAGGTTACACATAGCATTCCGATGTTTGCGGTAAGTTGAGCTGCTCAGGGGATTTACATTTCCCTAGGTATACACATAGCTTTATATATTTTTTAAACCATCTTTAAAATGCAACTCGAGTTAAAGAGCTTTCGTGACTACCGTGAACCGCAGTCTCTCAGCGTTTACTGTTAGTTGCGGCTGATGCTTAGATTTTATTTAGCCTTCCTGTTGAAGAACTGGTTTGAATGACAGTTACACTCATTTACATTTAAGTCTATGTGGTGCGCAAGAATTCCTATTATATGTGGTGAATAACAGAATATCTTTGTAGGTTCGCCAGTTAAAGTAAGCAGAAGGTATTTTGTAATCAAAGTTTTATATTGTGTGTAAGTCAAATTTGTTTTAGCTGCAGTTGAAGCTGCGAAAAGCCCACTGCAAAAGTCACAAACTGAAATAACTCGGAGAACGATTGCCTGAACTTAAGTGATCCAAGACTGAAAAAATGGGGAGCATACTGCCTAAGTGCAAAGCAGCATTTTAATCAGCTTCAGCATAAGCAAAAAGCAGTTTTATCAGTTTAGTGTGTCGTTCCTAGGTGTTTAATAATTCACCAACAGAAGAAACACTAGGCGCGTTTCACTTTCCACACTACAGATGCTGGTCTGTTAAGACTTTTATAAATCGGCTTTTCCTGATCTCCGGACCTTTTCAATTGGGTATTTGGCGGATTGTAATGCATGGCCGCAGATAATGAGAACTAGGTTGCCTCACTAACTCTGTGTCATCAGGTTGTTTAATGTAGGTGAGTAGCACATCTCCGATCAATCGGGAAGTCCGAATTCAACTGCTCATTTTTAACGATTCCAATGGAACTGAACTTTAATTACACAATCTGTCGGGTGCAAATATTTTCAATATTGCTTTCGTTAAACTGGTAAACAATTATTCAGGTCTGTATTTCTGCAAGCCAGTGGCAGTTGTTTGTAGTCGTCTGGATCATCACGGTTCATTCAGAACACACCACTGCTTGTAAATATTTCCGTAAAATAAAAGTTTTGATTTTCTGACTACATTTCGTTTCTGCTATATTGTTTGCAACAAGATAAAACACTCTGGACCCCTGGTGGCATTCGATATGACCAGCGTACTCTGACAACTCAGACTGCATTCACTGCAAATAGTTAATGAATGCAGTGCAGAAAACTCGCATTCGACACATGTTTGGCCTGCTCAGGTGGAAATAATCTAGTTTAGAAAAATTAAACTGTACGTTAAAGTTGTTAGTTGTTATCCACATTAGTATGTTAATGATGAGGCAGTGGAGCTAGTTTGGTACACATGTACAGCAGACAATTTCATTGACGTTGCGCGATTAAAGTTTATGTGCACTAACGTTACAGCTAAAAGTTATGGTCAGGAGGTTCTGTTTCGCCTTAGTTAGGAATAACAGGCAGGTGTAAAAATTAAGCAATATAATTTCAGGCACAGAAAATGAATTAATGTCAGTCCACTAAAGAGCAGTTTCTACGGCCTAAATTGTTGAATATCCTTGTTGTTTATAATATGTACGCCCTATTTCATTGTTTGGTTAACCGTGAAAACGGCAGCCAAATCTAACCATCATTCTCCAGCAGATATACTTGTGAATTGGAATAGGCTGAAATTATCGAAGTGTCATGAATCCAGTCAGCATACAACCGTCACGCGCCTAGTCAAGATTGGTATATGCGACCGTAAGTGTAAATATTCAGCCAAAACACGGATAAGATTGAAATGAGAATTTGAGAGAGAATAACCGTAAATCAGTCAGTAATGAATGCTGAAAGAGCCATGCCATTGAAGTTAATTGCCCACCAATTCTTTGGTTGTTTCAGTTTTGAGAAGTTCGAAACGTTTCAAACAAGATACCTGCTTTATTGTAAGCCCGTGCACCGGCACATATTTTATCTTACATGTCTATAGTCGAAGAGTACAACAAACATTCGGGTAACTCCCCACGATGAAGGCGAATTTTGGACATAAAGCTGTTGCAGGAATTGATATGGCTCGATGGAATATAATAGTGGAATAGTGCATATTTTCTCGTTTTATAGAAATCTCCTGCCCACATAGCAACGGATCTTATTTACCAGTGCAATAGGCTCATGCATGCAGGGCTGTCAATGTTTGGGGGTTATGCAGGGATGTCCTAGTAAGTTTTAGAAATAATTTTCGAGGTTTTCATTGTGGTTCCCTAGGAGTACACGAAAAGTTCAGAATTTTCGTTGTATTTGGAGTGTCCGGTGGAGGCGTCAGGCTCATGAAATGGGAAGGAACGTGAAATGCAAATAAAGCAATAGGAGCTTTCAAACAAAATCAGACGGGTACTACACAGTATTGCGTAATATTCTAGAGTAATAGAAGGCAAACTATCTACATCCTTGTGCACATTAATTGAAACAAACTACAATTGTGTCTCTATTTTAGGAATATCATGTTTTTATACATGAAAGCTGCCGTTTGGCATTTATTTTTTTATTTTATTTTGTGAATAGATATTTCATCATTGTTTGTGAATCAGACGATGTAATAACTGCGCATGTCTAGCCGTTACATCACCCAAGATTGCATCATGCTTTTTATGGTTAGTAAGGTTTTTGTTTCAACTTCTTGTTTTTCGTGATTCAGTCATTGTTTGAGATGGACGTGACTCCCAGAAGGCGCATGAAGATCGTGACCTTGCACGAACACACAGACAAGACCTACAGGGACATAGCAAGAATGGTAGGCGTCAGTCCGGCAACCGTCAGCCGTGTGGTCAAAATGAAAAAGGAAACGGGATGCATTTCGCCAAAACACAAAGGGAAATGTGGTCCCAAGAGGGAAACCACTGCCAGGGATGACGATTACCTAATACGGGAAAGTGTTAAGGATCCTCGAAAGACTAGTGTCGCATTAAAACGTGATTTGGGGGAGAAAGGAATATAAATCAGTTCTTCAACGGTTCGCAGGCGACTCCTAGAAGTTGGTCGGAAAGCCAGACGGCCTGTGAAAAAACAACTTCTGACAAAAGTAATGAAGGTTAAGCGTTACAAATGGGGACTAAAATACAAAAACTAGACAAAAGAAGATTGGAGAAAAGTCCTATTCAGCGATGAAGGCCATTTCTATGTTCATGGTCAGAGAAGTCAAAATGTTCGGAGGTCAGATGGCGAAAAGATTAGTGATTCCCACATAGACCACTTTGTGAAACACCCACAAAAGCAGATGTGTTGGGGGTGCTTTAGTTATTACGGCGTAAGCGCCTTGCATCCAGTCCAGGGCATGATGCGCTCTCCACAATATATAGAAGTTCTCCAAAGAAGAGCTGTTCCAGAACTAAAAAAGACATTTCCTGACGGATTTGGCGTATTTCAACAAGATCTGGCCCCGTGCCATACATCAAAAATGGTCAAGACTATTTTCAATACTAATCAAATAACCATCTTGGACTGGCCTGGGAATTCACCAGATTTAAACCCCATTGAAAATATGTGGTATATTTGCAAGCAACGACTTAGTTGCATGGACTGTACGACAAAGTAGAAACTTAAGCTTTAATTCAAGTTTGGTACAGAGACCCAAGATGAGCCTAAGTTTGTTCAAATTTAATGGCTTCCATGCCAAACCGTCTAAAATGCTACACAAAAGTCGAGAAGGTCATGTTGTGTATTGATGTGAGTATACTAGTGCCATTCATTATAACAATTTTGAAATAAAGGTTTTTCAGTGTTTTCGCAGTTTGTTTCAATTAATGTGCACAAGGATGTATAACTGGTGAAGTTTTGCTCTTATGCGAAAGGAGAGAGATAGGATTAATGTGGTAGCGTAAAAGCCCATAAATTGTCATTGCAACAATATTTTTGGTTTTTTATTTAAAGTTTTAAACACATAAAGGCAAGAACTGCTTGCACGTTCTTAGATACGGATACCAAATTGACGTGATCCCACACGATGTAATGTGTGCTTCAGAGTTATTATAAGATTAAATGGGCTTAGTCGCTTCCCTTTCAACATTCACTTTTAAAAGTGGTGATTTATGGCTCATCCAGCAGTGCGTCAGATGAGTTGATGTTGAGATGGAAGAAGTATATGTGTTGAAAAATAAGTGAATAAACGTTCGTTCTGTTATATGCTAGATATGCCCGTCAAAGCAATGTCAACAAATTACGGTCGTGTACAACTTTATCGAAAACAGAGTGGTTACTATAGCTTATAGATAGTTACTTTGATTTTGGCATATATTTAATAAGGAAAGGAACTGCAACAAAATCAAAAAAGTGATCTAAGAAATAAGTTACTGGTTGTTGTTGATGTAACATTAAGCGTGTATAAATTAAGTAACCCGGAAACGGGCAAAACTGATTCAAAGCAAAGAAAGGAGTATGTTAAGAAAGATTAAATGAAGTACTAAGCTCATTGCTGGGACTGTCTCCTAGGACCTTGTTCCACGCGGGGCAGTTCCTCGAGAGGATTCACTGGCATATCCACACCTCATCTGGTCGTGCGTCGATGTCGCTTAAAAACGGGCTGGCCTCTGCGATTTTTTTATCACTTGGATTATTTCTCCTTAAGCTGGCAACTCAACCAGTCAGCGAATTTGCCATATATTGGTTTTTTGCACATAATGTCTGAATTCGCGTAGATTTTGCGAAATTACCACGTGGTGTAGATTCAACGGTTTCGACTGCCGTGGTTTTATCAGCACACATATTATATTCACCAGGGGGCAACTTTGACTGTCTGCCTTTTGTGAGTAACTACTTTGATTGGAAGCTTCCTTACGTTACCACAGCGGATCAGCCCGTTTGCGACCAATCAAGAAGAATTAAAAACGTAAAAAAGAACATAGTGAATATAAAAATTGTAAAGATTTTATTAAAGGAATAAGCTGTCCTGTGATATTGCAGGATGATATCAGGTTGGTAGGTGCGATAGGCTTTAACAGAAATTAGCAAAAACCGGTATTTTCTTGATGATGGGATATTTTCGCCTTTCAAAACGACCTGAAGGTGCAACTTATCTGGTTGACATAGCCGACATAATAGTAAAAGCATACGTAGGACGTTAGGTCTAGGTGATGTGCATGTATTTTTCTTCACCTTCAAGTGGGGCTTCGAAGTTGGCATTTGCAAGTAGAAAAGGTGTGTCTGGATAGGGTGAACTTACAACATCTGTCATATATTGTTTGAACCAGACGCAATCGGCACATCCGTAAAAAATCTGATCTTGTTATTATAATCGGCGCAGTGCGAAAGGCTTCCGAATTCAGTTTAAAGTTGGCTATGTTCTCACTTGTCCGTATTTTCTATGACAGCTTGCTCCATAACTAAACACACCTTACCAGGGAAAGGTTGCAGCTGAATTTCAGTTTCCCTTTTTGTGGGAAAACTTAATCCTTTTTCTTGTCGGATAATTAGAAGAATTTTGTAACCTAAGCGCTATTCCGGCCGTTTATACCCAGCAACGTGCAATATTATAAAGAAGTGTGAGATTGTTTCTGATTCCGCGTAGCCACAAGTTAAATGAAGCCGGCGACAACAGTCTTCATATCTCATAGAAGTAGATCATCCAATGAGTATTTTTGTGAATGGCCGCTTGATAATTCCTGGTGTTATCCGATCTCTCCTAACAGGGGACTGGATGATCGTGCAGTAATCTAACATAGTACTTACCATGAGCCTAACCATTTCTAGTCGCACATCGGGTAGGACAAAGCATATAATGAGTTAGGCTTTTAGTTGCCTTTTAGTTGCCACCTGGTAGGAGACATACTCGGAAGGTTGAGGTAGGTAGATTAGATTACACTAAAGTCTCTTACAGAAGAGGAGCACAAAATGTTTCTAACTGTAAGGGTAATGGGGCATTCAGGAATGCAGCATCCATACCCAAACACGCGATCTTTCTGTAGAAAATATTGTGAACCAAGTCTTGCTCTCCATATTCAGTGCAGATAAAACCTCATCTACAGCCGTAAGGTCCAACTTGAAATCATTGGGTGGGAATGAGTAAACGTTTTGATCCTTATCCGAAAACACGTATGTTGTTCCGTGTTTTATAGGGTCACATATAGTGTTTACATAGATTAGGAAGAGAAATGGTCCAAGCACACTTCCTTAGACGACCCCACTTGTTGCTTCTTTTGAAGAGTACGCGTGTTGACCCATCTTCACTCTTAGTGTCCAATCTTAAGGGTTTGGTTTGAATCAGCTGATTAATAATCTATAGATTCTGTAACAGCGTAGGAAGGACAGTAATGGATTGTGCGGCACACGGCCAAGGGCTATTTGCAAGTCTCTTAGGATAACGATGACTGCCATGTCACTGTCATTGACGGCTGTTACATAGTTAAAGTACGGTAGTTGACATGTTACGCTGTAACGATTTATAAGGAAGCCGTTTTGCATGCTGCTGATAAAGAATTATGCAAGACAACTAATGCAGATTGGCCCCAGAGCATTAGAGAACATTGCAGTATGATTAATTAGAAGATAAGTTGCCATTGCCGTTCGTGACTAACCTTCGCTTCTCGATGCAATTTTCGAGGTTGTCCACAGTGGAGCGAAGCATTCGCTATTTAGAGATAAAGACACTTGTCATCATTAAAGCATGTTTTACTTGAAAATTTATAACAGCTGGGGAGATGCCAACCCGTCTCCTCCGAAACTATGATATTATTGAACATTACTCAAGCTTATGACAATGTTCGTGAGGGTTTCGCTAGTCTTTCGTTTTAGGAGAGGAAGGAATATGTTTGTATTATTGTTGAAAGGACGTCGCATAATACGAGTTAAGTGCTTCCCACAGCAGGCATATATTAAACTTTGTTGTGTCATCTTCTAGAAGTAGGTTTTGAATTTCTTCGTAGCCTTAAAAGTTCATGCCTCGACGCGCCAAAACATCAATACTAATGTTTCACTGACCTGGGTCATTACTCTGCGATACTTGTTCAAGAGCTCTGGGAAGATTAATATAGAACGACATGTTCACTAGAGTGACACACGCAGTGATATACGTGAGTTCAGACAACGGGGTACAGAGGAGGTCCTGACACAAATGACATAACGACGCTCCTAAATTAAGTAAAAATTCATTTGCATGCAGCTAGCACTTAAGTCCACAGCTCATTGTCGCTTTCAGGTATTTCACCGATGTGGAAGAATTTTTACCTTTATTATCCATCCAAAGAGCTGGGCACTGTGTGAGTTGTTGATAGCGATTGCCTTTACATATTAAAAAAGAATTTCTATTGCTTTTTGAAGTATTAAACGATAGCAAGCAAGGTGGTCCCACTAGACTTGTGTTTCAGCTGCTGACACTAGGATCGCCACCCAGGATTACGTCATCGGCATAATTCATCGAGGGGAATTGCAGTCTCTTAAGTCAAAAAGGAAAATTAGATCAGCACGCTTAATTTTGTGGTGTGATGTAGATATTTACATATAAATTCGGCTAAACTGGAAGTATTTGGTAAATAATCCCTCTGTGAAAAACAAAAGAAAATGAGCTGCAAGGCTGAGTTGATCACGCTATAGCAATTAACCGTTAACGTAACCACAGGTGTTGCTATAATTCAGAAAGCAGCTGATGGTGAATTTGTTCTCAATAGCCAGTGATGGAAACAAGTAGTAGGTGATGCGATCTGTGAACCGCAGCATGCGAACAAATGGCAGTCATCCAAAAGCGCTCGAACTAACCTTTTCCCATGAATATACATCTCAAAAGTTCTTACGACAATCGAGATGCAAGTAGGTGGCTGATATTGGCACGTTCCTTTGTTTGGCAACAGCATGATGCTTGACTCTACCAGTTGTTGACTATTACTTTTTGCTTTAACCTAAATGTGAGTAATCCAGTAAATGCTGTATCAGGTAATTAGTACAATTGCAAAGACAATAAAATGTTTATTCGAATGGGGTTCCTTTTGCACTTCAGTTTGGCGAATGCTGTGCGTATTTCTATGCTATTTGCGGAAGGTGGATTATCTCAGGTGGTTTTAACTAAATAAATAATATGGCAAAAACTGAATTATCTTCATGATTAAACAAACTGAGGTTTTAATTTTCCGTATCCAGAGTAGAATGTGTGGTCTCGCGAGTGACTCCGCTTGCCAATTTTTACGTATTACATATTGCTGATAATTATTGGTTCCAAATATTGTATGAATGTTTATTTGATGGAGGCGACGCAATTCGCCTTTTATGTCTGCCGACAGACTCCGCACTGCGCTAACGTCTTTGGCTTAATCACCACTGCTTTGAGTCTGCGCTGTCATTTGATCGGTTGTGACAGAAACTCTCTGCGTGAAAGAGAACTATTTTAACTGCTGAGAAATTATCGAAGCACAAGTTTAAGTAATTGGCCATCTGAGTAAAATACATTAATACGCCTCCTCGCAAAATAAATGAACATCAGTCAGAACAAGTTTTTGGTAAATCGCTTAATGTTTTGAGAAGGTTTTCTTCTCTGCCTAAAATTTGTCTGCAGTGGCTGAGGTATTTGTGGTTCGTCAAGCTACAGCTAACAATAGAAAACATTACGCTGAGGTAATCAAAGCCATCCAGTGCTTACCAAATAAAGAATACCTATTCTACTTATTAAGAAAAAGTTTGTTCTGGAATTAGCGCTAACCGGATTGGAGATTGCAGTGCTGATTAGCCTGAGTTATGCAATGAATCCGGTGTGAGGTTTACTTCAGTCAGTAGAATACATTCCCTAAGGGAATTCCAGATATTAAAGGAAAGCAACGGTAAATTCTTTGTAAAAGGTTTCAACTGCGGGGCTGTTACAGCTAGAAGCAATTCAGATTTTAGCTAACAGAATTAAGCGATAGCCGTTCAGTTGTCTTACTTTGCATTTCACGGTTAAAATACTGATACGTTGTGGGATGTAGCGAATAATCCCTTTTGTCGGCTTGCACATTGAAGTGTTGATGTAAGTGCGCTAGCGCCACCTTTCAATTTGCTACACAGGCGTTTAGCTTGATGGGCGATAAAGTCGTCAAACTCAACGGGCGAATATTAAAAGCTCACGTTTCGTGTAACAAAAGGGATGCTTTATAAAGAGTATACAAAGAAATATATTACCGCTTTCATATTACCTAATTTCATAAGAAGCCATCTGATATTGACGCTGAGGAAAATAAATTTGCACATTAACCAGAGAAATGTTCACTACATTAAAGCCCTTTATCCTATTCTATGTTTCTGGACAGAATTTCTTCGGAATAAAATCGAGCACTAGTAGCTCATGTTGTTCTGGTGGTAGTAGAACTTTTCGTTGAGGTTGGCAGGTTTGTTGCTGATGTTTCCTCGCCAATCAAGGTGACAAACCGATTGGAACAAACGTGCTAAACTTATCGAACGCTTCGATCGTGACCAGAATTTCTTCGCTGCATCTTGATACTCTTTGATTTTTCGTATAGGATGGTTATAAATGTGACAACTTGTCCACTTGAAACCACGAAAGGGTTTTGTAGCATGGCGGGTGCAAAGATCATTTTAATATTCCCAGAACAAACCGTTGCGAGATAGTGCAATAAAGCCTGCTGTTTTTGAACCTACTGGGAAAGTACAGTAAAACCTACAAATTATACCACCTACATTAGTTGACCAATACTCTATGGGGACCACCTGTGCGATCACTATGTAAACCCTATGGAACTTGACCCCTGTAGCTTGACTACTTTCCTAAATTTTATGTTGACCACATGGGGTACGACAATCAGCAATCTTTCAACCCTCATAAGTCGACCATTTAAGATTTTACTACCCAACTGTTTCCGAATAGCTTGTTTGGTCAGAAAGCATGGTGTGCAGTGGGACTGTAATGTTTGGACGTCGGATGCAAAATCAGTGAAGTTTACATTTCAGGATACCTTGTGTTCTCTATATGTATGTGCATGTTTGTCTCGATGGTATGCATTTACTCGCACGTGTGTTTCCTATATCGGTAAAAGTCCCCACAACTCCGCGCTAACGGAATGACCTCACCGGTCCACATACACAGGCAAGCCTTCGTCTATCCCTAAGAACCTGTCCACTCATCGCTCAGACCGCAGACAGGGGTTTGAGTGACTGTCAAACCCTCCATTAACCACAAGGCACTTCAAATTGCTGCGAGGTTGACGTTTATGCTTACAGTACTTACCAAGCTTTTATCCGGCTATCGTTGTTGTCGGACTGAAGATGAAACATCAGTTTAGTTACCGTATATAATTCAGTTTACGCAGATAGAGCCGTAGTGCTTTGATACATTCCTAACCTTGAACAAGTTAGGTTCACTCCTTATGAACACTTCGACATTATGACCCAAATAAAGAACCTCGGATAGATGATTTTGAAGCGTGAAATTAGTATTCTGCTTTTTCTGGAATGTCTGAGCATTTTGTCGCTAGCAAGAAAACAGTTAGCGTCGTTCAAGGACATAAACACTAGTACATGGTGAGTTCCGATGATGAAAGTGGGGGTCTACAGCGGAAGAGGAAGAAAGGTTAACGAGATGAAGTCAATGAGGTTACGCTGAGCTAATTCAGGCAAACGAGAGCAGTTAACGCTCGAATCTCCAGGCGGATCATTCAAGAAATTGCTAAATATTTCTCAAGCATCCAAAGGTTGGCTAGATACATACAAACTGTAGCATAAATTACCCAAAGCTGTTTGTGTTGTGAAGTCAAAGAAGTGAATAAAGTGTTTATTCAACACTTCGTTGAAACATTTTCCAAATTGATCATGGGCCTCAACAATGACGACCATTTATCGCTTACGAGTGCGCTATCTTTTGCAAGGCGATGCCTAACAAAAGCTTGGTTATAATGGGTGATAAATGTTAGAGTGGAAAACATTCCAAAGAAGGTTTCTTTTGTGCGCTAGATCAAATGGGGAGAATCTAAAACTTCTGGGCATTGCTAGAATATCTGCATTCAAAAACCTAAAACTAAACCTTTTGCAGCCACTTGGAGATCAAACCGATCTGTACTGAAGAATACTGCCATATTTGAGGAGTGGATCAAAAGTATTGACAAAAAATGAATAAGAAGAAACGCTTCATTATCCTAACGGTGGTTAACTGTCCTATTCACACCCATGTCGAAGATGTTTTAAATATTACACTTAGGTTTCTGCTTACTAAGATGAGCTCGCACATTCAATTTCTGGACTAAGAGATCACCTAAACATCCAGAGGTCGCTACCGAGCACATCTTATGCAACATGTAATGACAAATTTGCAAACTTATTATTCCCTTGCAGAAAAACTTTGCCGGCTCTTCGGTTATTACCTCGAATGCTGTGTTTTGCATAAGGTCCGCTTGGTTCAAAGTTCAATCAGATAAACCCCAAAGTGTTCCAGAAAAGCCGCAAATGTTTAACCTCTCGAGCGGGATGCCGTCGACTGATTATAAATTGCATCTCCATTGGCAGAATTCGACGGAATAGATTTAAAAGCGTTCGTTGAAATGGATAACGATATCGTCATTAGCACCGAACCGGAAGCTGATGCTATGTTTCATGTGTAACAGACTGCGGTAGTACCTTCCGGAAACAAGGAACAAACACCTGATGATGCTGATTAAAAAGAAGGAATGAGTTGCTGTGATTTGGAAATAACCAAAATCCAAAGCATTTGTAGTCAGACATATTGTAATGCAAATTAAATCAATTATAGAGAAAAAATCAAGGCCTGCTGTGCAGTAGGGATAGGGCTGGGAGCGCTTTTTCGGTTATCTTTGGGATAAGAGAAAGAAACAGACAGAATGAATTTTGCTTTAAAAGCACGTTAACTTCGAAATACACCTTGCGTTTCGAATTCTTGTAAGGAGTACCCACGTTTGGCGCTAGGTGGGACCTCCTCTAATATGTTCAAAACGAGTTTATGTGAAAACAATTGTCACAACTTAATTGAAACCTAGAATTTAAAATATATTTATAGCAAATGGTGCAAACTTGTCTTCTGTTCATATGGCGCTACATGTTTGTAAATATGTGAAAACCTGATTCAAAGCCAAAATGTAACCAATGTATGAGAAAGCAGAACGCCAGCTGCAAAATCATATGAAACATCAAACCAACTTATAAAAAGCTATCCGAAAACAGGTTAAAATAAAAATAGCAAGGACCGCCTTAAATGTATTAAAAGCTCACTAATATACAAAGTTATTAAATTGTTTCTTTAATATTGCTGCACTTATATTTTGTCACTCTAGTCGCATTTTCTTGAGCTCAAGCTAATACTATGCAGCGTCATCCAAAGATGCTTTCTTAATAGTGTTTCGCTTAACAAGACGTAGCGCAGATAAAGGTTAATAAATGAATTTTAATTGTTGTTGTGATCCAGCAAAGATTTGTGTGTTCTTGCTTGATAAGGCATTATTTTTCCTAACTGCTTTGAACCTCACTGATGTTAAGTGCTCCAGCTTATAGAGAGGTTTGCGTGTGATGACACTGTTCCAAACATTTATAAAGGACTCAATAATTACTCCTTTCCTAGTGGACAGTTTCTATAATAATTCTATTGAGCATATATCCCACAAATTTTAAATGGAATTTAAATCTTGGGATTGGGCTGATGATTCAAATATCTCCACGCCTTTAGCTTCCATTCTGTGGCTGCATTCCTTTACATCCGGGCGCATTTGCATCCCAGAAAAATCGTTATACTTTAATAAGGTCCCATCTGATGGTAAGAAGAAATTTTTAGGATGTCTAAATGTTTCCGTTCGTTGAGCATTTTACAAACGTACGGAGTCCTCCACCCCCATTGTTGGTCATGTAAAATCAATTCAGGGTATCCGTTGGATGCACGGCAGAGAAGTATAGACACGGTTGTCTGTATTTCTTCTCTTCTAACTCTCAGACAAATGTGTTGCTATGATTCCCTAGAATTCAAAGGAGACACTCATTACTAAATAAAACTCACTCTCGATCTTTTTCTTCTAAGATAAATGATTTCTGACACATGTCATTCGCCGTTCCTTTTGTGTATTGGACTGAATCATTTCTATATTGATGTGCTACGCTCAGAGCGAGTTCCAAACACGCTATTTTACTGTTAAAGCGCACACATCCATAGAACTATTTTCTTTCCATTTCCTCAGCAGATAACTTATCAGCTGCCAGGGTCGGCCAGAGCAGGGTCTATTATTTGTGTTTCCGGTTTAAGTTTGCTTCTTATTAAAGCTGTTCAATGTGCTTTGTTTGCAGTCCACCTTTACACCAGTTTCCTGCCTGAGCAGCCATCTTCATGTATCATTACAACTTTAATTATTCGCATATTTGTACTGACACTTAAATCATCTCATGATAAACTTACTCAACCAGAGAAATGTGTGTTATGATTCCGCACTAAAACTATTCATACTCAAGAATATGTATGTTTTATGTTAGAGGCCATTGTTCTACATATCTAAGGGAGATAAAGCACAACACAATAAACAAGGTTTCTGTTACCATTTGATGCATTTAGAAAATTCTACATGGAATTCAGCGCTTTTATGTAAACGACATAGCCATCAGGCTAAAGCTTTGTCTTTTTAAGCTAGTTGAAGACTTTACACGTCATTCTATGTTGACACAGGTTCGTCATCATCACCCACCTATCTTCGGTAATATAAATGCTTAGTGGTTTGGATAAACCGACATCGTCATGACTTACTAATCAGATTTGCAACATCCTTAGTGCTTTTGGCCAAGTTGGGATGTCTCTCAGGATTGCATTTTTAAACATTCCTGTCTAAATTTCATTTTAACCAGTTAGTGCCAGATATTCCCGTCGTACTTTGAAGCAGCTAATTATAGCCAAACTGGCGCTATTTTAACCATATTTAACCAATGAACATAAACGAACTGAAGGTACCTACGTATTAGGTACAATTACCCTAAAATCCTACATCCCTTAGAATCCTACGTACAATGAGGTTAACTAAACCTCATGATATAGCACGTCACTTTGACTTGCTTTTGTTCTGTTGCAGCCCGTGCTGGAGCATCTTGTAGCCGAATACCATTGGCTGAGTTAAATTCATCCGGATGGCAGGCAAAATTCAGACACATAGGTCTACCACAGTTATTTATTCAATGGAACATACACCAGGCTACTTAGTAATGCTCGAAAGGGATTCGTATCTCTTGCTTATTCTGTGTGTGAATGGTCGTGATGTCATTGCCGTTCAAGGAACCAGGAACTTAAAACAGTGTAAACGCTTATAGTTCCCTTTCGTATATGTTAGGAAGATGAAACTCACAATTTTTATTTTCATGATCCAACTTTGATATTATTGATGAACTATGTTGTATAACAACAGTAACCCGAAGCACAGCTACCCGTATGTGCGAAAAGCAAAGTAATTTAACTTTTCGCTCGTAGCCCTAATTACTTTGACGTACTGGCTCCAGAGAGTCACTTGATTTAGCTTGACAGTTAAACGCAGTGACACAAATGATTTCATGCTAGGTGGTTATCGTTCTTGATCCAGCAGTAGTAAATGGTCCACCACAATTTTCGCATTTTAAAACTGATTTCTCTTCTTAAGGAATGACTCATTCGTTTTTGAGTATATAACATTTTATAGGAAATGCTCTCAAACGATAAAGGATGAAGCGTAACTGCAACCTAAATATAGGCGGTATTTAGGCCGCTGTGACAGGAAAATAAAATTAACTTTGTCCTGGTCACGCGCTGTTGCGCAATTTTCGTTCCGGCCGACTGCACCGAAATGTCACGGAATGATTCCATTAACCATCGTCCACCTGTTGCGTACTCGCCAAACATTCGCTTAGAGGAACGGTACAGATCCTGCGTTGAAGCGTAAAAACGAAGCTCCTAATCGGACAGAATGGTGGATAGGGGGAAGGAAACTTTGGGAGCACATGTTTGAGCAGACAACACACTTATCCAGCTGAACTGGAAAGCTACTAAATTTAAACGCTTCTCATGCTGCATTAACTAATCCATTTGTGAACAGCAAGTATGGTGACATTAAAGACGTTTTCGCTGACAAAACTTGCTCGGCTGGACCATGTCAGAATTTCAATGCAATGGTCAAGAATCATGAGTGCAAAATTTGCTGTTCAACCCTATTATCATTAAGCAAGTGATCAGGTATAGCAATCCAGTATTAAATCTATATATGTGGACTAACTGTCTCTTCCCTCAGGAATACTGGCAGTCGCCGGTAGTATATAGATACAAGCAAATTATAATGAAAGACCCCCATTTGTTTGCACGCAAATCTGAAATATATGAAGGAAAGGGATAAGCATGGACGATTGCACAAATAAAGAACGTTTTTTATCAACGTAATTTAAGATGATAGTCAAGTGAGGTATCGCAAAATTTTTGATCTGCTTCAATAAAGAAAATTATTAGGCGTACCATATTTAATAGAAAGTTTAAACACCATTCTAATCTGCCCGTTATCACCGAAGATATCCGAATTTTTCGGTATCTCAGCGTTCACACAAGCCCCCGACTGCATCGAATGACAAATACCTACTGGATGGAACCCAGCTATTTGTAAAAATTGTGTTGCCTCAAAACGAACCCCACTCCTTTTGTTTCCGTTTTACTTTCGCGATAATCCTGCGCAACGATGCTGCTTGCCTTACATCCGTAGAGTTTTTGACCACTTTCACAATTATGATCTTAGGCACATATCAGTCTGTACACTAGACTGATGAGAAATTTCGCGTTTCATGCATCTACCAGTCAAAGGTTGATTAAAGCGTATTTTAAAAAATGGAGAGAAATAACAACTTTAATTTTTCATAATACACGCCTTGAGACATCATTTAGCTCTACAGTGCAATACTAGATCCATACAATGTATAGTTAATTTTCTGAATGGAAGTACGAAGATTAGGTCTCGTGGTAAACTAAACATCTACGAGAGCGAAGTTGTATCAGTATTGAATCATTGCATAAAGTATACTTTTCTTTTAAGCAGGATATGTACTGTCCAAACTAAGAACTCATGGCGTATTAAAAACAGAACATGTACACCATCAACTTGGGCATTAATGCAGTGATTGAGATAAAGTATCAGGATATTTAAGCACACAGTTCAGCTTTGTCTTCCCCAAAAGCATAATTTTCATCTGGTTAAACCGCATCTGTTTGCAACTGCGTGAATGTAACCATGGTCTAATTTGCTTTGTGTAGTTATAATTGCTGTCAGATGGTTCGTTCTGTAAAATTAACAAGTCATGACTAAGCAGTTTGCCAAGGTTGCGTGAGAATCGCAACGTTCAGCAAGAATGAAACATTATAGTGAGGAAGAAGAAGCTTATTCATTCATGGCAGATATTACAAATGCCGTTGCAAAGAATGGAAGCGAAAATGAATCTTGGCGGGGTAGTTTGGGCGAATATTGGAGATTGCAAATGGTGTTGTCACCAGTGGGTTCTCAGGCAACAGATTTTTGGCAAATGTTGTAATGCACTATAATAATAAAATCAGGTTGGATGTTTCATTCAATCGCACTCTTGTTAAGATTAAAGATTCAGTCGAGGTTATGCATTCACTAAACTCGCGAGTTACACCCAAGTTTGCTGACTAGTCCAGCACGAAGTATATAAATGCTAGTGACTTTATAATGTAAATGTTAAACTTGGTTATTCTAAAATCACAGAATTACCAAATTTTTCAGTAAACTAGCGGCAAATATTCAGCCGCGTTATTGGTTACTACTTGAATGTTTTGATAGATAACATGATTTTGAGTTACATGCATGATGGGGTGTCACAAAGATAGCTTTAATTTTTGCTGATTAACTGTGTCGGGAACTTGTTGAGTCAGAGTAAACCAACAATTCCAAGAAACCAGCTACGGAGCCAACGGCAGAGGTCAGATTCTTTTAGTTGTCATGTACACGGTTAGAGGTCAATATCCGGCGTGTTGGAGTCCCTAAATATTATCTTGCACTTGGACGCTTTCGCTGCCATATTACAGAATATGTCCAGTACAGCGTTAATTTCATCTACTGCAACTCGGTTGCATGGATATATGCACGAAAAGCAAAGCTTTCCCTCAACTGGTGCAGTTACGAAGCCGAAGTCGTCAAAAATGTTATGTGAAGGAAGTTAGCCGTTGATGTACCCACGGTATTATGTACATATATGTCGCCACTATCTCCAAGAGTGTACATGCGGTAAGTAAAAAAATCTTATAACCCGTCATGAGATAGGTGTACACAGCATTGTCTACAAAAACCGCATTTTGGTCACAAAAATCACTTACGCTTCAGCTAATGAGATACCAAATCACAGATGTATAACGGGAAGAAAGGATACCGTAGCACTTCTAATCAGATTAATTGAGTCTGGACAAAATAGTTAAATCCGACAGCAAAAAAGGAAAAAACCGGTTTAAGAAGACTCACTGAGTTATTCAGATGTAAAACTTGTGCCATCATCGCTACGCAGCGGAGAGGGCTAGTAAACAAATCATTTGCATTAATGTGTTTTCCGAAAGAAACGGACTATGTAATGTAATGTGAGATAGAGTGTAGCTCAGTTAATATTTTAAAAGCCTTAATGTGGGAAGGCGAACAAGGTGAGAAGGAAGAAAGCTGCAGTTCCCGTGTACTCTTAGGAAGAAGGCGTTTCGACTGGAATCAAAGCAACTGTTGTATGTGGCTAACATCAGCTGGTAACTTCCAGGATTAGAATTGTGGCTGAATTGCACTAGAGGTGAGTGTGGTTAGCCATTATTTGGTACAACATTATAAGGTCTCTTGGCAGGCGCGTGCATTCTCCGCCGCATATGCCTAGGGAATATTTTCGAATTTGCAAAGTGGATGAAAGTGTCACTCTATGACTTTCGTCGCCCTACTTTGTGGCGTCTCACGCCGATCAGTATCGAGTTTGCTCTGCCGTCGTCATTGTTGGTTCGCGTAAACCCCGTGGGGCCTCAAGTAGTCGTTACGCATATGTGGAAAGATTGATGTCTCGAAATTCCTGAAAACATGTCAAACGTGCTGATTTATTCTTCTCTATGAAATTTCAGCCCGTTTCGATCAATCAAGGTTGCCATGTACGATTAATCCGAGTTGGCTTTCCTACGTAGCATGTTGCAGCTGCTGCTTTTTCAACTGATATCCTTGTGTACACTGATATAGTGTGGTCAGGTCTGTGCATTTCACCAAGGTGAACTAGAGAAGGATTTCGGATGACCATTTAGAATTCCGGTGGATAATTCTTTGAGTTCCGCATGGTTATCCACTCTCTTTATGCTTGCAAATAGTGGGTAATTGGACTGCAGCTCCCTAGCAGTTTCGTTAATGAATGCTAGTCACACATGTAATCACAGCGTCTTTCCAAGGTGCACCCCACACAACTTCCGCTGGGTCGGAGATGAAGCTGCGGACTCTTACATCCAGTTGACGTTTAAGTCGAAAGATGCCTATCCAACCTAGCACAGGATTACCAAATCCATAGCTTCAAATTTTATGCACGATATTATCGTGATCTATGCGGTCGATTGCTTTAAAGAGGCCAACGTATTCTTCGCCAACTTCTTGCCTGTAATCGACTAACCTCCCAGATTGCTCTGGCTAGCACCAGGTTGTAGGTCATGGCGAATATCGGCGGAATCATTGCTGCAATGCCATTATAATCTGCTTAATCTCAAGGTATCCCATGAGCTTCTGTGTGTTTAAATCTCCCAAACTTTTTGAATAAATCAGGAAGGAGAGTTGTGTATGGTAGTTTGAGTGATATGCACGCAACCCACTCGTATACATAGGAATGACCATTTTTGATGTCACATTGTGAATTCGTTAAAATGACCAAGGTAACGTTTCGGATTGGTTCATCACTGCTGTTTTTATTGCGTTTGGTCTTAATTTATTCACAACAGCAGAGCTGTGCATACGTAAGAACAGTTTCTCATCATATGTGCACCAGTTAATGACGCGTAGCTTAACTTTGAGTGCTTACTGAACTGAGGTAGGTACGGTTGAGGTGCGTATTCCCTTTGGAAGTTACGCGTAAACTATTGCCATAGCAGAACGACTGCAATTTGCGTAATGAGCACCAGATTGCCAACTGCACGTATAACTAGGGTTTCTGCGTTGTACTCTAAAGTCCCTGCTGACTATCGTTTAGAAATATTAGAATTAGTACTGAATATAATCACTTAACACAGCGATTTTGCTTTTATGTAGGTATCAAAGGCCTGCCCACAAAGCTTGGATTGATAAGGGCTCCAGGTCGAATTACTTAGCACCATGCATTTTTGTTCCCGCCTACTCAGGAAGGACTATCATTTGCTTTAAACCAAACATACTGTTTCGGACGCATTTGTCAACAGCGCGCCGAACCGGATGAAAATCCCCTTCAGGTGGCATCCGGAGACAGCTCAGCCAGGAAGGACCAGTTGGCTTATTATACGAGACCGTATAAGGTACCGTATTGAGTGACCCCATGAACTTCCTATTTGCATTCATAAATGCATTCCGCCTAGCAGTTGAAGCGGAAGAACTCACTCGAGTGATCGCTACAGCCCAACGGTGCACTCAATGTTCACTGCAACAATCATTGCACCTCTTTTTGGAAGGCAAGGTCAATGACGGTTTGTTTGTCGATGGTGCCGAAGTTAATAAGGTTGATGATGTGCTGATATGGCGGCGCATTGGCGCTAACCTACTGAAAGTCCGCTTTGAATGAGAAGATGGTCGATTTGAGCTTAAAATAATCGCTAGTCCCAAGGCAATTCTAGGTTGGCATTATGATTTATTTGCGTTACTGCATGGTTGCCCTGTTGGATAAACCTTTAGCTGATGGAGTGTTTTGACTGCATATCTGCTCTGTGTGGTAGGATGATGGAGTCGCATGTGAGTCCTACTCATGCAGTGCTGTATCTCTGATTTGCTGTCTCATATTCAGCGATTTGTATTTACTTCCTATAATAGACTCTCGAGCAATTTTAGTCGCTTCCGCCAACCTTTCCGCCATGGGTTGTTTTTATCACTCGTCGACCGTACCCTTTTTATTTGGGTGATAACAACCTTGAAGTCCAATTGGTGATCACATTTACCAGTGCGATTAGTTAAGGAATAAATTACCATATCTAACAGACATATGTTTTTGACACTAGCTAGCATGAGGTCTGAAGTTCAAAGACACAGTGGATAATGATCGGTTTTAAGTTTCGTGTTTGCGTAGTCATCCAATTTTTGTTAGCACATCTGGCTGGGTGGGTCTAGAAATATGCGAAAGGCGCATTGAGGCGCTCGGAGGCCAGCGGCTGAATACTAAACTGCATAGACAGCATATCCTGACGTAAGCTTTATTTGTTATTGCCCAGGTTCAGCGTAGTGTACCGAGCTTCGATGATGGACGAAGTGCAGCACAATGAGCGGCATTGCTTGTAGTCCAATGAATGGACACATGACATTCCACTTTTCCTCGTCGTCCTCCAGCGGTGCTTTGATCATGATTTTCTCGGATACAGGCATTTTGGACAATATAAAGTAAGGGAATAAGCATGATGTTAAGCAGCCCTTTTCTTTTTGAAATGGGTATCTGTTTTCTTTTTTGAGGCAACATGTGACAAATGGGATCTATCGTTTAAATCCGTGGCTTTAACATCTCGTATTTTTGCGGCCACTGCTGTTGTGGTAGAAATATCCGAAATGAAGGTAACCAAAATAGACATGAAGGTGGTTGCAGCTCTACAGTGTTGGATGTATTGCAAAGCCTAGATAAATTGCGCCGTCTAAGTGGATCAGATAAAGCTTTTCCCTCAAACCGGGGTAGAATTCAGAGTGGTTGGCGTTTTGAATCTTGAGCACTGCACTGACGCCTCTTCTGACACTTCCGTACCAACTTGAAGTTTGATATTAGACATCCAACTCGAGGTACTGAGTACTCTAGAAACAACGTGACAGATGCCACAACGGTTGCTTAGTCTACAACCTCTGCCAGCCTGTCGAGATTCTACACCAGCCTTACTATACATTTGATAATTGGAGTAGTCATAACCCAATTGCTGCACAAAACGAAACATGTCATGTTAATATGACACTTCACTTCGCTTAGCCTGAGCATATAAGGTTTTACAGCATTTCCTGCATCATATTCCACTTCCTGCATTCTGTACACAGTCTGCAAAGTTGGCGTTCATTTACGATGCCGTAGGTTTAGCACATCTTGGACGGGCATGTGTGCCATGGGGAGCACCATCTCAGTTACGTTTCTGGAATTGTCGTTCTTTGCGTGGTTTATCCCAGCAATCACTGTGTAAGTGTGCTCATACATGTTCGAAAAATTTATGTGGGATAGACTTGCACGCGACACGTAAACGCGTTAACCCACACACACGAGTTTTAGTGAATGAAGACCGAAGGATTGAATGCACCAGACTGCTGAGTCTGCATAAAGCCGATAGGCAGTAGTTCCGTGCTCAGATTTTGGCTTTGCGCTTGACGGTAAGAACAGACGTGGAAACAGGCGCAGGGCGATTGGTTGCAAAAGTGGCAGCAAAGACGGTACATATGGTCATTTAATGGCAATAAAAGGCTTTGTAGAGAACCATGGACTTTTCCGTTTGAAAGAGTGCAATCTTTTGGGTGTAAGCCGAGTTATTATAGTGCTACCAAAAGCAGATTTTGGCAGAGAATGTAGGCAAAAGTTGGCAATTGGAATAACAGTAGAATCGAACACTTAATTTGCATTGATTAGCCTTGGTTGAACCGGTTTACATGAGCTTAGACACCAAAGCTGTAACATCAGACGAAACAGTAAATCTAGATTTGGTGAGAGGACCGGTAGGTTGCGGCCTTAGGTTTGACTTACGACAGTGCTTATAATTCACCAAAGAATCTCAATAATTAATATCTTGGTCAGAATTATCTTTTATTTTTCTGGTAACTTTTGTTTGATATCGATCTCTTTGAATATTCGGTCGACATGGGCTCATAATTCTAACAGATGATGCGCCTAACTTGGGAGCGCCATTGGTGCAAAACTGTGGTTTGTAGGTTTTCTGGATACCTGTTTATAATATTAAACATATTACTTGTTGCAGGGTATCAGTGGCATTGCCACAACTTTTTCAACGTTAAGGCAAGCATCCTACAGAATCATAATACCCATGTTAAACATAGCGCTCTTCTCTGTATATTGGCGAGCATTGTGGAGGTAATGCAACACTGCGGCTACCATCTTGCTAGCTGACGACATACGGCGCACTTGGGGCTGAAGCCACTGCATTTGCTTGTTTTACTAATGACCTAGAGTATTAGATCAACTGGCAACTGACTTGTTCTAACGCACTTGCTTATCTTGCTTTGCTGCGTACAGCAATAAAGTTGCACAAATCCTTTGGCCAGCACTTTTGGTGTAAAATATCAGTAACAGAGATTAGAGTGAGCGTTAACTGGTAACTACTTTTCTTTCTATAATACATTTACGAAGTTCACCTCAGTTACTTGAGTGCGAATATTAGTTAACAGCAACAACCAGAGGTTAGGTTCTAGCAAACTGGTTCACCTCAAGTCATGAATGGTCGTCTATTTTCTAGTCTCCAAGGGCTAGTATTAAATAGCGTCAGAAACTAGTTTAGTTTACAAATGCAGAAGAAGCAACTTCGTTTTATGGAGGATGAATTAGATAAGTTGACCTAATCCTTGACTCCATTTGACGGTTATGCAGAAAGGTTTTACGAAATTTACTCACTAGGGTTATTGCATTATATTAGTCGGTTAAATGTCCAGCAAATCTAGGCAACCAATAAGTTGTTCCTGGTTACTAAACACTTGGGAATCCCTAAACGCCTACTCCATTTTAGCCCAGTTTCTATGTGCCCATACATTCAATATGTGCTGTTTTTGATTTAATTAAAAATGAATCAATCTGCTGCCCATCCCATGTTTAATATAACTTACACTTTATAACAATACTGCTTTTCCATTTTAGGTGGCACCCATTTTTCTTGTATTTAGGTTGAAGCCAAATTAATTTAAGCTTTGGTCAACAGCATTTGTGTAATTTCGATCGGTTCTGATAATTTCCGATCCCTGTTACTTTTAATCATAACCGCTGCTCTACCAGCGGACCGGTAATCCCTACGTCCGGGGTTCGACTCTTCGTCGAGGCAGCTTATTATGTCAATTTTAATAGTGGCTTCCATTTTATGCACAAATTCCACTACTCACAAAACCACTAATAAGCTAAATTTACCACAGCGCTTTGAACATCGGAAGGAGAGATACTTCGGTTCATTGGGAAGTGACGAGTGAGTGAGCCAATATGCAACAACAGGACAGATATTGTGAGCTTACTGGCAATACATCGCGAACCAAGCAGAAGTCATGTATTAAATCGCGTACCTGATCGCCAGTCCTCGACAGCTCAATTGGTAGAGCAGCGCACCGATAATCCAACCGTCCGGGGTTCGATTCCCCTTCGAGACAGCTTATTGTGAAAAGTTTAATCGTTGATTCTTCTCTGTACAAAAATTACACTAATCACAAAACCACCAATAATTTAATTCAAACTTCTTCAGCTGTAACCAAGCTTCTGTGCAATGCCGACTTCAGATCAAATCCTTCATGGTGTTCCCGAGCTTCTGCATTCTTCTGATCGCGATGCACAAAAACATGACCGAGAGCAGTGGTGCTACATCCGCGAAGCAATCTGTGTTGACCATGTTATTTTCAAATCCTTGAGAAGAATTCCGTCATCAATTAACTACAAGTGTTGCGGTCCGAGGCAAATGAAAATTATATTAAACTCCAAGGGAATGACGCAGGTTCTGTTGTGTAATTGGTTAAAGTTCCGAGTTAGGTTGCCAACAGAAATCAGGCTAAAGGATGGAGGCGAACAGCCAAGAGTCGTAAACAGTTCGATGAAACTAGCAAACGCTGCAAATTCTTTATCTGCACAGTCCTGTGGAGAGACGGACACAATAGCACCCACGGCAAACAACAGACAGAGCACAGCACGAATGAAACGTCTGTGCAGGTACGCTCAATAATGCCATGAAACTTGACTGAAATTCATAAACCAACAAACGTTTAATGGCTGGCCATCGGCCAGCTTAAAAGTTAACCTAAAATGGGCATTCATCAACGCACCGCTAACATCAAAACCCTATCTTGCATGTATACGAACTCTCAAGGCCTTCTAAGTAAGTTGGCCGACTTTGGAGAACTCCATGTCACACAATCGCTGGACCTCTTCATGATTACAGATACCTGGATAAAACATGAGATAACCGCTTCTGAGATCAATTTAACCGGTGTGTCGCTGTTTCAGACCGATAGAACCGCAAGAGGTGGTGGTGTGATTGTTTACTATAATATAAGCATCCAATGTGAAGTTATCGATCCTCCAGAAATCCGAGCTCCTGATTCACTTTGGTGCTGCCTATGTTTGCGAAACAAGGACACAAGTCTACTAGCCGTGCTTTACCGCCCACCCAACTCAACGTCAGAAATGGACTCCAAACTTAACCACGTCTTTCAGTTTGCTTTGTACAAATCCCCCACCAACCTTCTTATCGCTGAAGAGTTTAACGTGAACGACAAAAGAAACACCAGTAACTGACGGCGCGCAGTTTAAACCCTGCTTGTAAGATCTAATTGGTAGCCACCCTGTGGACAACTATGTAAGCTCTCCCACCTGATTTCGAAATGCTAACAAGCCGTCGATACCAGATCGTGTGCGCACTAAAAGGAAAGCATGGTTGACGGGCTAGGTACAAGCACACTATTGGGTCGTAGTGATCATGTTACTCTACTCTTTGACTGTATATGCTATGCGCAGTATCCAGAAAAGGAGGTTGCTGAAGTGCATACTGTCACGCATTATATTGTGTTAACTCGCTTGTTAAGCATATTTCTTGGCCTTTCTTAACCGAATTCCAACCAAATGTTGCCCGGAAAACCTTCACGAAGATCTTTAGCACACTGGTAGCGCACGCATTGGGACAGAACTCCTTCCAACCAAAAAATAGGTATATGTAATTTCTGAGGAGCAAAACACGTAAATGTATGTCCCGGAGAGATTTTGCGCGGCAGGATCACCGGAACGGCTCTAATGCGGAAACCTGGACTGCATATGTGACACATCGTAACTTCTGTGTGAAACTGATCCGCGAAGACAAGGTCACGCATCAGCAGGAGTTAATTAAGCGATTCCGCACGAACTGCAACCTTCTGTACAGGCAAGTTAACGGCCTACGAAAGGTGAAGCGGGGGATTCCAGCACTAGTCACGGCTGATAATTGCACGCGATCAGGAATGGATGCTGCTGATCTCCTAGGGTTTCATTACTCCCAAACTTTCCAGCAGGTAACGAGACCAAACTTTTTCCTCGTTAGTGTTACTCCATCGTCGGGTTTAGGCTACATCACCTTCACTGCTGAAGCTGTGTTGAAGAAGTTGTTAACCTTGCGTATCCACGTTTCTTCTGGAGTCGACAACATCTGACCAAAGGCTCTGCATGTGGTAGCTAGTAATCTAGCAAAACCACTGGCCGTTTTCTATCAGCGATCTCTACAAGCAAACCATATTCCACCAGTATGGAAGCAGTGGGCCATCGCTCCTATTTATAAAGCAGGTAGCCGCACTGACCCTACCAACTGCCGTCCAATAACATTACTTCCTGTACTCGCCATGGTGATGGAATTAATCATCGCAGATGTGCTAATGCAGTATCCAGAAAGCTATAAATTAATAGCCCCAGAGCAGTGTGGCTTTCGTCAGAAGCATTCGTGTAATGGTTGGCGGCATCCGGTTTCGGATTTGCATGTCACTGTAACCAGCCACAGGACGCCTGCGCCTACAGAGGGACCACGGGTGGCTTGCGATGCAGCACTCACAGCTCCGTCCATGCAACCCATATCCAGTGTAAACCTGAAGGATTAAGACCGGGAGACATGTGGATGGGAGCCACGTTTCATCAACGGAGCCGGCCCACACTCCTTCACAGGCAACCACAAGCACGATGTGTTTGGGGAATCAAGCGCACACACGTCGGTGGCTGGACCGTAGCCCGCTCCACCCTGAGTGCATGGAACCGCTCTTCGAGCCTAGCACGGCCACAAGGACCGTGCACCCCGTCCACTCCAACGACGACCAACTGTCTGCTGGGGCCAGTATGAACGAGGTAGTGGGTAATAGACAGGTTGGCACCTTGTCAACATGCACATCAAGCGCAGCTATACCGTGTAAAACTAACCAATTAATTGTACGTAATAGCTGGACCGAAGCTGTTGATGGTGGTGCAAGAGTCGATGTCATCTACCTGGACTTTTCAAAAGCGTTTGTTCCCTTAGATCACCGAATTCTTCTCCAGAAGCTACGAAACTACGGCATTGGCTATCCAATCCATAGTTAGATTAGTAATTTTCTACACGAAAACCGGCTAGCGGTGAGAGTCCTAGAATCATTGTCCAATGCAAATGATGTGATGTGTGGTCTACCACAAGACTCGGTGCTTGGACATCGTCTATTCTTGGTGTTCATTAACGAGTTGGCGAGATCAGTTGCTTCCGATTTCCTGTTTTCGCAGATGGTATCAAAATATGACGAAGGATCAGAAGATCGGATTACCATGAACGGCTTCAATGCGATCTTAACACAGTATCGAACTGGTCAGTTCAAAACACCTTACCATTCAATGTAGACAAACGTCGCGTTGTTCAATTACGCCGTAGACATAACTACACATATTTGCTTGGGACAAAATGATTGCAGACCGGCTCCCAGGAACGTGCCCTTGGTGCGATCGTACAGAGCGAACTCAACTGTTCAAAATAGGCTGAGGTAGCTGCAAAAAGCGGCAACCAGCACGGCGGCATGCTGCGAGCGGCATTCGGGAGATTTGATCCATCAATCATCCCAATGACGCACAATTCCTACATGCGTCTGCATGTTGAATATGCTATCCAAGTTTGGCAACCCTGGTTGAATATTGATCTAGAGGCGTTAGATACACCACAACGAAGACCACTGAAGGCTGAAATTGCTGGGAATTTTCAGCGGACGGTATCGAAGGCTGCGCGGCGATCTCATATTAGCGTATCCTATATTAAGTGACCCAACAACGTATGTCGACATTTGCTGAAACTTAGCCACAACACGCAGCTCAGAAGTAAACGCTTAAAATTAAAAGAAAAATATAGCCGTCTAGGGTGTCCGCGGAATTACTTTTCCCTTCGCGTTTGCCAAACCTGGAACCCACTCCCAGTCTCAGTTGTATCCTCCCCTACCTTGGACGTTTTCGAAACAAGCTCAGATGTTGCTCTTAGCTCCTAGCAATTTGTCAGCTAAACTCCTCTATTGTGGATTACGCCAAGCATACTTTTCTACATGATTTATATATCACATGGAAACAAGTGAGCGACCATATTTTGCTTTTCTCACGCCTTATATCAATGGTCACTGCACCCCAGTGTATTTATGAACGTTTGCGCTCGGCTTTTTACATTTTACACGGATGTAATTTTATCAAAGTATTCATATCAACAGACGTTTGTTGGATGAACCAGATATATTTTGATTTCATCCTATTCACCTCAACCATTCTATGGGACGTGTCAAGCACTTTGTTTTATCCTGTGATAAATCATTGTTCATTGTCCTGTTGTGGAGACCGGAATTTTTCGTATCTACATGGCTACTATACAGATACTGTAATATCCTTTCATAGCAAGAAGCCATTTTGGCCTCCTGCTAAGTAGGCGTCCGCTAACCATAACACACCTACTACCTGTTTCATTGTATCAAACTAAATAAGTTTCCTACTCAATGAGGCTTGCAAGGTATTTCTTGGATCTGATAATGACACTGTAATCATTGCTATGCTTCGTGGCAAATATGTAGGATTTTGATGAAATTACGTAGGATAGCTTCAGAGAAGATCAACACTTTCAGTACATCAACTTGGGATTTGGAAGCAACATAAGGTAAGCCCATTTATGACCTCATGGCAGAATCACAAAACTATCAGAAATCACTGCACATCAGTTATCAGGGCCGGCAAGTGCGAATGGCAGGAGAAACTGGTACTCAACTTTGCAAATAACAACAAACCGCTTTACAAGTAACTGAAAGTTCAAAAAAAGGTTAAACCTGGTGCACCCCCACTCAGGAGGGCTAGTCGCTGATTGACTACCGCTGTGAAGACCGCGAATGCTCTACTCCTGCAGTTTGAATCGGTGGCTACAAATATCATGGAATCTTTGCTATAGAAAAATACCGTTGGCTTATGCAGTATCACCTTTACTCCAGTGGTTGCTGTGAACAAATCACAGTCTCTCTGTTAAAATGTGTCTCAGGAATCGATAAAGTCCGCCTAAAGTTACCTAACACCGTTACCTCGCCGTAGCAGTATTTCTTGCAACTTTTATCGATAGTCTGTTTTACACTCATACACTCACATCTTGGTGGAAAAATGGAATCGTCAATCCGATATATAAAGGAGGTAAAAGACCGGATCCTGCCAAATACTGACCTACTGTCCTTATACCTTTTTTATCCAAAGTAGTGGAATCGGTTGGCGCCAATGAACTGATGGGATATTTTGTATGTCCGCCAAAATTTCAATTTTCCAACCTAGTTGCACACGTGGATGATGTTGCTTTACCTACCTGCTTCTTAGCTGAAATTCATGGACCAGTGCAGCTGACGAAGCTGTCTCCATGGTTGTGGATTACTTAGATTTTGCTAAGGCTTTTGACAGGGTCAACCACTTTGTTCTTCTCTAAAAGCTCGCTGCGTACGGGATCAACGGCTCTCTGCTCACCTGGTTGGAAGATTACTTACAAGACAGAACCATCTATTCTTGAATTGCCACCACTCACTCCGAAAGGCTGTGCGTATTCATTGGTAAACCGAACGGATCCGAATCTGGCCACCTGCTGTTTGTATTTTATTTAAATGACGTCCCAGAAACCATTTTATTCCTACTGCAGAGATTTGCAGATGTTGCTGAAATCAAGAAAATGATTCTCTCAGCATCCAACTGTGTTTATCTCCAGAACGATCTGGACCGGCTTAACGAATGAACAGAAAGAAATCAGCTCTCAATGAACGCTGTAATGCGCCACCTGCTGACAGTGCGTTGCAGTTTCAGCAACAAATATATTCTGGGATAGCACGCTATGCAGGTGACTATGGAAGGAGACGTAGGTATCATTGTCCGGAAAGTCCATGCAATTAGCTCCAGTGCTCGAAAGCAAAGAATGTGGAAAATTTGTACTTGTGGCTTTTGAGACAAACCCTCGGCATCTTTGAGCGACGAATAATGCCGCTATTGATCAAGACATATCTTCGACCCGTTGCAGAATATGCGGTTCAGTTCTGGCGCCTATGCTTAAAATGATATTTTCGTCTCTTGGAGCATCCCCAAAGAATGACTATCAAAAAAGCCATTGGACTATCTGGTCTCAATTCCGAAATGCACCTTATTGGTTCTGTGTCTTCTCAGAATACCGGATACTAACTAAAAGCAACCACCCATGTGCACTACTGCTTGTCCTAGCCCCTTAAAATCAATGCCGTGACCATCACCTAAAACTATTGACGCTAGACCCCTGTTTGGATTGTAGGAAATATTCTAACCCACTTAGAATCAATTCGAACTTGAGTGCAATAACAACACATGTGGTGGACGCACCAGACATGTCGACATTCGATGGACTGCCAGACTTTCATATCTGCTAAATGCCACACAACAGTGTGATAAATAGCGACGTCTTATAATGATAAGTTACCTTTCACATCGAAACCTATTTGATATTAAATTGCTTTTGCTTTTTCTAACTTGCGGGTCAAGTTTTGCTTTGTGTCCCATCATTGAAATACTGCAGTTTATCAAATGATTGGCACAAGCTTTTTCGCAAGTGCTAATCCAGTTCACCACTTGATAACTACTAGTCGGCTTATACTTTCAGTAGACACGTCTTGTCAACTTTGGTAGCTACTCATCGAATACACGAATCTATATAGCCTTGGTAAGTGCTTTTTATTAAATAAATCTGTATTATTGAAATGCGTGTGGGTTGTCCGTTACCACAAATATTGAAGTCGAATAAATTGAGGCTTCAGGTTTAGCTTAATCATTCCTGAAACTACAGCACTATTCGAATAAACAGATTTGTTAATTCTACCTGACCACATCACATTTCTTTAAGGATGATGTCGAGCAAAATGATACCTAGCTGCTTCCGGCCAACGTATTCATTAGGTCTCTGCTATGCGTTGCCAATTGGGTCTGTGCTTCATAATGCGCTCGCGTCATTACCTGCTTTTGTAAGAGTCAAAGCAAATAGTTGACAGTTTGATATGCGATTTTGGATTTCTACATATCAAGGTTGAGCCCGAAAAGTAAATTATGATAAGTGTAATTTATTTGACTGGCATTGTAAATCTGATTAAACACTAATATACTAGGACTCTTGCAAAGCAGGTTTCTAACATATCATATTAATGTGAGAGCGGGATATTGTAAAGCGTAAGCTTTATTGGAAAACTGGTTCTTAACATGATACGAACCATTTTACTAGAGGCAGATATGTATAGTAATTGGACTTGCAGTAACAAATAGGTGGTGAATAAATCTGTTCTTTAACTAACAGAATTTCGATCCCTATCCATTGCAAAACTCACCGTTACGGCTAATCCCTGTAGTTGGTAACTGACTGAAAGCCATCAACGTTGGCGCCGTGTAAGCCTCTCTTATTGGGCAAGTCAAAGTATGGCTACCGATTATTTCTTCCACTAGCTATTCATCTCCATGTTCAATAATGTTAGCTCCAGTTACTATGAGTTAATCTAATCAGCTTTTTTTTAAAGTCACCAGGTTTGTGATTCTGTTCCGGGAACATATTCACTTACGTTAATATCCAGTTATTTTGCTCAATCGCGAGCCTCTAAATGCTTATTGGCCATCTCCTCGTAAAACGAAACGCACCTCATCAACTCTTCTTCAACACACACCAAACCATATGCCAACTTATTTATATTTGTGAGTATCCATTGTCGAATTCGTTTCGAATCCGATTAGGTTTTATACCCATGGCTGCTGTACCGAAGGTAACTGTAGCATTTGGCGCAATAATATTATTAGGCGCAATCAGGAGTCTAGGTTATCGTTCGCCTCTACTGACTTGGTTTTTTCTTGCCGGCATTTGAGCATCTGGTTCAAATTAAAGCTGGCGTTTGGCTGATCTAATTATGCCACGGCGCAACCCATGGATCTGCAACAGCGAACCAAGTAGGTGCTTAAACTCATTTTATTTAAATTCAGCCTTTCCTTCTAAAGCTCATAATTTTATCTTACGCTGTGGTTTTCCATCACTTTATAATGCATTGCGCATGAACTTGTTAATGCTTTGAAGAACTTCATGCATGTTTGAGAAGTAGTCCGAATCGTCCATCAGAACTCATCCTGCACATTTGTAAGTTCGGGAAATGTTCAAATTAAAAGCATCCTCGTGTCCCTTTGGCAGAACATTAAAAGATTATGAATTGTTTACATATACTGTTGGCACAAATGCACCCTGATGGTTTTAAATTTGTCAATGACAAGAGGAGATATAGGAATAAATCCTGACAGTAAGTGCATTCGATTTTAAAGAGCGGTTTCCAAATGTCACTGTCTACGAGGTTGTTGAAAGCGACAAAATATCGGACGGGATGCCAACTCCTTTAGAAGCGAATGATTGCCCTGAAATATGCTTGACTCAGTGGTCCGTACAAGCTAAATTACACTATATAAAAAACGTAGACAAAGTTGCTTTAGCTCCAATAATCATGATTCAACTGTTTCCAAGAAATGTCTGGAATAAGTTTTAAGATTAACTGTTAACGCTCGAACAAGACACCGCATGAGTAAGTTCCAGTAAACTTTATGACAATAAACGCATTTTAAACTTTCGTGTAAAAGTGATTTTTTGTGATAACTTTGGAAAAAGTAGCCGTAAATTAGAAACACCTACTTAAGTGTAAAACGTAAACATGCTGAAAGAGGAATAAGCTACCAATTAAGGAAGAAATAAAAATTTAACGATAAGCTTTGTCCATACATTTAAAAAGGAGGATAAAATTGGAAAAAATATAAAATCTAGGCCTTCAGAATTATCATATTTACTTATAGGATCCTCATCCATATAAAATAAGCACCCATGTTGCATTAAGTGAAAAATATCAAACGCTAGATTTAAACAATCAAAAAGCAGCGAAAAAACCATAAGCCCCAAATCCAACAAGAAAACGGGTGATAGTTATTGCAGGTAGTCAGATGGAAGAAGAACGATGGGCGTGTTAATTAACCTACCGTGGCACGCTTATGGTAAACACCGGTCATTTACCTTTGTTGTCCCCAAAATCCAATTGCCATCTAATGCGTAGCGAAATTCGCAACATACTACTGCGCGTGCAGATACATAAATTTCTATCTCACCTTAGTAGTGAGGACGTATGGAATTGTCGGCAGACGAGTGCTTTAGTTTAGGGCTCAGCTAAGTGTAGGCATAATCTCGTAAAGGCGCACCGACATGAGGCTGTTTTGATCACAGTGAGAAATGAGTACGGACATTCACAACCTGTATCCGGCGTTCGTTAGCACTCAGCTAATTTCTCTGAAAGAATGCGGCAAGTGAATGGGCTAGGTGAATGTCCGCTGCCTGCAGTGATTTAGTGTGTAGGTTATCCATTCAATGAAAGCTGTGTGAATGTAAGTACAGTAGCTTTTGCAGAACCATATTTGCTATGTATTTGATGCTGAATAACACTGAAGGTGTGGGCACAGAAGCCAGTCTAAATTATGAGGCTAGTACCACTTGGAAAGTAGGTCAGTACTGGGAAATGAGGCGTTGCTTGCCTTATTGTTGTATGTGTGCACGCACCAATCGTACTGGGTGGTGCGATTCCACGTAGCAAATTTCGATGCGCGTTCACATGTGTGTAAATAAGGCTGTCGTCCGAACGTAATTGTTGCGCTGGCTCCAGTCGTTTTGATAACTTGTTTTCAGGAAGAAACTGTAAATAGTAACTGCTGTATACGATGCTACATAAGCTGTCTCAATCTCCGCGTCAGGGTGTTTAATGTGAGTGCGCCATGTATTCCCCCAAAGCCAAATTCTTCAGGTTTGGCTTATCATGATTACTGTTGGTTTCATGGGATGGTGAAAGATTTTGCTCCGGTGTTTCGGTGACTAAGATGGTGGTTTTTAACCAATTATCCCACACTATCTCAAACTGGAATTTTAAAAATGCAATAAAAGGCTACGATAACAGAATTGTACTGCTTGCTTTTTTTCGCTACGGGGAATATCCCGATGCAGAGTTCAAATAATTTCCATGTATTTTTCATTATCTGGTTCTGTCCGAATTTGGTGCCTTATTTACACGCACGTGAACGCGCATCGAAATTTGCTACGTGGAATCGCACCACCCAGTACGATTGGTGCGTGCACACATACAACAATAAGGCGGGCAACGCCTCATTTCCCAGTATTGACCTACTTTCCAAGTGGTACTAGCCTCATAATTTAGACTGGCTTCTGTGCCCACACCTTCAGTGTTATTCAGCATCAAATTCATAGCAAATAAGGTTCTGAAAAAGCTACTATACTTACATTCACACAGCTTTCATGGAATGGATAATCTACACACTAAAGCACTGAGGCAGCGGTCATTCACCTAGCCCATTCACTTGACGCATTCTTTCAGAGAAGTCCGTCTGATCCTACCAAATACAATCCGGTAAACCTTCTCCCTGCCCTCCCCAAAGTCATGGAAGCGGTCATTGCTGACGTAATGATGGACTACTTGGAAAACGTCTGCGATGCATTATTAGGATGGGTTGGTAATTTTCACCCTGAACAGCAGTTCTAGGTTAGAGTCCGAAAATCTTTGCCAAACACTGATTGAATGGAGTGCGACGAGCTTGCGAGAGCCATCACATCAAAATTTTACTTTATCGGATGCAGTTAAAAGTTGGCTGGTGATCAGGAGATTTGATGACCACAAGATCCTCCATGTGCGACCTAGATGGGACCTGTCATAGACCGGTAAGGAATTCACTGCCATTCAATGTGTTTAAGTGATACATTGTCCACATTCATCATAGACATGTATATTTCTACAAATTATGGCATATGACATGCATACAATTCTCAGGAACTTGATCTCATTGTGCTGGTGCAGGACTATCTCAGTTATTCCAGATAATCGGAATCCAATTCAAAAGTGATAACCAGCAGGTTGTTGGCTTGCCGATAACCTTCAAATTTTTGGATTCGTTCATCTTCTCTATGATGCTCTATGCCCACGTGCGTTCCCACGTCGAATACGCAATCCAGGCTTGGCACGCTAGGCTAAACCGTGAGCTTTCCTTACTGAAAACTCATCAAGGTCGAGCAAAAAAATGTGCCAATAGATAATGCACCGTTTCGTACCAGCAGCGACTAAAACCCTCGTAGTGTACAGTAGACGCTACAGGTGGTTACGTGGAGATTTCAGATTCCTCTACCAGATACAGAACGACCCACTTACACATTTCACCACCTACTGCAACTCATCCCGAACACCGACTTCACAGGTAATAGCCTGAAGCTGAGTCAGCAACACAGTCGGCTTTTCCTTAAGGCCGGACGAACCTCAGCTCATAGTGACTCAGTGATTCCACCAAAAGCAGCCATCAAAGGTTTCGGTGCCTACGCTGATTATATGCTCAACAACAACCCGGACGTTGTGAAGTACATCCGACCAGACACATCATTAGCACCCTTTGCCAGCGGACCTTGTTAGTCATTAACACATTTGTAAAAGAAAAGTATATTAACAGAAGGGTATCGGAATGATCATCTACGCTAGGGAAGGATATGTTGAAAATGTCCGCCGGCATTCTGCTTGCAGTGCAGAAACCGCTTGATGCAGTTGGCGAGCACTTTCTCCAATGTATCCCTCGTAATCGCGCAAGATTGGTTCCCAATATTCTCTTTCTCTCGTTCTAATGTATACGGTCTTGTTTTGAGCACCCGCCGCTTCAGGCAGCCCATAGAAAAAAGCCCATGACGTGCAAACCTAGTGAGTGAGCAGGCCACTCCATTGGTTCACCGCGTCCGATCCAAATGTGGCGAAATTTGTCGTTGAGATAAGCACGCAACGTTTTAGCAGAATGTGCAGGTGAACCATCTGCTGCTATCAAATGGTACAACATGCTCCTTCGGTATTCAACTGAAGAAGCACAAATGTCTGCAGCGTTTCCAAGTAGGACGACGCTAGGAAAGCCTAAGGCTTTGGTACTTCAAAACAAAATTCTACCGGTCACAATCCCGGAAAAGTAATATGGGCCCAAGAATTTCTGGCTCGTTAAACCGGCCCAAACCATCAGTTTCACACTGTGGTTCATACGTGATGCGGTAACCTTTCGTGAGTTGCTGGTAGTCAACCAGAAATGTTTCATTGTTCCATGCAGATGAAACAATGCCTCATCTGTAAAGATAACAGAAAGAATATCCCCGTAATCCAGAAACCAGCGGCAAAATACATGCCGCTTCTCCGGATCGCATGGGTTCAAAACCTGTACTTGAAGTGCATGGAATCTCCGAACTTTTGGTTCCAGTAAAATCCCGTGTACCCCATATCGGGTGGCGTCACCGTGCTGTGCGATCCGACTGACGATGAGGACGGGACTTCTCACACTTCACTGACTACAGCTCATGCTCAACAGCCATCCGTGGCGATGCGAGGCGGTCCGGTTCTCTTCATGTCACACACACTCCCAGTTTGTTGGAAATTCTTCATTAGTTTAAGCACGTACCGCGCGGTGACGGAACTCATTCCTGCGTTCATTGCATTGTATTTTCTTGACACTAATGCGGCGTTTAAACCTCATGCACCTTAAAGCCGCATAATCAGCTCGCGCTGAATAACATTTGCCTTACGTGATCTCGACTGAATTTTTTGCTCATACTCCATTACCTTTGTAAAAATAACATTGACAGGAGTTGCAAGACCTATCCTCGTTCACAGCTTAGATTTAATCACGTGCTCACATTCGCGCCGCCGTTTTGGTTGCGTACGTTGAATTCGCTGCGTAGTTAGCGAGACACAAAAAGATGACCATTGATCGCCCTGACGCCTACGGTTGGCCGTGACCTACTGCACTCAGCGCGAACTTAGCTGACAGCTAACGAACGCCGGATACACGTTGTGGATGTCCGTACTTATATCTCACTGTGATCAAAACAGCCTCATGTCGGTGCGCCTTTACGAGGTTATGCCTACACTTAGCTGAGCCCTAAACTAAAGCACTCGTCTGCCGACAATTCCATACGTCCTCACTACTAAGGTGAGATAGAAATTTATGTATCTGCACGCGCAGTAGTATGTTGCGAATTTCGCTACGCATTAGATGGCAATTGGATTTTGGGGACAACAAAGGTAAATGACCGGTGTTTACCATAAGCGTGCCACGGTAGGTTAATTAACACGCCCATCGTTCTTCTTCCCTTAGTCTAACTATACATCCAATCTCCTCTAATGCATTCGATCTTCAAATCAGATATTGAAATTTTGGCAAAGCGCGTTCGGTTCTTCGCTTGCCGCTTATCCATATCTCCCATATGCCATGGCTAGCCTAATATGCACTTGGGCACTGCTTTCTTCCACCTTGTACTTTGTGGCTGGAGTCTGCATGTGAATCGGGAACGTTACTTTACCGCCGCCTCTCTGGCCATTGCAGAACTGGCGTCTGAACAAATCTCGTGGACGCGCACGCGACCATAACTACAACCACGCTAGGCTTTACGCAGTGCTTTACATACACAGATTAAATAAACCTTCGTCAAATCCATTGTTATGTCAACAGCTGATGCTTCACTTAGCGCAAAGGCAAATTCCCAACTAATTATACCGTGTGGTGACACGTTGGACGTAAACAAGTTCCTATGTGTAAGGGCGAATATTTAATTAACACTGAACATTAATTCCTGCATTCCTAATTCCTAATGCTAGGTCTAAGTCCCCATTTTTCATTTCTAGGTCTTTATGTAGAGGCTTTTTATAACTTATTCCACATACTCATTGTTCACCCTTTCCTCTCAGAACTAATGGTTTTTTATAATTACAAGCCACTTGCTGTTGGAGCTAAATATCGTATGCTGCGAACACTAGTACTTTTCATTTATTATCGATTCCTACTTTACTACGACGGTATAACTTCGACAAGGCGTAAGCATAGTGATGTTTTCTCCATTTCACTAACAAAACGAGAAAAAAAGCAAATCCGAAATCCGAGACAAGTAAAATGGAAGCGATTTCTCCAAAAACATGATGTGCAGGTGCAACTAGGACTGGAACGCTAAGAAAATGGGGTGACTTTTCATTCTTGAGCGGGTCATTGAATTAGGATTCGATGAGGTGCTGCGAGATATTAATGCATCTAAAAGGAAACACCCGACACACACTCTAGTCTCCAAGAAAAGTCTACGTTGCCTGCGCTAGCGGTCCCGCCTGGCAAGTAAGTTAATGGAGCAAAATATATGGAGCGAAAGAGCAGGTACAGCATAAAGTAGGTCATCTTTATTCAGAAGACATAGCAGAACCTACAGGAAAAAAATCAAAGTATGACCTTGCGAGTTAGTCGGGAACAAAGAAACTTTTCCTGTTGACTTGTAAGGTCGAAACATCTTGTACTTATGTTCTTTGATACCAAGTTTGGGAAACGATTTCTGGGGTTCAATGACAGCGTGACAGAGGAATTTCCGCTCTGATCCGATCGGACCGGGGTTTGTCCAGCTTCGTGGGATAAAAGAGGATTCCAGAAAATATTTAGGGATTGCACGTCGAAAACGAATCCAGACCAAACTTCCAAGTGAGATATAGTAGGTCAGGATTAGGTCCTTACGCAGCTTTTGTTTGTTCGTTGAATGCATGCTCAAACCAAGTAGACATTTGAGACAGCTCTGTCCCCGTAACCCATCAAACAACCGAGTACTTACTCCTAAAACCACCTACATCACCATATTGTCTCCACCAAGTAGGGCGTACATGTCTGGAAGGTGTATTCCAAATGGGACTAGAATGCTGAGGAGTGTCTCATAAAGATGTCAAACTCTTAAAGGAACGACATATTAACCACAATATATGTCCACTTAAGGTCATTTTCCAGTTGTTGTTAGCGTGTGAAGAGTAAGAGTGTACGATCTCTATATCAACGTGAATAGATACGAAGCAGCGTTCAGCCATACAAACAAAGTAACTCGAGGAAGAACAACCCCATCCAGCACGAAGAACGGAGCACTTTGTCTGCCTTATTTGCAGTAGTTTTAAAGCAGATTAATCTCTAAGCCTCTTCACGCACGCTGAATGATCGCAGTTCTCCAAGAAACAGCGATAATACCCCACATCTTTAGGTCATCAGCAACTAATAGCGATGACAAGCAATCTCCACAGGTAGGCCGTAACAGCTGTCCAACTCTCAAACCTTGCGGTACAGCACTGAGGACTAAATGTCTAAACAATAGGCTACGGCCCATGCGTACAATCTTTTCTCTACCGTTCAAGTGTGCAGTGAATGAGGGAAGGCGGCGACCGGATATACCGTAAGAACTTTTGCGAAAGTTTCATACGGGGTACTGTGTCAAATGTACTGCAAAAGACGGCGAAAAGCACGTCCAGTGCGTAGTCACTGTCTATTGATTCATCTGAACTTTCATAAGCTAGCCATAGATTCCACAGCTATGAACTCCCTATCGTCATCCATACTGTGCCTTACTGAGTAGATTACATGTATTCAGATGACTCACCAAAGAATCTCGTAGTATTTTACCAAGAAATCTAACACCTGTTAGACTAACTGGTCTGCAATTGGCAGAAGGAAACTTCTCGCCATTTTTGAAGATGGGACGGATGACTACATCCTTACATTCAAAAGGTAATACATAGCCGTTAAGTGGTTTTCTTCTACACCATAATGTACGGTCTACTTAGCCCCTCAGATAAACTAAGCTAACAGCTTCAGATGTTTATATCAAGGCCAAAACACTTTAGCCCTTGTAGCAGCCTAGGGAATTCCGGCTCCGCTACACTAAATTCAGATAGGGATAATCCAACTGAGACTCTGGAAGCTATCTCAGCGCCTGTCAACGAGGTATCTCATACAAACGCTTCTGCATACTTCCCACAAATTACACATTCCCTGTCATACTCCTTTTAAGAATTGGTACCGTCTGTCCGCAGAAACATTGAATTTGACGCGTTCGAACCGTTGCGCCTTTTGACATATGCAAAGAACTATGTTGGATTCTCTGAGCCTCTATCTGCTAGACCCTTCTTTAATATGTGCCGAGAGTTTGAGGTGATTTTTATGTCTATTTCTGGCCTTATGGTACCTATCCTAGGTATCAGTGGAGGAAACATCTGGGTATGTCTTCCTGCACTTAGACCTTTAGTGAGCAGGTGCCCGCCAGTGGAATTTATCCAGGGAGCAGTGCACGTGTTTCATTCTCCTCGTGACCGCAAAGTGAGGAGCGGATAACTCTGTGAGGTAGGTTAAAATCTATCCCAAGCAAACTTGACAGTATTGTCCCCCAAGATCTCACAACGTAAACCCAAAATGTTGACTGGTTTTTCTTGGTCCAATGCTTGCCATATGTTTGGATGGGACTCAGCAATACTTTGTTAGCGTTCAAGCGGAGTACAACTGACCAAAAAACAAACAGGATCCCTATTGCCTAGTGAAGCACCGTAAGTAATGTCACCAACATAATCGACTAACTTATCCAACACAAGGTGTACATAGACGGAACTGAGGATTTCTTGTACATATTAGGAAACTCGGGGAACTAACACTACGGTATGTGTAAGGTTAGCTCAATAAGATGTGCACCAAAAAATACCTGGCGATAAACTATAAGGAAGACCTATCCAGCAAACTGCAAGTAGGTGGAAGTCACCTAGTATCGCACAACTGTCAACCGATAAGGAGCGATTAAAGTCAAGTACTTCTTTTGATGCACTCCTAGGGATTTTCTACACGACTGTATATTTAAATTAAGCTTAGGAATTGCCAAACACTAATGAGAGAGATCAAACTGATTTGTCTACCGAATGAAACAAATAGGTCTCCAAAATATCAAGTTTAAAATAATTGAAACCGCGACAAGCCCACTCTGTTGGCCAATGGGGCGATTAAACCTAATTTTTGCATAGCCAGCTATATGTAGTTTACTGTTCGTGACGTTCTGAGGCAGCCGTTTCAGTGAATGCGAGTATGCCGGAATGAGATCTTCCCATAAACGGGCCTAACTCAGGCGTCTTATACTTTAGGCTACGCACATTGCTGTGCACCATCTGAAGATATCCGTAATGTTAATGCTTGGGTCGTGCGTTACCAGAACGGTCACGGGCAGAACGAAAAGGTACCGTCGGCTAACCACCCTAACACCGATAACTGAAGAACTGTTCACCTACAGCCGGCCGGTATTCAGGTCCTAGATAGCCTTTTTTAACTTAAACCAACCCGCCAGCAGAAGGTCTGACTGAACGCTAACGTTAGCACTCTTCCGTTTAAAAGCACAACGCAAGCAAACTTTGCGTTCATACGGAATAGAGAGAACCACACGAGGTAGTCGCGGTAGAGGGTTTGGCAAGCATACTACGACTGTCTCAAGCCTAGTCAACTTGCTGACTGTAATCTCTGAAAAACCGGGAGGAAGAAGTCTTCTTTTGCACATTTTCTATTATTAAACATCGTGCAACATGCTTCCAGAAGGGAGGGAAACCACAGATTCTTCCGCATTACTGCTATTCATGAAAAAAGCACCGCGGCGTAGAGGGTTTATCCCACGGGTCGTTCTACCAAGACCTACAACAAGTGGCTCCAACGCCGATAATATGATTGTCGTTTTACCATCAAACAACGGCAAAACAGCAGCAGCGTATGTTTGTCGCTCTAATTTCTGTGTCCTAACTTTTAGGATCTTCAAGCCCACCTGAAAGCTTACGGATTGCTTTAGTGCGCTTTTTCTTCTGGTAATCTGGGCAAATTCCCGTGACCCTGTGTCGCATTGTGTTGAATCATGGAGACTGTCAGCCAACATGACTGACAATTAGTACTTGCGGAAATTATCGCAACTTTAAAACCGCCAGACGGCCAACGAGCGAATACATTTGCTTCTTCTCCGGTGACGAGACAACTTAGGCACCGGATTTAGTAGAGAGCTTATGCAATATTCTGGCTCTTTTCTTGCTTTATCTTAATTGGCGCATGAACACGCAATTCGGCGTCGCTCATGGTAGACTTTAATACGCTGTCCGAAGCAACCGGGCCGGGTGACACGATGGTAGGTCAGCACTTTGACCTCCGGCGCTAGCGGACAGTTTTGCGTCGTTGAAGACAAAAGCATTATTATAATCATGTCAGACTTTCGGGGAACTTCTGCGAGAATCAAGAACAAATGCTCACAGATCGCAGTCCAGCATCAAGAGCTTTGTCCCTCTTACGACATACCGAATGATCTTTTCGGTGTCTACAGGAACTGACTGCTGAAGGGAAAGCTGTGGCTGGTAGGCAGCACTGCGTACTGTTCCGTATTGAAGTCCGTACGAAGCTGGTGTTATCAATTGTACCAGACATTCAAGTGCATACCGCCCGAATTGCCATTTACAGACATAAAGCAGCTTGAACTACCACAAACTGCTCTAGTCTCAAAATTCAAGCCCTTAGGGGCAGTAAAAGCCCCGTTTCCTTGTGAGACCGTCATAGTGGAAAAATTGGAAAGTAAAAATCGAACAGAAGGAAGATATGCAAGACCGAACAGCAATTGCTTGTAAAGCAGAAAACAAAACACTAATCTGGTTAAAATGGGTTGAAAACGGCTTAGCAATGCATTAAGCTACCAAAACTAAGATCCAAGGGCGGACGGCAAAAATCAAAACGCTTGCTGCAATACCAGTTTAGTTGATACATGTAGATTAAGAACAGCAAAAAATTGACAATATTTAAAGTTCTTTCCATTTGGAAATCAAGAGTAGGGCACCCGCAAAATATGTACTTCATGACACGTTTCGCTCTTTTTCAATCTCATCAAGTAGAGCTAGAGGGCACCGAACCCGAAGCCAATGGAATATTAGCCTACTTAGTCCAGATGCCAGCGTAGTTGTATACGAATGTAGGACACCTGTCTTCGCCAGCTAGTTGGTGTCGATGTGCTCAGAGTGACGTTGCAGCCGTCCGTCGAAATGAACCCGCAGACCAGCGTGATCGGAGTCCGCGCTGGTGCTCCAAATCGAGCGACTCTTTTGGACAAAGCCTTTTCAGCGGTAACTACTCGAGATGTGGTCGATTTGCTTCCATGGCTGGCCCAAAGCTGGTGGGCGCCAAGTCTCTTCTGCGAGTGCTATGTCGAAATTTAGTGTTCGCAAGAAAGAGATGAGCACCATGACGCAGGTGTGGGAATCACTCACTGCTATCATTAAGGGAGCCTACAGCATGTTGGCCGCCGAGATAAAGCTCATCATTAAAAAACAATTTTTGACTTGTGCGCTTAGACTACCAACAAACACCACATTATCCGTCCTTCCTCTGTAACGAATCAGACCGTTAAGTTTATGTTAGAGTTCATCTTTAACCGAATCAGGGCTGCTCTTTGTGAGGACGTAAGCCGAAATGACCAACAGCCACCGTTTTTCCCTGCGCGACTTCGAAACCAGAAGCGAGCGAACCAACCTAACAGCACACACCCGGCTGTTGACAGGGATCCAGTCGATCAGGGAATCTTCAGGCTGGGAACTCAAACAATCTGACGCCAGCTTGACCAGCTTCTAAAGCTGCGTCATCGCCAAACAGGCGCAATGGCCATGCGCCGCAAATATCACATGCGGGATATCGCAGGATAAACACGGAGCTCTAATCTTGCAGGCGGGTTTCCGATAATCAGCAAATATCGATCGAGAGGGTCTCAAATGTATAGGCAAGTGCTGCCTGTTGGCCAATCTGTAACAAAGTGCGCACCTTGAGTCACGCCAATCTTATCGAGGATCGAGGACCCCAAAGAGAAATGGATAAACTGACGTTGTCTGCTTAGTTGAACATGGCCTTGTCGACTGGATTAGCGCGACACCTCTACGATTTTGTGTGAGTTGAGATTTGAAAACAAGGTACCATTCAATCAATTTGGGTTCGCTTCAGAGCAGTAACGCTTCCATCGTTAAAGCAAAACCGTTCTTTCTAAGCAGCAGAACACGTACACGTAAGTCATCAAATGGTTGTTATGTCAAGTTACACAAGGCACTTCCACGGCCGAAACCTAGGAATCAAATTTGGTACCGTGGAAATGATGTGTGAACTTGATCTACGAGGAAGTGGTAACAATCAACACGAACTAATGAAGCGATTCTGTAGGATCCGCAATGTGTTATACAGGCACGTGAACGACTTCAGTAAGAAGTAGCGCGGATTTCCACAATTTGTTCTGATTGAGTCGTACAAGTAATCGCCAAAGCAACCGTCCGAAGTTTTGCAGCTGCATTACTCCTATACCTTCTAGCCATCAAAGTAGTTGAATACTTTCCCGAATTTTATTGCCCTATTACAGGAGCTGTGTTGAAAATGTTGTTAGCACTGCCTGCACATTGTACTGCAGAAGTAAATACTATTAAGCCGAAGGCATTGCAAGCTGCAGTCAGTGAGCTGGTAGAACTACTGGCTTTGTTGTGTTAGAGTTGTGTACAAGAGAACATCTAAGTGGAAACGAGGAGTCATCAGTCCTTTCCAAAAAGTAGGTAGTTGCGCTGGCCCATCCGGTCATCACCCGCTAAAGCGACAAATTTTTCTTTCCTTATATAAAGGAGCAATCATCGCAGACTCACAAAGTAGCACGGGAGCAATATTGATTCCGTCAAAATCGTTCATGTACTGCTAACCTGTTAACCGCTGTGGGTGGCTGAAAAGAAAATATTGCTGGCAGAGTGAGAGTTATTGTCTGAACTTGTTAAACGCGTGTGATCTCTTGGACGGTTTCTTTCTCCTCCCCAAACTTCAGAACTATGGCAGTAGTGATCCAATCCTAGGTTGCATTGGCAATTGTCTTCACGAACGCCAAGTGGGGACGAGAGTCAAGGCATCCCTCGACGACGCAACCTGAGGTCGAGTGTGGCGTATCAACAGGCCTTGTGCCCTCGCCTTAAGTATTCTTAGTATACAAAAAAGGTTTGTATTTAGGGCAACAACATCTGATTTTATATTCTCTGCGCATTATAGTTAGATACCGCAAGGAGTCAGGGGACTGAAAGCAACGAAGGGCTTCATTGCGATGTTGATGCGGTTTCGTATTGATCATCTAAATATATCCAGGTATTCAAAGTAAACTATTGTTGAACCTTCGAATAAATCAAGTGAAATTAAGTCAAAATAAGTTTTATCCACCCGGATGGATGCATTTTCATAATTTTCGCACCGGCACAGCGGATTATTATACAACAAAGCACCACTGAAAAATAAACGTTAACATCCGTAAACGAAAATGTGCATTTTTTCTCAATCATACAGACACGAAAGCAGGGTTTTACTCATGTTAATTCAATTGGTAAGCATGATAGAAAAGGCAGCACAGATTTTCGATACGATGGGTTACGAGAAGGTAAAAGGTTAAATTGTGTCCCTATGGATGAGGTAGATATAGTGCTGGCTAGGAGATGGTGTAAAATAAGTGTGGACTCATTTACCATCTTAGATGAAAAAGTTTATGCATGCGTCGTAATGATTGTTAATAATGAAATCTATGGGTGTTCCTTTTCCAAATATGTAGCAACGGGAAACACGTTGTAGTGAACGAACAAAAGCGTGTTATTTTCTAAGCATTCCAGGGAAAATAACCGGGAAACGGATGGTCAGCGACGAATACATGCAGTTACAAACCGTCGAATTGAAACCCTGGGGACGGAAAACGCTTTAAGCCTGAGCGCGTCAAAAGAGAACCACCTAAACATTTTAAATTTTTTAAGAATATGTGTTGACCAAGTTAAATTATGATATAAAAATACCTGCATAACCTAGACTGCCGGACTTCGTAATGATTTCACTCGTAGGATGCAACATATGTTCCTCAGAGGAGACTCAATTAAAGACTGGATATTGTTCCCGAGAACTTACAAATTCAGATAGGCGGAATAGTATGAACACAGAAGGGGCTATGCGTCAGCTTCTCAGAAAAATACACCAACCTCCTTGCTATAAAAGCCTTCTTCTTCTTGCCGGTTTACAAGTTTCCTAGGCTTTCGTCCGTAATATAACTTTCCAGCAATTGATAAATATTTGGATGAAAGCACGCTAAATTCCATGAAGTAGTAATGGCCGACGCTTCAAAAGATTAACAAATATTATTGAGCTTTAGACACATAAATAAGCATCAGCTCTAGATCCGACAATTCATCAGCAAGTACCACAAAACGTACTTACTATCCATTAGCGGTAAAAATAACTGATTAGACTACATGTGTATATACTGGTGTCTGTAAGGGATGGGATGATAAATAACACACGTAGACTGCAAGTTTGTGAGGCGAATTTTATTGCAGCCGCAGAGCATTGGCTGTCTCTTCAGCGCATTTGTCATGTCGTCTGTAGAGAAAATTGCGGGATGCCACCCTTTAGTTCACAAAGGCAGTTAAAACACCAGTAAGTGGGTTTTGTTGGCGTGTACCTTTGTGGCTGAGCACTGTTCATAGTTAGGCCTGTCCTCGCAAATATCTGTGTTGTAGTGGTTTCAACTTATCAGGAGATCCCTGGGTCTCGAGGTCGAAATTGCCCTTATTGGCACGCAATGCGGTGAACTTGAACGAACTTGTGTGCTGAAAGCGCACTTACGCAATCGTGAATATTTTACTGTTGTCCGGCGACATTTTGTGTACACTTTTGGATTCCTAATCATTCGTCTTGTTTTACACGTTTTACCTTAGACATCAATGCTTGAGTACACTGTAGTGCATCCTACATTGCCCTGAATTATATTTTCGGACAGTGTTGTGCCGATATCCAAGCGACGAAAGCTGCTTGACTTCAACAATCGAGACATTTTTTGATTCCAATCCATAGAGCATTTAACGGCTTTCGAACGAACACGCAGACGTCGTCATTGCTTAGAGCAGCTTCAGGGTATTTTACACTTTACCACAGCGAACCGCTATCTCTCGGTCGACAAGTTCACCTGGAGAGATTCATAGGTCTAACCACGAAAATTGGCCATGATACCCTCGTGTTATCTGTCCTAAGTTCACGATGACATACTCTACTAGTGCGCCAGAGAGGATAGTCTGAGAGCCCATGATTGCGAAGTGAACGCTGTGACCTTGGCGTTGACGTCCGAAACAGAGCAACTGCTTACCATCAAGGTTGAGTCGTTGTAATGTCTCATGAATATTGCTTAACAACGGCGATGCCTAGCGTGCCACAGTCTAAACACCTATGTGGATCATGTACCAAATTTCTTAAAAGGGGTATTCAGTCTCGCATGTGTTCATGCTTTTTCATGCGATGTGTATCTGAGTTAAATTTAGTCAGGCTAAATTATTCAGCTAACCAGATTCTTCACGTTTCTGTGCGCGTTTTTCTGTACTTCATCACCGAAGTAGAATCGATTCCATTTTGGACAGCAAGGCTCATAAATGAACACCGCTCCTCCGTGTCATTTCCGACATCGCATGCAACGGGCGTTATCGAGTTAAGCGAAACTTGTAGGACTGCCAGAAGGAAACTTCCTGTTCACGACGTGAATGAAGCTGTAGCATGCAAATACAGTGGTGTTATATTCATGAAGTGCAGCGAACTCGTTGTCACTGCTACATACCTCACGGTAACGATAACGGATGCAGCCCAAGAGTTTGTAGTTGTTCCTACGGTCAAGAAATCCGGCTGCTGAAGGCTAGTGTATGTACCGTTTCAGATTGTCATCTGATCTCGGCTGAAGACAGTCAGCGATATGTCCCTTGGAGCTGATATGTCACTCAACAAACAAACGCGATGGAAACAATTCACTAGTAGTGCGTCTGATAAGTCATTAAAATCTGTGGAGGAAGACAGTGACCAGAAAAATTACGCTGTATATAGAACTTTATATAGGGGACAAACTACACAGAGGAGGAATAAGACGTCGAACCCTTAGCCAAGTACGCACCGAAAAGAGGATTAGTAGTTGACCATTCAATAGTCGGCGAAACTTCACCTACGAGTTGTACAATCCCTAACAGCGCTTAACTCTGAGGAACTTTCATGTATGTGCACCGAAGTAAACGCACCAAACTTTGGCTACGTCAGGTTGCGAATGCTTGCGAACCAATTTCTATCACTTACAATTGGTTGTACCAAGTATGTGTTGGTGTCTAGGTTGAGGTAGCAGGAAACCTAATCACCCGGAACCACCGACCTAGCAGAGGAGGTGGGGTCTTTCTCTACCACCGCAATGAACTGTGGTGTGCAATATTTGATGATATAGAAACTCACATCACCGACTTACTCTGGTACCGTCTCTGACTAAGAAGATACAACGACACATGTTTCCTAGCTGTTCATTAGTGCTCCTAACATCCACTCCGGAAATGGATCCTGCTTGATAAGTGCATTGAGTACAACCACATTCTTATCTATTGGGACTACAATGTACTCGATCGTATAAAATCATCATTAACGAATGAACAGTTCAAAGTGGACTCGCATGAACTTATGACTAATATTCCTTTTACAATCAAATCACTACGTCCACTAGATTCTGGTGAGTAAACTAATCTTCCATATTGACAAGTTTGTGATGGACAACCCATTTACTCTTAGTGACCATGTAGTAATAACGCGTAAAATGTTTGTTGTGCAGAATATATATCAGAGGATATATCAGAACACTCAGAACTTACTCATGCAAGAACACGCCACCACGTCTTGAGAGATCACATCAAGGCATCCACTTGGGAACCATCGAACATAAATCCCCTATAACAGATTGGTACAGATTTTACTGAAAGACTCATTATCATGATCAACAGAGCATTGTAAACTAATCCCTTTGGTTCCGCAAAAGAACGGTCAATTCTAAGAAGCAGGACTTGAAAAAGTACGGCGATAAAAGGTGCAGCATGGCGTGCCTAAAATATTAACAATGATTCAGCGACCTGGCGCAATGTTTTGACCCGTCCCAACCACTGCACTGCACTTGTCCATGAGGACAAATTAAATTATCTATAACGTCTAGAAATAAGGATTCTAACACATAACAAAATATTGTGTACGCGTGTCCACAGCTAAAGCACTGCGTCTACAAACGACCCCAATTTTCGAACTCGCGGCCTCTACCTGTCCATAACATTAATCACATTACGCAGTCCATGGTTTACACATGTAATTGTGCTAAGGGGGCTATTCTTACTGACTGATCATAGCTTTCCGGAAGCAAACAACATCCGGCAAAAGCATGTTAGGCCGCGGCCACCAACCTGGCTAAACCACTGTCACAGTTCTGCCAAAGCTGCTTTGATTAACAGCTAGTCCCAAATACTTTGAAGCGTTGAATTATGACCAAATTGTAAAGGCATTAACAGTTCACATCATTCGAATTATCGCCCAAGGAATCTTCTTTCTGTGCTGGCGAACTTGATGGGAGCGGTCTTAACTGAGCCGTTAATATTCTACCTTGGAACATGGGAAGTCTTGTCACCGCAACAGCATGTCTTTCCTCAAAACTAGACAAATACCACTAACCTGCTAATGACACCAAGTAGTTGTATGGAAGTGTCTGATGGTGGGGTCTGATTTGACGTCATTTATTTGGACTTATTCAAAGCTTTCGACAGCCGGGATGGCCACACGTGTCTTCGCAGACTACAAAGCTACGGAATAGGAAATCCTTTTCTTGCTTGGATGGGAAATGTTCGTCACCAACGGAGGCTTCAGCTGCGTATTAGTGGACCAATCACGGAACCGACTGAATTGGAATGCGGTATATCACATGACTCTATGGTTGGACGGAGGCTATTCTTTGTGTTTACCAACAACCGGGCAGGCGTTATCTCCTCACATTTTTAGCTTCTCGCCGATGATATCAAGATATGGTGGGCGAATTAAACCAAGGAAGATCACGATCTACCCGATAATGACTTATATTTCATGGATAAATGGTCCACAAGGAACCTATTTTATTAGAACAGTTAAGTGTAAGGTCAATTCATCGGCTCCACCAGCGACTGAGCGTATACCAGCTATAAAACTACACCATTCATAAGTCCTCTCAGAAGCGTGAATTGGGTGAAAAGATACAGGAAGTTCTCGGATACTCAAAGCAAGCAGAGAAGGAGTCGAAAACCAGTAATGAACACCTTTGCTTTTTTCGTAGATGGTTCGGTCGGTGTAAACCCTACATTTTCCACCAAATGCTTAAGGCCAAAATGCGATTGCATGTGGAATACGGCATCAAAGTGTGACAGCTGTGGCAGAAACAGGATCTCCTTGCTCTCAATGCTCCTCAACCGAAAGCAACGAAGAAAATAAGGGACCTATTGCAACTGCTCTATAAGTTTAGCTTAGAGTATCTGAAAATATACAGAAGAAGGAGCTCAAAATGTTTTAAGAGTTCCTGAATAACCGAAAACACATGTGCCGCCCACTGCTGGAACTGAACCACAGATCTAAGCTGAGGTCAACCTCTCAAACGGGCAATGCAATATTGCAGGATGTAATGCCGTTGAAATTTGTCTTCCGTCAAGTGTATCAGCCGAGGAAGGTTCGAACTAATTATGTTGCTTCTATCCACTATCTAGCGAAATTTAAAGGGAAAATTTTGACTTGTCTCATTCGCACTTCATTGTATGACTTGTTAACCATGAGGATACAAAAGCAGTCAAACGATACCATACTGATTGATACCTTTAATACGCTAATATATCCGCTCTTCTGAATAACTCCATGGTGAGTACACCAAAACGCTCTTTACCTTGACAAGAATTTTTACTTTCGCAATAATTTTCATTGTACGGGACATGTTAAGTATGGCTTTATTGTCCACAAAAGACCATTGTTCTAGTATGCCATTTTCGTTACTGCCAACTATTTTCGTGTCCTGTTGTCTCAATCAGTCTTTTGGACCTTACTATTTGCGGTGACTTGCAGAAATATTACCGTTTTACAGTTTTTCTTTAACCCCTTTTGGAATTAAGCGGTCTGATTTCTAATGTGCCAGTGATCATGCAACTGTTACCTTAAACGAAGATTGGCTAAAAAAGATCAGTTGACTACTTATTCGAAAATGCCCAATTTGATTACTCTACGAATTCTATCAAGACTTAGAAACGTGTGATTGTGAGTTAAGTCCATGTGTTTAGTTGGATATACTTGCATGGTAAATGTAGTCAAATGTCATGATCGCTGTGTCCTAATAATCTTCTATCATTAGCTTGTCCGGCATCAACTTCCTATTTTGAACACAAAGCACAGTCTGGACGGTTTATTTACTGCCTTGAATCTACTAAGCGAAATGGCATGACTAAAAAGAGAAATGTCTATGATAAATTCATGCAGTTGGTCAGCCCAGATCAGCCAGTGATGATAGACATAATAACGCTGGTTCTGGTAGTATGAGTTGAAGGCTTGCGACGAAGACGAATGGGCATTCTAACCTCTATTCAGCTACGAGTGCCTAATCTGAAGCTAGTCCCATGCAGGTAAGAGCAAAAGGTTGCCCATTCACGTGGTGGAACTGGCTAGGGGGTTGAGTGACCCTATTTGGACTACGATGTACGTAAATGCCTGCTTTGTGCATGGCACCAATGGGATGTGCAAACGCAGCAACTTGAAACCCCTTTAGGGATATTATGGCTAGTTTCAGATTAAGTACTCGTCTCTGACTATAGCTTGGAAAGGCCACGCGCATTCACCGCACACCATCAACCCATACTATTCATGAAAGTTTTTGTTTATCTGTTATCACTGGCGGATTCGGACTGACTGAATTTCTTGGACTGCGCGCATGGGGCATCGGAAACATAATGGATCTAATTCAAAAGTGTTAAGGAATATGTTCAATTGACTTGCCGATACAAATGAAATGCTTATGGAGTAATTCAACTTCACTGTGGATTCAAACAATCTGAAAGTGTATAGCGTATGATGGACGACAGAGACATTGAATTTGAGGATAACTGAAGTTGTGTGCATCCCAAGATAAATAAGTACCGTAAGTGCTTTACCGTCATAATACTTGCAGGGTAATGCACGTGTCCTCAGCTGTTTGCATTCCGGGGTAAATGGTAGTCACCAGAGACAAGGTGCAAGCATTTGCGAAAACGTCTACTCATGTTGATTGAGCGGTTCTTTTTCCCGCGAATGCTGCATCACTAGCGTACTTGAAAGTAGTGGCCGACACAAGGTGCATCGTCCACATGGGCACAATTTACTTGCTGCAACTAGTGTAGTCGTCCACACAGCCCTGTGGTATGCTGACACTATGCAACAAACATATATCTCACTTCAGATAATGGTTCCGTGGTGAGCTTTCAATGGGGTTTCTGCGTATCTTACCGCCCGATGGCTTCCACCACGATACGTAATCTACAGAATTAGGTTAATTCAAACCGCCCGCAATAGGCTGCTTGACCCAAAAGCCAATAACATAATTTGTGTGCACGGCAGCCTTATTTGTAACATCGTTTACTTGCAATTTCTCACTAAGCAACTAGCCAAATATTAGCAACTACTTGGTCTGTCAACAATAGTAACAATGTAATTGCGATCTTGATAGTTTTGATATATCACCATACCCTATGGTCGTCTTGAAACCCCAAATCGGAAGCAAAATGAGAACCTCTCTACGTTATCACTTGTGCCTAACTGCCAGTGTCCCTCCCTGAAGGTTAAAACCATGGCTTCGCGATGTATAAAAAATGAAAATTAGTTTAAGCCATTCACATACTTTTTAGCCAAATGTGTATTTCAAGTAAGTAAAATGCAAAGCACAAGCGTACTTCACCCACTTGTGGTCGATCATTCACTGACAAACTTGTTGTGAAATGCAGGCCAAAGCACCTGACAGAACCCGCACCAGGAAACCGTCTTTATTCAGAGCAAATCTACATCCACTGAGAATCATTTTTGATCACCCGTTTTGAGAACGGATTGTAACACGCAGACTTAATCCGGGCGAATGACCACTCTGAAAGTAAGTCGCGTCAACAAAATCGCAGTTGGGATTAATTTTACATTATGCAATCCATGCAATGTGAGTTTCAATATTACCCCTCCAATAATTAATAACCATGATGAGAAGCGTTACCCACTACGAATGGTTGGTTTAGTGGTAGAAGCCTGGACTAACATCTCAAAGATCCAGTGTTCGAGTTTCAGCCCAAATATTGCTATCTAAGACTTGGAGAACATTTCGAAACAGGTCGTCGAGTGCAGTATTGTGAATGGATGACAAATATTATCCATTAAATGAGCACTCCTTTAACTGCACAAAGCATGCAGGTCACCGAATTAGCATCCGTGAGCAAATTTGTTCCTTGAAACATTGGCCCTGTCCGGCGAACACTGCTCCATCAGTTCCTGCAATATCACACCTAATCAAAACTGTTATTTAGAAAATTAAACAGCAGACCTTAACACTGTTTCATGTTCTCTGTTCAAATAAGACACTTGCTGCAGTCACGCTTGCGAAATGCAACATTTTTGCTTTGCTTGCCGCTTAGTGAGAACAAAAGCGTGCCTAATAGCAAACTAATGGAGCTTTGTGATCCACTAGCTGCACCGGCACCAGGAGTAGTGCGCTTAATTTTGCCATTCAGCTCAGTGCTTTAATGGTTGCAAATCAGATTCCTAAGATAATTCTGGTGTCTCTCAAATGCAAACAGGTGGACATTTTCATTGTAGGCGATTGAGATTCTGCAATTCATCCATTAGGCATTTTCATCGCCGTACTCTCTAATGTGACGTAATTATGAATCACTTGCTTTATTCCCACTGCTGTTCATATAATAACCATTTTACTCCCACTTATCGGCTGCTGGCTATTCGAGGCGCCATACAAAATGCGCCGAGAATTTCCTACTCTTACACACTTTACCAAATCTGCCCCACTCATTAATTTCGACTGCTGACGTTTGCTATTTGATTCGCAGTCCACCAGTACATTATCATTTAGGGTAAACCAGTTAGAGGACGAAATATTTTCACTGTCCACTGAAACCATTATCACTAACCAGATGCTGGGCTACCACCGCTATTATAATCAAAGCCCTCCTTTTCATTTTCCATTTGATAATTTCCGCCGCTTCACTCCCAATTCGTAGGTACAGTGTGTTAAGCTGTGCTAACGTTCGAAGTTATTTCTAACACTTGCGCCTCAAAATTTGAATGCATAAGCAAATATTTTGCTATGACATCTATGCCAATTGTAAACTGTATGGGACTTGGTAAATACAAATATTTGCCCCCAAAACCTTCTAAAATTAAAACTGTGAAATATTGCACTGCACAATAGGGAGGTTACATGCTCATATTTGCTATGAATATTGGCGTATATTGATGTGGGAAAAAGGTGTTATGCTTCAGCTTCCAGATATCTTACTGCTGACCTTTATTATGTAATATACGTAAGTAAAACAAAAGGCTACTTGGTGTAATATCAATATATATATAGTCAACATTGTCTTTATTTGTGCTATTACTGAGAGTACCAAGTATATTAGCCTGCACCTGCGGTGAGCCGTACCTTCCCCACTTATCAACCCTCCCTTCTCCCAGTGTTTCGACACGATTTTTAGTTTGTTTGTAAATATCTATATATATATTTTTCCTGCTTTAATCCCCTTCTTCAGCTCTAAGTCTGTAAAGGAAAGAAGGCGGACACGGTGTTGCGTCTTGCTTTCACTTTTTTATCAGCGGATTTGTTCCGGCCTAAATATATTTTGCATAACTATTATTGGAACAACGATAAACATTTTTGAACCTATGCAGCCCAACGTGCAAATACTTTGGTGACCGCAGAGCAAGACGTTTGAGATTTCATCATACGTTTCTACCGAACCACCCGTTTTGATGAACAGTTTTCCCTACCAACACAGCCCACTTTTAGACAAATATGTAGTTTAAAGCTTGTGGGATAAATATTGACACAACATGGACCGTTTAAGCTGGAAATAACCCCAGACCTATGACGAAGAAAGCAAAACCAACCCCAATGAGATAACTCGTCACCTTGATGTGACAAACATTACTTTTCAGTGAATACTAAATAACGCATACGGAAATAGAGAGTTAGTCTGTGTTGCTCCTTCGTAATTAGTTCGTACACCTGAGTGGAGTCAGGTCACTGAGTACCAAATAATAATCAGGTGCTATGTAGTCACTGAATCTGAGGTCTTTTAAGTGGGTGTCGAGGAACTAATTGAATTCGGACACCGATATTCCCTTGACAATTTTTGCAACCAAACCGTTCCAATATTTCACCACTCGCCGCTCGAAGGATAGAGGGTAAGCTATAAGCTCTAGTTCCGATAACAGTAGGGTTTATCAGTGCAAGCGGTTGCTGCTTTATGCGCATAATGCGAAAGGATAGAAACTGAAGAGGAATACAGATCTATTCATTTTAGCCTTTAACTTATTTATTTTCGCCCACACCACGCTAGCTTATTTGTGAAAATGTATAACCACTGTCACTTTGTATGATGCAGAACGTCCAGAAATTAATCCAGTGTCTTGCGACCTAAATAGATGGGTAGCGCAGTACTTAGAACAAATATACTATAACTTAAAATCCTTGGCTATTATGCTCTGTAAACAGCCAAAGGTACATATCTTTCAGTTTATTGATAAAATAAATAAATTTATAGATTTACCTACAGACGGTACACGAACCCATATGTGGAAGCGATCATTTGTAAAATGAATGGGTTTCATGGTTTATGCGGCATAACTCATAATGGAAAAGAAAAGTTTATTAATAGAATGTCGGATCATGATTTGTTTCCTCGAGTCCTAGACCCGTGCACTTAATACGTACAATTTGCAGATTTTTGTATCATCATTTGCCAGTTTGTGGAGCTCAGGAGTAGATAATTAACAGGGGGATACTTGGCTGCACAGACACAAGATATGGTAATGGCTAATGTGTAACCAAATGTAGTGGGCAAGCTAGTTGTAAGCAAATATCAGCTCATATGTTTTTTATACCAGCTTCTGTCAAGGTTGCTAGAGATTGCTGTGAGTCAAAGATCTTCAACAAATTTGTTATAGTGAGGAAAGTCTGATCGGGTAGGTGTAGTTTGTTCCGCAGATCAGTGCACCACACTAAGAATAAATTCGATCGAGTTTTATAACTTAAAAGTTTGTGCGCATCAAATAGCCGCCATTATGTCTGGGCTAGACTGCAGTTTTCCGTACTTCAAATGCGGTGCTGTCTGCGTAAATTCGTTGGTTTATAATGTTGTAGCACCGAACGAGATTGTTCTGTAAGCGTGGCCAAAGAGGATCCAGTTGGAGTTTTCGACAGCGATGATAATAACTCACGCTTGAGTTGCGTCCCATGACCAGCTTGGACATTTTCCAGAGCTGTTCTGTCTTTCTCGCTCAATTGGCTGTGAACGATAGTACAGTATTGCAGAGTCGATCGTGGTATTCTCTTGAATGACTCAGGTCGTGATCCCAGTAGGAAAAAATTCTTGGGATATATCTGCATAAGTGCCTTGCTTTCGCAAGCTGATACAGCACCTGTTCTGAGAAAGCAAAAGAGTTGGAATACCTAATTCCTAAGTCCTGAACTGTATCGGATGTTGCTATCACGTTTCCGACAAGTGTGATAGAGCCTTCTTGGATGTGGCATCTGTACCCAGTTACATGGGATTTCACTGTGAAGAACTTCATTAATAAAATTCACTAGCTATATTTAGTGCGGGTAGGTCTTTACAGATGTTTCCTAGGCAAAATTGTAGTTGGTGTGGAGGAAATGAGTAGACCAGTCTGACGTCATATGCAAAGAGAAATGTGTGTTGTTTTATCCGGTCGCAAATGTTGTTTACGTAGATTAGGAAAATTAATGATCCGAGCACACTTCCCTGGAAGACGCTGCTGGTTATTTGTTTCGGTATAGAATATTGGTGGACGCTTTCAATTACCTGGGTTCGACCGTTTATATGAGTCCAACCAGTTAAGAAGAGGATTTCCAATTCCATATGACTCTAGAGCAGACAGCAGTGGCTTGTGCGGCACTCGGTCGAACGCCTTTTGTATGTCCAACATTTCTCTGTCGTGAAGTTATCGAGAAATTATAGCTGACACTTAACGCAGGAGTGTTTTGAGAGAAAGCCATGTTGTGAGGCGTTGATCTGATCCACTCTTGTAAGATAATGTACAGCGTTCTTCTGAAGTATTTTCTCTAGGGCTTTGGAAGCAGCAGAGATCTGTCTTATTGGGGGGGGGGGGTAGCTTAGCACTATTTCTCGGGCCACTTTTGTGTGTGTGTGTGTTAATGGATTGCTTCCATTGTGTTAATAAGCAGCCGGTAGTAAGAGAAAGTGTGAACATGATTAATAACAATAGAGGGAGGTTTTTCCTCCGAGTTTTAAAACAGTGGGGGAGATGCCATCTGGGCTTGGAAGAGTTGATGGTTTTATGGCTGCGATGGCACTTTGCACCTCTCTTAACGTCACAGGGATATTGCAGTATAGTTCGGTTGTTCTTTTTGGAAGTGGAGGATAAAGTGGCTGAGTGTTGCGGACAAAACTGGGGGCAAAACTAGTGTTGATAACCTCGCAAATACAGGAGATGTCGTGCATTATTGAACCATCGTCTAGAGACAACGTTTTAACTTCCTGAAGTAGTGGATTCTTCTGAAGCCAACAGCAAATGCCAAAGATAATCCCCGGGCAAGTTAATAAGAAGAACCGCAATTTTAACTTCATCACTTTAGCAAAAGTATACATGACGTAAATGATCTGAATGTAAATAGTACAAAATTCCGAAAACGCTGTAGGGTTCACTTCAGTTACTCAGCCTGCTTTGTTTTCAGTTTAATTTGCCTGATAAGATTCATACTAAAGAAATAGAACTTACTGATTATCTTGTGTAGTTTGAAAATAGTCAGTTCTTGATACGCTCGGATTAGCTAAGCGGCAGGTTAACTAACTTTAACGTCTCATTAACTGGCGACGTGCTTACGGCGATATGATTAGGAAGAACAGCTATTACGAAATTCGCTAATGGAGAATGGACTAATCTTTGAAAAACGAAATCTGACAGATCATGACCGCGGAGTTTATGCGTTTTATTAACAAGTTAATGCACTCGATACTAGTCAGATAGTTCTTAAATCGTCTAACGCGGCTAGATTGTATAAGTTTCAATAATGGACTAAGGTTTTCGCACTATAACAAGGCTCAACAAAATGAATAACCATCAACGCTCCAAAAGATCTCTAGCTTCGGCATGTTATTATGGACAATGATTGATCACACAGCACTTCAGTGTGGTGTCAGTAGGGCTCATACCTAATCATCCGGGAAGTATTTCAGCTTTCTTCGGATCATAAGGCAAGGATTTGAACATACGTAATCCGTACATCCACGATAATCGGCTTGGTGAATAACATTTGAACCCTGTCTTACAATAGCGATAACTGATTTGATTTTCCTAGTTCTAAGCAAGCTGAAAAGGAAACGATTTTTTGATAACACCTACCCAGGTGAGCCTAATTCTATTGAGAACAAAACAGATTTACTTATTTAAGAGACAATAAGCACCTTGGCATCCAATGACGGCAGTTGGGGAGTTCGTAAGTTATAACTTTTTGCAAATGTTAAACGCCTTCAAGGGACCTCGTATGGAATACTCTATAAAAACCTCGTGTCCATGGCACAAAGGCAATGTTGATGCGCTTGAAGATTCACGAAGTCGGACGCTCAAATACATTAAGTGCTTATTTCGAATTCCCAACCACATCAGTCTGCAAGCCAATAGCTTCTATAAGGGTGATTGCCGGTGTCAGTGAGAAGACCTCTTTATGGTGCAACAAATATTAGCGAATCTCAAAAACGACTATAGCGAAAGGTTGCAGTCGAGCGACTGCACCAACACAAGAGGACACTAACTCAAATTTCCATTCACTAGAGTCGAAGTGGTTGCTGATAATAAGTTTTCTGCTTTGAGCATCTCCAACCTTGAGCACTGTTCCAATTTCTGTCAATTTTACTGTTACATTGACACCTTGCAAGAGACTTACTGCTGAAACGCTGTACTAATTGCATTAAGTAGTCTGGGTTGTTCCTGCCTAAAGATGGAATAACGTGCAGTAAAGAGTATGCTCAGCAGCCATCACCGTAGCGCAACTGGGCGAAAATCTGCACTAGTCTTCGTGTGAGTGACCAGATGAGTCACCCAAACTCAAATATTTGCACCGTTCCTTGTCATTTATTCCCTAGATTTTGCAATCCCCACTGTCGTTGTCTTACGGGAGTTATCAAGCACTCTATCATCGATAATGAATCACTGTCAATATTTCTACATACTCCCCTAAGCGAAACAACTTTGTATTACTGACTAGTCAACTTTGATTATAATAGCATTCCAAAATAATAGCCTAAGATGCTTTTTAGCTCAACTGGTCTAAACGTAATACCCCATTCCCGCTAGAGGAGTATTAGCTATATTGTTTAATGTATTCTTCCCAGCAGCTCATAAGCTACGTAGCAATACTGCCGATTCGGAAAAGCACCAGACAAGCTTTTCGGCATATTAAGCTACCTTCAGTGATGCGCATCCCTCGGTCCACCAGTGGAGACCGCGAGAATCTGATACCAACTTTCCGGCAGCTGAATCCACTGAGCCTTGTGGAACGGTGGTTGGGCTACATAATGTGCATACCTCCGATCGTTAAGGTGTGATTAGCATCATGCTAGTGATTTTTAGTATTGGGCAAATGCATGGTCTGCATGACAGTGGAATCTAAGCCGCGCTATATAGCAGTTATGTCACTCCGTAACCGTCACCTATGGCACAGTGGTATAAAGTGCTGACCCTTAGGATTAAGAACATGGGTTCCTGTCCTATCGGATTAGGAAGGTGCGCGCCACTGAGGAGTACCAATAAGACAAGACGGCTGTCTCGCGCTTTCCTGTAAGTGTGGTGGTTGCCTGACTGCGAATAATCTCAAAAACAATCGACGAATTCGCAATACAATACGTTTAAATACAGAAAGTGTTCTCCAAGGTAAGGTATGTAAACTAAGGACACTTTTATTTTCTAACAAGGAGAGGGAGTTATCATTAGTCACATTATTCCCAAGCATCTACTAACCGAAATCTGACTCATTTCTGAACAGTGAATTCCGAGACATGTGTATTGTTTTAAGGCACAGATAACCCGTGGTATACAGCTCTATCCTCAGATAAGGGAATGATAGTTGTGGGATCGTTGAAAAGCAAATAAAACTAATAAAGCTTATCTGAGCCGAGAAACCATCTTTGAGCCCTGTTGGTTTTAGTATTTCTTACGTACTTGATACTCCTACACTTGAACAGTCTAATATGTCCGAACTTGATCCTGTCAAAATGACGCTGCCTTCTGTGCACCAGGCATAGCAGCTTATTGAATTTTCCGGACAGAAATCATTGAGCACTGCCTAGGTGATCTAACCACATAAAAATTGCAGAACTTCGTGGACCGAATGTTCAGTATTTCAAACAAAGCACGCCGGAAGCGAAGGTAGACTTGCGTGGGAAGCAAAATGATTGAACGCCCATTTTACTTCCTGCACTAATGTTAGCTAATACGTGTGATCGGCTCATATAGTGGCCCGAAGATGAGGCTATTCGAACATTTTACTACATCGTTGTAATATATCGTAAATAAATAAATAAATCTTATTTTCGGCGATGCGTGTGGCTATTTCCCAGTAAGGAAATATCAAACATTTTGCAGATATTTTTCATTAAATTCCCCTTACATATTGAATAGAAATATGCATTATTGTTTGCTCATGCAGGTTTCGTACATGTACCTTTTGCAGGGTGAAGTGTAGAAGACTGTATCGGAATGAGATGCTCCGTTAACTGATGTACAGTCGATCTGAACCAGCTCTCACCCACTATGCTTCAAGCGTATTGGAGGTGGTGAAATATTAGAACAAGTTGACGGAGATGCTAGTTAAAGCGAAATCGGTGTCGGAATTTAAGCGATTCCTTAAAGCGCACTTTGCAGATTACGCTTATGCATTCGACTGCCTCAGATTTCTTGCTGTTCGCTGATGACATTAAGATGTGGCAGACGATCGTTGACACAGACGACCATGATGCACGTCAGCCATACCTTGATTGTGCGTATGAGTTGCAAGCCACAATCTGCTTCAGTTCAATTCGAGGAAGTGGAAGGTGGTCCACATTCGAAACTAGCCGAGCATCAAATGCAATATTGGAGACCACATCCTGTAACAGTCACTCAGGAGCGCGAACACCCGCGCGAACACTCATCGCGAACACTCTGTTGCACTAGTCCATACTGATCTAGGCTTCTCAGAACAGTCAAGTAATGGAAACAAACAGGTTGGCATGCTGCGGAGTGCACTGGGCCAGTTTGACTCCTCTATCTGTTCGCAGTTGCTTAACATTAACGTGCGGCCTCATATAGAATAAGCAATCCAGGCCTAGTAGGCTTGGCACAAGCCGAAACTTGCAGCGCTAGAGAATTAACAGCGACGAGGAACGAAGCACGTCATAATTTGCTCAATCTTTTTCATCAGCTTAGGATTAGGACCCTAAAATTATTCAGTGGCTGGTATGGGCGCATACGTAGCAATCTTATTATGGCCTATCAGATTCTAACGAACCTCCAAACACGTCTGCTGCAACCTACTACGACTCAGCCAAAACATGAATTTGAGGGGCCACCAGTTCAAGTTAACCACTCAATATAGTCGGCTATAATATTGATGGAATTTTTATCTCTTCGTATGGATCAGCAATGGAACGCCCTCCAAAATTACCTTTATTACTTTCCACTTCCCCTGTGTTTAAAATATGCCTTGAGGTTGCCCTAACCTTCCTACATTACGAGATATTGCCTGTGTGTCTCGAAAAATGTAATAGTATGACGAAAGTTACAAAACCAGCATTAACCTACACAACTGAGCTTGGCCCTTTCTGTAGGCCTCTGTGTGAACACTGTGGTGAATCGACCAAAACGATTTTCATTTTTTCATTGTGTCCTATTCATCATGTTGTAGTTCTTATTCTGACCATCTTACGGGGCTTGCTAAGTTTCCACTTTTTTGTTCATAATATGCCATTGTTCCATTGCACCACTGTACAGATACAGGGAGAGTATAATACCCCGATAAGATGTAGTTCAGCTATGTTATGTTGCCCCCGCGCAGGAATCAGCGGCATTCCGCTCATGTGCCGAGACACTTACGTTGGAGCAACAAAGATTTGTATCTTGTCTTTCTCTATTCATTAGAAAGGAAGGCGGACATGGGACTATAATGGCTAGTAGTAACGCAGACATGCTGCAGTGAGCGTGAGGAAAGGTCGAAGGGCTGAAAAGGGGTGTCGAAGTCTATCCTCAAGTGCATCTACGGCACAGGCACGCAAACCACTGAAAGTGGAAGGAGAACACATGTTGAGTGGGAAGAGTATATCCGTAGAACAGAGGTCCGTAAGTCCGGTACATGTGACTTGACAGTAAGTGGACAACGGATGTGGCTACGAGGCTAAGTCGGTGCTTCTGTGAGATGCAAAGTATCATAAAGGTTAGAGTTATAGCTAAATTTAAAAGAAAATAAAGTACCGTTACAAACAGTCTTTTAATTTCCCGCTGATGCGCAATCCAACATTATCAAGCAATTGTAAGGTGCTCAGAAGTCCCAGTAGACTCCGAGAGAAAACAAAAGAAACGTACTATAAAAGTAGATAAGAAACGGCTATAAAATGTTAAACATCAAACATAAATGAAGTGTAAACTGCTGAAAAAGAATAATCTCAAAATATTGATAACAATTTCATGAAATGCCTAAAGATAGGCAAACGTTCTTGTAATTGCCATAGTAGTTGGATTGAGAAATGTAAACTTGCGGAATCAAGCGAAATGCCTTGAGCAGCGCAAAAATACTTAGGATGAATACAAGCCATATAATAGCATCATATTTTGATGCTTGGTACAACTAAGCAAATCTTACACTTGATGAACCTAGATTTAAAAAATATTTCAAATATCATCCTTGTTTACCTGATCAGATTCATTAGCTTTAATTTCAGGCATATCCCTGGAGTATAACTGAAGTTACGCCGGTCTGAACAGCTCATTAATTATTTGTACACTGAAATGGCGAAGCTCAACAAACTCACACTTTTCATTTTGTGTCTGGTGAAATCAACTTCACTTGGACATTGGAAACAGTTGGTAAGTTTTAAGTACATTTTTGTATATACATTTATTTTGTTTTTACCAGTTCTAGCTCGCTCATTCTTGGTCACCCCTCTTCTTTTGGCACACCAGCGCTCTGACTGATTTACTGACCCATTGTCGCCTTTACATGCTCATTGATTATATTAGGGTTGTGTACATCACCGAACCAATGCACCATCATGGCTGCAGTATGCATTGTACAAACTGCTCTCAATGCTCTTGTAATGTTACTTTCTACCTAAAAATGGAATCAGCTGAGTTGAACTTTGTTCTTGCAATGCGCTGTGATCGAGTTCATTGATTTCGCTTAGTAAACCGATTACACCTGGATCTGAAATTCATAATATGGCTCACTTGTTTAATTAGTTTGAACTTTATGGAATACGGACAGGGTAAGATGAGATGTGTTGTTCTTCTGACTGCTTGACTTAATAAACATTATGAGTATGTTGTTTGAAACGTTTAAAACTCCCATGAAAAAAGTTTGTTTTCTGATTTGCCAAAACGCAAAACAGCATGAACAATGGCACTGCAGTACGCTGAACTCACATTTAACAGCTTACTTCTGAGTTCATCCCAAAAAATCAATCGCTATAAAACCAATAAAATTCCGAAACAACCGAATTCCGTTTAGAGGATTTAAAACATAATTATCGCTCTTTTTGATGTGATGCATCGACGCTAGTATGTATCCAATTATTCTCTCCAACTACAACGTCGTTATCGTTACGGAGTGAGGAACAAAAAAAGGCACTGCGCCAGTATTTAAACATCGCTACATTTCTTTCTGAATAATCAAGAAACCACATTGAACCGACTTCGCTCATCATTAAGTTCTTGCTCGTTTTCTTATGTATTCCGTGATCAACTCGAGAAATCCCCCATGGTAGATAAAGCAATTCAGCTATTTAGACTATATGTACCAGAAAAAGAAAACCGTTAGAAATGGAGCATAACTGCATTATATAACTCGAGAGTGGCAGCCATAATCCGAAATACGTTTGCCGAATAACGAACACATACACTGCTCTCACCTAACTTGGTCCTTACTTTCATATTTCCGTTTCTCATGGCTTTCAAGGTTACAATTATATAATGCAAATATTGACTCGCTGGGAGGCCGCAAAACACAACCGCAGCCCACGGTTCTTAAACACATTTTGATTCTCTCTATTAGGCTACCGTAGCGTGTGGCTACAATATCCAAGATTAGCTAGTGTAGCCAATGCTACTATGGAAAGTTGGACAATGCATCCCTGCCTTTATCTTTTTTATCATCACGGCGCTCACCTCTAAGCTTTCGATCTGCTATGCGCTCGAGCAATCATTACTAAATATGTCAATCGATATATATATATATAATCATGACGTTTGCTTCAAACATAAACCTTATCCTGCATCGGCCGTCGCGCAGATTATCAAGGGTCGCCTTATCTGCTGCATACAGTAGGGCGGATAAACGAAAACATGCTGCTGCTGGGGCCTCCCTTCCTGATATTCCAACTTTTTCTCTTGCTCCCATCCCGACCCCCAGTACTAAACTTCCTTCTATAATTACCCGCATAATTGACAACAACCGAAGTGCCACTGGAGTAGAAACATCTGCAGGCACCATCCCACAGCAACTATTGGATGGCTCCTAGCAAAAGTCCCTTATAAGGCCACGCTATCCCGTTTCCATAGCGACATTCAACGTTCGCACTCTAAGACAAACAGATAAACTGGCTGCACTCGCTCGCACCTTGGACACACTGCGTGTCGGAAACTAGGATCCATGACCCTAACGGGGTTGTTGAATTAACTGCACCCGGCTTATCCTCTCGTTATTGGATGAATGCATCCGCAGACGCTGATGCAGCACTCAAGAGTCAAACTGGCGTAGGTATCATTATAAGCTCCAAGGCTGAACCATCGTTAGTTGATTGGATACTGGTGAACAGTTGACGATATTAACTAAGGTTGATTCCCGAATTTGTACAAAACCCTGTTTGTTTGGGATTTCCGCTTATGCTCCCACTGACTGCAGTTCTAATGCTGGCAAGGACACATTCTATCACGAACTGGACGCACTACTACGCAGTGCTACTAGTTCAGATATTACAGCATTTGCATGGGAATATAAACGCTTTAGTAGCTCGTCTGAGCACTTCAGAAGGTCAGATGGGTGATAATTTGGGCTTAACTCCGAACTGACTGACAATGGTGAGCGTCTGCTACAACTGTGTGCAGAGTATAAGTTGTTTCTTACTAGCACTGTTTATAGACACTGTGGGCGCCGAAGTGCTACTTGTCGTCCTCCTGTAGCTGGCCAGCGATGGACCCAAATTGGCCAATTGGCCATAAGCTATAGATGGCGTGGTTCCATCCTGGATTGCCGCTCGTACTGGAGTACCTGCGTCGACTTTGTTCATGCTTTGGTACGCTGTAGTTTCTGGATGAACTTTAACGGGAGACGCACCAAGCGTCTCCTTCTCGGTCAGACAACGGTATCAAGACGCACTGCGTACCGGACTTTCGCTGTCTTGTCCTAATGACACTGAACTTCTGTGGAAGAAGATCTTGGCCGCCTTGCACGACACAGGAGTATCTGCTTGTGGCACAATCTATCGTCACCGCGCCAGTCACTGGATATCTGAGAGGTCGGTGAACCTGTTGGAATCCAGAAATAACCTCCCGGCTGGCTCTGAACACAACATACCTAGACAGGCTATTAGGCGTGAACTAAAGCGGAGCCTACATGCTGACAAAGAAGCCTGGCAAACAAATGAAAGGGGCAGGAGCAGTAGGTAATTACCGCAAGCTCTCCTAACTAAACCGCATTACTGGTCCCAGAAAACCAGGCGTCAGTTAGACAATCAGAGAGGGCGTGGGTGCACTTAAACACAATAAGAAGCGCCGTAAGGCTCGTTGGGCGAAACACTTTCAGTATCAGTTCAGCCGGCCTCTGCTCTCGGACTTCTTCCTACTCAGTTGATGCAGGACGAAACATGGACGGTTAGTTTAGAGCATCCGTCGGAGACCAAAATCCGAAATGCGATCACAGCCCTCAATTGTTTTCGTGCCGCTGGCCCGGATTTCCTACAACCTTCACTATTTAGGGATGGAGGTGAGGTCCTCTGCAAAGCACTGACCTCCCTATTCGAACGTATATCGAAGGAAGAGAGAGTCCCTGTAGATTGGAACGAATCGATTATCGTGGCAGTATATAAGAAGGGCCGTTGCACAGGCTGTTCTAACCACAGGGGTACTAGCCTAACTTCAGTTGTAACAAAAGTGTTGGCCTCGATTCCCGCACGTCGCCTCAACGTGGAACGGGAATCTCGTATTATGGATGAGCAGGCGGGTTTCCGCCCAGTGCGTGACTGTATCGACCATACATTGACTGTGCGGCAGGTGCTAGAGCAACGCCATGCATACAACAGACCGGCAATAGCTGTGTTCCTCGATTTCAAGCGTACGTTCGATTTATTCGATCGATGCACTCTGTTCGAAATACATGCGCGGAAAGATCTTCCTACGAAATATGTGAATATCCTTCGTGCTCCATACTCGAACACTACAGGCCGCGTCAGGGCCTAGGGTTGCATATCGTATAGCTTTCCGACCACAAGTAGCGCTCGTCAGGGTTGTCCGATTTCCCCATCTTTGTTCAATGTTGTCTTGGATTCTATCATGGAGTGTTTCCTTGCGGAATCTCATGATGTAGGCGTTGAAGTGCTGCCTAGTGAAAGATTAATTGATCTAGATTATGCGGACGATATCGTCTTGCTTTTCGACGATGCTGCGGCGGCACAATCAACCCTGAATAGCCTGTCTAGAGTGGTTCCATTATTTGGTATGCACTTCGTACCTTCAAAGTTCCAAGTGTAGCTGCCGGACCACCAGCCACTTTATGACCCCTTGACCCTTGCTAACGAGGAACTCGAGGCGGATGATCGATTCAGTCATCTTAGCAGCTGCATCAGCAAAGATGGGCGCGTAAAAGCTGACGTCAGCTCATGCATTTCAAAGACCAGAGCTGCCTTCTTGAACCTGCGGCAACTTTGGCGACGGATGGGAGTTTCCCTCTGTTTGAAAGACCGTGTATACAAGGCCACAGTGAGGGCCGTTCTGCTCTATGACAGTGAGACTTGGCCGCTTCGGTCTGAAGATCTGAGGCGCTTTCAATTCTTTGATCATTGTTGTCTGCGAAGCATTGCTGGTGTCGGATGGCACCAGGGTGTCCGCAACAATGATGTGCGTAGGCGAGTACTAGGTGGTTATAATCATGCTAGCCCCCTAGAACAACAGATAGCACTGAATAACTTACGTCGGTTCGGGCGTTGCTACGTACGCCTGGTCACCGCTTACATAGGAAGGTCTTGTTCAGTCTGCCGGGTGTAGGTTGACGCAAGGCTTGAGGTGGACTGAAGTTGACTTGACAGCGGGAAATGAAATCATTGACTACTAAGCTGGGTCCCATTGGTCCATCTCGCCTTCTGGGCTGGAGTCCCCTTGACCCGCCTTGTGCTTGGATCTAGACTTTACAAGATATGGCTGGTAACCGACACCAGTGGTGCGTCTGCTGCAGTCTCCTAATCGGATTGCCTGTTTAAAGTGTGTTTGGTGCTGAGTTATCTGCGGGGGAATGGCTGATTATGACGCATGACAATCAAAGACGCAAGGAAGCTTTCTCGCCGCTGCCGCCTTATCTTTGCACGATAGCCAGCTGTTTGTGGCTGAATGTTGTCTACACAAGGTGTAGGCGCCTTGACCCTGAATGTTTGCTTAGGGCATTAAAGTTTTTAGGTAAGTCCCCCCTTCTCTCCCTCTTCTTATCCTTTATTTTATAGGTCCTCATGGTTGTATGGCAGGGAAACATCAGTTCAAATGACTGACGTACTGCTGTTGCTGATGATGCATTCGTCCTGGTTTTCAAGGCCTGCTAATCTAACATTCTAAAAGGACGCATATTTGTTTGTTTTACATGTGAAGAACAAGATACGGTAGTAGGTTAAAACATGCAATATATAATAGTTTAGTTTTCCGGGTTATTAGGTGAGAACGTTAAATTGTTTGCATGTGATGAAAGAATCCATTTTAGCTAAATGGCTTTTCACCACACTGTGACGGTTACCCAGTGATCGAGTCACAGCCTATTTCAATCAAATAACCTTAGCAGTTAGATACGCAGTAAACCACGAGTTAAAACTATGATGAAAAGATGAACACTAAAAATTTTGTCAGCCAATACCAATACTGATTGCTATCGCTTCCGAAGCGCATATATTATAAGTACCATATTGTTCGGATTTTAAGGCGCGATTAAAATCCTTATATTTGAAAAGAAATTCCGGCAGTGATCCTTATATTCAGATGCGCCTTATTTATGAATTGATGAGCTGAGGCCTACTGACCTCGAATCCATGTCAATGTTTACGCTGCGCTTAAAAAGCTGTCAACATTTATTACTACGACTTTATCGAATCATAACCGCTGGTCAGGAACCTCGTGGGGTCGGGTTTCTATGTTTCCTAGACAGAAGCGTTCTGTAGGTGGCGAACTCTGTGCATGAGCCACCTGATTTGAGCTTTTCTGGAGTCTAGAAAACAACCAACTATTCAAAAATAGACGCCGATATCCCAAATTCCGATATATGTGATTAATACTTTACTCGGAAAAATTGAACCTTGCAAACCCTATTCAAAACGCGCAGCTGCATCAAGCTGGTTGCAGGTAAACGTTTGAACATACGAACTACGTGCACACCAATATTCCAAAGACGTGGTCATCCAGACAGTCGGCGATGCCCGTGAGAGCATTAACCACAACATTGTACAAACTGAGGCCTTGGGATAGAAAACTAGAAAACACGTACAGTTACAGAGAAATGCTTGAAGAAACATAACCTGTTTTGAGTGTCAATTGTAAACTAAAAGTCGTTTGATTGGATTACGATGCGCAATCTTAATGTAGACGGCGATTCAAATACAGGTAAACCTTGGTCATTGCGATAGCTAAGACCGCAGTCAACGCAGATGGAAAATGGAAGAAAACAATGCAAAGCCACGACGCGTTTCGTTATACTCTGATCTCCTCAGATGTAAATAACAAGTTTCGGACCCGCAAACCTTGGTATAGTAGCCGAAACTTCTACTATTTTTCCTAAAAGGTCTATGCGAACAACCCTTTGCATAACGGTAAATGACTAAGTGGAGGGTCAATTTTAGACTATACCTGGTCTGATTGGATTTCGACGTGCAATCTCCATGTGGGCCGCGGTTCCTAACATGTAAAGTATGGTCACTACAACCGGTGAAACCGTAATCACAGCAGATGGAGATTGGGTGCTGCCCACCAGAAAATACTGCACAACCATGATGCCTATCTATGTTAATTCAACGCATCAGATGGAGAAAGTAAGTATCGAACCTGCCACCATTTGTATAGTAGCCAAAACCTCTACGCCTTTCAATAAGGGGTCACGGCGGTCAAGTCTTGGCACAATGGAAGTGACTAATTGGAAGGTCACTTTCGACTATACGTTGTGTTATTTTATTTAGACTACTAATCTAAATGTGGACCGCGGTTTCTATTATGTAAACCTTAGCCACTGCGACCAATGGGACCGAATTCCATCAGGTGGAAATTGGGTGCTGCCCGCCTGAAATCACTGCACAACCACGATGCGTTACGATGTCATTTCGTCTCATCAGGTGAAGATCGCAGGCCTCAAAACCTGGGCCTTTAATAAAGTAGTCAAAACCACTGCTCCTTTGGCCACCAGGTCACCGCAAGCAAAGCTTGGCACAACAATAAAAGACAAATTAGAGGGTCAATTTTGTAACACACGTTGTGTACTTGGATTGCTACTCGCAATCTCAAGGTGGACCGCGAATCTCGTTGTGGTAAACCTTGGTTACTGCGATCAATAGGAACGTATTCAAAGCAGATGGAAATTGGGCGCTGCCTGCCAGAAATTACTACAACCACGACGCGTGTTGATGTCATTTCATCACAACAGTAGGAGATATATTGTATCGGACGCGTGCTGAGATGAACTGATATCGAAACTCATGGTAGTTTTTCAGCGATTTTGTGCTGGCAACACCCAATATTCATCTGCTTTAACTGCGGTCTTATTGATCGCAGTGACCAAGGTATATGTCAATGTGTATCGCCGTCCACCATGAGATTGCGCGCCGCAACCCAAAAGCTTACCGTGTAGTTTAAAATTGACAATTCAATTATTTAGTTACCGTTGTGCTAAGCGTTGCCTGCCGTAAGCGTGTAGCCAGCTGAGTAGAGGCTTCTGCTGTTATGCCAATGGTTGCGAATTCTAAGCGCGCTATCTTCAACTGATGATATAAAATGCTATTGAAACACGTGGTGGTTGTGCAACGTTTTCAAGCGGGCCACACCCGAGTTCCATCTGCTTTGACTACGGTCCGACTGATCACCTTGACCCTGGTTTATTTCAATGTTAATCGCAGTTAACATTGAGCTTGCGCTCGGCCGAACAGTCCCACTATTTGTTGTCAAAAATTTGACCCTCTAATCAGTAATTTACCTTTGTGCCTAAAATTGCCCGCCGAGATCAGGCGACCGAAATGGTGGGGGTTCCGTCTGCTATTAAATGGTTCACGGGTTCGAGTTCTGCTTTCTCCTCTGATGAAATGAATTAATAGAGAAATGTGTAGTGCTTTTGCAGTATCTTTGGATGGGCAGCACACAATTTGCATTTGCTTTTACTACGGTCCCAATGATCACAGTGACCCAGATATTCCTCAATGTTGATCGCAATATACATTAAGATTGCGTGTGGCAAACCACTCCCACAAAGTTTAGTCGGAAAATTGACCTTTCAATATGTCGTCTAAATCTGTGCAAAGTATTGCCCGACGAGATCAGTTAGCCAAAATGGTGGAGTATTTGTCTACCATTCGAATCCAGGCTGGTTCGAGGCCTGATATCTACATTAAACGCGATACATTTACATGGAAACGCATCGCGGTTGTGCAGTGTATTCTGGCAAAGACCAACCAAATTCCATTTTCTTTGACGGCAGTCCCAATGATCGCAGTGACTAAAGTTCACCTCCTTGTGAACCGTGGTCAACAACGAGATTGCGTGTCATTATCCAATCACACAATGGATGGTCACAGGTTGACAAATCAATTAGTCATTAAAAAGTAAGTTCTCCATATTAACATAAACAGCAAAATTAGAAGATGAAGCTCTGCAGAGGGATGTATTTCGTATCATCCTAACTGTTCCGATAACGATAACCGGTAATTTTATACAACGTTTTGTGGGAATAGACATACATAAAAACAAACAAGAGAAAAGCAGGTGTCTTTCTGCTACAACCAGGGCAGCCTGAGGATGACCGATAACTGTTTTTGCGCACCATGCACTGGTTTAATCCGATTAATGGAAATAGCTTCAGCAAACCGGAGGAGCCAGGAATTGGTATGGCCAAGCAGGATCCTGAACGCCTTGTTGACCTCACTTCGGTGAGCCAATGTCCATAAGCGTTTGCCGGTGGCCTGCGCGCACACGTAGTCGGGTTTATGATTGCTTGTTAAATAATCTCGTTTTAAACCCATTTTGGTACATACGCCTTTAGTAGGGAACTCAGTGTCCTATTGGTTCTGCTTATGTAACTATCTCAGCAGTTACCTCCGAATTGAAATACGCAGTGAGAGTTGGTCCCAATAGGCTGTTTTATTTAGTGAAGGCAAAATTAGTTTACGATTTCGGTCGATGATTACAACTTCGGCAGCATAGCAAGTGCTCCGTGTGGCGGAAAGCAGACGTCTTGTAGTTCTCAAGGAAGCAATGTCACACTTAAACGGCAACCCTAAGAATAGCTTTTACTTATGAACCATAGGTACAGCAAATTTAATTTTACAGATTTTGCTGTATTTCCTGATAAATTTTTGGGTTAAGCCATTAGAAATTAGCGTGATAGTAATTACCACTAGTTTATCAGCTAGAAAAGTGCTAGAGCATATTCGTCTGGCGCAAGTAAATAAGGTCTTTACAAGCGTTTGCTCATGCCACATTGGCGTAAAGCTGGTAAAATCCAGATACTGTCCAGACCACCTTTTGTTCGGTGGACAGACCTATTTACCGGTCCTTTTTCTCTGCGGCTAATGTGAACATCTATATATTTAAGACAGTTCTGTTGTTCGACTTTGCAGGAAAATCTCAAATTGAAGTGCCAGGAGTTACAACGCGTCACTAGCTGTGCGATCTGCATCTCTGTTGAACAGCATACCAAGATATCGTTCACGTAACTTTTGTAATAGAGTAACTGCGATATTTCTTTGGATTGGCTTCGTTCTATCATCAGCATGATGAAATCCGCTAGTATGGGACCCAGTGTAACGCTCATGACTACCCCATCAATTTGGCAATACGGTATGTTTCTGTAGTGGAAATCAATATTCTCTGTGCATAGAAGTAATGATACGCTTAAGAATCCGACCGGAATTAGTAACGAACATTCGGAACTTCATCCTATTTCACAGACGTAGTCAACCGCCTGGTGTAGCGGCACGTCGGTAATCAAGGATTCCACATCTAAAGAATACATCACCTTATCGGACAAGTTCCTTTTATCGAGATCTTCGACAAGGTAAAAGGTATCTTTGAGGCCATATAGATTAAACTGAGTTCCGGCGGAGCAAATAGATTAAACAACCAGACAGCTAATTTATGTTGTGGTGCGTTCGTCATGGAGAGGATCGGTCTGAGCGGCACTCTGCTCTTGTGCGTTTTGGAAGCAATGAAAGTACCCAACGTGTGGTCCAAAACTGACCCTTCAGTTAGTGATTTACCGTTGTGGTAAGCGTTGCCTGCTTGACCAGTTAGTGCGTTGAAGTATCGGCTACATTTTCATTTTCCGCAGGTTCGAGGCTTACTATCGCCACCTGATGAGATGAAATAACGTCAAAATGTTTGGTGGTTTTACGTTGATTTCGGGCGGACCACACCAAATAGCCACCTGCTTTGACTGTTATCCCAGTGATCAAGGTGACCAAGGTTTACTTCCATGTGAGCCGCGGTCCACATAAAGTTTGTTTGCTGCAGACAATCCACACAACTTGCAGTCCAATATAGGCCTTCCATTCAGTCACATACTGTTGTGCTTAAGCTTGTTGCTTTACCCGTTAGTCAAAGAGGTAGAGTTATAGGCTACAATTTTAATGGTTGCTAGTTTTAACCCTGCTGGATCCACCTGAGTAGATAAAATGATATCAAACGTGCCGTTGATGTGCAGTGTTTTTAAGCGTTCCACACCCAATTTTCATCTGCTTTGCCTGCGGTCCCAGTGTTCGCAGCGACAGAGGTTCACCTCAAAGTGTATCACGGTCCACATTGAGATCCCGCTTCTCAGGCCAACTACCAAACATGTATTTCAAAACTGACCCTCCAATTAGTCATTTACTAATGCTTCAGGCGTGCCCTACCTTAAACCAGTAGCTAACTAAGTGGAGGTTTCTGCTACTACACTAATGGTGACTTGTTCGAAGTCTGCTATCTTCACCTGCTTGAATGAAATGACATCAAACCGCGTCGTGGTTGTGCTGTGTTTTCGGGCGGGCGGCACACAATTTCCAGCTGCTTTGAATATGGTCACAGTGATCGCAGTGACCAAGGTTCACCTCAGCGTGACCCGTGGTTTACATTAAGATAGCGCTTCGCAATCCAATTACTCAAAGTGCAGTCCAAAAGTGAACCTCCACTTAAGCATTTACCGATATGAGAAGACGAATACTGGCAGATGCCAGAATTTCGTATTATCTCGTCAATACTAATACAATAACAGGGAAATGCTTTTATATCCCTTACAGGGCACAGTCGAGCCAATCAAATTTATGGTTGTGGTCACTGTTGTTGGACAGCAGAATTTTCGTCTACCTATACCGGCAGACCTCCTGAGACAGTCCCTGTTACTGTGCACGGAGAACGTCGCTTTCCGATTGCAGCACACCGCATATCGCCAAATTGACGGAGTGGCTATGGGTAGTCCGTTGGGCCTGGTACTGGCTGATATTTTTCATGCTTATGCTTGAGAGGAAAATCAGTGGACAGATTTCTCAGCTGTTGGATTACAAATGATACGTAGATGATACCCTTGTTTTCGGTTCTACGAAGACGCGAATATAACAATTAGTAAATCAACTTTATAATGTTCACGCCAACCTGAATGTGACTTTTGAATTCGAAACGAATGGGCGTCTTCCGTATCTCGACATTCTCATAAGTCGCATGGATAATGGGCTGAATAAGCGATCTGTATACCGGCAGCCAACGTGGTCCGGGCAATACCTACACTTCACTAGCTTCTCACCCATGGCACGCAAGCGCGTGCTGGTTAAAACATTATTCACTCGGACCAGACGTATCTGCTCCAACGACTGCCTGCCTGAGGAGCTAAAGCTGATCACTAAAACACTTATGGCGAATGGCTACTCAAAGCGATTCATAGACAAACATAGCCAAGTTAGACCGCCCAAGGAGATGGTGTTGACAGCCCCTAAGAAGAAGATGTATATTGAGCTACCATTCAAGGGTGATACCGCAGCATAAAAGACAACCAAATGCATTGCATCGGATATTCAGCGTATATACTATGCTGCGGAGGCGGTAATGATCAACAGAACCCGAAAGTTGCCGTTACCTTCAGTAAAGGAAGATGAACCCGTCAGCGCCAAGTCACATTGTGTCTACCTATTCGTGTGTGACTGCGGTGTCAGTTACATCGGCAGGACCGAACGGGTTTTGGATTCCAGAATGAAGAAACACTTACCAAACTGGGTTCAGCGCGAACTTACTCAATCCACCTCTGACGATACGTGCTCGTGTAAGCCGCCAGCGTCCTCCAAAGGCAGGCACATCTTGGCGAATCGTCACCAGGTTAGTCCCTATCAGCGTACCGGATCTTGTTACGTCATACTAATGCACGCCTTTTACGACTTGTCGAGGCCGTTGCGATAAGCCGAATTAGAACAGCATTGTGTGTCCAAAAGCAATTAGTTGTCAACCTGCGGTTACCGTGGACCTAATCCCAACAACAATGACCACAACCATGAATTTGATTGGCTTTACTGTGCCCTGTAGGACATTTAAAAAGATTTCCCTGTTATTGTATTGCTACTGACGAGACGATACGAAATTCTAACATCTGCCAGTATTCGTCCTCTCATTTCGTTGTTCAAAATACTGAAGTGGACTAACTGTTTTAAATTTACTGATGTGCCATACATTGCCCGCCGTGACAGGGTTGCCAAAAGTGCAGAGGATTCTGCTACTGTTCCATTGGTCGCATTTCAAAGTCTGTTTTCTGTACTTGATGTGATGAAGTGACATCTAAGTGCGTCGCGGTTGTGCAATCTTTCCTGTCAGAGCAGCACACAATTTTTAACATACAATCTGGTTAACATATGTGGTCCAGCCAGATACCATTTTTCTTCGCCTGTCGCTTGCTGGCGAGCAATTCACTGCTTAGTTTCTTACCCCACCTATTATCCTGAGGCTCACTTTGCTTCAACATATTGGTTATTTAGGACCTTAAAATGACACCTGTTATCAAGCATGTTTAGGAAGCGGATTTTAATCTCAAGTTATCATCCTCGTAGTACAATACGGGATAAAGGCAGCTGCGAAACAATCCAACATTAATAAATCAACGGTAAGTATTTGGACTAAGCAAGAAAAACGACCTGCGCCAAGTAATGAAAACAAATCATTTTCCCAGAAAAAATAGCAAGATGGCCACAGTTAGCGAAAATATTGAGCGGTGGATTACTGAACGTAGAAAAGCCGGTAGAAGCGTCCCTACAGTCTTCAGTCGATTCAAGGCAATAGCGAAGTCACTTAATATAAAGATAAACGACTATCAAGGAGGTTCTTCTTGGTTCTTCCGTTTTATGAAAAGGCCTCCACTCTCCATCTGCACAAGAACTACAATCTCGCAGCAACTGCCAAAGGACTACGAAGAAAACTTCGCTATCTTCATCAGTTAATGCAAGAACAAGATCACCGAAAAGTAGCTCCAGCCAAACATTGTCACAAACATGGCCACGGTCTCTCCCAGCTTTGACTTTCCGTTGAAAAAACAAGGAGTGTGCTCTATCTATACACATCACAGGAAACAAGAATTCATCCTTAACTGGAGTTCTCGCTTGACAGGCTAATGGCCAGAAACTACCATACATGGTCATTTTTAGGAGGAAGACATTGATAAAAGAAAGGTTTCCTGTTGGGTTCATCGTCAAGGCCAACTCAGAAGGCTAAATGGAAGCGGAAAGATTTGTGAGTGGTTGAGAGAAGATGGCTTTTTCCAGATATCTCTTTCCTTATTAATTTACGACTCCATGTACGCCCATCTCTCCAAAACTGTCAAACGGCAAGTAAAGAAAACTAATTCGAAGCTTGCCATCATCCCTGTAGGAATAAACAAAGATCTTCAACCGCTAGGTATTGGTGTCAACAAAGCTTCGAAAGTTAAATTGTGAGCTACTTGGGAGCATTGGATGTGAGAAGCTTAGCGCCCATTTACTAAGACGGGGAGGTAACGCTGGGAACGTTAAGACAATACCTGCCAATAAATCGTCGATGCTTGGGCCAAGGTGTCGGTCTCAACTGTCGTCCCAGCTTTTCCAAAGGCCGGAATCATGGATGAACAGCCAAACAATAGGAACGATGCTGACTCAGATGATTGCGTGGGGATCCGGGTTTGCTTGATGCCGCTATCGCCCCATTGTTATAGTCCGACATTTATGATGAAGAACTTGAAGGAAATGTAAAAGATGAATTTTTAATAAATTGACTGTATTTTTCTATGTTTCGTGTGTGTTACAAGTAAACAATGTTGGCAATTATTGTTAATGAGTTGAATTAAGTCTGAGCTATAAAGCTATATTGTTTTGATTCATGTGCCCCATAATCCGATGCGCCTTATATATGAAAATAGCTCCGTCCGAAAAGTACGATACCTGCATCAATATGATCGCCTAGACAGCATGTGGTGCTGAAGAAACTCCCAAAATACTCTGTCAGTACAATAAAACTGTGTTCTAGGGCACGAGAAATTATTAGGCAGTACGTAAAAAAGTCAGTAAACTAGGAAATCCTGGTCAATTCTCACATATATTTAGCTACATATATTTAGCTACACGGAACCCGATCCATGTATGAAACCACTCCGACAATAGATAAAAGACGGACGTTAAAACAATTGACCGTACTACCAGCGTAGGATAAGTAAAAGTAGAGCTGAATAAAAGTTAGCTCCTACATGTGTTCCATTGATCGTGCACCAATGATCTATACCGTTACACTTGCTAACATCCTTAACGCAATCGATTATTTCTTAGTGCAGAAGCTATCATTCGTATTGCAAAAGCCACCATTCTTAGTGCGAAAGCTTTCCTCCTTAACGCAAAGGCTATCATCCCGTAATCATCGCAATTGCATCCAAGTTACACCGCGTGGGCAGAGGCCACCAGCCAACATAATTCGGTATAGTGTAGATGCTGAAAATAGTTACGCGCAGAATACTCACGCTTTCGTAGGTGGGTAGAAAATCTGCGAGGCGTGGGTGAGACCATCGTGGTCCAACTCAAATGGACGGCAATTGAGACTTTACTAAACGGACCTCAGCCGATGCACATTGTGACGCGTGCCCTCACGGAACAATGGGGGTGTCTGAGACATTCATTGGCGCGCGCACAGTCCCAGAGGGAAGGGAAAAGCATACGCTCACAGCACCGAGTATAAGCCTGAAGTGTAGTCAAGCCTCATTTGTAAGTAAGCAAAGGATATGTCTGAGGATAGGGCGCAAGTGATGCACGCAGGACAACAGTGCACAACGTTGGCTTAGTATTAAATGTGCTCTAAACAAGAGGCACAGAGAGATTGCCTCGTTTTGGTGGGTATTCAGGCTTGTTCGGTCGGATAGTTGAAGGCGAAGTAGAAGCTACCGTTTGACCTCGAAGTCAAGTTGTCCGTAACATAAGGCGCGGAACGATCGCCGTCGCAGCAGAATCGATACCAATCATTACAAGTGGCCGCTTTATTTATGCGATGAAATATCGCTTTTGTGACGCATGCACATGTCTAAGTGGAACGTGGGGTAGAAAGTAACCATATTACAAACTATTTGGCCCCGTACGAACCACACAGGTCAAATCTGATCGGGGAAGACAGGACAGCTCCTGGGTGGAATGATATAATCACCAGTGGAGGGATGAAGGAGGCATGTGATAGATGTTTGATTGCAGCTTTGCAATTTCCATTCAAAGGATATGTTAAACAGTGAATTATATTACTTTTCTCCTTGTTTTGCAAGTACGCAGACATGTAATAATTTGTTGTGAAGGGATTACACTACAAGCAGCTGGTCTCGTGAAATATGGGGGTTTGCGAGCCGGCGCACTCTACGGCAGTGGTCCCCAACCTTTGTTTCGCCGTGGACCGGTCGGCGTTTGATAATTGTATACCGGCCTGCTAAGGAGGTTTGCTGAACGTTTACATTTTAGATTGTTTTGAGTGAATAATTTTAAGGTAATTGTGACTGAACATGCCTTAAAAATAAAATCCAGTAACACCAAAAAATAGATATAAAGTCATATAATACGTTAACTCACTAGAACGCAAATTACGGACAACCATGAGCGTGTTCCTCTGCAACGAGACTGCTCCATCTGGGCGAAATAGGAGACAATGACGCTTGATGTGTGCTGTCCAGGTCCAGTTAATTTGGCTGCTTTGTTTCGGCTGCTGACACGGCAGAAAACTCTGGTTCACACGGTTAGGTTGTCAGAAATGGCAATCTGCGCATAATTCACTACGACTTTAATTGCAGTACACCGGCGAAGTTATCAGTCACGAACGTACTGTCAAGGCCGCGGTCATTTTCAATCTCAATAGTGGTGCATAATGTGGGATACATGCGCAAAAATAATGCGATAATCTCACAGACAGTCAGTCAACAGTGTAGAAACTGACCTACAAATCATCGAAAACCACAACCCTTAAAAAACATACACGCACTTCTAATATCAAAATGATTATCTACCATACAAAACATTCAAATATAGTGTTCTGTTGCTTGGCAATGGAAATGTTTTAAGAGATTGGCTATTCGATGTACATCTATTGTAAACGAGTTAAATAACCATTCTTTATTCTTCCTATTTTCCCTTTCTTGACTGATGTTTAAAGGCCCCACTGTGTTAGCCCAAATGATACACACACGTCATCGTTAGTGGACGCTCGTCTCCGTGTCCTCTTCAGCAGTGCCAATTACAAGAACCCATTCCATTGGTTTTTCACATCACCTTCCTACTTGCTTATGTTAAAGGAATATTTATTTGTCACACAATTATTTTACTATTTGTTAATTTCTTCGTCTACACTTCTTATTCTCGTTTGTTTCGTGACGTCTAGTTAAACGCTACATTTCGTTATTCCGAATGGCCAGTGCCCGTCATTGTAGATGCATGTTCGCTTTACGCTTGAATTCACATGATACCATTTTTAAGGACAGATGCGATTCGCTCCTGAGTACACGGTTGCTTATTCGCCATTGCATTTGAGGTTTTTCCTTCTGCTGGTTAGCTCAAGTGTAATCTATTAGACTCCATTTTGACTTCAAAAATATAAAAGCAAATGTGATTTCATGGATGAGGGCTTCTATCTGGCTCGTCTTTGGACTTTCTCTTGCGCTCGTGCGGCGAAGGCAACAGTGGCAGCACAACAGACTTTCTGGAGGTTCCGGTAAACTTATCGATTTCGTTCGGGCAAATGTAGACGCTTCATCAACAGTAACAACTGCAGTTTGAAAAATCTCAACGACAGTTGATCAAGCTGCTATCTCAGAAGCTTAACATCTGCAGCGAATCTCCGACGACAACCGCACGGCCATCTTTGGACGCTCTTGCTTCTTCAATCACAGAATTTGTTTCTCATTGATTAAACAGATTGACTTTTGAATCCTGTTTCCTACAGTATGCAAATATTTCGCGTGGAACTTGCAGACCAAGAAGATGTCTGGAATGTTCGTTATTTTGTTGAGGAAACTTGGCGCAATCGAGCATAATAGCTACACAAGTTTCGTGTTTCTGAATAATGCAAGAGATTTCGGCTTTGATGAGACGGTGAAAACGCTGACGCAGATATCCGGTGAGCAGGGTTCTCCGTTCGGGTTTCGCTAAAAAAATTTTGAAGTTAGTCAAAGGCGACGCCATTCATTTTGTCACACGTGCAGGGGTTGTAAATCGCGAATTTGAACGATGCAAACTGAATATGAGGATACCTGATAAATTTAAGAGTCTTATTTTCGTGTACAGTCTCCAGTCTCAAGCTAATGCCGATATTCGAACAGGAGTTCTTCACAATCTCGAACAAGAACTACAGTTGACGCTACAAGTGATTACAGCGGAGTGTCGGCGACTGCTTAATTTGAAGCACAACATAACAATAATGGAAACTGCTGATCACGGGACAGAACCTTAGTTTTGTCGCACAGCTCTCCATTGTAAAGTGATGGACCGGAATCGGTAAGCTCAGAAGCCTCCGACCGCTTGCTGGAATTGTGGCGCTTGCTTTTTATGAGGGACTGTAGCTATAAAGCGCATGTCACAAGTGCTAGCGGTTTGGGCCTAAGGAAACTCACTGTCAAGTTGCGCACAACTTCAGACGTTCATGTCCCTCGAGATTGGGCACAAACATCAAGTTCAAAAAGTCTAAGTTTCTCGGACCGGCCACAAAGGTAATCCTCGCAGCGTTTCGCACGGAATTCGCAGAAAAGAGAAACTATTTAACAGTAAATTGCAATGATATTCCAGTAACATTGCAACTAGGTACGGCCTCCGACATCACTATCATTTCGAGATCGACATGGAGGAAGGTTGGGAGACCGTAATTAGAGCGTACAACTCTGACAGCTCAGAATGCATCCGGGGAACCGCTGAGTTGGACGGAAAGATTGAAGGTGAGGTCAGGTTCAAGGAACTGCAACTCCGTTGCACGATCTACCTAGTCTCATGCACCTACGTTAATCTTCTTGGAATCGATTGGATTGAGAAGCTGAACTTGCTCAATGTACCACTGAATCGTGTCTGTGCTGAAAGGAATGTCACGTTGCACCATACAACCCTACAGACACCTCCGGGTCGAAGAATTTCTGAAAAGCTTCAAACGAATTGTGCGTGTGCCTTCCACTCGAAACTTGGACACTACAAGAAAAAGCAGGCAAAACACTCTGCTACCGGATGCCAGACCAGTGTTTCGACCCAGGCGTTCTGTCCCATATGCATTCCAAGCACGTGTTGAACTGGAGCTTGATCGATTGCAGGAGGCCGGAGTGATCGAGATAGTCAGTTTCTCACCGTGAACTGCGCTTATTGCTGTGATCGGGAAATCGAACGGTTCTATGGGTTTGTGTGCAGATGTTTCAACGGAATTAAATGCTGCACTGGAACCCTATGCGTATCCGCTTCCACTCCCCGAGGACATGTTCGCAAAGCTGAACGGAGGCAAGTATTTTGCTACTCTTGATCTTGCAGACGCCTATTGGCAGTTAGAAGTTGAACCCGAAATCATAAGGCTTCTAACAATCACCGCGCATTGCGGTCTCTATCAGTACAACTGTTTGCCATTTGGAGTCAAAACGGCACCGGCAATCTTTCAGCAAGTCATGGATGCCATGATGACGGGTGTAACTGAAGCGGCAGCCTATCTGGATGATATCATCATAATGTGCTCGACGCAAGGTGAATTATTTCAACGATTGAATGACGCTTTGCAAAGAATCAAAGATTACGGTTTCCGATTACGAACGGACAAGTGCAGATTTTTCCCCATGTCAATTAAGTTCCTGGGTTCCGTGAGTAACGAGAATGGCCGACGACCAGATCCCGAAAATATCGCGGTAATGTACTGGTTACCGGCGCCATCGTATGTCATTCCTTATCATTGCTTGGGATGTTGAGTAACTATAGTGAATTTCTACCATGCATGTATCGGTTGCGTCATCCTCTAAACCACCTGCTGATAAAAACCGTCGAGTGGAAATGGTCTGCACAGTGTCAACAGTCGTTCGAGCAACTGAAGTCCGACTTATTGCTTACGCATTATAATCCGAAACTGGAAATTATCGTGGCCACGAATGCTTCAAGCTATGGGCTTGATGCTGTCATTTCACATCTTTTTCCAGATGGATCCAAAAAGGTGACAGCACACGTTGCTCGAGCGCTGACGGCATCCGAGAAGAATTATAATCAGATTGAGAGAGAAGCGTTAGCTATAATCTTTGCCGTGCAGAAGTTCCATAGGATGGTATATGGTCGACGGTTCAAGCTGGTGACTGATCATAAACCTCTTCTGGCAATCTTTGGATCCAAAAAGGGTATTTTGACATATACGGCCAGTGGACTTGAGCGATGGGCAACTCTGCTCTTGGGATATGATTTCAGCATGCAATACTTGTCTACTCATTTTATAGGGCAAGCGGACGCCCTATCCAGATTAATCGATACCAGTAGGCGTGAATAGGATGGCGCAGTCATTGCCTCCATCGCAGTCGAAACGGATATCAGCTACATGGTACATGACGCGTGAGTAACTTACCGGTCAATGGCACGATGGTTAAGCAAGCCATTGAACAGGATGCATTGCTGCCCTAGTTATTAGCCTACACAAGACGCGGTTGGCCAAAATGGTGTCCGAAAGAAGCTTTAACACAGTTTTTCACAAGAAGCAACTCTTTGTGTGATGTTGATTCCTGCCTGTTTTTGCAGATCGCATTGTCATTCCAGAAATACGTTCTACCAACATTATATCAAATTGCAGTTCGTCTCCCAACACCACTGTGTTACCTCAACACTATGTCCAGCGTGTCATTCTGGCGCTTAAATCGAAGTTTAGGAGTAAACAACTTCTTGTAATGATCATGGAATCTCACAAAGATTTGTCCGGAATTAATTTCATAAAAGGAGTAAATTTATTAGACATCGTGTTCTATAAAACTTCTACCTGGAAGGAGACGCATAACTCACCCGTCTCTGTTTCTTAAAGCGGGGTTTCCTTGTACTGCAGAAATAGATTCTGAGAGAACAATGAAACTGGACCTGAGACATATGAGCAAATTGCGCATCCTTCAAACGCAATTACCACGGATACTCTCTCAGAGGAATGGTATGGATGCAAAATGGCTGACAGCCATCAGTATGATTCTTATTACCAAACATGTCATACAACAGAAATAAACTGGGACTTGGCAACCACGTCAATTTTAGCGGCTGAGGATTTGAATCAGGAAACAGACTACCAGCAGGAACAGGATTCTGCAAACGTTCTGAAAACGTAGACATTCACAAACGCACAGGGTGAAGTTGTTATTTCGCGCTCCTAATCAATACATACCGGACAAACTGGCGTGCTTGCACTTCTTCTGGAGGTAAGGGAAAAACTAAATTACTTTTATTTTGTTGTGTCGCTACTAGAGATTTCGCACCACGACCGCAAGAGAAAGTCCAAAGACGAGCCAGATAGAAGCCCTCATACATGAAATCACATTTGCTTTTATATTTTTGAAGTCAAAATGGAGTCTAATAGATTACACTTGAGCTAACCAGCAGAAGGAAAAACCTCAAATGCAATGGCGAATAAGCAACCGTGTACTCAGGAGCGAATCGCATCTGTCCTTAAAAATGGTATCATGTGAATTCAAGCGTAAAGCGAACATGCATCTACAATGACGGGCACTGGCCATTCGGAATAACGAAATGTAGCGTTTAACTAGACGTCACGAAACCAACGAGAATAAGAAGTGTAGACGAAGAAATTAACAACTAGTACAATAATTGTGTGACAAATAAATATTCCTTTAGCATAAGCAAGTAGGAAGGTGATGTGGAAAACCAATGGAATGGGTTCTTGTAATTGGCACTGCTGAAGAGGACACGGAGACGAGCGTCCACTAACGATGACTTGTGTGTATCATTTGGGCTAACACAGTGGGGCCTTTAAACATCAGTCAAGAAAGGGAAAATAGGAAGAATAAAGAATGGTTATTTAACTCGTTTACAGTAGATGTACATCGAATAGCCAATCTCTTAAAACATTTCCATTGCCAAGCAACAGAACACTATATTTGAATGTTTTGTATGGTAGATAATCATGTTGATATTAGAAGTGCGTGTATGTTTTTTAAGGGTTGTGGTTTTCGATGATTTGTAGGTCAGTTTCTAAACTGTTGACTGACTGTCTGTGAGATTATCGCATTATTTTTGCGCATGTATTCCACATTATGCACCACTACTGAGATTGAAAATGACCGCGGCCTTGACAGTACGTTCGTGACAGACAACTTCGCCGGTGTACTGCAATTAAAGTCGTAGTGAATTACGCGCAGATTGCCATTTCTGACAACCTAACTGTGTGAACCGGAGTTTTCTGCCGTGTCAGCAGCCGAAACAAAGCAGCCAAATTAACTGGACCTGGACAGCACACATCAAGCGTCATTGTCTCCTATTTCGCCCAGATGGAGCAGTCTCGTTGCAGAGGAACACGCTCATGGTTGTCCGTAATTTGCGTTCTAGTGAGTTAACGTATTATATGACTTTATATCTATTTTTTGGTGTTACTGGATTTTATTTTTAAGGCATGTTCAGTCACAATTACCTTAAAATTATTCACTCAAAACAATCTAAAATGTAAACGTTCTGCAAACCTCCTTAGCAGGCCGGTATACAATTATCAAACGCCGAGCGGTCCACGGCGAAACAAAGGTTGGGGACCACTGCCGTAGAGTGCACCGGCTCGCAAACCCCCATATTTCACGAGACCAGCTGCTTGTAGTGTAATCCCTTCACAACAAATTATTACATGTCTGCGTACTTGCCAAACAAGGAGAAAAGTATTATAATTCACTGTTTAACATATCCTTTGAATGGAAATTGCAAAGCTGCAATCAAACATCTATCACATGCCTCCTTCATCCCTCCACTGGTGATTATATCATTCCACCCAGGAGCTGTCCTGTCTTCCTCGATCAGATTTGACCTGTGTGGTTCGTACGGGGCCAAATAGTTTGTAATGTGGTTACTTTCTACCCCACGTTCCACTTAGACATGTGCATCCGTCACAAAAGCGATATTTCATCGCATAAATAAAGCGGCTATTTGTAATGATTGGTATCGATTCTGCTGCGACGGAGATCGTTCCGCGCCTTATGTTACGGACAACTTGACTTCGAGGTCAAACGGTAGCTTCTACTGCGCCTTCAACTATCCGACCGAACAAGCCTGAATACCCACCAAAACGAGTCAATCTCTCTGTGCCTCTTGTTTAGAGCACATTTTAATACTAAGCCGACGTTGTGCACTGTTGTCCTGCGTGCATCACTTGCGCCCTATCCTCAGACATATCCTTTGCTTACTTACAAATGAGGCTTGACTACACTTCAGGCTTATACTCGGTGCTGTGAGCGCATGCTTTTCCCTTCCCTCTGGGACTGTGCGCGCGCCAATGAATGTCTCAGACACCCCCATTGTTCCGTGAGGGCACGCGTCACAATGTGCATCGGCTGAGGTCCGTTTAGTAAAGTCTCAATTGCCGTCCATTTGAGTTGGACCACGATGGTCTCACCCACGTCTCGCAGATTTTCTACCCACCTACGAAAGCGTGAGTATTCTGCGCGTAACTATTTTCAGCCTCTACACTATACCGAATTATGTTGGCTGGTGGCCTCTGCCCACGCGGTGTAACTTGGATGCAATTGCGATGATTACGGGATGATAGCCTTTGCGTTAAGGAGGAAAGCTTTCGCACTAAGAATGGTGGCTTCTGCACTAAGAATGCTCTCTTCTCACTAAGGATGTGAGCGATCATGTTAAGGATGTTACCGAATACTAAATATGTTTTGGCATTTCTCGGCGGCGTTTTTGCTGTTAAAATGAGAGACATATCTACTAGCGCGTCACACCAATGTTGATCATTATGTACCACTTACCCTTCGCTTGCAATCCCTGTTTTGCTTGACGCGATAGGTAACAAATCAGATTAACAAAATGCCGCAATATGTGAAAGGAAATAAAAATATAAAGGTTATATTTTGTGGTGAACTCTGGAATGTAAACGAAGGTTTTTTCGGTACTTTAGCTTGTTTTGTGCGGTAGTTTTTTTCTTGGTCATTTCCATCACATGCGGTCATTTATTGAAAAGTTGCGAATTGATATTACCCAATGGACCGTAACATTTATATTATGGGCGACAATGCATTTTTTACTCATTAGGTGTGAATCCAGCAGTAACTTGAAAAAGGTTTTCATCCGCTTATAAACCATTATCTTTAATAATTCGTTCCGGTCATTTACTACGCGAGTTCACCTAACGAGAGCGGAACAAACTTAGAGACTTCTGTGTTCAAACAATTTGCAGTTGTGGCTCTATAGTTTAACCTATAGGTTTGACTTTAAAGAACTATTGCAACTCCATCTCACTCACATCTATAACGGAGCGCCTGATACAAACCAGGCCACCGCCACGGCCATGAAATCTTATGGAAAATATGCTCATCGGCTGAACTCAAGGCGGGTAAATTAAGTCCCGCAATTTCAAGATGGAGTTGGAACTACGTTGTTGGATATTTGCTCTCAGGCATTTTCATACATGTCAAGAGGACATACGGTAATTCCTTCTTAAGAATCAGGTGCCAATGGAAGAAAACAACAGACTAAATATTTTCGGTGTCAGTCTGTAGGAACCTTTTGCAATTCGTCCTGAGTACCCCGTCGATAATATGACACAAACACGCAAAGCTTTTTCTGCAGAGTGGTGTTTCTGAGCAAAATCCCACCAGTGTGGTTGCTCCCGAAAAGCACAGGAAAGCCTATGGGAAGCACAGAGTATTTATCATGATTTATGGTCTTTTATCACTTGTTTCATAACTCATGTAAATTCCCTTGGTTCACTTGTAATTTAGCTGCATTTTCAGAACAAAATACCTTCATCCACAGCTCCAAGTCCTCAGGCTAAAGTAGATAATGCTAGTTAAGTTCACTAATGGAGATTTAATAGGTTCTGGACCAATGTCCGGTACCTACGTAAAACGGTTATTCTAGACCACAGGAGAAGAGTGAGTTTTGTTTGCTTAAAAAGACCATCCAAGTGTATCAATTCCATGCTCAAACTATTACTCTCTTTGTGACGATACCGCTACCTTGGGGAACTCAGTCCAGGATCCAACTACTTCAGGGCAATCGAACGTCAGCCCAGAGCCAAACAGATCGTGATTAGTTCAACTTCATCGAAGGACCGTGAAAATATATAAGTCTAATTGGCATGAAAAGTCAAAACAAATCAGGACCGATCTACCTCATCAGTGTGCAATAAACCAGAATCTACTTCTCCGGTGTAATGAAACTACTCTGAGTTATTATACGATAGGTGCAGTAATCCTTGAAAGATTTTGGTGTCAGCCCCAAGTACTTACTCTAATAACGGCTTAACAAAAACCCCGCACGGTGGACAAGCTTTAATACATATATTGGGAGTGCGACCTAAGGAAACTTAAAAGTATTCTGGTGCACGATTTATTGTGAAAATTTCAAGTGACCAGTGGATCAATCAGGATATTTTGCAACTTTTGTTGTCGGGTTTCTTCCAATATTCACCCTACTGGAATTCGGGTGGCAGAACGACACCTAGGTTAACCATTTTTGAAAACTAGGGTTGTTGATTTTCACTTAGTCACTAGTGTGTGGAGGATCAATTTACCCAAACGTAACACTAAACTTTAGGTATGAGTAATAGGCAGCTAGAAAAATTAGACCTGTTCCAAAGGCTATCAAGTGTCTGTTTTAAATTATGGGGACTATCGGAGATTTTCTTACGCACCGAAGCTTCAAGTCATTTGGAAACATAGGGGAAATGGATAGCTCCATAACCGCCGAGAGAACAACAGTGAAACAATGATCGACGTCTGTAGAAAACCGCTGAGGACAGAATCTCGGTATGGTGGAAATGAACCTTCTTTCACTGATATATCTGACTTCCAGAAAACCCGATATCACCATATATATATGTATATATATATGCAGCTGCCTAAGAATAGACACACTGCTGTCTAAAAAATGAAATCAAACAATAATACATAGTTGGGGAGAAGAAAACTGTAGACACCACTGAAAAATCCATGGTTTCTAGTGCACAATACTAACCTGTCGCCAAAACCGAAGTAAGCAATGGACCTGGGGACTAAACATCGATACAGCGCAGGGAAGTTAGGGAATCACACCCATCGGTACCCGGTATGTTGGCATAGTTAACATAATTTACTTTTGGTTGGTTAGCAAGCAGGGTTCCAAATAACTCCATAGTTACAGCATTACGTTTATGGAGTGTAACCTTTCACTAGAGTAAGCAAGTGGAAAGGACATTTTGTTGTCGATTCACATCGGCTAAGTCACAGTTTTTCCAAGCGTATATTGGTCGCTTTTTATAGGGAGAATTCTTATCAGGTAAAACCCATCACTTCCTGAAACACTTTTGCGGTACCACTTGCTGGAACGGAATAAACCCAACCACTCGTCTGCCATGGGGTGAAGGTTTTGCAACAAGCTAATTTCATGCTCAGACGTACCATATAATTGCGGCTTCCATAACTTACGAGAATACTTGATAGTGTCGCCTGCTATAGAAAAGTCTGCGAGCAATCATCCAGTTCCTAGCTTGGATCCTCAACGTCCTCCCAGCATTCAAGTGCTCTCTAGAAGCACGAGTGACTAATTTCAGTCAGATGACCATCGAAAAAGTATACGATGAGCACCTTTTGGACGGAAATCGGGCAATCAACATGGGCTACTAGCAAGTACACATGCTGTTTTTCATGAATTCATAATCGTATTTCTCTTGAGCGCTACCTCCTAGAGGTTTCACAGGCAGTATTTTACATAGAAAACATATAAAGAGTTAGTTTGCAGTGCATATGAGTACCATTTTTGTGGTAAGAAACATGTATTGGGCAGCAACTACCTAAATAAAACACTGGTAAAGCAATGGGCTAAACATAGATGAACAAGATTTGAAAACCGCGGTCGCATCTTTTTAAACACTTTCATCTGAATGTTTAACTCTATTTTCCCACCCAAACGACCAGACTAGAATATCGCAAGGAAATCGAATACAATAACGTCGCAAACTCTCAAGCCAAAACAAATAAGCTTTAGACAATCCAAATATGTGCATTTTTGGAATTTTGCATTGTAAACTTAAATTGTATTAACAGCGCCAGCATAAATGTTGAAGATTGCAAGTGGGTAACCAAACACGAAAACCGTGCACTGTCACCCCGCGGGTAATTGGCAAGGCTATCCGGAGTGACGACCGCACTACGTTTAGTAGAAGAATTGGTATTTGTGTCCAGTTAACTAACCTTTATCTCTACAAGTGTTTTCTGGATACGTTAACTTCGTGTTCAAAAGCGAAATATCGGGAATAATTCTCAATGTGTCAGCTCTAATATACAGCAGGTTGGTAGAGTAGGATGGTAAAATTAAACGGAATATGTTGTAACAAAATCTGTAAGTGTTCATGAAAAAGTGATGTCTCTTCAGTAGATGACGTAATGAAGTAAGCAAAGGACAGTTCAAAGACCACCCAAAACGTACCCATATACATGGTCATTTATTCGCAACCCCTTTGCTGTGCGCGGTCGCATGGTGCCCATGACGTCTCAAGCGCGGTCTCAATAGCCTCAGCCAAGCCGATCTGGTAACCCACCGGCTTGGCTATGATATGCACAGTCGTCGTGACCGTGCTATGCTCGGAGTGGTTCCATCTAGCGTGTAGCGGAATATGGCTTAGCCACCTCCTGATATACATTTAGTACTGGTGATTCCCCCATTTAATTACACAGGAATGCTGTTCCCGTGCATCTTGAAAGAGTGCGGGCCGACTACTTTCATGGAAATTGGCTCCCATTCAAATGCCTCCCGGTCGTATTTCTTCGGTTTTAGATTGCATATAAATTGTGTGCATGGAGCTGTAGGTGGTGCAGCGCAATTCACCCATGGTCACTCTGTAGGCCCATGTGTCATAAGGGTGTCTTATGGAGCCCGCATTGATGGACGAATCCAGAAGTGGATGCGGCCAGCATATGCGTATGTATGTATTTAGCAGCTCACCGAGTTAATTTTTCTTATTGCTATTGTTATGGTCCTTGCCATAAGTATTCGCGGTTCATTCAATAGTATTCTCTTGCTTTTTTCACGTAGCTCCGTCTATAATAATTGCCTGACGAAATACGATTTTGCCAGAAACGTTAACGCAATAATTTTTGTCGATTGGTAGAACTCGCTAGAAAAAGTTCTTGGAAGTAGAAGTATGTCTTATCGATACATTCTGTTCCGAAGGTTTACGAATGTAGTGAAACAATTGTGGGTACTGTGAGCACTTCTCATCATAACCCGTGTGTCCATTTGAAGTGAGACTAAAATTTATCTCTTTACATTGGCTTTTGTTACATATACTTTACCATGGTACTATTGTATATCATTATCGCTGTCACAGACTGAGTATGTTCCTCTTGCTACTTTCGAAAATTTGCCATCGCACCTATCTTAGATTAAATTAGGCTCTTGCTCTCCCTGACGCAATTGTTTGTGAGTAGCCCACGTATGATTTGCCCCTACTTGAAGCCATACCAGAATAAATGAATACAACCTTAAATCTAGATCGAAGTAACTGCAAATAGTTCCATCATCCAGACTACCTGACGTCAGACAATCTCCAAATTTGTTCCATTCCCTCATGGAGAACCTATATCCGACAAAGTTGCACGCACAGTGCCAACATAACTTCCAGCGCACTCTACCAGTTTAGGTTAACACGGTATGTGGAACATTTATGCACGAAATTTATATGTAGTAACAAGAAAGCATTAGCCAGATTGCCTTCGGAAGACAACATAGATAATTATTTCCGCATTTTGATTCTCCAATTTAACGTCATGCCAAGGAAAATCAGTTTTGCCACTACCTAGCCACCCTCTTTATGGACTATTGACGATCAAGATTACATAACCTCATTCAGGAAAAGAGGGATTAAGATTTCTGGCTCTCAGCAGTAATTCTGTGGCTATGTTGGCCACCTGCGTCTAAGCCCCTGGGGACAGTTATTTTGTTGATAACAGAATATAAAGGGATAGAATATAAAGGGTTTAAATTCCCTTGTTCACTGCCTTCAGGAAACGCGTAGTAATGCGCCACACTTAACGGATCTGCTGAAAATGCATAGAAACTAAACAGATAGGTAACTAGCAAAAAATTGATGAGTAGGAAAATATTGTTCGCTATTTTACCGCCTTAGTTTTAACGTAAACTTATTGAACAGACGACAATTTTTGCTGCAATACATTCCACTTTGAAAAGTACGTAATATATTGAAATCGTAATCTGTTCTGTGATGAAAGTCATCAAAACACTAATTGTTATCGGTTGCTGCTGAACCCGTAGAACATGAAATATAAAGAATTACTCGCCTTTGGTTACTAAACTGTCACCTTAACTCTACAATTTTGCTTTGGGCGTTACATCACCAATCGAAGAGGCTGTATCAATACAGAACTTGCAGTTTTACCTTGTAAATACAAATTGAAAAACGGATGAAACCGACAACCATCAAAGTCAACATTGGTTTCTGACTAGATAAACGCAGGTCATACTTTTTGGTTGTCGATTTCCAATCTTTGTGGAGCTCACACAATTATTTTTGCCTTCAGGAATGCTAGTGCAACTGTGTTATTTTTGAAATCCTGTTGGTGCAACAAGTATGCCTTTTGCGTTTGGTTTAGCTTTCCGGAAATTTTGGATTCGCTTGGTACCGATGATGTTTGTTGATGGAACCGCCTGTATAGTTCTTGAGTTCCTGTTATAGAAATTAACCTCAATCTATACAGCGGCTAAATTATCTTGGTGAACCAAGCTTAAGGGCTTCTTAATATTCAAGTTTTTTCCAAAGTCTGAATCTTCAAGCTGCACAAGTGGATTGTGCTATTTTTATTTACTTCTTACTGAGACAACTGATGAGGCATAATACATTTCACATGTTCCATTATTATCCTGGGCCTAAGTTGCTAATTGCCCATTTTCTGTTTACAATTAGTCCATAACATAAGTTCTACAAGGTATGATCTTTTGCCGCTTAGCCATTACGGAACTTCTTTTATTCGCTATAGCCCGGGAATTTGTTATTCGGTCGCACTGTAATTAGGTGTTATCATGATGTTATAGGTTTTTAATAGCTTCATTTAAATTACGTTCTAAGAAACATCCAAACAAACGTTTATTTAACTCTACTATTTAACTCTACTACTACTAGCATTTGCTGCATTACTTGTATCATTTTCAGATTGTGCTTCGTAAAACCGTTTGTGTTGGATCAGCTTGAGCAGGTATATTTCTTCTACATATTATTTCCCTAGTGCTGCAAAGTAATGCTGTGCCATGCAATCATTTTTATGATAACTCTAGAGGTCAGTCTTGAAATTTGGTGTTTGCTCTTAGTTGTTTCACTTCTGAACTATAATTTGCGGTCCTCCGAACAAAGTGATGACCATTGGTTCGGCCAAAAACATGGCTTCACTTTATTTTCTAATTCCCTGTAAAACGGATATCGTTTACGAGTGTTGAGCGTCTGATCTACCTAGGATATTTGTGTTTAAATGTCAATAAATCCGATATAACCATTTGGCAATTAGTAGGCCAAATTCCAAATTTCCTATGATAACACATGCCAAGGTATAATTCGAGCTACCATTCAAGGCTGACGCCGCCTTAAAATGTAACTCCAAACACATACTCTCGGCCATTTAGCGTAGGTACCGTGCTATGGCGAAAGTAATTGTCAACACAACCTGAAAGCTGCTGTCACCAGTGAAGAAGAATTAAAGCGTCGGCGCCAAATCACAGTGCTTTTACCACTTCGTATGTAACTGTGACGTCATTTACATCGGCAGGACTGACCGAGCTTTGTATTCCAGAGGGAAGCAGCACTTACCAAACTGCTTTTAGCGCAAAGTTAATCAGCCTTATTCCGCAAGCGTCACCCATAGGCAGGCACCTTTTTGGAGACTCTTCACTAGATTACTCCCATTTCGGCGCTGCCGATCTTTCTGCATCATACAAATTTACGCCGGTTATGATTTACCCAGGTCGTCACGATAAGCCGAAATAAACCCACTTTATGCGTCCTACGGCAAGTATATATCAACCTACGATTGCCATAATCCTAGTGTTAACTACAACGACCACAACCATTAAAGGGTTCTGCCAGGTATTACCGTACGTAATAACAATATTTTCCGTTTATGACATTGTCACTAACGAGATAATGGAAAGTTCAAGCATCTACCATTTCTCTTCTTTACACTGCTTTGTTCAAACTACCAGAGGGAATTAACGGTTTTTAATCTGCGGTCATTAGAATAAAGACCTTAGTTCCTGGACCTTGGATATACTCTTTAGTTATGTAGGAGCTGTCCAACAGCTGGACAAGAAAAGACACTGGCATAAAAATTATACACAATAGGCCGCTGTTTGCCCAACATCATAAAAAGGAAACATTCTTTAGGTGTGCTAGATAAGTTACACCTACTTAGGCACCACGAAGAGACTAAAACATGAAGCGAACCTTGGTCTCTTTGCTCACTAGGACAGAACACAAACAGATGGGTATTGGAAAATGCCAAATGCGACTCGCTGTTTATACTGACGGCGTGTAATAATTCAATCACAAGTGTGCTTCAAAATGACCCTTTCGCCAGAATCAAATTTCGTTATACGTCACGATAAATTAACCTACACTGTTTTAATCTAATGCGTAAAGTTATATATAGTCCACCACTCTAGGCCTATAAACACATCCAATTAAAAGATTCGCTGTGAATTCAAATCGGCTTTCGCTCTTTCTGTATGGAGTAAGCGTTTACCCGATCCACTACGGAATTATCAAGTTCGTTGTTCTGTTCTCTGGATAGTTTCATCTGAATGCTTTTTCGTTCATCAGTGCTATACAATTCTCTAATTTGTTTGAGAATTTCCAGACCATTGCGCAAAATGCTCCTAAACTTGCAGTCAGAAATACAGAAACACCATCGGAACAAATTCTAAAACGTTTGCAGAAAATGAGAATGCGTGGTGACTTTTCGCAGACTTGACAAATGCCTATACATAAAGCATATGTTCTGCTTGTTCTCTTCAGCGAAGTCCGCTTTTTACATTCGAAAAATGCTAATTTCGGGGAAACTATACAGGGTAAGGGACACGCAAACGCAGACAGTATAATGCTGCAAGAATTTGGTTTTATCCTGAGTTAGATGTCGAGGTTATTTAACTCTAAATAGAAGCTTTCGTATAATTCGACTGTCCTGGATGGCCACAGAACCGCGTAGAATGCTTTATCACCAAAGTCAACCAATTATTGTGTAATTCGGTTGCCTTACTATCGACAAACTCCACATTAAAAATTGATTTAAATCGAATCGATAGTATACCGTCGTTTTCAAGTAGATATTTTTCAATCGTCACCAGAAACGTCTATATAGCCCCTAACACACTACCAGCTGAGCTCAGGAATTTTGTGGATTTTTTCTCCTTGGCATTACCACATTAAAGTGAATGCTGCCTCAGTATCGCTGCTGATGGGTAAAAAATCTTATACAACATAAAACAACACACTCAGTTAAAAATATACGGTGTTGTTCGAAACCAGATCTGACCCAGACTTGGAATTTATCTGCAAAACCAACTATTGTTTTCTAATTTAAAACGATTTCCTGTATGTTACAGACCACTGCTTCCCGAAGATATGACCAAACACTACAGGCAAAATCGACGCTTTTTGTTAGATAAATCATTGGAAACTGTCAGATGTCTAGTTTGCACGATACCAAATCTCAAAAACCCCAAGCAATGCTCACTTCAACAGCTTTTCATTTTTTACGAAGAAAATCGATCTTTGGACTGCAAGCACCTTACTCATATATCGGGGTTAGTTAGCTTCGTAACCAACCCACTGACTGCATCCGTTCCCCCTTTTCGTTACTCTTATCTAAGTGTTATGGCAGATTGCTTATTTGTTGATCAACAAATAAATAAATAAATATATACATATGAGGAAACTTAGAAGAAAGCAGTGCTCTATTATTGCTAAATTTCTGTGCAGATGCGAAAGTATACCTTAGCATAATAATCGGAGACAATGCGGTTGGGTCAATTATGCATTGAATCTGTGATAGGTCATTACGATTGTCTTTAACGTTGGTGACTTTTTTAGCAACTATGTGGCAGAAATTCCTTCAAGCGGCTTGATAATGTGAATATGGATAGACACATAGCAGTGTTTTTTCTTCTGTTCTTTTCTACACCAAACCACATCCCGTAGTTGCCCTTAATTACATATATGTTTACAGGGATCTATACTACCTGAGGGAATCTAAAGCGGCTGCTCCTTATGCGTTTCAATATTTCTTCTAAAGGTGGGTAGAATTACCTTGCGTTGACAATACCCGGTCGGTTCAACTAGTGCCTTATCATTGGCATTAACCCTGACATTGGCAGATATACAAGTATAAAGTTTGCTCTCAAATAGGACTCTTAAAATTGTCGTCTGATTGCATATACGTAGATGTTAGTAAACATCATTAAGAAATTACTTGTTCTTTATGTTTTCATAGACAGCTATGTAGCCGTATTATACCCCCCACCATCTGCACACTAGATGTTACCTAGTGTCTTGTACTTTCTGTAGCAGCTGCACTAAATGCAAAATGTGGCTCGTGAGGCTCCAGTTCCTTAAATATTCAAACGCTTTTAGTGGTGCAAACAAAGAAATGCTGCATAACTAGCGACTGCCAAGTGAAATTTGAATGCAAGTCAATAGCCTGTTTAGGGACTATTTTACAATCCGGAACAACTTTACCGGCATAATTGAACAAACTATATTACTCTTTCTCCGATCGTGGTTTTTCGGAGTGCTCTACTCAACCCTACATATTTTATTTGTCAAAAACTTTCTTGACCGTCTAACGATATTTTATGCAACTTTGTGGATGAACTTTTGAACATATTTCTGCTACTACTGGGAGAATTTGTTATTAAATGTGACGTTATTTCCGTTCATTATTGATGAACACTTTTAAAAGTTGCATTGCGAGATTATCTTTTACTCGTGTCTCTATTTTACAAGCTATAATGAGTAAAAGCGCTGTCACAGCATTGCTAACTCCTACAGAGGACATCAACTTTTAAATATCTGGTTTTCTCCCGTAGCCTAAAATTGTCTAAGGTTATAATATGTGGTACGCTATTATACTCAAAATATTTTTGATAACTCGCGATTTAATTTTTAATTTATTGACTTATTTCCTTCTGTTTAACTGGCTTAACTGTTCTCCTGTAAATTGTCCCTGGTCGTTTACAAAATACACATTTTCCCAAGAGTGCTGCAATGTACCTAGATGTGCAATGGATTGTCAAGATAGGACTACTTTGATTTAATAGTCAGCAAGCAAATATGCGCTATTACCACATTTTCCTCTAATTCACTGACGACGTTTTGATAAACCTTATGGTGACAAGTCAAATATAAAATGTATTAATTCTACAAATTCTAACTGAATCTTGTTTCTTCGAACTACTACCTAACAAAACCAGGTCCTACTGTAAATGCCACGATTACTCGTTGAGCTAAATTAATCTATTATTTGGATGCATGAGCTTTTTCTAAAATAACGAGCGTGTAACTTTTGCACTAGACAAAGTATTCGTATTCGCACAATAAATGCATATATTTTATTATTCACAGTGACAGCGTGAAATGTTGAAAATATGCACAATCCCATGTTAAGTTGCGTAGTTGAAAAATTTCCACAACATTAATTAAAGGCCATGACATCAAAGACATTTATTTTACTGTACTTTTTTACAGGCAGCATGGCGTGATTGATAAGGGCATATTTAAAACCAAAATGGTAAGCAAGAAAGTTGCAAACTTCACCATTCAGCAAAAGGTAATATAAAACGAATGGTTAGCAGTAGATAAAAATATCCAGCTAAACAATAATAGTCATAGTAATGAAACTGCCACCAAATGCTCTTCTACATAGGTGGGGTGTTGTGACGAAAAATAATGAAATAAGCATTTTATAAATAGAATCGTTAGCGAAATAAAATGTTATCTTGCCAGTTGAGCAATACTCTTAGTTATGTATAAAAGAATGCTATTGGCCTAATTTATTTCCTTCTTTTTCAAACGTGCCATAGGATGAAATAGATTACACAGGAGAGAATAGCTTGGCAACAATTCACAGTCGCTCAATAAGAGGGGTGTGAATCCTTTGGTGAGAATTTATATTTAATCAGCTTTATTTCAATCAAAGAGTAAATGAGAATAGTTCTCTGCTTGCTTAGGGGGCTGGTGGGTTTCGTTGGGATAAAATATATCTCGTCACGCATCTTGTTGTGATCCAGCATGCATTGGATTTGGAGTAAGGTCGTCAGCATTAAAGTCTAAGCACGTTTCCACATTGAATTCACAAGGTAAGGTAGAGTAATATGCCAAATTACGGGCCACAAAAAGCGCTATGTATTGCGTCTTTCAGAATTGGAGCCCTGCTCGTTACATATAAACGAAAGAGAGAGCATGGCGACGTATTTGCCTCCTTTGTTTTCACCAATAAGTAAGTGGTGCATTCAACTATTTTTACTTCCGAGACTAAAATTTCCGTGGTAGGTGATCACAGCTAGGTATCAAAAGCAAACATGGAATGACCCTAGGCCCGTTTTAACAATACCACCCTGAAGTATCCCACAAGTTCAGTAAGACATCTTGAATAAGTTATCTTGAAACTTTAAGGAGATAACGCATTATCAAAAAGTCATTCTTAGAGTATTATTGAGAATCTGCAGCAGAGCAGAACTTAAGTTCTAATGTGTGAACAACATCGAAGTGCCTGCAAATGCATTTAGTATGGTTATGAGTCACATTTCTCGACTCTAAGAATGAGGCAATTTCTAAGAGACTAACCTAAGTATCCCTAGAGTATAACTACTTTCTCGAAGACAACCAATGAGTGCAATGCTACTCAATAAACCGGAAACTTTCACTCGCTGTAAAGCAAGCGAATTACTTAGACCAGAGGGCATGTCAACAAACTTGCTCCATTGATTTAGCAGCTTGTATGCCAACAGAATGGCGGTGATCCGTCCAAATTCTCGGTGGTACTACCATGGATCAATGATCCACTATTGCGCTGGTTCGACTAAAATGTGAACGACCAACACAAAGAGGAAAGATGGGTTAATACTCTTCTGCTCTCACCAATGTCACTAGTGGTGTCGTAAGGGTAGTGCATTTGACCTATTGCTCTTCCACATTTACATAAACGACGAATGTGATTGCACTCTACAAGAGCACATAGTTTTGCTTGCGGACTACCTTAGTCTGGTTTACTAATTTCCACTTGAACACCTAGAATTATGTCTCAAAAATAAACACGAAAACCTGTCATGCTAAACAAATAGAGCGAAAGTGATTGCTTGAGGTTTTCGGCAGATTTATCTCTGAAAAGGTGCAACCAGAAGGACCACTCACTAATACTAATACACCCATCCAAACTGCATATTCCATTCAGAAGTTGGGATTTCGTTATTCCCCAGTACTTCACCGGATACATCTTTTATCAAGTAACGAAAACAAAGCAACTATCAAGCGACGGCACTGAGTCCATCCCAATATCTCATAAACTGCTTCAAGCATTCAAATTCATAGTGAGTACCACTATAGCGTACTGCACCATCATACACACCCATCTGTGCAAGAGAGACATAGACATTCGGAAACATCTAGCGCACATTTACCTAAATGGTAATGGGACGCTTACCGACGCTCAACTATGAGTAACAATGCTCCTACCTCTAGCCTGACCCAGTGGTTTCAGCAGCTAGGGGACAATTACACCCTTCTTTACAGTATAACAATCATAGTTCCTTCGATCAATATCATCATCGCTTTAAAAAATGAAGTAAGCTATCCTGAACGTAAAGGAAATGTATACTATTCTTGCAGAGAACTAAGTAATCTATCCGCTTTACTTCAGTTTTGTCGTGGTACGCTCATCAGTGGTACAAACTATCGTTATTATTGAAGAACAGCAAGTGCCTCTTAACATTAAATCTCATTCTAAACATTTATTTCCCTGCAACGTGTAGTGAAAACTTTGATCTTCAACAACCCGAATTTGCATTTATGAAATCCGACCCAAAAACATACGACAACATTAGCTTTCAAATAATGTTACTAACTACATACTCCACAAAGTATGGCATCTCTGTACGATATTGAATGAAAGTTCGTAACCAAAATGTTGACGAGTTTAGTTGTACAATTGCAAGTTCCACAATATGGAACTTATCCAGCCCGTCAAAGAACATACAAGATTATCTATTTATCATATATATATTTGGTGTTGTGAAACGTTTCGTATTTCCGTATAAGTTCAACAAACAAGAAGATAAACATATGCGACAAATAATACATTCGTCGGTAACATACGTATGATTGCAAATCAAAATCACACTAAGCGAAAGCTATTTGTGGGACTCAAGCCAAGAGACGAAGATATATAGGTGATATTTCATGGAATGGTAGAAATACCTTTGCACAATTAAAATAAACTGACATCAAGAACTAGCTGAGGGATTTCTTCCCATAATTGTGACGCATGTCTGTCTTGATATTTGTCTCGTCTGCCCTGGGGATAATGCAACTACAGACTTTCATCATTTTGCACCAGCGAAAGAAGCAGCAGTTCAACAGGCCAATTGTTTTGAACAAAATACTTGAAAGAAAATATCCTGCAGCTCGCCTTGACACTATGGATTAAAAAAATGAAAGAATAATTCGCCGGCACATTTATACGAGGTTATTGTCTATTGATGAAATAGCAGGCCAATTGCTTAAAATAAATGATGGAAGTTCGAGTCCCATTTTCCTCATCTACGGGGATGTAAAAATATGGCGTTCCTTGCCAGAGGTCAGGGCATAATTTTACAGACCACATCCAACTTAAGTATGATCAGTATTTCACTGCTCACTTGTTACTGATAGTTTGAGAAAAATAGGTTTATATACTACCACAGAAAGATTTTTGTGGTTGTCGGCACAACTTAACCACATGTTATTTTGTATTGCAACTTTCCTGAATTTTAGACGGCTGGTTTTTACCGGTAATCCTATAGTTTTAAAGTGTCGATCTAAATTACAACTGAATATGACTTCCGTCCCTCCTTTGCTGCTTGCTGAAGACTGACTTTCAGATGATGTGGAGATAACCGCGGCGCACAAGCGCAGTACAACCAGTAAATCTTATTGTACCACAAATAAATAAGAGGTAAATAAACGAACTGGATCACTTGTATCATATTTTATTACACAATGGCGGTTTAAGGTACTTCTTTTACCGACAGCAATAACGGTCGATGACGTAATTTGTTATGATCAATGGTTAAAATGATCTGTATCTACTAAATAGCTTGCGAAATGGGTTATCTTTAACTCTTAGTAAAAATGTATCAAAATATAACCTCTCATACGCTAGACTGTTCTAAGCTTACAACTAGCATATACATTTCAGCACCATTTTCAACGCAGTACTTTCATCATACTGCGCAGTTAGATGCAAAGGCATAATTTTATCTTACTTTTATGAATTTGTATTATGTATAGCCAATTAAATAAAATAAATAATAAAAACAAACTGTTAATACTGGCGGCTGAAAAGAGTTGGATAGTATATTACATAATAAGCATTTTCTATATATTTGGCAAAGAGTTTTCACTGTTTTAAAGAAGCTCAATAAACATCTGTCTTCAGCAGTTTACGGATAGGTAGATTTTCAGCAAAATAACTGTCATTATTTGATTGGGTTTCCCTATTTGTTGAAAAGTCCTGAAAATAAAAGTAATGAAACTAACTATCATACCGGTTTGTATCAAAGCAATCCCTGTAAAGGGACTGGCAAACCAACGTAAGTTAACTAAGCTTGTCCTAAATAAGGCTATACTTCAAGTATTATCGTAAATATTTTCGCAAAGCCTCAAGTTGTATCCAGACCAGTAGTCGGTTAAATGATTAAATGCACATGTTTTTCATTTTCATCCTTCGACAAATAGTTCAATAAATCCACAATGGGTGTTTCACAGCATTATTGCACGTGAATAATAAGGTCGCATCGTCAGTATTCTTGATATATTTTTATTAAAATACTAATTACACAAGTGTCTAAATAACAGAATTATTCAACTTTATTGTCCCAGAATGCACCATACTTTAATGGGTAAAATAATTGACATTTTCGTTCTCAAGAGCATAACCTTTCAGTCCAGATTTTTTGATATTTCTAGCCAAGTTAACCGGAAAATTAAATGATGGCTAGATGCTTCTCGAAATAAGTCGACTTTCAGTCATGATGAAGAAAAATCCACGTTCTAAAAAACCACACCTTACCTTAGACGGTCCTTAACTGTCATTATGAATGCCTTTATTCAGAACCGACTCACGCGATCTATGTTATGAAAGCCAGACTCTATGAGTTTAATGATTGGGCTTCACATATTTAGGGGAACGTATAGTTATATGCTTCAAACAAAAATATGCTTTCATAATTTTTGTTTAGGTGCCCATGGATGAACAACGATATTGCTTAATATTTTGTAAAAGCGTGTTAGCTTCTGTGTAAAAAATTGTAACAGGATGCCTTACAATTGCGTTTTACTCAGCTAAACAATGTTCGTAAAATGGTCTCCCCAAATGAATTATAAAGCATTTTCCGTCCATGTTGTGAATTTATATACTATGCAAATCCACAATAAAGCAGGAGTTGGGCTTATGTGCAATTTTTAGGTTATTTAACTGTATAGTGTGATACATTCTTGTGTATTTTAAGCTTTTTTATGTTTTCACATTGCAGTTCAAACATGTGAGTAATTGTTGATCCCCAACGCCTGCAAACGGCCGTCAGTACCGTAGATTGGAGTATACCCGAACTCCTGGATCTGGACGATGACTGCAACCCTTGTACTCCAAAATGATTTCGCTCGTTAATCAGGTCGTTCCTGTTTGCAAAAGACCATTTGCCATAGATCATCCTTGGATTGATCGAGAGCTGAGCGGCATACTACACAAAAGACGGAAACTGTGGGTCCGATTCAAGCTCACGCAATCCAAGCCTGAATATTCGGAATATAAAGTGGCCAGAAATATGCGGAACTTGAAAAAAATGGTTTAACATTGCAATCCAAGACGACTCCCAAGGCACACTTCTCCTACCTGAAGAGAAGCACCAGAGGAGGCAACGGTATTCTTGCACTGTATTCATTGGCGCATGTCGGTTTACTTGACGATGACGCTGCGAAAGCCAGTCTCCTGGCCATGCAATATTCATCAGTTTACTCAATTGAGAAACCGTTTCCCAGTGATTTGGTGTCAATTCCCTCTTCTTCCGTGGAGTATGTAGAAATAAGTGCAGATATCGTTGCCAAAGATATTCGTGAAGTAGATCTGAACACCTTGCCGGTTCCTGATGGGTTGCATCCGCTGTTCCTTAAGACTGTTGCAGATTGCATTACCGCTTTTGTTTGCCGGGTATTTCGCCATTCTCTTGAAGTCAGACGGCTCTCGGTTACTTAGAAAATGAGAATTGTTAAAGCCATACACAAAGGAGGGGATAGTCAACATCCTGCCAGTTACTGACACATCTGCTTAACGTCAATATTGTGCAATGTAATTGATAGGATTCTCAAGCGGACAGTTCTTCTCCACCTCGAGAACCTAAACGTAACTTTCGTGCGCAGCATGGTTTTCGTCGGGTACGATTATGCTCTTCAAATCTGCTTGTGGCCCGTGAAAGATGGGTGAAATCATTAGACGCTGGGAAACGTCTGGATGTTATTTTTGTCGACTTCAGCATGACCTATGACAAGGTTCCTCATAAAAGGCTGCTTTATAAACTACGAGTAATAGATGTTTCTTGGAAAGTTCTCTCTTGGATCGCTAATTTTTGGATGCCTGTGTAATGCGTGTCGACGTGAACGAGAATTACTCCGCTCCTGTGCTCATGAATAACAGGGTCCCAAAATGATCGGTCTTGGGCACAGAATTTTCAAGATCCTCATCAATGACCTCCCGTCGGAACTTCAGTTGGACTGCTTGATTTACGCTTACGACTTGAAGTTGCGGATGGAGGTATCCTGTCTTCACGATGCGGACTTATTACAGGCTACACTTGATACGTTACATGAGTGGTCAGTCAAATTGTGATTGCCCATACATCGCGCTAAGTGCTCGGTCCTCCCATTTGGTGATTCTGAGCCTTGCGGGACGTACCACATAGGTGTGGCGTTGCCCAGAACTTCAATCCTTGAAAAAGACCTCGGCGTCTTGGTGGCATCTGATCTACGGACTACACAGGACACATTACGAAGGGTTGCTGCTGCCAACAGGATGTCCCATGCCATACCGAGAGCCTTCTCGCGTTTGACTCCAGATATCTTCCGACTGATGTTTACTTCCAATGTCCGCCCCATTTTCAAATACGGATTACCTGCCGTCTTCCCTCTCACCAAGTTAAAATGTGACCTCAATGAGAAGGTCCAACTGCGGGGATCGAAATACATTTTGGAGGTACGGGACTTGCCTTATCCCTAGAGACTTCAGCGGATGCACCTGCTCTCCCTGGATTATCACTGCCGTCGCGGTGACCTGATTTTCACAAGGTGCATCCTATGAGGAGAGAGATGGGGGAAGAGCTACAGAAGTGCTTTCAATTCAATGCAAACCATTAAACTCGAGGCCACAACTGGAAAGCGTTTAGACCCAGAAGGCTCCGGGTTCATCCTGCTCTCACTTTATCAACTTGCCTAGTCAAAGATTCGAAAGCGTTACCGAAGCATGTGGTCGATGCCCGGACTGAAGAATGTTTCAAGTGAATGTTAGATTTTTATCCTTTGAGTATGATGGGCCCTTGCAGCTTCTAATGTAGCTGTCACGGTCCCTTGTAGATTATTGCTTAACATCGAATTGCCGCATCCACACAGTGACCGGGAATTGATGGATCTGAAAAAGGATTTTTCCTCCTGCTCTCTAAAATCCTAGGATCCTATGATATATGTTTCGTTCCATTTACCTATACCTGTGTGCGAATACTCTGTTCAACTTGTCCCAATAACCGTGGATGACGGCTAGCATTATTTACGCTCTATGAGTTGACTTTGTTTTTATGGTTAGGTTGGCGAAACTGGACAGTGAATTAGAACAATAAACACACAACTGCCCTCTGCTTTGAATTGCGTTGCGCTGTGTCAAGCGTTGCTCGCTAATCTAAATAGCATAGTGTTCAGGGCGTCAGCCGTGAACTACTAGACACTGAGACCCACCCCAGCTCTGGTTATCTCCAACTGATGAGTCAAAACCAGGAGGAAACCGCGGTTGTGGTGTGCCAGTATTGCGAAGAGCAAAACCTGTATATTTCCAACTGCTGTTTCCTTTTTCTTTCTGTTTACAGTTTTACAAATGCATTTGTTTCAAATCATCAGTTTTACAAGATGAGTCGCTATCAGCAAGTAAAGCACATTTAGACTACATTCTGGTAAGCAGAAAAAAACGGCTTATTTAATTAAGACCAATCTTCAACGCAACTTATCAGATGCAGACATAATAATAGGTTTAAAAGTAAATTGATGGTTTCCGCTAGTACAAAGTTAGGAAAAAACAAATACCCTCAAATCTGCATAATTTCAAAAACAGTTCCCAACAACAATGCAGTTTTGCTCTACAAGTAAAAGGCGTTCGTAGGAGCGGGTTGTGGCTGCCGACGACACCATGTATACTTTTAGCAGCTGTCATAATTTTTACTTAAGACATAAAATCTCATTCACTGTGTTATACTCAACTAACAGGGCTTAAAAATAACACTTTTTTAAATTCACTGAAGGGGTGTTTGATGCAGCCAAGTTTGGGTAACCCTGCTGCTTCCTAATTCATCATGACTAAATTTTGAAAAATATTTGCTTTCTACCTAGATTTGACCAACTATGCGTGTTTTGATGGGAAAGTATGGGCCTAAAAGGCAGTTGCCTAAAATGTAAATAGGAGACCGAATGTTGCAGGAAAGTTTACCCATATTTGACACTCAAACGACTGTTGGGTTTGATAAAATTCAGAGATATTGCTTCTCTTACGGCTTAGCAAACCCAGTAGTCTTGAAAAGTATGATAAAGCAGCGAATTTAACTGTTTTTAATCTCTATGACTAACACCGTGTCCTTCTTACTCGCAGTACTACGCAGCTTGTAAACTGATCAAAAAATAAAAGTATGTTGGCTGTGAAAAAGGTATTCTTTGTAACTACCTTCAGTGTTTAAATGCTGTTTTTATCCCTGAACTAGTGGAAGACTTTGATACAATCCTGGCAGTTTACAATTAATGTTTACAAACAACTCTGTAGCGATAAGATAAAAAGTATTATCGAAATGACGATCATCGGATTATGTATATGGGTAAGCTCAAAGCGGCTGACTAGTTGTGGTAGACGGATGAAATAGTGCGTCAGCTGGATACTGGGCAAACGATTTGTAGGGATAATACAGTCAATGCGTAACACGTGGTTCAGGATAAACAGGATGGATAGTGTAAGTAGTAAAGATAAGCATGATCGTAAACTTACATACTTATTATTAGATGCAACGTGATAATCGCGTGAGTAGATCTGCAAAATTGAATGTTCCTTATTTAGTATACTGCATTGATTATCAGGATACATACCAGGATACGTAACATTTTGAGAGCCTAGTGCAACTCTGATTTATTATTTATACAGAATAATGTTAACCGATATGTCCATTTTTTAATAGTATTCTCTAGTTGATGAATTATTGTAAGGAGAAAATGTTAGTGCTATTTTAGCAACCATAGTGGTAGTTCCTAAATTGCCACGGAAATTTTCAGGCTGTGCTAGACTGCGCTAGTATATACTGTGCATCTTATATCTCATTACGAACTCACTGAGTAACTATCAGTACTGTGTTTTCTTCTCCATGGTATCCGTCCTATTTTTTTGAAAAATGGAACAAACGTGCACCACTTGTGTTGGGGCAAAGAGCAATGGTTTTTGACTAATTTAAAGTAAATGTTTGACTAGACTTGCAGGATTATTAGAGTAGATTGACACGATAAAAGCCGCTTGGAAAAAGGTACGCTCGAGATTCATGATCCACTTCGGCGTTTGCGCTAGCTCATGTGTGAGTCTTCCCGCCTCGGTTTTAGGAGAGTTATAACACCTCTCTCTCTCTCACTAATGCCATCATTTGAAGGTCAAAGGCTATGTCATGGTGCAACTCTGTCAGGGTATCTTCAACGTGCTTTTTGAACAGGGATAAAGTGGGGGTATTTCTTAAAGGATTTGGGACGGCGTTGCAAGGCTGTGACATACGGAGAGAGAAAACGCTTTTCTTTACATTCCAGTCTTTTCTACTGCGTGGCCACGTTATACTGTTTGTACCTCAGAGACGTGTTTTAGCTGTTTAAAATGATGGTGTCGTTAGTGTTTGAGTTTCTTAGGATCTGCTTCGGCATTATTGGATCTCCCGTAGTTCTCAGCCTAATTGGGAAAGAAAAGTGGGACAAATCTCTGGCGTGCTCTGTCGCCTTAAGTTGTACATTATCGAGCGCGGTGAGGTAGTGCGTCCTTCAGGTCTGCCACGCATGTATAGCGTGTTCTACGTGCGGCCTAAAGTGAGTGGTGACGTATTCGAGAGAAAGGCCCTTTTTATCCGCCTTGGTTTTAAAGGTGATACAGTTAGTGAGCTTTTAACAAGAAAACAGATGAAATCGATAGGGAACCTCTTTCCAGCTAATTCCCGTGTGCAGCAAGGACAGACTGTCGAAGCTGACTTATTCTTACGTTATCTATCGATTTGAGTGCATTTGTGGGGCAATATGCATTGGTCGGATGGCTCGTCAACGGTCACTTCGCATTAAGGGACATAGCCCTAAATGGTTAATCAACGGGGGCACTGGAGTTCTTACAAGCGGTAATTTGTCTCATCTGTTCGAATCAGGTCACCAGATTAACCTTCCGAATACCTTTATTGTGATTTATTAGGTTCCAATGAGCAAGTCAAGAAGTTCGCAGTTATGGATGTTCGCCACTGCAGAGGACATTGAGATCCGCATATTCCAGCCCCCACTGCGCTTGAAAAATGTCTGTTCAATATCTATACCTGCCTTGGCCGAACAGCCGTCAGTCTAACCTTCAACCTGACAACGGCTCAGGCACTGTGGCTACGTAGCACACAATTGATTTATGTACATTAGACAGCGACGAACTATACACTGTCTAACCATTGCCCGAGTCATTTCAAAACAAACAACCGATCCATTCACTATCCAACCCTTTGTAGTTAATTTTTATATGATTGCACCGGCCCGTAGATGAATCAAGGAGAACAATTTTTTGCCTTAGACTGGTGTTCTTGATGAGTGCAAAGCATTTTCCGAATAGAGGCGTCGAGCAGAGGGCTGGTTTGCTTTCTTTGATGCGATTTTAGTTTTTCTTCAAACAGTCAAGATCACCTTGTGCGAGCACGCCAACTTAGCCTCATGCCAAAAAGGGCATATCGCCTAAACAGGAGAATGAACATTACTATTAATAATAAGATTATTATTATGAAATGCTTAACGTAGAATTTTTGGCCACAGCTGGTATTTGTTGGTAATGTGATGGCGTATGTTAAGGATTTTACATTTTGGGGCGTTGTACTGCAACAAGTTCTCCAATACTATGTGTGTGCCTTATCTAGACCATCTTGTAGGGCTGGGTTATCTTCGAATGTGGTGCTAGCGCGCCATTTCTCTAGATCACCGGCAAGTAGTAGGAGGTATGAAGGTACACACTCGCAATTTCATTTATGAAGAGCTGGTAAATGCATGGCACGAGTTAGGAGCCCTGAGGTAAGCCGCATTGGACTATACTTGGTTTGCAAGGGAGCATCAAACCCTCACATTCAGGTGAAGCTGAACGAGAAGACCGCGTATCCGCCCCAGTATAGAAATAGTCATTACATATATATGAAAATTTTGTAGTGAAATTCGGTTGTCTAGCCTGTGGAATGCCTTTGGGAATTCCAGGTAAGCCGAGTCTACTCCTACATCAGCATTTTCAGGTTCCGTCTAGCATGACCAGCTATTAACAGGGTAATAGTAGGAGATCGATGTTGTGATATCCTTGCTGATCGGATGCTGAAATCTTATTAATCCATACGTATCTCAACAGCATCTCAGGAGCAGAGGACTCCTTGAGCTTGAAGTTTATATGAAGTAACGTTACCGGGCGATAATTTGGTTGCGCTATACGGCTACAACTTTTGTAGCCTGAAGTGATTAACTCGTGCCCTCACATCGCCAAGACTTGCACCCTGTTATGTTATCGTGGAAAATATAGTCCTACTGGTGCAGCAAAACACTTGCCAGCCAGTTTCAATATCTTAGAAATTAATACTGTGTACACTAGGCTAGCTGTACTCTTGCAAGTACATCAGTCAATTCAATATATCTGTGGCTGCCAAAGAAATGTAATTAAGTCCTCATAGTAACATGCTTACAGTAGATAGGACGTTAGTTTCTTATCTAATTTGGAAGGTGCGGCCAAAATATGGACCACAAAATTTGGTCTCTACTTGTGTCATGGTTGCTACCTCGCACCTTGTGTGAAAAGCAGGAAGTCCGCGCCTAACTCTGCAAATTCTGCTTACTTATCCGTTAACACCATGAGGCTAGATCAAAATTTAATCACCAGGACTTGTTAGTTCCTTACCGTTTCCTATTGGTTTAGCTTGACGCAGTAGTTATTAGTGTTGCAAGGACATCTAAAATGCTCTGGCTCAGTGAGGCTACGTGGAAGATACATGCCGGGTCCTTTAATGCCATACATTTCCCAGACCCGTTCGTAAGGGACGACTTCGTATCTTGCGAATGGTGTATTTTTGTTTCTGTTGTGGTTGCCCCGTGCCTGTTTATTAAGTTGGTATATTCGCTGCAGGCCACTACAGGGGACTATTCGGTTAGGAAAGACCAGCTTCTTGCACCGATGAGGTCGGAGTGGTCATTATAGTTGGTCACGACGTGCAATTCACAGGATATCCTTTAGGATTTTGTGCGTAGAACATGTATTGGAACACTAGTGTCGCATGATCACTGTGACTCAGAGGAGTAATCTTTGTTACCACGTCAAACATGAGTTGCTCGTTGGTAACAAGTGGTTTAAGATGATCGCTTTGTCTCGCGCAAACGAAAGCATTGTAGAATTGCTCTGATTATTCAGAGGTGATACAGCAATTACCTGTTGCAGTGCCGTCTGGAATTGCTTATCAAGGGTGACTGGGGTTTCTAGGCCTCGTAGGTTGATGCCACTTGTCAGGTAAATTTGACTGTAAGATCGTCCCATTATTTACTTCATAGCGGAGGTTAGAACCCAGTCCACCTTCAAAGTAGATATGAGTAGGCTGTATATAACGGCCAATAAGCACTTACCACCCTGCCTTTTATGTAGGCAGCACCCTATTTAGTCTACGATTTGAACTCCTGGTTCTTTTACGCGGTGGACGAGCCGGTTAGAACGGTTGTATAGAACTACGCCGCCCCTTTTTGGGTCAATCGTTGAGCCAGTTTATCATAGCAACAATGCGATTTCGACCTCGGTAAACACGTCGTTCAGGTATATCTCAATGGCCAAGGTAAGATCGTAACAGATTTAGGCTTGGCAACATAGTAGCTCGATCAATTTACGTTCGTATGCAAACAACTGAGAACTACTAATGCAAATAGCCTAACTAAACACATGAACGTTTCGCATGAATTTATGCCGACCTTTGTGGGGCGGCTGATAATAATTTTCAAGTGTATATTTGGTCTAACGCTCATGCCGCTCTGAGCCGCCTACTCATTCAAAGGTGAGTTTAATTTGCTTGTATATTGCTTCCTCTTCGGACAAGCATATTTTACAATGATCTCATTCCGGAACTGCATAAAGCAGGGCTGGTATTAAAAAAACTCTTGCTGTGTGTCCTCGTAAACAACGTTAACCTTGTTTCAACCACCTTCAGATGTATATCTGATGGCAATTTGGTCAGTAACTTTTGCCAAATTCAGAGCGCCCTTCACGCCATTTGTAGGGAGCAGAGATAGGCTTTCCATTCCTTTGGACAATTTTTCTTATATCAGGGTGATAGTGGTAACCTTAACTTGGTGTAAGCAAGCTCCTCGTGGAGAAGCTTCTTGGATGCAGCGCGTTCTTCTACAACACAAACAGGCTACTGTGACTCGTCGGAAGATTACATTTCGATGACATCATGAACTAAGATGCGTTTCCGTCGTTTTTGTGGGATTCACCTTGGCATTTCTACTTTTACTGAAGCTAAATCCAAGGGATGTCAGCGAAAATACGAATGGTGCATGACAAACCATTAAGATGGTAGGATGACAAGCGGACGGTCAACGCTTCACAGCCCGCCTGAACTATCACCTGAACTAAACTAGGCTCGACGCAGTTTATTGGGTTTTTGGTGACGGCCTTTTTGGCCTAGCTTGCCATTGCTAGGAAAGAAGATGCCCAATGTATTAGATAGTCCAGTAGATAAATGTGGATTGAGTTTGCGTTTGTTCTACGCACATTATCTTCATCGAGTTAGGCGATATGCTGGTGTACATAACTTTGGATAAGATAATGTTGCCTTTTACTGGCGGTTTAGTGGCTGTATCCTGGAAGGTACATCGGTATTCGTCTAATCCTTAACAATTTTTAGAATAGTTGCAGACATGCATGCGACGATGGATACGTAAGATTTCAGCATTTTGGTAGGATCAGGTAAACGCAAATGCAATGTAACACCATATGACACAGGTATAAATTAAAAGATTGGTATCACCTGGGATGTTATGCCCTAGTTACCCGCTTTTTTTACATCTCGTTAATCGTGTTGCTGGCATTATGCTGCTAACTTTAAACATGTTTTGGCCATACTTTTCCAAGTTTTGGTATATGTTTAGGTAACGAGAGACGAGTTTTGTTGCATCTGGTTATAATGTGACCACTAATCCAGCCGTTTCATGCTGCACAGGCGTTGTCAGTATGTTCAACGTCAGCGCCAGCATGGTGGCGCAACTTACGAGTTGGTTGATCATATATTTGGTACAGAATCAATTGGAGCCTCGTGTAGAGTGCGGTTCTTCTACTTTCGCCACAATTACAGTTACGCATTCAGGATGGTATTTCTTAGCGCTGTTAACAAAGGTTATTTCAATTACAGTAGTCCAGTTGGACAAATTCCAATCGTAAAGAACTTTTGTCTGGGCTGTGTGGGGCGTATACACATTGTTTTCCATGTTGCACAGTTATAAATCATGCCTAGCGTTAGCCAACTGTGTTGACTGCAATCGCTTTTTCGTTGCCGGCGCTCAGCAAAATGAGCTTGCTACGATGGGCACAAAAGGTTGGCTGACTGTTCTGCCATTTGACCTTCATATGCTAGCAAAGCCGACGGAGGTCAACAAACTACCCTTCTTGTATATGCGATGGGCCCCCGTCTGTCGATCTGGCCGGACTTCAGCTCAGTAGTAAGCCGAGCTTTAATGAGCGCAGTTCGCTGTGGACCTTAAAGTGCATTAAGATCCTTCTTCGTCCAGAGCTCTCAGCGTTGCGCCGAGTATGCTCCTTGCGCTATTTTTTGATACAGTCGCGAATATCGTTTCTAACTCATTTGTGGACCGTTCACTGCTTGGTGGCTCATCAGTGATGACCGAAAGCAACCTTAATGACTTATGAATGTAAAATAGTAGTAAGTTGATGGGAGACGAACCGTGGGCCCGATATGTGCCACAACGCACAAGTTGAATGTCACTTAGTAATCTACTGGATGAAACCCAATCCACAATGGCGAAACCCGGATAAAAGCGCATTGTCTATCCAAAAATTCATCGCTTATTTTACGGCTGTAAAAGCAACAGGTGAGTCGTCCATCTATAATAAGAACAGCTAAATTGCATCCTTGTCACTTGACGTTACTTTAGAAAAGCAACCGGTCTACATTCCTAAACGCCATTCACTTGTGCAATCTGGTATTACTTCGGAAAGTGGTAACATCGAAATATACTTAATAGTGCTGCCAATCTTACGCCAGTATTTTGTATTGCACTTCCGCTGTTGTGCTGGTAAGACTGAAGCAGTCTTAACTCATCTGGTTTTGAATATATATCACTTATATATTTCCAACACTTCACCGAGTTCCTTACTCAATCAGTAACCGTAAACAAGCAAAACGAAATCTGCTACCCTATGATGACTGTGAAGGAGACGGTTACCCTGCTAACTTTGGCGTTTTTAGTATCAATGGATTAATCCATACAGTCATACTTTGGCTGCTATATTATGTAGCACTTGCGTAGGCCATTTAATTTACCACCCAAATAACAGGATCGATTTCAAATTATCAGGTTGCAATACAGCAACGCTTTTACTCGCCCCACAGAAGTACAAATTTAGCAAGGTTTTAACTATACGGACTCAGAAAAACCTGAAGATAATGGATTACTTTCTTTCCACTTGGTCTGGTTAATCTGAAATTAGTGAACAAAAAACCAAGTAAAAATGGAAAATATGTAGCCGCTGAATCGCTGCAACTTTCTCTGGAACCACTTGACCTGTCGGCAAGAAATAAAGTAATACCATCATGTGTGCAACAACACGTTTTCCTATTTTTCTTTAGTTTTTAGGTGATTCGGATATCAGGAATGTCTTTAGCGTCATTCAAGCTCTTTATCTAATACTTTAGTGTATTGGCTGTAATCAGCATTTTGACTTCGTACCTGGCCCTTTAACTACGCGTCTCATGTATGTGCAGAAGGATCTGCTTACTTAACTCCCGATATGATTCTTAATGTGATTCCATATTTTGGTATAATTACATAACCTGTATACATTTTCGATGGTGTTGTACATATTTCAGCTGAGTGGGATTGGTCTTTGCGCACTGATCCCGCCTTGTTTGCTTTCTCGATGTTGTATGCTATAGGTTTCTTGAATGTTAATGACGTAACCGAGTAAATCAAGTTTTCTGACCATATAATGGAGTTATTGGTCATTAGAATTTTCGTGTCTCGGCCAACAAATCAATTATATAACTATTTTTGTGTTCCACATGACATTTATCCTAATCGACACTAGTGACTTTTGGGCTGTCATGCACATTTCTACAAAATTTACCTTGGGTTTTAATGCAGAATGGTTTGTGCTACAATACCTATAATCATGCGGCGGATTTGTAAAATTATGCTTTTATCCCAATATACATAATAGAAACATTTAATTATTGAACATCGGACTGTGAGAATTTCAGACTATGTTTCAAAGATATCATTTTACACCCACTCGACGACAAGACACTGCCAATGTGTGACGTGCACAAAGCTTATGTAACTTGTTCGTAAAACGTTTGATTATTGTATTGAACATTCGGCAATCCTCCATCCTTCATTTTGCTACAAATTCTTATAGTAATCTTTCTGTGGAAGTAGGACGCACTTACATGCGACCATTACTTACGGTAATGAGTGAAAATACGGCGTTGTATTGCTGCTATTTAGCATTTGCGCCAAATTCCAATTTTAACGGCCGATGGCGTACTCTCCTGTTACTCTTTTTTTCGGACAACCTGGCTGTAGTCTACTTAGCTCTAATGGTCAAATTGTTTATTGTAGATTCATTCCCTCACATACGTTTATGTACGACATACCTTGTCTCATTGGTTGCGCCTCCGTAAGACCAACTGCAGCATAAGATGAATCTATTAACGTCACAAGCAATTATCATATTTTATTGGCTGTTTGACTTTTTTCCCCAAATTGACCGTATTCTTTTGTTTCAGATTTTCACGGATCCGTGATTCCCGAAATCTTGAAAAGTGCTCGACGAAGAGCAACACGAAGAGCAGCACAAATACTTGGGCTTTCTTTATGACAACTGGATTGTTTAACCGGAAAGAATATGAACTAGTTGCTTACACGTAGTCCTAATCACCGCCACTTGGAATCTGCGCTCTTGATAGCAAAGCATTCGAACTGGCCAGCGGAATGTAGGAAAGTTATTAGGGACGTAAGGGTTATACTATATTTTGGTTACTATCCACTTTCTATTATGATTTTTGCAGTCTTCCTCTAACTTCCAACTTTTGTATTCAATACTATAATTGTTCTCTCTTTGACCGCACATAGAACCAAGCGAAACCTTTTTACGGTAGCAACCACTATGTGCTGTAACAGCCACGCTCCAAGCAGAGCTTGGATACCCGAAACTGTGCTAAAGGCTGTTGGAGCATTTAATTGGAAGCCCATACTCTCAATTTACTGTTACGTCCAACAGCAATATCATTAATAGAAATTTCAAGAAGTAGACACATGTTGTGTTGAGCAGCGTACTCAGGTTAACGAAATGAACATTGTTACTCTGCTCACGAATATGTAAGCTAACTCTGGGAATGGTATATTTAGGGTTCCATCAGTACTTACTCAATGAAGGATTGCTCAAGCGAAATTGTTATCGCGCTTGCTTAACAATGACAAATTCACCTTATTTGTGCCCTTATCTAAAAGTGATGATGTATTTTGAGTCGTATGATGCCATTGGTAAAGTCATTATTTGCAACACCAGCTTTGCGCTGGAAAATGTGTTTATAGACATCAGTGTTACTACCTTAGTCTGTTTTTCAGTTTTATTCATTGCGTTGGTAAAATCTCTTTTGCACTTAGCATACACGTAAGAAATCGCGTCTAATTAGACATTTTCGGTGTGTTCGTCGCGGGAACGACAATACCCTAACCCCCAAACTCGGTCGGCAGATGAAGAAAAATTCGCATATATGCCACTACAGGGCAAAGCATCTCACAACCTGAGGAAGGAAATAACATTAAATATGCATTTAATGTAATTTACGCAGCATGCCGGTCGGTACATCGTTTGATTCCTGGGGACCGCATACATCCAGCGCGCGCGTTTCGGGAACCTTCCTTGCTATTTACATTAATAGTTACTGATCCGTGTTACTTTGAGACTGATCGCTTGACAAGCGTCAACGTAAGTGTCATCTGTTCTGTAGGAATAACTACAAGAACTATCAGACTGGCGCACTTTTTGCCCATGTCGTATGGCCGACGTATAACTAATTGCATGCACGTCAGCCGCATAATTAGCGTCGCATAAAGTGCACAAATCTAGTAAGAGTGACAAATGTGGATTGATGTTCAATTTATCAGACCTGTCTGAAATCATCTCTGGTGTTGCAGTAGCGGACGTATTGCATTTGTCTGGCACTGCTTTCAGGATAAAATTCAGGGCAGCATGCTATTTCCAAGCAAGATTTTGGTGTATTACCCTTGGAGAGCACTCATGTAGATACATTTAACAATACCTTAAACATACACATTACAGTTGGCCTACTGGCCCTACTTCTATGTTATGCGTATGGCGAAATATTCATCTTATATATATCCATCCGTTGATGCCCATTTTGTTCCCCGGTTGCGTCAACACAACTCTTAAACGTAATCCGTTGCTGCTGTCCAGATGATTGCAACTCCTTTATTTACTGGTTATTTCCCTCATTTTCAAATGATCTTCGTTTGCTCCCTTTTATGGTGACTACGCCCAATTCTACTTTAGATATTGAAGAGTTGATATTGTAACATGTACAAAACAGCTTAACAAGTTTATACTAATTTTCGGCAAGAGTATAACAGACAATTACCACATTTATGAAGTTGCATCATCTTTGATATTTTGTGCGAATTGGCTGTGATTCGTGCGATTATCCTTTCAACTACCTTTACAACTGCATCCGGCAGATGCACTAACATCATTTGAATTAATTTGAATGGACGATATGAATCTTTGCATGTTCTACCTGTTCCACTCCTCCAACCGTTTGCATTTTCAACCATACGTAGCTCCATTTCATTCGGTTCCGTCTAGAGTATCCTTTTTGTAATAACTTCGGTTATCCAGTACTTGCATTGTATGACTTGTGAACCTGCTTTAATTGTCACCCACAGGAAATCAAACTTTACTCCCGATGCCTTTAAATCGGCCGCTGGGATTTTCGCGGAACATCATTTTAACATTATTTACTGTATATATCTCAGTGTTGCAACATTACACCGACAGGTACTTTGTTAAATCAACTTCCAAGGTCATTGCGACACTTAACTCTATCCAACATTAAATATGCACACAAAATATCGAGTCCGATTTTTGATACCTTGTTACTGGATACAAAATTCTACGTCAGTTAAAATGAATTCTGAAGAAACAGTTTTGAGGAAACTATTCCGTTTTCAATGGAAACAAATCCCGAAGACTTAGTCCAACTTTTTGGGATCGTTGCTTGTTTGATCTATGACAGTTAAACCTCACATTTAAATCCATTTGTAAACTTTGCATTTTACTGGTAACACTTTTTTAAATTTACAGTTTATAAGGCAAAATGCTGAAAATTCACCTCTTTGGGTACCTAAAGCTTATATTGACTCGACTTGACTTGATTACGTATTTAATTTAGCAGAATTGGTAGTTATTAGGTACGCAATGTTCCAGCTTCGTAAATGTGATCTCTCTTAATTTTCCGCAGCCTTGTGGATTAAAACACTACGCGCATGTGATGTTTTTCAGGGATTGGTGTTGCAGTGATACGTTGTAGTAACAGTATGGTTTCGTCGGAATGTGTGCTAGCTTGAAGACAAAGGTCTGGTATACTGTTTTGGTAATAATATATTTGATGATGATTTTACCTTGCACAGTTTACGAAGCTTAATTTCCACTTGTTATTTGTGAGTAAATGCATTGCGCTTTATTTTTTTTCATCCACTGAATCTGCTTCTCAGTGTACCGATTGACCCTTCAATCAGATCATGGAGGACTTCCGGCTTGTTGCGCAGCTATGTACCGTACAGCTTACATTTGTTGCCTTTTTAGCAGCTTTATTATTAGCTTATATAACATGTTATCACCACAGCATGTTTCTGTGTATGCAAGTGAGACCTGTATTAAAACTAGTTGCTTTCGTTTAATTTCAATTATCGCTTATCATCTCAAATTGGGATCCTCTTACAACCGTCGATTTTTGTCACCCATTTCTGGTCGCCTGCCTATCTGCTGGATTTTCTAAGTATGACTCAACTCGTTTGACGTACATATGCTGGCTCTGTTCAGACGTCTTTCCCGGACAGTCCACAGTGCGCTGAAACGGCACATCCGTGTGAACCTTAGATATGAGATGTTGCAGGTGACGCAGACCATCTCTGCCGAAAACTCGGCCGTAGGTGCTTCGTTGACGAAGGAGCAACTAGGAAAATGGTCAATAAATTCATTGAACTGAAAACTGCGTAAAGTATTTTGGCATTTTTGCACGTCAGATATGTCTGTTAACTACCTGCACCCACTTGGAACGCTTAATGTACTGACATAACCGCAGCAGACATCGATTAGGAAAGAGGTGCCCATCTCGACTGCCTACATCCACTGCTAATAAAAGACCTTGGTGAGTAACTAAACCATGAGATGGCCATAAGTTTGACACTGGTGCAATAATACAATCTTAAGTAGAGATAGCTATGTGCGTGTAATCTATTTAATGGGGCCAAATTAGGTTCCGTGACGGTCGCAGCTTCAGCAGAGTAGCGTGGAAGGATTGAAAATTGCTCAGATACCATGAAAATATAGCTTAGATTTACTCAGAAAACATAAAAGAATGAAGCAAGAGATAGCATCAAGGATAGTGCAAATGCTTTAGCTATAAAATTGAGGACTTGTATGTAAGGCAGTAGAGAGTGTGGTAGCGCAGTAGGTTAAATTGTCAATTTCGTTAAAAATGGTTCGTCAGAAATCGAGATGACATCCTAAGTGCGCAGTTAATTGGCGTGCAGTAGCTCTGAGTAGCGTAGAGTAGCCTCTGTGCGAGTGAGCTAAACGTAGTGTGCGTGCGTTTTTCTACCGTCGTGGTTGCCCGTGGAGACGAGCAGACTTATTGATTGGGACATCGATACGCGTCCAGCTTGGTTGATGGGCCGGTGACATTTGAGCTTGACCCCTTGTGTTTGGTGGCTTTTGCCTGCTTGCTCTTGTGAGCGTATCAGCCGTCAATTCTGGTTGCCCAGTCACACGTTCCAACGGATTCAATAGGCTGATTTGGCACTCGTTCGTCAGTAATTTTGCGTTTACTGCTTCCGGTTTGGTTTGTCGATTGATTGAATTCGTTGTAGAGTACCATGTTTCCAAAAACTCCCTAGAATGTTTTCTACTTCCATGTGCTAAGTTCTCTACATTCACCAGATCGAAATGTGACCTAAATGAACTTCAGGCGCAGAAACCAATGAGTGTTGATTATGCCTTCTGACTGCCACCTTGAGTTCGGTGATTCGTGTACAAAGCTTTATTCCAGTTTGTCCGACGAAAATTTATCGTAAAGGCTACATTTTGTCTGATAGATGACATTGCATTAGTCAACTTGATTGATTATTCTGTGGGTCTTAAGACAAAATTCCATTGCGTGGCACTTAGATATTAAGCCAAACAGATCCGTGAAAGCAGAAAGCTACCGGTTAGTGCGGAGTCGTTCTTGATGAAGGGGAGCACTACAAGTTTGTTTGATTGCTCACTTGACCGCTGCCACTGATGCTGTGGAGCTCGTTTCTTTAAGCCACTTCTGGTGAAATGTGTCGGCTAACAGTTTTTCAATGCACTTGATATAGTTGAATTGCGTTCTGGTTCCACGATTTTTCTGTGCGGTAGTGCGTTTCCGCTCTTTTGTACTGGGTTTGAATGCACCTGTTTCTTTGATGCATCTGGTTGCTGGCTTGATAATTTAATTTACGTGCCATATTCATTTACCTTCAAAATATGCACGTTGGTAACATGTTACTTCAATGGCTTTCATGAATGTACTATATCTGTTTACGGATGTTAGCTTAACGGCAGGCAAAATTTTTCCAAATACGAGATCATTTTTGCTTTGTACACCTGAATTAATTGGCTATATAATTGAAGAACGTAAGGTGCTCAATATCAAGGTCCAATCCAGCACCGTGTATGAGTAACGATCCAGATTTACCTACTTCGACACTAGCAGCTGCTCATAAAGATGCGTTCGCCACACATTCTTCAACAGAAGCACCCGCCACACTAAAAACTATTGGAGGGACGACAATCTACGAGTCCGTTGTTGCAACTCATATGACGAAGTCACCTCCCATTGCAACCTCGCCCGCTGCCAAACTATTTACTACTGCTAATCACGCCACGGGACTCGAGACCCCTACAATTGTCCAACCGAAGAAAGCGGCCCTTGGTCCCTCCAAAAAGGAGCACATGAAACAACACCATAATTCTCTAACTGTTATATGCTGTAATGTGACTGCATCCGGGGTAAACTCCATAGAATATAAGAAAATAGATGACAAAAGACAATGGACCCCTGTGTCAACGAATGGAGTTCAAGCAAACTAGTCGTATGATGCGTCTCGTCCTTCATCCAAACTCCGTACACTAAGGTGAACCGCGGTTACTCCAGGTAACACTTCAGTCAGGTAATGATGCAGAGGCAGTTCTCTTGTCAGCCACTCACCTCCGTTACACCACCTTCACTGTTCGAATATTCCAGATGTTCATTGGAGCGAACGCCAGAAACGCAAACAGAATAAGGATCACTTCTGCTTCTCGTAAGTTAGTGCTCGCTAGAAAGAGGCGAGCTCTTCACATAGCTGAGCAATGCTCACAATTATCATTACGTGAGCCTACACCATGTTGGCCGCCCAGATGAAGCTCATCAGTGGACAATTTTCCAACCTGGGCATTTAGGTCTCCAGCAAACACCATAGTATCCCTGCTTCTTCTGTAACGAAGGAGCTCCTGAAGTTGCTGATAAAAATCATCTTTCACCGAATCAGTGCTATAGTTTGTAGGGGGTGTAGACCGAAATGACCAACAGGCACCATTTGTCCCCGCGCGACTTCGTAGAACGGAACGAATCAGCTAATCTAACGGCGCACATCCTAATGTTTACTGGGATCCGATCGATCAGGGCAGCTTCAGCCCAGGGACTCAAAACAATGCCGATGCCAGCTTGACCTGCATTTGAAGCTGCATCATCGCCAGACAAGCGCAATGAAAATGTGCCGTCAGTGTTGCACATGACGGATCACAGGTTAACCACGGAGCTCACAATTGCAGGCGTTTCTGATAAACAGCAGTAGCATCCATATCCCTATCCATCCTGCCCGATGCAGGAGATAGTGCGCCGTTGATTATCCTCTGCGACGGCAACAGCATCAAGTAAATGTTTGCTGAACGGTTCATTGTATTGCAGAGGCAGAATACTATCAGGTTGCTCCGGCCTAGACAAGAGAACGATTAGGGTTCTCAACCAAAGCCTTTGTTTAAAAAACCTTACCGCAAGGAAGCGGTTTTGGCATTGGACCACAGAGGGCCCATTTTATAAAATAAGGAGCCACCCTCATTCAAATCCCCAACATAGTGGACCAGGAGGCTGAGTTTGTCTGGCCTCTACCCATTGACCAATCTGGTATGAGTAGCTCTGAAGGTGCAAAAGGCACTACCCAGCATACCTCAATGGATATCTGAGGCACGAAAACCACGGCACCAATTTAACGTCCAGCTTAATTGCAATGGACAGGATGGCATTATGAGCTCTATACAACAATCTGAATTGGTCCGAGGGCCTGCGTCATCGGACCTACAATAATACGACCGGCAGCCGACCCCGTAAGGGTTGACGTAGACCCCCACCGGAAATCAGCATTCAAAAACACTCTTCTGACCACCGATGGCCTTACCTGCTTGTATACCAATACACAAGGTCTTCTCAGCAACCTAACCGAATTTCGTATTCGTCAGGTCCCCACGCCTTGGGACCTAGTTATGGTAACCGATATATGGCTGAACACGGAGATCACGAATGCTGAAATTGCACTACCCGGCATGAATTCCATACGAAACGATCGACCTAGCAGAGGAGGGGGAGTGCTCCTGTATTCTCGATCCGACCTGCATGTCGATGTCATTGCGAACCCAGAAACGCAAGTATTCTACGCTCTTTGGTGTCGAATGTACCTAAGGCATAGTAATTTATGTTTACAAACAACAGTTTACTGCGATCCAACGTCCACCTTGGAAATGGATCAATGCCTTGCTTCTATGATGAAACGAGTCCTGGCACGACCATACAGTCACGTCCTTCTGGTGTGGGACTTCAACCTGCAAGCAACGGAAGTTAAAATATCACGCTGCAAACAATGCAAGGCGGATTTGCCAGAGATGATTGCCGATGTACCTCTACAACCATGTCACCTCTCCTACGCGATTCTGAACGGTTGACACATCCCCTGTTTTGGCTCTTGTGCTCTCCAATGGAGAACCAATGGTCGACACCGTGACCACAGATGGACCACTTGGCTGTAGCGATCACTTGATATTGCTGATTCGTTACAGTTGTTACTCGGAGTACATCAGTGAGAATAAGGTGGAAACCTATGCCGTTACACATTACCATATCCTGTCCAACCTCGCACAAGAAACCTACTGCTCCTTCCTAGTGAACAAACCGAACGAGGTCACCTGGATGTTGTTCGTCACCCAAATCCCTGAGCTAGTAGCAAATGCCTCAGAAAGCAAGGTCAAGCGCCCGAAGTAAGTGAATTGGTTCCTTAGCAGCCGTCCTAGAAAATGCAGGAGTTTAAGGGATTCAACCTGGCGCGCTTAATAAGTCTGTCCAAGTTATCTGACCTGAGGTGCTTACAAAACTCAACGAAACCGCTGAGTCAAGTTGATCAGCGAAAACAAACGCTAGCACCAACAGGACTTAGCGGCGAAATTCAGTGCAAATCCTAAGTTGATGTATAGACACGTCAACAAGCTGCACAGAGTGCATCGTGGGATGCCGGTTTTGCGTGCAACAGATGGTTTTATCCAAACCGCACATGATACAGCCAACGTGCTTCGCTAACACTTAATCCATACTTTCCGAAGTGAATCATCATTTCACCCGCTTTTTACACAGCTTCCATCTCCACCAGGTTTAAACCACGTATGGTTCACGGCAGCCAATTTGAGGAAAATGTTAATGTCATTGCGCGTGCACAATTCACCTGGCGTGGACGACATCAAACCGAAGGCCTTGAAGACAGCGGGCCATGTACCTTGCAGAACTATTAGCTCGGTTAATTCAACGTTCTCGAGGAAATGCTAATTCTGACAATGTGGAAACGTGGACTACTCACTCCTATTTACAAAAATGGTAATCTTTCGGAGCCCTTGAATTACCGTCCAAGCACTCTCTTCCCAGTTGTATCCAAGGTAATAGAATATATAATTGCAGAGGCGCTAATGAGATATGTTGAGAGCAACAACATCCTATTGTCACAGCAACACGGATTGCGCCGAAATAAGCCTGCACTACAAACTTGCTGCTAGCCCGAGCAATCTGGGCAGTGTCAGCCGACGCCAGATTAGTAGTCGACGTTGTCTACCTGGACTTATCAAAAGCGTTCTATCCTTTGGAGCACCGCATTCCTCTTCACAATCTTGAAAGCTATGGAATCGGTGACCCTATACTCGGTTGGATCGGTAACTTCCTCATGCAAAGTCAGCTGAACGTGAGAGCCTGCAGCTCCATTTCCGACCCAATTGACAGAGAGCGTGACGTGCCTCAAGGATCGGTACTGGGGCCATGTTTAGTCCTCACATTCATTAACGATATTGGAAGTGCACTGCAGTCGAATTTCTTACTATTTGCAGATGGTATTAAAATTTTTCATGATATCAGGACATCGAATTATCACAGGGGATTGTAGAGCGTGTATGTGTGATCATCCGACAGTCGGCTGTAGTACAACGCGACCAAGTACAAAGTTGTAAACATACGTCATCGGTTTATCTCTGAATATCGACTTGGAGACTAGCAGTTACAACGTGCTTCTCACGAAAACGAGGTCGGGGTGATCATGCAGGACGACCTTGGTTGCTTGAGACAAGCTGAAAAGACATCAAAAGTGCCAGCCAACGTCTTGGACTCTTACCCAGGGCTTTCGGCAATTTTCAGCCAGCAATCTTGCTACAAATGCTGAACGTCTATGTGTGGCCTTATGTGAAATATGTGATCCAGGCCTGTCGTCCCTGGTGCAAGCGTGCCGACGAGGCACTTGAAGCTCCACAAAGTAGAACGAGCAAACTCGTTAGAAGATTGTTTCATTTCTCCTGCCAACGCAGACTGTAGTACCTAAAATCATACAGTGGTGCATACCGATGTCAGCGAGAAGACCTAATCATGGTTTACTTAATCCTGACGAACCCAAATAACGTATATCGCAATCTGTTACAGTTGAGCCGAAATACCAACCTGAGACGCTATCAGCTCAAACTGGCTACGCATACAGTCGACTTGATTTTAGACGCAACGTTTTCTCCTTCCATGTGTCACTTTCCTGAAATATCCATCAGACTCACGTTATCCTTACCCCTATATTAACGCTTTTCGAAAAAAGACGATGAACCGCTTTCAAACACGCATTAGTTGATATAGTCGGTTCCACTTGAAGGACGAAAGAACGCAAACCTAACCATGTTCTTAACGGTACTCTCCGCAACGTGGCGGTGAGGATACATGCAGAAGTATCCATGTGATTAGCCTAGATGTAACTTAACTGCATTAACATATATGTCAAATAAGAAACAAAGGAGTGAGCATTATCGTTTCCTTGCTTATTGCTCAAGCACCTACTGAGCTATAAAATCGCTATATGGTATTTTGCGTGTGCACATCCCATTCCCAATTAAAACTGTCTTTATGAAGCACTGCATTTAACTCGGTGAACGCTTGCAATAACAATTTCTTTAGATGATGCTTCTGAATTTAATTGTTACTCCATCCATCCAACGGGACTTGTCAAGCACAAGCGTTTTACCCGTGATAACTCATTGTACATTGGTGCCAAAACGCCGGAATAAAGTTTCAAAATTGACCGTGCCCTACATTTTTCACTTTCAAGTGGTTATTGACATTCACGCTTCCAGCGGTACTTTCTGAAAACCTATGTTTTTCTCGCCTCAATGTTTCTTACAATCAGTGAATTTATAGTGCATTTCTGCTGGATATTTTGCACGTAGACACAATTTGTGGTGGCTAGTTGCCATTATTATGTTTGCAACCCAGTTCGGTTTTTGGTGTTTTGTTTTCAACACCCATTCTTATTCTATGTAACTTCGCCTTGTATTTCTCCCTCCTTGATCTGTTGAGGTTTCGTTTGGGTTGTAATACTGCAATCAATACTCGTCATAATACACGTTGGCTGACTTGCATCGGGTCCTGTCTTAGTTCCTGCTGATGTGTTAGACAACAGTTTTACTCAACAATATTGCCGGAACCAATTTGCGTGTAATTCTTTGGTCCCAGGTCGGATCTATTTGCTCCTTGGTCAGTGCGCATTACACCATGATAAACTATATCGGTGATATTTTGAAGTCGTTTGTGTTTCCTCGCAAGTCACTAACAATAATCGATCCATCGGGCCAAAAGTACGAATAATCTACAGAAAAAGGAATGACTCTATCTAAAGACCTCATAAGCATGTACATTTTTCTAATCACCATTCTCCGTTCGCCCCTTAAAAGATTGAATACTTTGAAAGCATTATGATTCTTCGTAAATCCGTAACCTAAGAATCATTATACCGCAAGGGACATGGTTCTATTAAGATGCTATAGACGCTGTTGTTGGTATTGAATTGCATTGTATATATTTTTGCAAATCCAATATTTTTGTATATTAACGGCTTTGTTTTTATGATTAAATAAACAGCTAATTAAATACTTTCTTCCGACTACGCAACAAACACCAATATTGGCATGACCGGGTAAGTGCATACGTTATGGAACCTTGATAACAAGTGTGTCAAAAATTGCATACCATATCAGATACTGACAATTGGATGGACATCTAAGAGATAATACTTGATCGATTGGCTTGAAATGATGTTGGCTGGCATTTAATCATTCTCTCACATATAAAACAGTTAAACCACGGGAGGTCTTATGATGGTAGAAAACATTCACTGGGTCATATGAAAACTAGATTGTGCTCCTACACTTGGCATTTTATTATGGAATAATCAAACGATTTGATCGCGTTTTGTGGAAAAATAACTTGCTGATACCTTTTTCCTATCCGCGTTCGAGATTGCGGCCACGTATTCCGGGTAGCAGCTGGTTCCAGATTCTGGTGTAGCTATTTCGAACAAGGTTGGCTGATCTGCTGCTGGTTCTGGATTTGCTTTCCTCCACTGTTCCGTTGGTTTCGTGTGTTGTGGACTATGTATTTTAGTGATGTCATGTTGAGATTGGAAATGTGTATTGCTGTGCAAGACATTGTACTATTCAATTAGGATATGCTTCATTTTCCGTAACCAGAGCGGATCAACTTTGAGCTTATCACATCGTTCCGAACAGTAAAGTTTTGCAGAAGCACTTAGGAGTCGTTTTGTGAATGATATATGTACTTGTTCCGGTGCAATTCGGTCGTACTTTTTTGAGCTGCTGTGAAGTATTGAACAATATTCCATCGTGGGTCGAATAACCGATTTGTGGGAACGAAGTATTGATTCACCTAGGGAAATGTTCGTCAATAACAATCCAATTGGCTCTCTCGCTATCGCGGTGGCATATCCTAGTAGTTCATGGTATTCAAGTACGCATGAATATCGTAATCTCAGGTCCAAAAGCGTACGGCAGAGGTTAAGTGCTTTGTCATAAATAGTCAGGTTACTGCCAGTCAAACAGCACTTATGGGACATTTTACATTTGTCAGAAAGACATTTCCACTTATAGCACCGGGTTCTAATGGCATCGTGTTCACGTTAGCTCATGTTGACAGCATCATTGTAGACTTCCGGACTGCTAGTGTGTACGATTTTAATATCATCGGCAAAATGGTATGGTGTATTGAAGGTTACTTTGTCAAACGTATTGTGAACATATATAAGGAAAAGCAGCGGTCTAGGGACATTTGTTTTTGTCCCAACACTGGTGATAGGTCTAGACTCATATTTGTGCTCTTTCATTTGTACTATCTATGTGTGAGTTTAAACCATGATCTGAACTATGAAACAGGGGTTCATCGATCCCGTTGGACAGCTAATTAGCTACTATGATTTCATGAGGTATTCGGTCAAATGTTTTGTGCACGCTGAGGTAAGTCTTGATTTCTAGTCTCGCGTGCTCATTATTTAGAATATCTCCCTGCAGTTTATCACCGAGTGTTCGCACCAGTATTTGGTCATTGGATACTACGTTTTATCGCTGTTCCAATTTGCTTACTTAACTATTATTTATTATGGTTTTCCGATTTGTTTGTATACTTGGGGAGGGGGCCTGTGATTACAATCACAAAGGAAACTCAGTATGACGGATCCCTTTTGATGTACCACAAAAGATGCTGTAGGTTAAAGCAGGGCTCAATCGATTAGTACGCTCTTTTTCCCGAATGGCAGTGGGTTTCTTTCCACTGTGTTTGTTCAGTTGATATGTATTTTACGTGCTCGACAGTTGAACGCACATACTGGGGGTATTGTCGATGGGACGACACGGATAAGTTTATTCAAGAGCAGAGAGCATCTATGGACTTTATAAAAGTACAGATTGAAAAGCGGCGTTTTTCTTTCTTCTACCATGTTCCTATCTCCGAAATTTCGACTGAACGTCAAAGAAACGTGTTTATCTACCATCAGGAGGAGCCACTAATACATGAGGCTAACATTCGACGAGACATGGATAGAAGACGCGCGCAGCCAATTATTCTCATTTTTGAGCTACCGAGGCATGTGGGCATAAGAAGAATCCACAGGATCGACCGCTGGATAGAAGCGAACGTTTTGCGCTGGAAGTGTTTGACAGCGCCATTTGGGTTGAGTTTTAAAATACATTTTACAGCGATCTGCTGCTTAACCGATCACGTCTGCTAGCAGATTATACCAAAGTTTGTTATCAAGTAGCATCGGATTCTTTTGCTCCAAGAAGAAACCTTGCTCATAGAAGTCAGAAGGACAACACTGTCCCTGAGTTTGCTGCGCAACTTGAAGCGGAACCAATCGGCAAACCACTAGTTTATGAACATTGTATGATTAAACTTCCGTAGGCCCCCAACTTCAAGTGGACATAACAACGAGCAATCTGCAGCCCATAAATTGAATTGTAACCCCGCTAAGCATTTACAGAATGGAGACCATGTTTAACGTGTAACCACGGATGATGTGGTGATATCGAGTAGTGAGCTGGCCTGCCGAACAACCTTCTTGTGGGGCCAGCCGGTTGGAATGGTATTATCTTGGTCCGGCTAATGTTTCAGCGGTAGCTTTCCAGGAGGTGGTAGGTTTTCGCCTGGCAAGTGTTCTCCCTATAAAAAGCCACGTACGTCTGTTTTACAACATTTCGACTTGGCAAATATGACTAGCCACTAAGTAAATGCACTGCTTCTTATTTCAATCCGGTGGAGCATTGTATCCCAGCACCTTGCTGCGAAAGTCGTGGGTTGGGCCCCTGTTTGGCTACTCACCAAACGAAAGGCGCATGAACAGCGCAATCAGTCATCAGCTCCCAATGGGTGCAAACCTCTGCCGTCGCTCCCCTGCCTTGAGCTAAATGATCGGCCTTGAGTTCACTAAGACAATTCCTACTTCGGCTTGGGCGACCGTGTAGTATCGTGCACTCTCTGAAGACCATGGTTTCCTCAACTACTACTACTACGTTCCTCACTTACGCTTCTACTTTCCCGGCTATTCATGCTTCTGCATCGCACACCAACTGTTCTGTTTTTGATAATTCACAACCAGTATATCCTACTTCTAATCCCCATCCTCGCTTATATACAAATTGTCCGGCCATTATCTATCCTACGACCCCGTTCTTCATTCGGTCTAGCAGATTTCAATGTTCGGACCCTCCTACAACTTGGACAAAAGGCTGGTCTGTTGCGCACACTAGAGTCCCTTCCCGTCTATATGTGTTTCTTTCCGGAGACTCGACTGCAGGAGCCCAGCACCGTGGTTAAGATGTCGTTCACGGCTGCTCTTAAACTACGTATTACCTACCTCCGTCAGATGACACTGAGGCAGCAGCTGCTGGCTCGGCTCTTGTCGGTATCGCATTAATTGACAAAGCGGAGACTGCATTACTCGATTAGTTTCCAATCCACAGTTGCCTGTTTTCGGTTCAGCTTCAAGGCTGAAGTAGAACCAACAGATATCGTGAAGAGTGGCGCACTTTGTTTATCGTTTCTGCCTACCATTTACCGACTGCTGCTGTGCATCTGTTAAAGATGGCTTATATCACGGGCTTCACAACATTTTGAACTAAGAATAAATAGCAGCTGTCATCGTTCTTGCAGAATATTTCAATGCAACTTCATCCTCTTTGCATTCATGCGCTTGAGTAGAGTCATTCTGACAACGGTGGCAGACTTTTTACTCCTATGCGTGGACCAACGTCTCTTTCAAGTACGAAAATCAGGCGTACCAGAAGACATGCAGCCATCTGGCGTCTCTTACACCAATGTAACCTTGGTCACAAATAGATCACATCGCGAGCAACTTTAGATGTCATAGCAGCGTGCGGGCTATTAAATTGATTTTGTCTACGTACTTCGATTCAGATCATGCATTGTTCTGCGCAGACATCAGTTTGAGCCTCGGCTGTTGCTCAAAACGAAAACACCACACGCTCGAAACCAATAGGGTGGCTGAGCACTCTTTTCGATCAGCTTGTGAAGCTTTTGGTCGCATGTATTCATTAGTACTCCACCACGAAAAATTGAAGAACATTGGAGTTTATTGCGGGAAGCCAAGCAACATTACAGTCATTCAATTTGCGGAATCACAAAGCGTCATCTGAATGGCCAGATTTCTGCACACTAACTAGCTTTGTTTAATCGTCACACTAACTGGATTTGTTTAATCGTCACAGAGCTATCTCCTCCGATTCAAATAGAAGTGCAATGTTTCGCATTCTCAACCAACAACATAAGTATAGCTTGCGAACTGATCGCAAACTTGTCGATCCCAGAGCGCCTCGGAGATGGAAACGGCAGCGCACTCTGGGAGATTGCGCAAGTACTAATATTTCATTCGGGCCACTGGTCACAAAAGCTTGGTGTCAGTGAGATCATTGGTGAGGTTGACGGAAGGTCGAGCACTAATTTACACAAGCGAATGCATCGATGAGCTAAAAACTTCCGCACACAATTCAGCTGGCCTACTGCGTTGGCAAGCTTATTGTGTATACCTAGTTGTGCGCCTTGGAACCTGTCATTGGAACCATCCATGGAAGCGGCTTTCTGTCTTGAGCACCGACACTTGAAGAGATCCAAGTGTGCTGGTCCAGACGGACTTCCGGCGGATCTGTTCAAGTTCAAAAGCGAAGTAATTGTCAAACAGCTAACCGTTCTGTTCTCTAAAATATTGTATTAACTAAAAGTTCCATCCACTTGGAGTGAGTCACGCAAAGTGCCTACATCGTATGCTCTAACAACCAAATAATCAGTCTATTGTCCGATGTTTCCAAACTGTTAATATCCATTCTACTACACAGAATAACCCCGATTCAAAAATTGCGCTCACGTGAAAAGCAGGCTGGTTTCTGCCCTGTCCGAAGGTGTATAGTCCACTTGTTTGCGCTACGGCAACTACTTGAAACACGTCATTTTAGCGTCAGCCACCTATGGTTGTTTTAATGGTTGCTTAATGATGACGCACCGAGCACACAGGTTGTTCTAAACCGCCTGTCGTATGAAGTATCAAAATATGACAGAATTTTTGCCCCCTACTAAATGCAAAGTATTAGTCCTAGATTGACATCCAAATTCACCATTGCTCACTCTTCAAGGTACGCAGCTTGAACAGGTGGGCAACCTTGTTTACTTGGGAAGCTGTGTCTCTGCTGACGGTAGCTTTGGAAAAGAGATTATCCTCCGCATTGCAAAAGCCCATTCGGTGTTCATCTGCTTGTGGCATCTTTGTCAACGATGTGACGTTTCACTGTTGGTAAAGGGCAGGGCCTACAATACCTGTGTTTGCACGATGCTGTATGAGAATGAGTCCTGGACTTGCGTCGGCTTCCGGCCTTTGACAATAGACGTTTGCGGAGAACAGCTCGAGTGTGGTGGATGAACCGCGTGCACAACAACGCTGTCGCGTTTTGGGTAACATGGGACTTCCATTTGACAGACCGGCACCAATGGGGCAGCTGAGATACCTGGACCATGTTTTACGTATGCCATGCGAACCGCTGCACCGACGCGCTCTCTTCCCTCGTACAGGCCAGACTGGCAGAAACTGCACGGTGAACAACGTATCACATGGCGACAAACGAGTAAAACACTGAATTTCAGTTTAGCTGTCGTAGGTTCAATGCGTCTTTCGGGCTGGGGGATCGAAGATGGTGAACACCGCTGGCTGCAGACTCTTTTGGACATGGCACAGAACGGGATTTTCAACGCAAAAATTAAACAGACAAAAGAGACAACACGGCGTGTGAGAAAGAACCAAAACGACGAACGAGCTAAAAAACAACAAAATACTATTTTAACCTTCCTTCCTTCTTCTTAGAGTTGCTAAAGTTATTACCTTCATTTATGGTTTTCGCTAGTTATATGTTACTTTTAGATTATATATATATTTATATATCGAGTGGCAGATTTCACTATTGTAACTCTGAAAAATGACTGGCTTTACCATCCTTAGCCCTTAACAAAGCGTATGTGTGTAAATAGCTTGAAGTTGCAGCATCGGCAGCTGTAACTTCGACATCCTCGGTAATGGACAGCATCTTAGCGGATAAACGCAGGCGTATGTTGGGCGGCGCCAAACAGGTTGGTGCAAAAGCAGAGAATGGTCACATTGACAGTCCAACAAGAGATGCAGCTGGCCCTAATTAGACGACAATGTGTAGAACGTTTGACAGCCTTACTAAAATGGAAAGCATGTCAAAGCCGAAAAATCAAGAAATGTAGTGTTAATATACAAAAAACCCTTTTCTGCTTCTTAGATTTAGATTTCAGTAGATAATGATCTAAAAATTACTTATCCTTCGTGGATTTACCCCTTATGGGAAATGTAAGATAAATATCACGGAGAAGAACGCACAATAACTGTTTGAGAGTACGGTATGCCAAATGCTGCAGTCAAGGGAATAAATAGGAAGAACTAACAATAAGCTGACAGCACGCTGACTTTCTGCGCGAAATCTTGACTGGTGTGTATCTTTGGACGCTCAAACCTTAATCAGTATCAGAACATGGCGTTACGTATGCAGAGAGCAAGCTTTTACAACTTCGAACGACTTTTCTTGGTTGCGTCACAGAAAGGAAATTTCTACGGCATTCAAGCCGGCTATACTGAATTGTCAGTTTCAGAGGGTGACCTCTTAGTTTAGTGTTGGGGTTCAATTCCAGCAGCGGACGGCAAATATGGTTTGGGTTCTTCAGAATCTGGTAAACCATTATGAAATCCCCCCGCAAAAGCCGATATCGACTGCTGTAGATTTTTATAGATTTCATTCTAAGCTGATAAGGCAGATGAAAGAGGTCCCTGACATTATTGGTTGCCCTTCGTTGAGGAGTCTCGAGAGCAACGAGATCCTGTTTCTGCCACGGCTGCCACACCTGAATAGCATATTCCACGTGTGGTCGCACGTAGGCATTAAGCATTTGGGAAAGATTGAGGGTTCAAATCGACCGGAGGCTCTGCGAAGAAGGCCGAAGTGTTGATTTCCGTTTCTCGTCGCTTACGCTGCTTGTTTTGAACACCCGAGATCTTCCTGCACCAATACACCCAGGTCACGCTCCTGAGAAACCTTCGCCAAGGTGTGGTCTCCAATCTCCATACAAAAACAGGCTCCTTTGAACAGCTGCGAGCATAGTGCTTTAAAATTCTTTCCAGTCTAATAGTTGTACTCTGACTAGACGAATTATAGGAGTATCAAACGGCGGATTTGATACTTTGACAATATCGCAATGCTCCAGAAGATGCTTGCACTAATCGATTTTTCAGTCTGCAAACACGAGGACCAATGCTAAAGCGACTTTGAAGGTTGCAAGATGGCTTATCTTGTCCAGTGCCTACCTTTAGTTGTTGTGCCACTTATCCCTCTAAGCGGATCTAGGTAGTGATACTTTCATGGTATTTGAAGTCATTTGGAGCAGATCTGTGGTAAGATTGCCTTCAGGCATATGAGGGAAGTGGATATGACCAAACTGAATTCTAAGCTTTGATCTGCCACAGCAGGCTCACATCCTGCTCACCTTTGTTAGCTCAAGTCTCCTTACGCCCTTCGATCAAGCAACGTTTCAAGGAGCTCAACGGATTAAAATAAAATAAGGCTTGGATTTCTAATACTATCGAGCCTTTAGCATTGTATGAGGGTGCTGAATCTTTCACACCACCTTTAACAAATGCCTCATAATGAGTGTAATCCCGGACATTTGGAGACCATGTAATTTAAAACAAGTACCTAAAAATGGATCTCAAATGTGTCGTTCTGTTGCGTTTACATTAGCGCTTCTAGAGGTTTTCCAGAAAAAATGTGAATTGTGTGGATTTTCGCAACCACATCTAAGCACGATATCTACCAATTAGCGTATAGACCCCAGCGCTCAACATTAGATGAGTTGGCATATCTTTTCCTACTCTACCGTCTGCATTCGACGAAAAATGTAAATCTGTACATCTTCTCTTCCATGATTATTCGGATGCCTTTGGAAAACTGGATATATTAATATCGCTGAAACTGGCAACCGAGAATTTAGTATATCCTCTGGTGTGTAACGCCTTGAGTGACTATCTGATGATCCCACTCACTTTACCAAGTTAAACGGTAAGAAGTCCTCCGTCCTCCGAGCCGACTGTGATGTTCTGTTGGGAGCTTTCCTATACATTTCTTAGTTTCTCTTATGTTGAAAGTCACCCAATATAATCCACATTTGTAGGAGGCAAATTTGCTGACGAAGTTGTGCTAAGATTTGTGGTCCCCTATCCAGAAATTTTCGTCCCGTCCCCGTGCTTTGGAATATCTGGTGGAATAGTCTTCATCCAGATCCCTTACACATAACGCTTCTAAATATTGTGCTGTTGTGTTTGCTTTCCTTTGGTGCAATAGGTTGCAGTTTCTCAAATATATCTCCCCCTCCTTATTGTGGAATAAAATCCCATTTCCAGATAACCCACTGTTACTCAGATCGGCGTCTTTTCGCCTCAGCAACATCCTTGGTCCACGCATTTTTGTAAAACTACCAAAAAGTCAGGAAACGTTCCTTGTGTGTCTTTAGACTCAAGTTACTTTCAGTACCACCTAATTTAATAACCACGTTTTAGACCTTTTGCATTATTACTCATTGGTTATACTGTTCTCCGGTCACATTCACTGGACTGCATAAGAATGACTACATCTGATTTGTGCAAAATATATAGCACATTTGTAGATGCAGCGGTTTGGTTAGAGAATCTTTAGTTAAAATAATTATTTTTTGACTTTTTGATGCCTACAATCACATTTTCTAAGTTACTATAGCATCGATTTCATCCATCTTATTGTGGTCTATCAGAAACGCCCTTTCATTCTGCAAGCGCTCGAAATTCAAATATAATTATTTCACACGTCATCCTATCTAAGATTTCCATTCCTCATATAGCATGTTTGCTTGTTGATAGTGTGAAGGTTATAACGAATCTGTACGAGCGTTCGTTCGACAGACTATTTTGAAAATATTCCTTTTTGCTCCCGAAGTATGTATATTGATGTTATTATCCAGTTTGTCTACCATGGAGATATAGATGCTGAAAATTAACCCGTTAGGATTCGTAAAGCTTATTTTGGGGCACAACGGTGTGGACTAAATGGCAGTCCTTGTCGACATATTGCAAACCTTGAAAGCTGGTACTATCCCCGGGGGGGTACAGTTCACCCGCATCATCAGATTGAAATTTCTTGTCATAGTATACGAAGTGGGTGCTTTCGAAGAGTGGATTCCCTTTTGCCAATCTCGTGCACATTTAAGCATGGCATGTCCCATTGCAGTTATCGTTTAATATGCTACAGAACGACGAATCCATTGATTGCAGTTAAGCTGCAGCAGTCAGATACACGTTAATAGTACAACAGCTCAGTTTTTAACTCATTCAACCCTGCTGACAACTTTAGTTTGCTGACGGACGCCATAGATTTGTTTCCTTGTTCATTACGCTGGCAGTTGGATGCATAATCTCTATGTTCAGCGGTCACTGCTTGATGGACTGCTTGATTCACTGGACTGCATAAGAATGACTACATCTGATTTGTGCAAAATATATAGCACATTTGTAGATGCAGCGGTTTGGTTAGAGAATCTTTAGTTGATATAATTATTTTTTGACTTTTTGATGCCTACAATCACATTTTCTAAGTTACTATAGCATCGATTTCATCCATCTTATTGTGGTCTATCAAAAACGCCCTTTCATTCTGCAAGCGTTTGCTGACGGACGCCATAGGTTTGTTTCCTTGTTCATTACGCTGGCAGTTGGATGCATAATCTCTATGTTCAGCGGTCACTGCTTGATGTAGTAAATCCGATGCTTAATATCCCTGTGCGATGGTAACTTACAGTCCAGGGAAATTGGCTAGAGTGTATACTTCCGGAGCTTGGGGAACATCCTGAAAGTTGTCTTGACGAAATCTATCCGAGAGTTTATTGTCTTATTTACCATAATTACTTCATACTTTTGCTTGGCTGCATTTCAGTAATTTGTAAATGGGGACTAAAAGAACTTTCCCTCCTGTCGCATAATGCGCATCAAATATGGTGTTTCTTCTAGCTCTTAGCAGTTTAGGCAGAAATTCATCAGATTTAGACTCATTTAGACGACCAGCACACGCCAGTAACCGCACCGCAAGAGTGTAGCGTCAGTTCGGAAATCGTCAACACTGCGCACTTCATGTGATTCTGCTAGGGATCAACCAGCAACTCGACTGTTGCCGGGCCGAGGTTGTGAACATTGACCTAAGGGGAAGAGCAACTACCCTCGTGCATAAGTTACTAGATATGATAAAGCGCTGTTCACTGTACAATAATTTGCACATTACTGCCCTGCATAGGACAGGGTATCACCATCAAGCGAAAAACTTATCAAACTTAAACCACCGATTGAAGTATGGCATTATAGGCAGTTTCGTCTGAGTACTTATTACATGGGATTAGTAGGAGGAGTTGATTTGTATTATTAGAAATTCGTCACACATTTGATATATTCGATGTTTAAGATCGTGCATGCGGAAGCCATAATCCTTTCACATCATAAGTTCGTGTTCCTACGGGTGTGATGATGAAGCCACTGTTCTCAGAGTATCACAGGTAGATTTTCAATCCGTGAGCTTAAGCTGCCAATTTAGAAACTCACCTGTTACACGTCAATAACATGTGTTTTAGTCTATATCGAGTATTCACACGACTGTTGCACCGGCCTAATGAAATGTGTCTGTTAGAAACCAATGGTAAACAAAAGTCTACGGTTGGTATATTTCGCTTTATTTGGTTTTGTGGCGACATTCTGGAGCGCTTGTCGTATTCTACCTTTGTTTCCAATAATGTACTCTTTCCTTAGTGGCACAGATTGTTATAAAGTCAGCGCGTCCTCGTCAGAAACATACCTTGCACCATCCGTTATGACGTCTGTGGAAAAATACTCTTTGTTACCCAGCACTGTGCAAATCAAATCTGCAACTGCTCCTTCATACGTGCTTGTTTGCCATTTACAGGTGCCATTTGTACCACATGTGTTAGGAACCATTTGCACTTTTAATACCTGGCTGTGTAACATTCCGACTTCACCAGCGAGATGTGGGCCTGTTTTATAGGCATGATTAATTATGGTCTAACAATTTGTGTCTATCTTATCCCAAACCTAGCTTTAAAAACTGGTATGTCCAAAGCGTCCTATAATGTTCAAGTTAATGTGAGTTGTTTGAAAAATTTAGCTTCAATGGCTAAGTTCATCTGTCTAGAACACGAAAAGTTTTCTTACTACGCAAAGTTAATTTTCCTTCCGGATCAGAAATTGAGGTCGAAAGTTTACCAACTCTGACATCGTTGTACATCTTGCGGACATTGGTCACAACGACAAGTATGTTGATTCCTTTAACATTATTGAGCAAAGTATGTCAGTAAGCGGATATTAGACGCCGCAGAAACCATC
>OX104070.1:43388712-43431545 GCA_944474145.2 Dicrocoelium dendriticum | reverse complement strand
CTCATTATCCTTAGCGCTAGAGTCTGTTGCCATAAAAATCCTGGTTTCATTCTGAAGTATTTTTATCACAGCATGAGTCCGCATTATTCGATATCCCAAAACAACTGATAGATAAATTAAAAGAACCCTTACCAAAATTTAGGTATTCGTTACAAACTGAAGTCTATATTTTTTTGGATTATCCTTTGCCATGTATTTAAGCTTTATCCATTTTTATTAGAAATTACTTGTATAACCGTTTGTTACCTACCAAGTTAGTATTGTTTATTTTATTTCCTCTCTGAGTTCACCACGAATTAGGACTTCGGAATGTGTTTTAAACGATTGATGAAATTGGATTGCAAATCAGCGGAAGTTTGAAGGAATGGCTGATCCAGGAAAGTCCCATTTCTACCTTCAGCTTAGACTGCACCGGTTCAGATCGACGAGACATCCGTTAGCGGAGGATATAACCCCAACACAATCTGCTGTACATCACCCTGAATAACTTACATCTGTGAAATTGACATGGACATAACATAATGCACATTCCCGTCTAATATGTAGTGGAGAATGAATGAAAAAATTGCTAAATATTTTAAGCTTTCCCCATAGTGCATCAGTCTCTTGCATCGTCAAAAACTGAAATATTTATTTATTTGTTTCCATGTCATCGTACACTGCCAGTATCTGAAGTCTTACCTAACAAGTGTTTCATCTGAACTCATGTCATCGCATTTAGTGGATATGCGTACGCAGTAGAGAAAAGGTTCAGTAGACCATCATATGCGGATTCGCGCACAAGATATGTTCCTAGAATACATATACTGCATAGCTTAATCTGAGAGTTCAGGAACTTCCAACACACAAATATGTCCCATAAGAAAAACCGCGTTGCAAGCATATAAAATTCCGGAAGTTGCTTTAAACTGCGCAGAAACAAGGTTAATGTATAATAGTTTCGTCGTTTCATATTACACTTTACCTAGGGCGCAAAGAATTATTTGAATGCATTACTTGGTCACACGAAGAATGTGGTATTTGAACTTTTTACTTTACAATGTAAGCCTCGTCTTCGATGAACCGTAAATTAAGCTTTCTTTGAACGAATAATTCAGCAAACATGAAATGCAATGTGTATTATCACCCTAGTAAAGGACGACTTATAAAGGTAGCTGCAAATCCGTCATCATTTACTGCTCGTCAGATTGTGCAATGTCCACTAAGCTCTCAGATCAAAAACATTTTCAGGATGTACCAATGGGTTAATTCTCATCCAAATGTCTTCCCACCAACATAATTTTAGTGCAATGTTTGAGCCGCCAACTTCTAACCCGGACGTTTGGTTATAGCTTTCTAAAAAAGCAACCAGTAAAGGTTATTGCGTAAGCTACGCTCTAACTAACAAAACCGACAAAGGTCGAATTAAATGCAAATCGCGGTCAACATGGTAATTGCATGCCACGATCTGCCATACAACCAGTGCATTGCAATGGCTCCTCCAATCAGTTCTTAGTGTTGTGAGAAGTTTCGGCAGCCGCAACTAGGTGATTCAGCGTTAGACATACTGACAGGCATCCAAAAGGTCCCGAGTTAGAAAACTCTTTACCTCTGGCATAAGAGATCATATATGTTCAAGGAAAGAGGTGAGCGAACTAATTGGTTCCGGGCAAGCAACGCTAATAGCCATCTGTTTTAGCTGTGGTCCCAGCGATCAAAATGACGAAGGCATACTGCACTGCGGGAGATAATCCTCTTAGAATTAGGTTGTTTAAATAGAACATCCTCTAGCATTCATATGCAAATTTTGTTGCTTTTAGTAGTCATATTTTTGATTTTAGCTGGATGTTCATGCTTACAACCTCTTCCATTTACTGACACCGTCCATACGATACAGGTTATGTCGCCATGTCCTGCATTTTACAGACCAATCCGTCTATTCTGTTCATGTGGGCGCTGGTCTCAGATACTTCTAATTCTTCAGATATTGCTATTTGTATTGTTAATCCTCTTCGCTTAATGGTAATATGGTAGCAGATATGTTTTTGCCACGTATGCAGCTCATTTACTGTTGCAGTGCAATATGCTGAAGAAAATTTTGTACGGTTTTTTTCTGAATGCACCCCATGTTTGCCTTGTGTTTTCTACTAAACTTGCGCCTAAACCTATCGTCATTTAACCTGTCTACAAGTGCGCAAGGTGTACACAAATAATTACAAAAATGCAATTGTTTACCTTAACTTACGAAGGCGGAACCTTCAAACATTACTCACTGATAGGAGAGTTTCATCGCTGTGAAAACCAACTTTTATATTTTCATTAACGTTCATTTTATGGTTCCAGAAGATTAGTAAAAGCTAGTGCCAGTTTTTAAATCCCAGCCGTCGTACGCCGCCGGTTGGTTTTCCGTGACTGTGCAACTTGCACTTCACTAAACGTTCCGGATATACACTACTCGTTAACATGTTGACCTCTTCTGATTGGCATGGTTAATCATTCTCATTTTGTTTCTTAAAAAATACTGGGATCAGTAGCAACCCTCGTTCTAGACTCCGTCACCGAGCGTGCACAAGTAACTGCAAGATGAAATATATCTTACTGCGGAATACTTCCACACGGTTGAATATTCTATTCGCCTATATTATTCAGATTGATTTGTCAAATGCGTAATCACCGCTAAAGTAAAAGTGCACAAGTGGCAGTTAGCATTCCTTATCGTAATTCGATGACAAATGTAGTTGGTGGCAGTTTTGCATTGCGGATAAAAAATAGCAATGCTAAACAATTCCCGTGAGATAAAAAATCCTGGGGAAAAATGAAATGTTATTATTAACGGAATAGCGCATTGGTGGGCTCATTATAGACGTGTTGTACAGTTGAGATGTTGGTGAGATAAAAGTATAAATCCATATATCCACTGGTTGGTAGTTTGGTAACACAGTTTGATTGCGGTTTGTAGCAACTCTGGCTAACAAAGGTTATAAAACGAAATTTGAATGAAACAATGCTTCGCCCAGTGGTTTTTAAAGTTCATTAGTTTGGGAGCAGTGATGAAAGCTTACACGTGCGAAGTGAAAAAAATATATCGATGGTATTCCGGTCGGCTCTAATGCATTATATGCCGTAACTGATGAACTTATAGGTTGGTGATTTGGTTACGTCGAAATGGTCCACGCCAGTTTAATACCATGCAGCTGGTCACCTGGTCAGTTATTGTACGAAAACACATTTATTCATGTTTAGCGTTATCTATACCAAGTAGTCGGTGGATAGTGATGCTGGAGTGAAAAGTTTAAGGCTTGTCAGTCAGTGCCACAGTAGACTAGTAGCCATGTGTTTGTTACGTAAAAGTTAGGCTTGGTTCCTGAGGCTCAGTCCTTAATGGTGATGCGGAGTTTTGAAGCTGATCGCTTGAATTGACGGGGGCACATCGAATGCTATTTTAAACAAGAGAAACGCTCAATATATGGTTTGATGTTTTTCGTGGATGAAACAACGGAAAAAGTACTGACATTGATAAACTCAAATCATTCGGAGCCAGATTTGATCTGAGAATAACATGGTAATCCTAGACAGCGAGAGATATGAGATTGACAAAAGAAACTCTGACCGACTTCGTGAACCAAATGTCCTCCATGGTTGCAAAGACCGGCCCAGACGGGTTGTGCTACGCAAGAATGTGCACTTGTTTAATGATGCATTTGATGATTACGGATTCGGCAGCCAGGTAGGACATGAAATATCATTAATTTCAGGTGGAGTGTGCAGGTTAGTTTTCAGGAGAACGCTACAAATCTCCTCAACGAATTTATAGGGACAGGTGGCGGTGAGGTGGGGAAAATGGATTATCAGACGAAACAACAGATATTATTCATCGATGCTGCTGACGAGATCTACATATTCTGCATTGTTTGTAGTTCACAAAATGAATGGTGGTGTAGGATGCATTCCCGATGCCACAGATAGAAGTGCCTTTCTCTAATCTCTAAATTGTAAAACAAATTTCTCTTCTAGTTCTTCGCTCGGGATACCAGTAGCTCCCTACCGCAGAAGAAATAGTCAAAAAACGACTTTCAGTGTGAACGGTCTGCAGCACGAATAGTTGAGAATGCTTTTTGGATTGTAAAAAGCCCCTGTCACATTAGGACGCTTCCTGCTGCAAATTTTTGGGAGTCCTCAAAGTGTGTTTGTCTATGGAGTCATCATCATGATTCTCGTCGTTATATCCCCATAGAACACGAACAAGGTGCTGGCCTCGCAGCCATATTGCAACGGTCGGAGGAAGCCTGTGCAAACCTTAGTCTCAAGAAGTCGCAAACTGCTCATAAGTCTACTGTGTGCTTGGCTCATAGTGCAGTGAATGGTCAAGTTCAGCCGCCTCCAGATTAACGTGCGACCATAAAGAATTTTGCTTTGCAAAATTCCAAGCGTCTGCTAGGGTCGTTCATAAGAACGGTGGGTTTTGATTCCACATTCATGCCACGTGTTGAAGCTAGCAAACCTGCTTTACAAAGATGAAGCGTTCGTCTGGACACTCGAATTAGATCAAAACATCGACTAAATCATGTTATGCATGACAGTGGCGCAAACTTGCATACGTCTACCAAATCCTGAGGAAAGGTTCACTCTTTCAATCGACACAGGCTATGTGACAATTGGTGCAATTCTGTCTCAACCCGCTAAGGTGACAAAATACGCGATTGGAGTTCAGACAAATGCCGAACAAAAGAATTCCACGACTGAGAATGTATGCTTGTTCATCCTGTGGGAATTAACTCCTTGGTGTTTCGACTACAAGGCGCTATTCTGGTAGATGAAGAGACACCCGCAGGAACACCATCCATGGTGGCATAAGGACCCAAGAACTTAACTTCAATACAGAACAATTAGACGGAACGATTAACATATTTCCTGACGTGTTGTAAAACCCGTCCTTGAACGAACTTATGCCAGACAAAATCATACGTGAGTGTGCCTTCACAGTGAAGCATAGGAATTTAGGGGAAGTTCAGCTATCCCATCTGGTCTGCCCTTTTGTAATCCTTCAAACCTTTTATGGTGCCAATTAGAAAGTTTGCAGTTGAGAAGGTAAAATGTTGAAAATGTGACCTATTTGGGCATTTTGAATTTATTTTAAGCTGACTTGCGTTACTTTTCATGCAGCAAATGGCAAATTGCCAGTAGAGAAAGGGAACATTCTCCAACGGGTCTACGGAAACGGGTGCTGCGAATAACTCCTAATAACACCCTAACGCGTTTTTTGGGAGTTTACGAAATGCTGAAGAGTAAACCTTTGTAATTGGCCCTGAGAAATAAATTCGCGACGTAGACACGGGGCAGTCTATAGAGGTAAACAACTTGCGAGATGGATACACCACGACAACTGACGCGCTTCAATGAAGTCGGGGAACTGCGCTAGTGTCAGAGCTTAAAGGTCCTTGGCATTGGCATGTGAGTCAAACGGGAATAACAAATGTATGTTATTACTGATTAGCAATTATACTTAATGTGGATTAGCCATTCCGCTCCAAGGTGTGAAAAACGAGACCATGGCCAAAAGATTCGAATTCGTGTTAGAAAGTTGTGGAATACCAGAAACCATTATTAATGACCAAGACTCCCGATTTTGGTCGATAGCTTTTCAAACCATATTGAACAAGTGGGGCATCCAGAGACAAACTGTTTCGCCGTAATATTCGCAAACAAACGGCTGGTCTGAGCAGTTTAACCGAACTATGAATATATGGATAAATGCACGAAACTAGCGAGGAAGAGAGCGCGGCCTGAAGTTTACTCACGTATCGTAGCAGCATGTACGAGATCACCAGGCTTTCTCCATTAAAATTACAACTTGACGGATAGTCAAAATTTGCACCCGATGCAAGCTTAACGAAGAAAAGTAATTGAAAACGTCTAGAAGCTCATCACGAAAGGTGAAAAGTAACTGACAGATAGTAAACAGAATTTGTATACTCAAGGAAAAAGCGGAAAACTGAGTCCCGTTTTGGACTAGCAAGAGCAGACTTTTCAGCGTCGGAGAATAAGTCAATATACGAAACAACGACAGTCCGCTAAATGGCTTGGAAAAGTGCGAGCATGCGCAGGGAACCCTGGAAAGTCCCCTAACCTATAACTTCTCTGAAAGGAGTAAACGGCGATACTGACAGAAGAGCCGTAAACCGCTAGATAAGGGACGCCTTACTGCGCCTGTGGTACGCAAGGAAGAATCAGCTTCCAGAAGAAGGATGTGTGGGGAGCTGGAAATTAACTATTGCCTAAAAGCTAAGAATACCGCAAAGTGGGTGCGAGCCGAATCAGGAAAAATAATAACCAGTATGATAAATCGGAGCAATAATTGCTTTATACAACGAGCTGAGACCAGGTCGAGTGCGGTGACTGGTAGCGAGACTCGGCCGAGGAGAATAAATATGGGACTCTTTGATACCGCAATAGATCAAACAAATACGCCAGTAATGGAGCTTGTACTATTGATGCTATGCATAATCAAATATATATATATATATTGGTGGCAGTCTAATAGATTGTCAGAAAGGCAAGCAACAACAACCTCAGCTTGCAATATGGGCTAAACGTAATCATACAGTTCTGCATTTGTGTCTTATGAAAAGCGGAAGAAAGTTTCGTTAATTTGCGCACGCCATTTTATTTCATATTTTAGTTTCGAACTAAGATGTATTATGCAGCCGAAGCTAAACATTTGTGTGCACAGGTCGTCCCCCGGTTTCGACTGCGTGCTATATCTTAAATGTTTCAAGCCAATAGCACACTTTATCTTTTAGTTCCCAACCAGGTAGGCTTGTATACCAACGACAGCATGACAATAAGGCTACGATTTTACAAGCCTTTGCCAGATGGGCGGTTGACTGTTGTTTGGTTTCTTCCAGCCAAATCATGCACGGGCGAATTTGGCGTAATTAGTGGTAGCGATCAAATGACAAATTGGGCGTGACTGAGCAATCTTGATTAGCTCTGCATTCCCTAAAGCACGACTTCTGACTTCAAGTTTCAGGTACGTTGTTGCCACTACACAAAAACAATGCTCTTCATGTACCCATTGTCGAAATTCGACAGCCGGCGCATGTCAGTCACACGAACTGGCTAAGACACCCTTCCATATAGGCAAAACACCCCATCCGTGGCAATCTTAGCATGACCCATTATAAAGAGTGCTACTTACTGACGGCGACACAAGCCTTTCAGACCGATAGCAGCCAAATAGGCCATGTCGATGCGGTGAGAATCTTCATTTATAATGGTACCACCAGCAGAAAAGCAGCTGCCAAGGTTGACACACCCATAAACGAGTTCAAGCTGCATACATTCAAGAATAAGAATGGGAAAGGGCAAACGCCAATCGTGGATTAAGCTAGTAGACTTGGAAGTGGAGATGCTTCTACCGTGCTTAGATGCCTCGATTCCAAACGGTTCAAAATGGCTTTCATATCCTGAGATATTATTGGCATACTCTAAGACAGTCGTTCGCCTACGAGGTAGTAATTCTAAACCAAAATGTTGGTAACCTTCCAAAGCTCTCGATAGGACGTCTACAATTGCAGTAATGAGAAAAAGCGGAGACGTGGGTGTCCCATGTTGCACATAAATAAAGAGTCCGAAAGAGAAAGAAAGCTTGTCATAGACCTAAACCCTCCCCCTAAGAGGCAGATGTTGAGTGCAGGCAGAATAGCGGTATACTTTTCCGGGACTATTTTACTAGCAAGCAACGTTATAGCGCAGGTTAATCAAGTGAGTCAAATACAGCAACGATGTCTTGAAATGCAACCATACTAGGCCTATTTTATAGGTGGCAGTGTTAAAAATATTTGACCGAGCATGAAGTTGATGCACACACGTACGACCAAAGCAGAATTCACCTTGTGTTTCTCGGTGTTACGACTTATGAATCGCGGTTATTTTACGAAGTAGTATGGATTCCAATAGCTTAGTAGGAGCCGATAGGGACTAATCTCCCAGGGGTTAGAGAATGAAGGCCAAGTATTAGTGTTATCTTGCGGATGAAACTGACTACCTCATGATCAAAGCACCTCTCCTTCATGCCAGCATTTGAAGAACAATGAAGTTACATTGCGGTTTCTGGCTGCGCGCTATAATTAGTCAGCATCGTACAAAGTCCATCTACGCCTTGAAACTATGTAGAAATTATTCAACGGCGCAGGCCGCTTGAGCGCAATGATGTGTCAGGATAAGACCGCAGATAATGTGGTGCCTGGTGAGAAGAAAACATGGCACCTAATCCTTAGGCTGTGTGAGTGGCTTGGTTCCATGAGTTTTGCGTCAAGAAAGATGCTATTTCATTGCCGCGTCGTTCTGCTACTATAAAGCTGGAATTACGCCAGTGCCGGTAGGTACATTACAACAAATAGAACGACTGAGAGCCGACTGCACATTGCTCGCAAATTCCCTTAAAGAACAGCCGCACCCATAAAATACTCCGCTAAAACCCAAGGCCTACACTTACTTGTACACCAAGCGCAGGATCTTCTCAGCGATATCTCTGAGATTCCTAATCGGTTACGATACTTGGAGCATCATTATGTTAATTGAAACATGGCCAAAAACCGAGACAACTGATAATGTGGTAGCACTGTCCGGTATGAAAATTTACGAGGCCATTGAACCAGTAGACAAAAATTCAGAGAAACTTCCAATGCCCATAATCAAAGCTACACCGCAGGATTATATTTTGCCAACTAATACCAGAACAGTTAACGCACCATTTGTGATGAATGTATCTTTCAAAAAATTATATATTTGGGATTGTTTGGAAATTATTGAGAATACCTTTAGATCGAAATGTGGACGAGAGGATTGTCCTGTACTCCCAGCCGCGCATTTCGGTTGCAGACGTTTCTTTACCAAACTAGGTAACATCTTCAGTGCGACTATTCAGTCCTGATTCGCGGTCTCGCAAACCAATGTCAGATCCGAGTGACTATTGATTGTTGCCTGCTTCGAATGTTAGCTTTCGATCTGTTCACGTGAGACGGTCGAGTGGTCACCTCTTCTCCTTGTCGATCTGGTGCCTAATGCTGACTTAATCTGCAGAGCTTCATAGACACCCTCCAGCTCCAGGTGTTTGTTGATTGAGTTCCGGCCAGAATGCCAGGCCTCGAGGAACTCACGCGCTCTGCGGTTTCTCGCTCTTCCAACTAATTCAACGTTCTCCAGATCGACATGATGGTTCTCGGCATCCATGTGTACTGACATTAGGGCCTTCTCATCGTGGCTGCGGATGGCCAGACTATGTTCCTGCAGTCTTGTGCGAAGTTTTCTTCAAGTCAGGCCTACATAGTACTTGTCATAATTCTGACAGGAAATTTTGTAAACAATACATTGACGATTCTTTCTTAGAGAGTTTGTCACTCACCTTAAAGAGTTTTCTTCTTATGGTTTCCGTTGCTTCATGTGCAACAGTTTACCAGTGAGGCATTAGAAGCCTTTCTGCCATTTCAGAAACCCCATGGATGTAAGGTAGGATAATCGTTCTTCTTGCTGTTGCACATGTAGTTGCGGGTTGTGACTGGCTCTTCGACATCAGGCAGCGTAGAATAAAGCTTCTAGTGTACGAATTTCGCTGAAACATGCTAAATACGTGGTCATCCTCCGCCTTTCTCAGGTGCGGCGTGCTACAATGTGTCTGGGCTCGTTTGAAAATCGTCCTCACGCAACTTCGCTTGTATGTGGTCGGATGGTTACTGCGATAGTTTTAGATCTGATCGGTGTGGGTCGCTTTCCGATTGACAGTTGTTTCCATTGACCCAGAAGCACGTCTTCTCACGAGCACGTCCAAGAATGGCAATTGATCATTGTTCTCTTCCTCTTTGGTGAAATGGATGCCGGAAAATATATTGCTGATTAGTTGATGTGTTTCTTGTAGTCTGGGGCTTTTGAGGATGACAAAAGTATCGTCTACGTAACGTACCCAAAGTTTAGGCTCCAACATTGGCAATGCCTTCTGTTCTAAGCTTTGCATCACTGCTTCCGCTACCAGTCCAGAGATTGGCGAATACATTGGCGTACCCGTTATCTGTTTGTGCATTTGACCATTGAAAGTGAAATGTGTGGTGAGACAGAAATCAAGCAACTTCATCATTTGTGTGGCTTTAATTCGGTTGCTGGTATTTAAAGCTCCGTGTTGTTCAAGCAGTGTCATCATTGTTTGTCTCATCAGCGCCGTGTCAATTGATGTGAACAAAGCTGTAACGTCCACGGAGACCATTATCTCTTCACTTTCCATTGTTATTTCCTTGAGTCTTTCAAGGAATTGTTCTGCTGACTGGATTGAGTGCTCTGAGCCTGCGGTTAAGTGTTTCAACCGTTTCCAAATTTCCTTAAACAGCTTGTAATTTGGTGCCCCGGTTAATGACACGATAGGGCGAAGCGGTACCCCATTTTTGTGTAGTTTAGGTAGGCCGTAGAACCGTGGCAGCACGGAATCCTCGGGTTTCATCTTGCTCTGTTCTAACTTCGTGAGCTATCCCATTTGTTCCAGTCTTTGAACATTTTTGTAGACCTTGCTTTCCAGACGTTTGGTAGCGTCTTCACTTATCGGCTGGTAGGTGTTAACATCTCCGAGCAGTTCTTGTGCTTTCTTCATGTAGTCAAATTTGTCCATTATTACAGTAAGACCTCCCATGTCGGCCGGTAACATAACAATATCTTTGTCTTTTCTGAGGTTTGTCAGTGCCTTTCGTTCGATTACACTGAATATATTGGTTTCCAATTTGTGACTCAGAGCGGGGATGTTGCTGTGTCTAACTGCATGTTGGGCTTCAGTTGTGATGTTTGATGTGGTCAGCGTTGATTCAAGTGCGGCAAGGAAATCAACGGGATTGGAATCTTTGTAAATGACTTGTAAAACTTGGAGCAGGAAACTGTCCCAACCGATTGGAGCCACACCGTCATAGTCTCAATTTTCATGGGAGGCTCACGACCGCAATGCGGCAAACATAGAGGAATCAGTCTGATCTCCATCGCCTCCAAATTGCTTGCCTGTCATCCTTCACAGACTGACTGACACTCGTGAAACCAGATTCGTGAAGAGCAAGCTGGATTTCGTCGAGGTCGTGGCTGCATTGACCACATCTTCACCATGCGTCAGTTGTTGGAGCACCGTCACACATATTGGCCGCCCATCGTAGTCGTGTTTCTGGACAACAAATGTGCCTTTGACTCGGTTGTTCGATGTGCCCTTTGGAATTGTCTACTCAGGAAAAGGGTACCTGAGAAATATGTAAATATTATTGGATCATTATATGCGCGTAGCTCGGGCAGAGTGAGGGCTTACGGCAAGTTGTCGTCGCCCTTTAATATCTCCAGCGGCGTGAGACAAGGATGCCCGCTGTCACCTTTCCTCTTCAACTTCGATGTTGATGAAGTCATGGAAACCGCGTTCAAGGACACGACTTAGAAGGTGTGGAGCTGTAACCAGGAGAACGACTTCTTGACTTAGAGTATGCTGATGATATTGCCCTAATCTGTGGCAGCTCACAAACGTGCCAAGCGGCACTGGACAGATTAGCACTAGCTGTCCGTCACTTCGGGCTTTGCATTGCACCCTCGAAGTGCAAAGCGTTCCTCCAAGATTGATCTGGACCGCCTCCTACGCTGACCGTTGGTGGGGATAGGCTAAAAGTCCTTCAAAAATTCAACTCTCTGGAAAGTTGTATCAGCGCCCGTGGGATTGAGGATAAGATCACGAACCGCATAGCAAAAGGTCGGGGCGCTTTTGCTAACCTTCGCCACTTATGGCGCCGGTGCGACATCACTCTTGCCCAGAAGGGTAGAGTGTACAATGCATCAGTACGTTCGACCCTACTGTACGGTTGTGAAACCTGGCCGTTTAAAGCAGCGGACCTGAAGAGGCTAGTTACGTTCGACCACCGGTGCCTTCGTAAGTTAGCTCACATCTGGTGGAAACACCGTGTGAGCAACGAGCGAGTTCGACGCCTTGTTTACGGCACAAGTAACGGAAATGAACCGCTCAGCACCGTCATTTCACGCACCAGGCTCCGATGGCTCGGCCACGTGTTACGCATGCCAGCCCACTTATACCGCGAAGTGCGTTGTTTGCGCGCCGCGGGTGTGGATGGAAGAAGAGGAGGGGTGGCCAAGCGATGACTTGGTCCAGAAGAATGAAGGCCCTCACTTCTGAGCTGGCCACTGTTGGAGCGTCTCGGCTCACTGGTAGGGGTCCGAAAGACGATGAACACGTTTGGTTGGACACACTTGCTGATATGGCTAGAATACGACCTCAGTGGCGTTCGTGCTGTGAGTTTATTTGTCCCACTCCATCCCTCTTAGCCTCTCCCTCCAACCACGATCTCATTATTTAGTTTTATGTAATTTTGCATAGTAATTTATTTGTGTACAGCAGCCGGCTGGTAGCTTACCGGAACGATGCCCATCCGTTACCGTTAGCTCAGCCGGCTTGCACCAGTTGCTTTTTTTCTCTTTTTTTTCTAGCATTGCGGCACAGTAGCTGAGGAGCTCCCCACCTCCAGCTAACGTGTATGATGATGATGATGATGATGACCATGATGAAGGACAAACTCACTAAGAAAGAAACATCGGTTGTAGATTATAAAATTTCCTGCCAGAATTATGACAAGTACTATGTAGGCCTGACTTGAAGAAAACTTCGCACAAGACTGCAGGAACATAGTCTGGCAATCCGCAGCCACGATGAGAAGGCCCTAATGTCAGTACACATGGATGCCGAGAACCATCATGTCGATCTGGAGAACGTTGAATTAGTTGGAAGAGCGAGAAACCGCAGAGCGCGTGAGTTCCTCGAGGCCTGGCATTCTGGCCGGAACTCAATCAACAAACACCTGGAGCTGGAGGGTGTCTATGAAGCTCTGCAGATTAAGTCAGCATTAGGCACCAGATCGACAAGGAGAAGAGGTGACCACTCGACCGTCTCACGTGAACAGATCGAAAGCTAACATTCGAAGCAGGCAACAATCAATAGTCACTCGGATCTGACATTGGTTTGCGAGACCGCGAATCAGGACTGAATAGTCGCACTGAAGATGTTACCTAGTTTGGTAAAGAAACGTCTGCAACCGAAATGCGCGGCTCGGAGAAAAATAGAATCCTCTAATTTTGGATTGTCTTTTGGCAAGCATCGATCATAAACTCAGCAGTTTCAAGTTCATGTGCAATGCAAAATACCGAAATGAGAACCATAAATTTTTCGCATCATCACATGCTACGACCTTTTATCCCAGCATGTCAGTGACATGACATGATTGTTCCACACCGAAGACCTAGCTGTAATTCATAAGTAAGTGCACTCGAATTGTTACACATGATCAGAGACGAGAGTTCGCGCTGAGTATAAATCAGCTTCTTTCGAATGTAACCGAACTCGATTATAAATGTAAGTGCGCAATGCAGCGTGACGACGCGTGATACTTGGTCTTATACGTATCCTAACATAACTGCTGCACGCAAGTGATCGAGTAAGACGAAACCACATTTTTGAAAAAGTTGGCGAAACGTTTTAGCACTAACGACAGACTGCTGTATAAGTATGTCAACGAACTTCGTAAGGTGCGGCAAGTAAATCCTTCACGTCGGACATGCACTAGCCCATATAGAAAGGCCAAAGAAGCAGCAGCCACATTACGGATACATTATGCCCCTAATTTCAGAGGGAGTTACAATCAGGTTATCCACCAGATTTGTTGTCACGCCGCCAGACCCTACCTCTGTATCTGTTACACTAAAGCTATTTTACGACAAATCAAACATCTGCGAAACCAAAGCTATTTTTGTCGGCGTCATTCGCCTAGAAAGCCTTGAAAGCGACATTAAGACGACTTTTAAATTCTGTGTATCATTTCTTTTAGTGCTGGTTATATTAGAAACGCGTTCATGGTATGTGAAATTTTGACATAAAAGCTTCGATTTACGAAGGCGGATTCAGTACTATACCCTAAAACTACCGCGAAATATCTGGTTTTCTTATGAACAATGAACAATGAATTTATACGGTTTAAATAGCGTTGCTTTACAAGTTCCGTTGGATAGTTGCAGGGGATATCAACATAACATTAATGATGATATGGATAGTAAAATAGTTAATACTTCAATATGAAAATAAGAACTTATCGTTTGCTTCGCTGCAGTCCTGCGATCCTCTTAGATTCACAGCATCCACAGTTAACAACAAATAACTTCATGGTAAACTCCAGGTGTAGGATGGAGACGTAGTGTTAAGTAACAAAGTGTAAGTGGATGAGTGCATCGTCCAACCGTCTTTTAAATACTGTTAGCGTCGGTGCAGAGACGACCGATTCTGGGAGAGCATTCCACGGGTGACAGACACGGATGGAAAAGAAATTTCTGCGGCACTGCAGACGACTGTATTGTTCCCGAGTTTTAATGAGTGGCCCCTCAGGTTTGTATTGCTGCTGAGTTGCAATACATGGCAGCACACATGATGTGGGCCTAGCAGAATCAAGTATGCCATAATCAGGTCGCCTCGTAGTCTGCGATAGCTTCCACTGAACAATCCAAGTCGTCGCAGCCTCTCCTGGTAGGAAAGATTGCGCATTCCAATTACGTGCTTAGATGCCCGGATTTGTGGCTGCTCCAGTGCATTAAGGTCATGTGTCAGCCATGAATTGCATATTCGACATGGGGGCGAACATATGCACCAAGCATTTGTCGAAATATGGAGCCGTTTATTCTTTCAAAATATATCGTTTCCTAAAAGCTACTGTGTTACTGGGAAAATTGCACAATTATCACTCCAGAGCAGCATGGCTTCCTGAGAAAGTTATTGAATACCGCGAATTTCTTAATCGCACGGTATAGTTGAACCGAATCTACCGACGTTGGAGAGAATTTAGACGTGGTCCACTTGCTTTTTCCGAGGCATTTTTGTTCTAAGTCAACGAATCCCAAGCTTCAGTATATAGACATCGGTGACCTATAGTTGAGCTAAATCATCGACTTTCTCCTTCAATTACAAATAGTGGTTAAAGTTTGGAGCTTGTTACCTAACCCCATACAACTACACCATTTCCCGGCCAAGTTGTCCTCATGGGCAGCAGAAATACTCTGAGGAAGCATTCAACATGGGTCTACTCAATTAATTTGTTCCGTGCGTAGGAGTTGAAGCGTCCCACCTGCACCCCTATGACTTAGTGCGTCTGAGGTCCAATTGGCTGATGGCGACGGGCTATACACTCACACCTACACACCTGCACTAGTGACTGGCGTACGCACGGAACAAATTAATTGAGTAGACTCATGTTGAATGCCCCTCAGATTATTTCTGTTGCCCAAGGGGACAACTTGGCCGGGAAATGGTATAGAGTGTAGGAAGTCTCAGGGCTCTGTTCTAAGGGCACGTTTATTTTTTGGGATTTTTTAATTACCTTGCACAAACAGTCAATACAAGTTTCATAATGTCTGCTGAAGACATCAAGACACGGCGCATGATTCCGGCGGAAACTGATTACAATATGTGTATTATGCCCATTCAAGATTAGAAGAAGAGGAGTTGCTGACTGCAGAGCAGTATCTAAAAACGATTTCTCCGCAGCAACTCCTCTTCTTCTAATGATTAGCATTTGTTTACGGTGACTTAGATATGTCACATCAGTGGTCAGCAACCAATAAGCTGCAGTTCAACGTAAGCAAAAGACACCACAGTGCATTCCCCCAAATGCTATGAACGCCAGCATCCCAAATATATGTTGTGGAAAGCCATCAGGGCGTGCTGTTTCTGCATAGGTTGGGTTGTTCTCAGCAATCGGAAAAATCATTAAAGGACTGAGACTAACACGCAAGATTGTTACTTCAAACGTTCGGACCAATATACATATTTTCCTACAGATAATCAGGGCGTATGTTCGCCCCTATGTCGAATACGCAATTCAAGCCTTGCACATATGGATAAGGAGCGACTTCAACGCAATGGACCAACTACAACCCCGGGCTGACAACTACGTCATTAGAATATACAAGCTCCCATTCAAGTAAAACTCGAAATGTTTGGGAATATTCAATGGACAATATCCCAGAAAACGTGATCTGATGGTTTATATTCTGCGCGATACAAAACATGTAGACCGTGTCTTACAGCGATATAGCAGCACATACGAGAGTTCACTCCTTGAAAATATTAGAACAGATCGGTCGTCTGGAGTGCTTTATAAATCTTTTTGTATCCGACTGTGTCACGCGTGGAACGCTCTCCTTGACTCTGTTGTCACTGCAAATACACTAACCATTTTTAAGGTGATTGGATGATGTACAGTCACGTAAATTTGGTTACTTATCATTACCCCATCGTCCTACTCCCGGAAAATAACTTGTATTTATATTTTTCTTTTGATGGAACTGAGTAACAACATGACTTCAGAACAACTGCATTAAAATTGAGAAGTCACTTTATTTGACAGTAAGGATACTTAAGTTTTCAGTCACATTTTTCGATAACCATGCCAACCACCCAATAAGGCATATAAATCAGTGCTACATGCGCGTATATAAGTCAAGGTTCATTGTTCGAACAGGGACGGTCTTTCAACTGACGTATTTTAAGACATCTTACAAAAGCATTGTGAAAACGAAGAACAAATGATGAGTTAGTTTCCGAGAATCTTCTGATTCGCGTTACTTCTCCTATCCTCTGAGAGCTGAGGAGGATGTGAAGACTGAGGAGCCGTTAATAAATGCATGGAAGAATACACATAGAAAATGTAAGGTATACTGAGTGATGTCAACAAAATAAAACTGTTTACAAGAACAGAGGAATTGAGAAAAGTGGAGTGAAACAGCACGAAGCACCTAAATTTGCTTTTTTACACCACCTATTTGATGAAAATTTATAACATAGCTTAAAAGCTGGAAGGACAAAAATACTTCAACTATACGGGTTGCTGAAGAGCCATAAATGTAGCAAACTGTTTAGATCAATCTTGTCAATGTCCAACTCGGCAAAACATAGGCTTGCTCCTTGTCTATTAGAAGTTTATTCGCCGTTAAAGCGGAAGACCACTCCACACCGTCTGAAGAACTATTTGAGATCACCGAGGTTTTGGAAGAATTAAACTTATCTGATGAAATAATGGCCTCATTGGACCTTCCATGGTTTTTCACCAATGTTCCGCTACATGAAACAACCGATTATGCGGGTGATTTGGCAGAGTGCTCCAATTTAACTTCCAATATCAGTCGAATTATTGAAGGATAGCCTAATACTATGCACTGAGAATACCGGTTTCCATTTCCAAAACATTGCTTATAATGAGATAGCTGGGGTAGCAATGTGTAGTCCGTTGGGCCCGATGTTGGCATATGTCTTCCTGTTGATGATTGCAACAAAGTTGAGTTTATGAATATCACTATTTTTCTACTATAAGCTGTATGTGGATGATATTTTGATGTTTACTTCACAGAAGGGACCATCGCACCTCTGGCCGATCGCCTGGATAAGGTGCACACAAATCTGGAAATAGCCAGCAAAATGGAAATACAACTGCCTCCTATAGCTGGACGTGTTGATTTGCCGAATAGCAGATACGTCCATCAAAAGGAAGTTAAACGAAAGCCAACTTGGTCAGGGCAGTGCCTGCAATTTACTGCCTTCTCCATAATGCGATACAAGCGGACTTAAATCAAGACGATATTCAACCGCACAAGACAAATATAGACCAGCGACAGGTGATGAGATAAACTCGCTCATGATTACGAGGATTAAAAATGGCCATCCAAGAAGATTCATCGACAAACAAATTCAGACGAGGGTACTGGGACAGAAAGTGTCAACAGTTGCTATAAATAAGGTCTACATCAAGCTACCATTTAAGGGTGATTTTGCCGATATGAGGACAATTAAAAGCGCAAATTTTCCGCCGTCTAGATGACTTATTATACTGCTGAAATGTTCTTAACAAATGAACAAATGTAATACCTGTTTCCCATGACAGAAAAACCACCATTGACGCCAAGTCACATGGTATTTACAAATTTATTTGTGGTTGTGGTACACGCTACACCAGCCGTAAGAACAGTTGGTTAAACTCCAGAATAAGGGAATTGTACCTAAATGGCTATAGCGACAAATCAAACAGTCCTCCGTTGCTCTTGTCACATGTACACCTAGGCCACCCGCTTCATCCATAGATAGGCAAATAGTGACCATCTGTCATCCGTTTGATCCGGCCACAATGTTTACATTGTGTTAGAGAATGCGAACGCTTGTTTCCTAAGTTTTGCAGTGACAGTCGCGATCAGCTTGCAACCTATGTGTAGAAACAGTTTTCCGTATGAGAACGGCTGCTATGGTCCTAGTTGTGTCATGCCTGTCCTTTACTCTATTCTAACTTGTTCCGGTCTCAACCAACATATAGTTCATATTATAGTTTTGGCACTGGAGAGAGAAAATACAAAATATTGACATCCGCCATTGCTCATTTTTAACGGATTTGTTCAATTTACAAAATGCATCTACCCGTTTTTAAATTGCAATATATACGCTATTAATAAACTGATAATTTTTGTAAAAGTAAGCTTTTCATAAAGCTAGGTACTCTCTGTGTTACATGCATCGCTCACTCTTTGCTACCAAAGTTTACATACTGTTTTTAGTAGTTTATATAACTTATGGAAATTTAATAGCGTAGATATGAAAGCACATTGCGTGGCGAAGCCGTAGTCGGTATTTGAGAAATTCCTGGACAAAAACTTTGCCAGCAGAAATATCGCGATTACTCCCCTAAGATATTTTAGATGCAGCTACGATTAGGTAACACTTCTTGCCGCTTCCATTCAGCATTCAGCGTTTAGCAGTGGCTTTACAATGAACGTTCATCTGTCAACTGGATTCAGTCTGCGAGTAGCATAGCTGTAGGAAGAAACAAGGTTCTGTGCATTTAATTGAACCAACGTTTTATAATAACTCTTTTGCTAGGACGTAGTAACGAAGTAAGCAATTTTATTCGCCAGCCTTTAAGAAACACAGAACGACTACTTTAGAAGCAGTGTTTGTCGAAACAGTGAGAGGTGAAACCGATTCACGTGACACAGGCTATAATATGTGAATTGCTGAGTTACTGATTTGCCAGGGCTAAAATAACAAATACGAACACTTTATGGATGAGCTGGAAACTTAAATCACAACCATGCATCCGACGTTCGTCCTAATATTCCAGTTAGTAATCGTGTGGATTTTATGCGCTTTTAACCATAACAACTGCTCTAGCGTCAGGCCGATGAGCCGGTTGAAGTGCAAGTATTTTAAAGGACGTTGGAGTTAGAGTTTGCAGGGATATTTCTGATTCACCAAAATAGCTAAGAAACATTTTCATACTGAGTTGTCAAGAATATTAGAGAAGTAATAAATCAATAAACGGTCGCAGTTAGCGTCAGCGTCAGTTCCAATGCGTTACAGAGGTTTCATGCACTTGCATTATGTTAAAGAAATATGTCCAGCTGCAGGGGTTAAGAGTTATAAGGCAGCAGCATAAGAATAATCGATGTGTGTAGATATCGGGATATTTTCATGACACTAGAAATTGCTTTCTTTATTGAGCACTTTTCATGGTGGTGCACTTTTTCTGTCCTTGTGTTACGTGTATTGTTTCGCTTAGTGCGTCAATGATATGTTGTGGCTGAAAGAATGAAGTAAACAGAAAAATATAAAGTTATGTATAGTCGGTCGATCATTCAGCATGGAAACTTAAGTTAAAGCTTAGTCCAAAATTTGTAGCTTGTTTTATATGATTGTTTTTAATTACTGTGACCAACTTCCAGATTGATTAGCATTCGCCGCGCATTAAGAACATGCAGTTTGACCATAAGAATATCATACATTTATCTTTTTCATAAATAATGCAATTAATTGGTAGGTGAAGAAGAAGAGATCAATCTGTTAACGGAGCTCAAGCTATATTCCAATTCTGTTTACATGCTGTGATCAGCAAGTGTTAGGAAGTAGTTACGGTTAGAAGAGTGCATTTCTCTAACAGCAGTACTCTAATTACCGACACAGAGTAAAATGTGAACCTAACAGAACTAGGAAGTTTGGAGCCAATTGGACACAACAGCCCCGAAAAGACTATGGCCGGATAAGAGGAGAGTAGAGGATGAACCAAGGAGGAAAGAAAGCACTTTGTTTTGTTGCCAATTTTCAATTCCCTGGGGCATGCGCATCACGAGTTTGGTATGATCGAATAAGCATATAGGAGGAAAAGGATCACACAGTGGAAAAACACACACTGCTTTTTCTTCACTTCAAAACAGTTGTAAATATAAAGGCCGTAAAGAAAGCATGGCCAATTAAAGTGAGAACATTGAACTGCAAGTGATGTTTCTAATATCTACACTGTTTATGTGCTAAATACATCGATTTCAAATACCCCATCTGTAATACACACTGATGAGAACTGCATCGGTCAAGATTGTTACTACCAGTGCAGTCCAAAAATTTACCGAAGTTAACGGACCCTGCTGCCGGTGTAAGGAAACTCAACGTACTCGTAGTTTTATCCGTTTTATTTTCCCATTGGTGTATACAAACAACATACAGCTGAGCAATACATATCCGATGCGCCCTTATTTCTATCCAAGGTAATGATGATAGACAGTGATGGCGGACCCTCCCGTAGTCTGTAAACTAGCTCCGAACAGACAAGTTTAGGAGAATGGGTACTAATGTCAACTAGGCCTTTAATTTTAGGAATACCATAGGCATCTTTAGGAGCGTTTTCTCGCTTTTAGTATTTTACTTTCCTATTAACTGCACCAAGTTTATTGCAAATGAGTTTTTTACTATTTAGAGTTTCGTTGGCCTTGAAAAATATGATACTTGAAAATTTCTGGCTACGCCCAGTCCATTCTCATCATACCCTCTTTTTCAGGCGTAGACATGTAATTAACGTTTTCAGTATTTTTTAGACAATGGGTTGTATTTGTGATTACATCTTTTAAACGTTTACTTGTTTTGCTGATGGTAAATTTCATCACATTTTTGTAACCTCGGCAACATTCGCCAGTAGAACTATTTAGTATTTTATTCATTTGTAACCAAGGATACCTTTATTACCAGAAACAGATTTAAACAGGTATCGCACAATGAGATGTTAAAAGAGTCTATTAACTTCCTGCTTTCAGTAAAGCTGTTGCTTAATGCAGCTGGAAAGCATTTTCTCAAATGTCTCGGTGGTGTTCACATGGCATTTACTCACAGTATTATGTTTCGCTTGCTCAAGAACTTTAGCCTGTTTTTGTAAACGCTTCATTTAAATTAATTCCTTAGCAATTAACCCAGCGGATTTAATTCGGGTGACTGTGCTGGTCAGTTAAAATGTGCACCGCTACCGATCCAAAGTTGAACGAATTTCACGCTGAAATAGTCATGCACCGTGTGAGCATAAGGAGATGCTGTACCATGCAGTTGACAAAAGTTGTGTTGGGAAAGTTAGAGGCCTCCGAATTCGGTGGCATACATTTATAAAGCTTTTACCGCAAAACTAGGAAATGTTAGGGTTGTGTAATAAAAAACAGCTCACTGGTCACAACCATGGAATTGAAAACGACCTAACCACTTTTTTACCGGTTAAGTATGCCTAAAATGTGAGCTTGTCTCTTTGCTGAATTCTTGAAGCTGTGCATTGGCGCGGATTAGATCTAGTTCAGAATTGATGTTCCTCTGTTGCATGCAAAGGAAAGCTGACTCAGTGATGAATATCATGGAGTGAAGGATCATATGATTCAAAAACTAACGGCAAAATGCATTCCGTTTATCTGCATCGTTCGGGTTCAGTACCTGAGTCAGAAGTGCCTGAAGTCTCCGAACTTTCCCTCCTGGATAATCACTTGAACAGCGCCTCAGCTGTTTTCAAAATGCTGATCATTTCTACATATGTCGAATTCGTGCATTTTAAATATTTTACGTACGACAATGTAAACTGGAAAGTCCTCCGTGACAAATCGAGGTCATCCAGATTTCCTGACTTTGTACACACTCCAACTGTAGTGGATCTCTTTCATCAAATTAAGGTCTTGACAGCCGTTCTCGGATGACATTCCAGCGTTGCGAGTGTTATATCTTCACGCACATTCGGGAGCGTTTAATCTGCATTCACCATAAAGCCAAAAACTATGAACGTGCTTATCATCAGGCACACAACGGGAAGCCTGTTGTATGATAATCACCGAAGGGAGTGTAAACTCGAGTTCCGCCGCTGAGACAGCGAACAAATAAAAAGGCTAAAATTGTCACCGCTTCTATTGTCACACCAAAATGTTCTAAAGGCAACAGAGAGACCAGAAGCTTTCGACCGTTTAACTGATGTCTTGTCTTTTGCTCATCCCTCAACAAGCTTCCGCGTCGTGGAATGTGGAATCACCCGACTCATTTGCTGTGCTGCCCATAATTTTGTATGCAACACTAAAGGCTTGAGCGATGTCAACGGCTATCACGTGCAAATGTGCGCACGTCAATCATAGATGTCAGTTGTGTGCGAGTTTGCACTGAAACATATTTGCCGATCGGATTTTTGGACAACTGTTGTAAGCGCTCGGGCAATTGGCAAGGTGTGCAGTGTGCGGAAATGCAATATCCGAACATGGCTGGATTACTGGATCAATCTAAATATATTCCTGGTGGTAGGCTTTGCTGAGATTGCAAGCTATTTTGCGAATTACTGATTCTTTCCGGTAATCTCGTTGTTGCATAGGGTTCGCTGCAAAGTTTATGAATCATAATATTCAGCGGAGCTAGACAAGTGCATTTATTACAATTTGTGTCAAATGACCATGCTCTCTTTACAACCAATTTGTTTTAACTGGTCCAGCTTCCAATACTTTTGTGGTTTAGTAGGAGTGCACAACGAATGCACACCAACTTTTATAACGGATCAACTAGCTTAGACATATGAATCCAGCGGCAACTAGCAGTCCACTTCACTGGCAGCGCAACTGCTACCATCAAAGTCTGTCTTCTAATATTGTAGAACAGCTCCGGCGGATGTGTAGGACAGCAGCAACACTAAGCTAGCTAACACCATTGAGTGGTCACTCACTGTCAGATGCTTCAGGACCTAAAATATATAAACCTTTCTCGCAACACGTTAGCAGTAGATCCATGCACGATGAAGCGGACGAATGTTAAAAGCTTCGATTGTTTAGCGAGTTGTGCTGGTCCAATTGCAAATACCGTTTCCACAAACTGCGCCTCAATTGCATAGTGCCCGGGGTGAAGTTGAACTTTAGACCACCGTATTTGAGGGACGTTAGGATCGCCCAAAAGCAGGAAGTGGGGCCGATATATGTAGTTTCTGACTTGCAGTAACCAATCCAAGTACAATCTTCGCAGGCTGTTATTAGCCGCACCGTAAACAGTTCACATTTTCTCGGGCGGATTGAGCACCATCACTGTACGCAAAAACCAGCTTCGCTGCGCTAGTTGTGTACTAATCTTCCGCACGGTAAAACATAATATATATATATATAGTTACGTCGCCTTGATCGTTCGATTGTCACACTGAAATCACGAGTAGCCACTTATCTGGACTTCCTCTCTAGTGACCTTAGGATTTAACCAGATTTCGGTCGGTCCTACTAAGTCCGGCCGACGTGAGGCAATTAATGGAGGAACAACATCACTTTTTTTTACTAAACTTCAATTCTTTGTGAATGATACTTGCAGTCCGCGTTAGGAACCGACGGACGCGCACGAAGTAGCATTGACCTGTTGATCCGGGTTCAGCGGACCCGGAGAAGTACCCAAAATATACGACGCGGTGCTTACTTTCTCGACTATCATTCCTCCGCTGCAACTCCATGAAAACAAAATTAGGATTCCCTATGTACGACGGATCCAACCCGGGAGGTATATGCATAATTGGACTACAATGCCATTTGGGGCGGTATATTATCATCCGTCGACTCGTTTCATTAACAAACTTGACCCGCGTGGTCCACGACTTCTCCTCCTCTCTCTTACCAAAACGGGTGATTTGCTTTAGAAGCTGCACTAGTCCATTCACATAGACAGCAATATGAAGCAGACTCTGAAGATAATCCACCTCGTGGCCATTACGAACCTAAAGACTAGTAGTGGTCCACGCAGCGGGTAAAATACCATTTGGTTACGACGCTACTGGTTGCTGGCAATTATCCTCTAATACTATCTTCGATGCATTCTACGTTAGACTACATCGCCTGCGGTATCGCACAATAGCATGTTAGTGTTTGTAGGATGCAACACATGCACGCTAGCTAAGGCTTTAACAACAGGTGGACATCGCTCTGTAGAGCCTGCAGGCGGTAGGCAGGTGAGCTCGTTCAAAAATATATATGGGGCTGGGTTTCCGCTTTCTTGGGCCAATTCACGCTGCTCCAACCGATGGAAACATGCATCCGTTTTCTAGACCCCCCATGGCTTCTCCGTTGTTCTTGACCGCACACATACATCAGCTGAGTTTCCAGGAACTGATGAACATCAATCTGGATGCCCTGCATCCAGTGGACAGTTGTGCTCGTTTGATATTGGAGGCAACTGGGATAATGCTTGACTACAAGAAACCACGGAACTCCTTTTTACGGAAAGCTTTGCCCAGCTTGTTTGCTCGCTCGGATTCTCGGTTGTTTGCGACCACAAACGTTGCTTGACATTTTGTGCTTAACATTTGGACAAAGTCAAGCTGAATTTCACACAGCAGTTTAAAACGATATAAAGACAAACCTATACACGAAATTTGGAAACTCACATGGTATATAAGACATGTAACAGCGTTGGTCTAAGGCCAACTATTTTGTAACACTGTCAAAGGGAGTCATTTTTGTCATTACGGAAATCTTAGCAGATGTGACGGTAAATATGATAAATCGACGATAACTACACAATACAAATACCACAGTAAAATGAACAGACAAGACACTTATACCAAACAAACAAATTCAGAATAATAATATTAACCAGATTTGACAAGAACAATCAAGAATGCTGCAATGCAAAAGGAACGATGCAATTTTGTTTGTCAAACTTAGCGAGAAAATCCGTCCTCCAAGCGCTATCGGCAGAACCGGTGCAGCGTTGGTAGATGTGTGGCATGCGCTCCCGTTCAATTTACTATCTGCGTGCTTAGGTGCTGAGTTCCGTTATTTGATGAGATCGACCTTCTATATTAGTGAATACTTAGTATATTCTTTAATTTTATTCTATTCCAGTAGTTCCTCCATCTGTCTGCGCTTTGCTTTTACCACTGTTTGCAGTCTTATGAATAAGCTTGATAAACTATGTCGATTCCTTCCATCGAAGCAGCCATAGTGTGGGACACACAGACTTTGTTGTATTATGTTGTTGCATCGGTTGTGATAGATTATCGACTTCTTGAGTTGGTGTTCTCTGGTTCGTCCTGTCTTCACTGTGTGAAAGACTTGTGAGCGCCACGAAATCGGCCACGTTCTCTGTAAGAATCTTTGGCGCACGATTCACTTCAGGGGGAGATGAGCCACAAATGCGTGCCTTTTATCATACCCAGTAAATCTATTTTCGGGTTGCCTGCCACGTCCCTGAAACCATATGAGAAGCGTCATGTTGTATTTGTAGGCAATCTCGGGTGTCCCTGGATACGATCATGTTAAGTTCACCCACCAGCTAATATTGTAACGCTCAAGCGAAGTTCGCCGCAATGACATTTAAAACACGCGCGGCACAACCGTTATGCCAACTGACGCGCATAAGACTACGCTAAACTCTCGTGCCTAGTCCTGACATTAACAGGCTGCGAACAAGATTTCTCACGCCTACAGATCATACAGCGCCTGGCAGCAAGCGACAACTTAGTGCACGTAGCCAGAATGTAACTATCTGTATTGCATTCGCTTTCACTGGACCCAGTATAAAAATATTTGATTTAAAATAAACTAACTAGATTTTCGAGTCAGGAGAATTCCTCTGTGCTATTGCCATCTTTTTGGTTGTGCCACTGAAGTGTTGGTAGGTTTGACCAATCATGCTTAAATTGTTTGAATACGACTAAGGCTAGATAGTTTAGCAGCGTCGAAAACTGTGACACACATTCATTCCAACTCGCCCTTCCAACGTCTACGAGGCAAAATATTTGCAATTTTACAAAAAGTAGCAAGTCTCGGATTTTAATTAAACAGTCCACAATATTTGTAGCGCCCGCATATAAGAGAACCCATTCTTACTTGAAGCGGTGCATGAAATTTGCTGGTGATATACAAGTGCTATAAGACAAGGATGAACAAGCTCTTATATCCAGCACTTTGCGTTTTCTTTAAATTTGTGGCAAGAGTCACTACGCTATCCACAACCTATTATTTGTCAGCACAGAGTTCGTCGTGTACAATTTTATCGAACTCGACCATGTATATTACGGTGCAGAAATATTGCCTCAACTACTCGTCTACCTTGACAGCAACAACCATGTTGTGCGTGGCCGACAACACCCATATCATAGCGCATGTTGTGAATAGATTTCTTGACAAACCACTGTCCTGGTTTCGTTACCGAGTGACTGGGGATGCTAAGTAACAATGTCCATTCCGAATCGCAGTGACCCTATCAAAGTGGACAACTATAAGTCAATTTCTCTGACATCTATTTGGGTCAATAAGATAGTGAAGTTAGGTTTCTAAAGACGCACGAATAAAGGTTTAATAACCTCGCAAGTCACGGTTACCCTAAACCGCTCTTAACTTGCCAAATCAATTGTGACAAGAAATGAATGGTTGTAAGATAATGACTAAGCGATATCTATCGAGCTGGTCCACTTTGGTTTACACAATACTTTCGACAAATTGAACCATGAAGCTGTTCTCGACAAGTTAAAATTATAGGGTATTTGTGGACCGGTTGCATTCTGAATCACAAGAAATGTTTGTATAAAATACCTATTTAACGTTGACTTGAGAACGGCACTGCTGGTGAAAACATTTAGAAGTTCAGCGTTATTTTTATAAGTTTCAGCTTGAGCTTGTTGAAATTTGTGGTACCGTTCGATTGTGAAATCAACTAAGGACATTGAATGAGATCCAGGCGGATAGCATGTAGACTAATCTTGAAGAAGGAGGAGAGTATCCGTGGTAATGTCTTGAAGGAGAGCAGGAATTCGCCCATGTCAAATAATCGAAATTATTCCACATTATAATATAATATCGAAAACAGACATTCATGGCCAATGCTTCAGAGACCTGCTGGGCAGGAGAATGCAGAAGGTACAGCTGGACTGCCATAAAACTGACTGTTATTAGCCTGCCAATTGCGCATCGGACAGGTCCATTATTTTGGCAACTGGCTTAGTAGGATTCTACGCGCATTGTCAGTAAAATAAAAATGCAGTAAATTGGAAGTTTAAGCTATGTATATATAATAGGTAATTTTTTAACAAGTTGCTCATATTCCCATCTAGTTTTACCAAACTAAATTACAGATGTTCACCCAAAACAGCATTACAGTATAAGGTATCAGTATCCTAATGATTACTGATTCCACTTGCAAGCAGCAAATAGAGTTTGCTCTATGTTGCTGCGTCGAAAGTCACTCAGGGACAAAGAACCTTTATGTTGTGTTGCGCTCAATATATTTTGCGTCGGGAATGTGTTTGTCCAGGTATTTCTTCAATTCCGACACCGACTTTGACTCAACTACGTGCTGCGGCAGGCCCTTCCATACATTCACCAATCTGCGTTCGAAAGCAAGTTGCTGAGCGACCCGCTTTAAATCCGGTACGGCAAACTTGTACCAGTGACCTCGTGTGCTACTTGGTGTGTGCAGATGAAGCAGCGGTCTCAACATGGGGTAATCTCTCAGATGTAATATCCGGTGCGTCATGATAAGGTCAACCCGCATACGACGATAAGCTACAGTGTACAGCCCTAGTTTCTTACACCGGTCTTCGTACCACACAGCTCGTAAATTGGGAATCATCATGGTCGCTAAATGCAGCACTCCTTCAAGCTTTTCTACCTCTCCTCGGGTGATAGGACATACGCGGGAGAGTCATATTCTAGCACTAGTCATATTATTGAGACGAAGAGGCGAGTGGCAATCTCTTCGGACCAAGTGCTGAAGCTGCGCCTGAGCGCCCAAAGCGTACGAAGGCTGTTTTGATAATGCCTATTTCTTCTAGTCTATGGAAATAAAACAGCCCATATGTCAGCTCAGAGTTCAACTTTACTGAGATGCTCAATTTGTGTTACTTGATGAAATGATGTCAACGAAGATGGTGCACTTAACTGTCATGCTAAATTATATGTAGTTAAAGCTATTACAGTTGTCGCAGTCGTCCTCTCTTATGCTAGGTGGTACTCCAGACCCGTTAGCTTTGCTCTTCATTAAGCATGTGAACAAAATAGTGGGAGGACAGCATGCAAACTTAGGTGGGTGTCTAGCTTTCGATTAAGGTGTAACTGTGCAAAACAGGATGAAATTTTAAACAACGGTCATGGCGTTTAATTCTAATTCGTCAACCAATGTGGAACATTAATTGGTTGGCTGCCATGACGAGTTAAAGCAGGCTGCAGTTAGTCTGGTTATCAATTTCTATACATAATTAAACTTTTACTCACAGCAATTTAATCCTGACGGCTCTTCAAAAGCTGGGGCTTACTAAACTAAAGCGTCTCATAAAAATAAACGTTTGATGTTGAAAGACGGAAAAACAAATTTGCAATATCCTGTTTATGCTCTCCGAAGCGGTCGAAAGCTAGTGTGGTGAATTTCATAGCTCGGTACTCGGACGAGGCCAGTTCCTAGTCCTTAGAAATAATCTCGCTAATGTGTTACTATCAAAATTTCTACCATTTGACCTTGACAAACTATCACGACAATGGAAGTTCATGCAGTCTTGCAAGTTGACCTGGATAAAACTCACACGGCACACCAAGGAGAAGCTCCAGTTGAGCGCCGCGAATTGACATTCACTGGGCAAACTGCATCAGAACACTCGCGACAAACTGCTGAGACTACAAATTCTACAGCAGGCTTCTCATGAGGGTGATTTACGCGGGTTCTCGTGAGGGGACCTCAAATATTTGAGGTAGACAGAAAACGCAGTGAAGCAAGCAAATTACCACTTCGGCCTCCTTCGTAGGGTGTTTCGAAAGTTAGATGCCTCAACTGTTCTGCAAATACTTGGCACGTACGTCAGGCCGCAAGCGGAATACACAAAACAATCGTTGAAACATTGGCACAAGTACTAACCCTCAGTGCTCGCTACTGCACCACACACGGTGACGAAGAACGACGGTGGCAAGCATTGCTCGTGGAGCTCAATGTCCAATTGATCATGACGATAGTTGTAAACCAATGTGTGCATAGTTTTACTCCCAGCTCGGCTATCAATACCTGCTGAGTCTAAAACAACATGAAACCGTCGGTCGTGCAGTGCAGGGATGTGAGTGATCCGCACCGAAAAGGTTAACTTAGTTACACTTTTATTACCAACTCATGCTGTAGGCTCCAAAAGTGCACGCCAGCTGTTATTGGCTTCTAAGGTGTTATCCTATAATGGCGTGTCATATTATGAATAACTGACAAATTTACGCCAACTGGTGAAATGGCCAAAGCATATCTCTGGCCATGTTGGTCAAGCCGTACAGTGGACTAGCATGTCCAGAAAATTTTTTCTGACTCCGAATTTCACGGAAAATTCACGAGACCCTAAGCTTGAAGGACAGGGTATTAAAGGTTACGCAGATCACCAAGCTATACAGGATGTTGCCTGAGGAATATGAAGATGTCAAAAAGGGTACGTTTAATGCTGGTACGGGAACCGCAACAGACTATATTTTGAGCCACAAATCAAAGCGGCGATCCTCAATAATAATAGATGAGATTTATCTAAGGATCTTCTCGATACCATTTAGATCAACTTCATTTACTGGCACGTACACACCATACGTTAAACACAGGCATGTTATCAAACAGAACATGTCTGGAGTTATGGATTTGATACAAGTTCTTTCGTTACTGCACCACATAAATCAGTCAGTGGCCGGTTTGTTACCTGTCGGCATGACACTACTGTCGAGGCACATATCATCTTACTCAACAATATATCAGAAAAGCACTCCGGTATATATACTCCAAGCACAAAGTTCTAAACAAGCCTAGTAAAATGTGACTCCGTCAAACATCAAATTCGTATTTTATAATTGCTTGCATTCACTATACACTGTATTTAAGTTGTTAAAAAGGATTGCTTCAGTTAGGGTGGTGAGGTGCTTCTGTACTAAAGCAGTGACCTGCTGTGAGAACTGGTTTACGATCTGGAAACGAATAGCAATATGCTCACTCCAGTGCAATCTGCGAATGAGACGTGATGATACTTGTCAAATGGCATTTGTTAATTGTCCCATATTTCCCACTCCAGAGATGAAATCCTACCTGACACCAATTTATTGTTGGGTAGTGTAATGGTTGCACAACCATGTTCTCAACTCGTGTGTATTCAACGTACACGAACTGGTATTTTCGGCACGACTAAACAACCAATTTAGGGCGGACATTCAAGAGCTCATTGCAAGTATTTTGTTCTTCAGCCATGTTAAGATCCGATAAACTCCAATACACCGGGGCAATATCAGACGCCAGTATGTAAACAAGTCATGTTTACTTCAGAGACAATTTTGAGGAATTTGTTATCCTTAAACACCCAGTGTTTCTAGGAGTTAGCAACATTCCTTGAAAGTGCTGCATTTGGCAATTGCGATGACAGCTGACCCTTGAACGCAATTTTTACGAAAATGCTTGGAGGATAAGCAAGTTACCAGCATGTGGATGCAAAGGTATATAACTCGAGCCTTCCAGTGTAGTAGCTGTTCGGTGATTGTATCTAACTTAGGTGAACTCAACATTACTGAAATCAACCCTAGCTCAGGCCAAAACGGCCTTTTTAGAAAAATCAGAATTTCAGCACCTGAACAACACGGATTCCGTCAAAATATGTTGTGCAATGCAAACGTATTAATTACGCTTGGCAATTGAAAAGAAATGGCGGATAGGGTACGGAAACAGATATCAGAACAAATGTTAGCGCTCAAGCTCTTTTTTAGTGATTCACCATCAGGCTACTACACCATAACTGAATGACATGAACGTAAACATCAGCTAAGAGTAGAGGTTCAAAACACAGATGGTCTGACTGACCAAGCTAGGCAAAGGCAAAAGTGGATTCGGCAGGAAAGAAACCGATCTAGTTATCGTGACCGATCAAGAGGGACGGATAGCTGAATCGACGTCTAGAAGGCTTTCTGCCGCAATCGCCCAAACGTACTATACAGCAAACCTACAGCGAAGCTTTTACTCAGTGCCCAACCTGGTTCAACAAGTTAAGGACCGAATCCCAAGGTCAAGTACTTCATTCTGTGTATACTCTTTCTCTTGCTCGTGTCGATCAAGGTATATCGGAAGAACTACCAATGGACTATCCGAGCGAGCCAGGATACACTGTCCAGCTTGGCTGTATAGCGGCTTGACTAGAACAATGGCAAGCGCAGTGTCCGCACACCTGATCGACTAGAGCCATCAAGTCAGAACGCATTAGGCGTTTTAGCTCATCTACCGCGTACCCAGATGGCAGCGGCCGAGGCGATAGCCATCAGGCTTCCTGACCCTGACCCATGTACACAAAAGAAATTTGACCAGGCACTAAACTCTACCCTGGACCCTTTTAACACGGACACACTGTGGACAAGGCCACACATAAACAAACCAACGGTTGATCGCCGTGTGGCTAGTCGCCTAGCTTGGTCACTCAGACCACCTGGGTTTTGAACTCTTGTACTCTTAGCTGATGTTTTCGTTCATGTCATTCATTTGTTGTGTAGTAGACTGAAAAAGTACCAGTAAAAACCGGCTTGTTCGCTAAAATTATTCTGTTGTCTACTCCTGGGATATTTTATCAGTGGAAACCGATACATAGTACATCGACTAATATAAATCCTTCAAAAAATTAGACTATGAAAACCTTATCCAGAAATGCCAAACGTAGTGAATGGTACTGCTCCAAAGATCAGTTTTGGGCGACGTACCTTCTTAGCCTACAGAAATGAATTCGTGAGTGTATCCGAGTCGAATTTCCTGCATTTTGCCAATGATTTCATGATATAGTTGATAATCCTTGGTCAGGACGATTGCGAGCTGCTGCAACAAGACTTAGACCATGCTTTTCATTGGACGAAAACAAATCCACTCCCGTTTAATGTGGAGAGGTGTACAACAGAACATTACAAATTAGACACCAGTTTTTGAAGAGAGCTACAAGGAACGCTAGGTTAGGGCGGGGTTGCAGGAGCGGACCGTAGCATTCAAAGGCGAAAACCAGCATGTGAGTTTCTTGTGGAGGGCATTAGATCCGTACGGCCCCACCACATTTAATCAAATGTGCAACGCATATGTATAGCCTCATGCAAACTATGAAATTCAGGCCTGGCCACCCTGATCAAAAAGCAGTCTAATTACACTAGGGACCCCAGAGCGAAGGGCAGCCCAAAATATGAAGATGCTTGTACCGACCGTCATGCCATCTGCCAACTAAAGCTCTGGGATTATACAGCAGCGTTTATTGCTTTTGAAGCGATCTCATTCCGCTGTATCCGATTTTGAAAACCCCAGATAAAATCACCGCCACCTATGGAAATTTAGCTTCGGCACAAAAAATAAAGAGGTTAAAACTAGAAACAGTTACACAATACAGTCGGCTGAAATGTCGCCGGAAGTAGTTTCTTTATGGAATCTGTCCGCCTTTAATCAATCGTTTGAGCGTAGTCATCTGGGCTCCCACAAGACATATTTACAAAAATACGGGTCCAGAATATTGCATCATGTGCATTCCGAACTGTTAGTTCCATTCATTCAGTTATTGCGAGACTGCAAAACATTTTGCAGTAACATCCAATTATTTTACGCAGAAAAGTATACATGTTTAATAAAGTTACTTTTATGGTGAGATCACTTATTCGATTTTAACTTTACTGTTACTTGTTGGCCCATTTATATTTTACAAAATTCACCAATGCTACCTTTGAATCCTTTGCTCTCATTACCTGTGTAATAGAGTTGTTTCACTGTCTGAATTGCAGACTAATACATGTATTACTATCATGAGCTACTTGCAGCGGATTTCGGAAGCTATCCTCTGAGCTGAGCAGTGAAGTCCTATATGTCATTTCATTAACAGTTGCGTTAGGCATATCGCTTCGTACCTGGCATTCTATGTGAGAATTTCTGATGAATGTTCAGCCGACGGACAGAGATCATTTACGATTTCCATATACTTAAATATAATCGTGTGATTTGCTAGTGCTATCATTTAAACAGATACATATCGTTGCAATCTATGATGCCTGCTTTCCATATGTTAATTTATAACAGTAAACTTCAGTAATGGACCGACTCCATTACATCCCAATGCTAACAACCATTCATCAGAAATTGTGTATCGCCTCGCCTATCGTATTGTATGCATCGTAAGTAGTAATCAAGGGATCGATGAGTTGGTCACACATATAACACAGTGGGTGATAATGCATCCGAAACTCCTCGCAGTAATTGCTGAAGGAATTCGCACATTCTCAACCTATGTACTACAATGTAGCAAATGTCATGGTGAAAAAGCGAAACGCTTTCTAAGAGTGGTCAATCACAATATACACAGGATATTAGAAGGATATTTTAATTAAAAAAAGCTACGTATAACTGCATCTGGGATGCTGCGACGTCACCAGTAATTTCTTTGAGATTGGGTAAGCAACTCTAAGTAGTGGCGGAGAATACCCGAAATAAAAAAGAAAGTATTCACAAGCAATTGCCTAAGTGATTGAGTACGTTTTGGTGCCTTCATCAGCTGAACAGTAATTACGAAGCATCAGCAAAATATGTAGAGAAACGGAATTATATGTAGGTGTGGTTAAAATAATAGAAGATATATCATGCAGAAATCTTAGAATCAGGCATAATCAGTAGGCTTAATAGCAGGCTAAGAAAATGAGTTATCCTGCCTTCCGACTATATTTGATATAATCAGATAGACATAGTAGGTATCGCACCCCGTGTCCCTGGATGTTATTTGAGAACTCTACCCTTTTACCAACGGGATCAAGAAAGACAACGCTAGGCGCAACGGTTATGACTGAATGGAGGGGCATTTTGTACTATCCGTTAAACGACTGGAATAGAAGGCGCAATCTTAATTATATAGGTGAACCCCATTGAAATAAACCTTGATCAAATCGACTATTATGACTGTTTGTTTTGCACAAGGAAGATCTTACGTTTCCCTCCGGGTGGCGGATAAATTTTGATAAACAAATGTATCATTAGCTTTAACTATCTGATGGGAACAAAGTTGCTCGAAACGCGTCGGGAAGTGCTTTGCTTGAAGTCGGGCGACACCAAATTTTCACTTGCTGTAGCTACGATTTTAGTGATTGAATTGATCAATTTTTGCTTTCACGCGAAAATCTTTGTTTTCATTGAGATCGCGCTTTAAAATCTGATAAAACAAAAATTCAATATAAATGATCTACCAGTCAATCAATTGGATCTGAAAAAAGTTTAGGCATTAAAGCTGGATCTCACAGCGTAAGCCGCTACTAATTATTTGTTGAGACAATTGGCAGATGACAATGCTACAGACGTTCGCCCGTTCTTAAGCGAGTTCCATCGATTAATTCAGCTAGAGTGGAAAATGTTATGGAATCTAGGACGTAAATAGAAAAACGCTTCAAAGGAGAAATGAAACAGGACATTTAAAGTTTACTTTTGGAAAAAAAAGAATAAGAGGCTTGAGCAGGATTATATCTCAGTCAATGGCAAACTTACTGAGAAAGCTTCTTAAGCTCTCATTTATTGCATCGCATTGAAATCCTAATATCCTGTAACTGCAATAAGTCTATGATTCTTAAATGGCCTTGGATTAAATGCATACAGGTGCGCAATTAAATTTTTGTCCGTAATTTAAGAAGTGTGGGAAACAGAAGCAATACATAGCTTGTAGCATTACAGTTTTGGACGGACAATGCAAAACGCCAACTTTTGGCACTTTTTCTACATTCACATTTGCAAAATAAAGCTAAGAAAGAATACACTGAATTGCGATGAGAAGAGCGAAACCTGATTACATATATGAAGTCAAACAATTCAACCTAGCGAAACACGAGCAATATATGTTAGGCGTGCAAGTATTTACAATTGTTTGTCTTGAGTAACCACCTAAATATTAAAGAAATAATGCAAGCAGCTGTATGCATAGTAATGTCAACCTACCCCTAAATCCTTTAACTCGACGTAATTATTCGAGGTACAAAAACAACTGGATTTCTTTGTTTACGGTTTAGTGGTATAACTAAATCTATAAATGGAAACGCAACGGTTCTTTGTTTTAATGTTTTGCGAATACTTCCAAAATTAGATACGTTGGTTAGTAATATGGTTGTGGCGCCGATTAAATAAACAATAAACCGAAATGCGTTTGCAAGATTTTAAGGTAAATTGTTCCATACTTAAAGAACGAGGAATCGTTTGACATAAGTAATACGGTGAGTCCAGCCACTACTGGAATGACATTTATACAGCTAATTGATATGATTGATCTAGATTGTTGAAATCGGTAATCTGTCCGTTTGATTGTAGACGCATATGTGGTTATCCTCAATGACCAGAGATTTGACGACGTAGGTTTTTCGAATATGGTCGAATATTACACCCCTTGTTTGGGGCGAAAACATTTTCACTGCAGGCATTTCGTCGCATAGCTGTACTAATCAAATATATTAGTTAAACTATGAGCTGAACATTATGATTATTTTAGAGCAAACCAGCACATTGTATGTGATATATGGTTAAAATGTAAGCTTTCTATTTATTACGCAATAAGTTGTTGCTATGGAAAGTCAGGAGGTGCTGAATCCGGTTCTTCATACAACCAACATCCGAAGTTACTGGATAGAATCAGAAGACAATACATAGTCACTGTCTGGTTGAACTTACTAATTGCCACTTGCCTTAGCTGTGTGCTTTGTAAGTGATACGCAGTTGTCAGATAGAGTCTCACTGCGCTACGCATAGTAGAATGCTACTGAATTAGTAAGACAACCAAATGTCTGGGTTTTAGAGTAATATGGTGCTAAAGAATGAAGAAAACGGCGCAAAACCGTAAACCTTTTTGGAGATTTGGTGACAACGGAAGGCTGCGATGATTTCATTAGTGAATGTATTGCTACCACTTTAATCGATGCTGGTTTTACAAATTGTTGTTCAAAAACGTGCTTTCCTTATGCAATCTGAGTGGAGGCATGCCCATATTTTACGGTGTTAAAAAACTTTCTTAGTGTTGGGTAGATACACATTGTGCAACTGAATGAGATAAGCCGAACGCCTGCATGACAGCCTCAGAATAGAGGTGATCCCATTGGAAACTAATGTGAAACATAAATGTCTTCCCTGATCCGGCTGACATGCATTTGTTGCAACGATCTCTAATGCAATCTCTTTATCCCTTGACTTCTGTGAATTACTGAAGGATATTTTGTTACAGCTATCTTAGTGCAAGTGCTGTTCTCATGAAGCGATAAATCACTAATTCCCTAAATGCTTTATGTACGGTTCCTCTGAAATGTGGCGCAGTAAACAGCGGTGGGAAGTATAATCAGCATTTGTTAGAGGATTACCGCCGAGCACGAAATTATTAATTAAATTTTACTGCTGCTCAAAGCAGGTAGACTGATTAGGTCCAAAGGGATTTCTGAGATGATTAACCAACCGCGATCTTCATACACTTCAGTAAGTCCATCAGTGAATGACATAACAGGCTTGCTTCCGGAGATTAAATTCTATCCCGTCGCAGTGTTATCAGATCGTCTGGCTTTTTGTTTCCCTAAAACAAAAATCCACTGTCGCTATGCAGGCTACTCGAGCTAGACTCAGACACCATTATGATTATGCACGTTAGCTAGAGCTGTAAAACACCTTCGCTACTGTGCCGCAATACAAAGAAGTAAAGAGGAGAAACAATGCAACAGGTGCAAGCCAGCTGAGCTATCGGTAACGAATGGGTATCGTTCCGCATAGTTAGCTGCCGGGTAGTACGAAACAAGAATAATGATGATGCAAAACGATATAAGGCTAAACAGTGTGATGGTGCTTGTAGGGGTAGGCTAAGAGTGATAGGGTGGACATCGAAACTCACAGGACGAGCGCCACTGTGGTCGGCCCCTAGCCATATCAGCGAGTGTATCCAGCCAAACGTGTTCAATATCCTTCGGACCTCAATCAGGGAGACGATACGCTCCAACCGAGGCCAACTTCGAATTGAGGGCCTTCATTCCTCTCGATCAAGTCATCGCTTGGTTACCCCTCCTCTTCTTCCATACACACCCCCGATGTGCAAACAACGCACGTCGCGGGAGCCGGTGGACTGACATGCGTAACACGTGGCCGAGCCATCGGAGCCTGGTGCGTGAAATAACGATACTGGACCCTTCAGTTCCTCTTATTGTGCCATAAACAAATCGTCGAACGCGCACGTCGCTCACGCGATCTTCCCACAAGGAATGAGCCAGACTGCGGAGGCACCGGTGATTAAACGCAAATAGCGTCGTTATGTCTGCTGATCAAATAGGCTAGGTTTCACTGCCATAACGGTTAGTTGAACGGACAGCTGCATTATGCTTTGCCCTTCAGGGCGAGAGTGAAGTTGGCCCGGAAGCCATAACTAGCAAGGTATGCAAAGTCGCCTCGGGCCTTTGTTATCTGGTTTGTGATCTTATCTATAATCTTAGGGCTCGCTGATACAACTTCCTAGGTAGTGGAATTTTTGAACGACTTGTAGCTGATCCTCAACAAGCGTCAGCGTAGGAGGCGGTCCAGGCCAATCTTGGTGGAATGGTTTGTACTTCGAGGATGCGGAGCAAAGCCCGAAGTGACGGCAGCCAAGGCTTATCTGTGCACTGCCGCTTGGCACGTTTGTGAGCTGTTTCAGGTTAGGGCAATATCATAAGCATAATCTAAGTCAATAAGTCGTTCTCCTGAGAACACATCCTCTTCTATGTCGAGTACTATAAAAGCGATTTCTACGCTTTCATCAATAGCAAAGTTGCAGGGGAAATTTTACAGCGGGCCTCATTGGCTCTCGCCGCACGAGATATACCGGGCGACCACAGCTTGCCGCAAGCCCTCCCTATGCCCAAGCTACGTGCGTTAAATGCTCGCAAAAAGATTACGTATTTCTAAGTTGCAAGATTCCTGAATAGACAGTCACAATGTGCACGTATATCCATTGAATCAAATGCACGTTTGATAGCGGGAAACACGAAAACGGTGGGCTGCAAATCTATGTTTCTTTGCTCCAACAACGGACGCAAAGTAAACTTGTAATCAACGAAGCCACAACCTCAACGAATCCCGGCTTGCTCTTTACGAATCTGGCTTTCACGTGTGCCAAATCTCAGACAAGTGGATGGCGATAAAAATATGATTTCAATACCCAGCGCGACGGTGAATATTTCGCATGAATACTCAAAATATGGCATTACAGATTTAGGATTACTCCTGTTTGCTATTTGAACAAGCTGCTTTTCTATTAATTAACAAGGTAGAGTCGATATTGCTTTGATGCTTAATAGTTTAATTATAATATTAAACTACGTGCATTTTGAGGCACTGTCCTGTCTATAACGTCTACATGCAACTTGCTCTAGAAGTAGACGTTTATTCTATACTTCTTTTATATTAATACACGTGCCTTTAGTCGAAATCAGCAGTTCTAAAATACTTCAAGCATCACTGTCCTCCATTTCCCATCAAACTTACAGTTATGTTCCTGCGACGTGTCTAGTCAGAAGAAGTGACACTGTTCCAAATACTGTTATGCTATCCAGCATATCAAAAGTAAATGAGGAATAGAGCATTACTGACGAGCATGTTATGCAGAGTGAAGGACCACAAGATGTCCAACTTCCACATAGCCGCCCGACGACTAAAGCATCAAATATGGCATACCTAATTTCCAACCTGGTTTCAAGAGTAGAATTTGCCTGTAGTTGCATTCACCCTTGGTGGGAAGGCAGTGAACGATTTAGAGTGTGTTTTGTTGAAACGTGCTTCAAATTTGGTATATTTGTTAGAGTCTAATTTTCCATGATAAACTCAGGCAATTGCCCTGCTTTCTCTAGTCTTAAGCATTCGTAGCGCTGCCATCACATCCGGTTAATTATCAAACAGCCGCGACTTTTATAATTCTGGCTTGTACTGTTCTGCACATGCGAGGACTAGGCTCTTCCTACCATTTATATGCACTTCACTACTACCTTTGAACACCACTAACTGAACTGTATTGCTCGTGTTTAGTGGCTACACCACGTAAGCAATATAATAGTTACGTTGTGTGTCTGGGCAGAAGCAACAACTCACTGGTGGAGCTCGTCCCACTGCCTCAACTACGGTGGTTTGGACACATATTTTGCATGATTATTTTCATAGTTTCGTGGCATGCATTATTTGAGGTAGATGTACAAGAAGTATAGATATTAGTGGATAGTCTACAGCTTAGAGAAGCATCACGGAAAAGCGAACTAGAACATGAGTATGGACATACGTTCGTTAATCTGGTGGCATGGACTTATTGAAACGGATTTTCCCACGAGTGACTTGAATGCCCGGCATCAAGGCTCCACTTTGCAAGAGAGAGAAAAGTCAAGACTTCAGCCGAGTGCTTTTGTGATGTGACTAAATCCGAATACATGGTTGCACAACTTCGAATATATGATGAAACTGTCAGGTGCGCAAAAAGGTTTTACAAAGTTTAATGTGTATGCAGGAATATTAGGGACTTCCAACCATGTAATTCACATATTGAGGCATGTGCGTTCAACTGCAGGCAAACACCGCAGTTAAAGTCGTATGAGGACGGAAATGACTTACTTTTAGTTACCTCAAATTTTAATGATTGTGCGCTCCTGGGAACACATACATGTGTGTGGTTGCTACATGCGCTTTAATCGCTCCAGGTTGTAGTTTCATTAGTAAATTGATAATGGAAACAAGTGGAAAGACGCTTTCAAGTACCGCTAGCTTATAAACATCGTCTAATATATAAAACTACTGTATTTTCTGCAACCATGCCATGTCAAATAATATGCGGTGGTCTCACGATGTCGTTCCAAGTGCGGAGAGAACCTAATAATATGCGGCATCACCCACGAAGAAATAGCAGTTTCTGCATATTTAAGGTAATTGCTTGACAGTGAGCTGGCAAAAAACGATTTAAAGTGCTGTCTTGGTCTTCTTCCCTAATAAGATTTTCAGTCACCAACTTGCAGGCGAACTAGCTGTTTTGACTTTCAAGAAGGTTTTGTTTACATAACGGTTGGATGGTTCACTTGTTTTTCTAAATTACCTCTAATATATGGCTTTGCTAGGAACGGACGTACTAATAATGCGAAGCAAACCAATCGGACGGAAGAAGCACAGCTGTTTAGTCGTTTCGTTTTCTCCCATTACCAGTTTTAACAAGTGAATGCACATAATAACTTAATTGGCACTGTTCATTAGCGCCCTCAGTAGATCATCCATAATTTTGAAACATTCCAGCTGTTGTTATCGCCCCAAAGGGGTCAAATAAAAGTCCATCGTGGACAATTGCATCAATGATGAGAGGGCGTTATGGTGCAATTCCAGAAGCACGATCGTTGGCTGTCTGGGACTAAATGTGATGAATCTGTACTTATTCTACCTACTATAGTATAACTCATCAGTTCGTTCTTCGGAACGCGCTGCATATACACATCCTTTCCATTGATATATCCTGATCATACTTATTACTGAAATCTTCATAAGGCGCTGAAGTTTCCATTTCGCCGTGTGATGTACAGCATGCACGAGAGAGTACTGCAACAATTGCACTTGTGGATCTGAACATGGAATGGAACGTCTTCTACCATAGCTTAGGGAAAAATTATCAAATACGTCAAAATTACTCGTCAAGCACAAGGGATTGTGGGCGTTCATTTTAAGTGCCACTGGGAAAATTATTAAGCTTCCTTTCCTTTAGTCTCGTTTAGGCGATTGACGTGACTTTGCTTGAAATTTCCAACATTCTTAATAACTGTCTTCCTTAAGTCCGAAAAGCGGCATGTCGGAAGATTGTCTTTGGTGCTACTTAAACCCATCATGACATAGCTAAACGTATGCCTTCAACTGGGAAGGGATATATATATGACAATATACTAGATGACACTGATATTTGTTTCCTGGCTATGTGTGCGAGCGACGAATTGATTTCCAACCACTAGCTGGGTGTCGAAACCGTGTAATAATAGAATAGACACATTTTATGAATAATTATATATGACAAAGTTGGGCTACACGCCTGAATTTGGAAAACCGTACTGCGTTATCCCAAGATGCCGAATGCCAACGCTGCTCTGGCTATGACGGTTTGTTCAAACACGTGAGTAAAGATCCTAGTGGCTGGTTTAATTAGCATAAGTGTAACTCTGACGTGTTTCCCGCAAATAAGTTTTAATGGCACCATAGTTGTGAGGGTCTTCTGACAATTCGAGTGTTGCATTTGCAAGGGAATTAAAACGGATTCTGTAACTGACTGGGTTCTTAAAAACTTATTCTGTGAGACATGGCTGCTTACTGCGTCAACTGAAGACACTTCGGTATTCTGGCACATGCCCATAAAAGAGGCAAATTGGGAGTAACTGTCCCGAATATACATTACTGTTTAAGGAACGCAGACTGCAAATTTAATTCTCGAGAGACGATCTCAATGAGGATTAGGTGCCGAATCTCTACTTGGCTGAACTGATAATTGTCGGGTGAAATCCCGAGCATGTGTAACTGAACGGCTTCGAAGTGCTCATGTTCTTGGGAAAATCTTGTATTCCAAGTGACCGAAAAACACCGCCTTGAGCCATCTCACCTCCGTCGCCCGATTGTTGCAACCCGGTGATAATATAATGGGCACATTTCAGGAATCCATGTATTTGACAAAGGTAGTATCGTGCTTGAAGTTAGACGACCGTACTGCGTTAGTCCAAGTTATCAACTGCCAACGCTGCTCTGGCTATAACGGTGTGTTCAAACCCGTGATCGCTAGTGGTTGATCGATGATCATTATAGTATGGTTACTTAGGATTGGTCTAACCCTAAAATTGTGTATACGTTGCTCTTTGTGCATTGATCGAAATACAACACGATCTATTTTTCTATATACTCCTAGTCCGAAAGCTCAAATATACGTTGGGCTACTTCAAGATAAGAAGCTACAAATTTTACATACTGCATTCTGAAAATAAACAGAAAGTAAGGGCTATAAACCGTGTGGTTGTTAATGACGATGTTTTATGTAATACGTCCGTTAAGAATGTGGACATAAGAGATTTGAAGTCCACAATTGGGAAAGAAAACGAAGCAGATGGAACTCAAAACTGTAAAAGTTTTAATAAGCATCTGGTCGATAATTACATCAATTAGCTAGTGCATGGTATGTTCGGCCTGTCCACACGGTCATTCTAAGTCTTTGCAGTCCTCGATATATGCATAAATCTAATGTTCCACCAAGGCCAAGCTTAAATATATGGTAGATGCCATGCCGCGAGAGAAACATACGCTTATTCAAAAGCGGGTAGCTGCTCGCAGTTGGAGAGGCACCTTTGAATTCGTAGCCGCCATAGATGATTTAAACGCAACAAAACGTAATATTTGTTTACATTACAAAGCTGTTTACCAAAGCGTCAGTTTTACAGTCATAGATAAAATTTTATGGTATCAATGTAAACTCCTTAATACTAGCATATACACTGATGCC
>OX104070.1:43344487-43388214 GCA_944474145.2 Dicrocoelium dendriticum | reverse complement strand
ATCAATACCTGCTGAGTCTAAAACAACATGAAACCGTCGGTCGTGCAGTGCAGGGACGTGAGTGATCCGCACGGAAAAGGTTAACTTAGTTACACTTTTATTACCAACTCATGCTGTAGGCTCCAAAAGTGTACGCCAGCTGTTATTGGCTTCTAAGGTGTTATCCTATAATGGCGTGTCATATTATGAATAACTGAAAAGTTTACGCCAACTGGTGGAATGGCCAAAGCATATCTCTGGCCATGTTGGTCAAGCCATACAGTGGACTAGCATGTCCAGAAAATCTTTTCTGACACCGAATTTCACGGAAAATTCACGAGACCCTCCGCTTGAAGAACAAAGTATTAAAGGTTACGCAGATCACCAAGCTATACAGGATGTTGCCTGAGGAATATGAAGATGTCAAAAAGGGTACGTTTAATGCTGGTACGGGAACCACAACAGACTATATTTTGAGCCACAAATCAAAGCGGCGATCCTCAATAACAATAGATGAGATTTATCTAATGATCTTTTCGATACCATTTAGATCAACTTCATTTACTGGCAAGTATACACCATACCTTAAACACAGGCATATTATCAAACAGGACATGTCTGGAGTTATGGATTTGATACAAGTTCTTTCGTTACTGCACCACATAAATCAGTCAGTGGCCGGTTTGTTACCTGTCAGCATGACACTACTGTCGAGGCACATATCATCTTACTCACCAATATATCAGAAAAGCACTCCTGTATATACGCCAAGCACAAAGTTCTAAACAAGCCTAGTAAAATGCGACTCCGTCAAACATCAAATTCGTATTTTAAAATTGGTTGCATTCACGATACACTGTATTTAAGTTATTAAAAAGGATTGCTTCAGTTAGGGTGGTGAGGTGCTTCTGTACTAAAGCAGTGACCTGCTGTGAGAACTGGTTTACGATCTGGAAACGAATAGCAATATGCTCACTCCAGTGCAATCTGCGAATGAGACGTGATGATACTTGTCATATGGCATTTGTTAATTGTCCCATATTTCCCACTCCAGAGATGAAATCCTACCTGACATCAATTTATTGTTGGGTAGTGTAATTGTTGCACAACCATGTTCTCAACTCGTGTGTATTCAACGTACACGAGCTGGTATTTTCGGCACGACTAAACAACCAATTTAGGGCTGACATTCAAGAGCTCATTGCAAGTATTTTGTTCTTCAGCCATGTTAAGATCCGATAAACTCCAATATACCGGGGCAATATCAGACGCCAGTATGTAAACAAGTCATGTTTACTTCAGAGACCATTTTGAGGAATTTGTTATCCTTAAACACCCAGTGTTTCTAGGAGTTGGCAACATTCCTTGAAAGTGCTGCATTTGGCAATTGCGATGACAGCTGACCCTTGAACGCAATTTTTACAAAAATGCTTGGAGGATCAGCAAGTTACCAGCGTGTGGATGCAAAGGTATATAACTCGAGCTTTCCAGTGTAGTAGCTGTTCGGTGATTGTATCTAACTTAGGTGAACTCAACCTTACTGAAATCAACCCTAGCTCAAGTCAAAACGGCCTTTTTAGAAAAATCAGAATTTCAGCCCCTGAACAACACGGATTCCGTCAAAATATGTTGTGCAATGCAAACGTATTAATTACGCTTGGCAATTGAAAAGAAATGGCGGATAGGGTACGGAAACAGATATCAGAACAAATGTTAGCGATCAAGCTCTTTTTTATTGATTCACCATCAGGCTACTACACCATAACTGAATGACATGAACGTAAACATCAGCTAAGAGTAGAGGTTCAAAACACAGATGGTCTGACTGACCAAGCTAGGCAAAGGCAAAAGTGGATTCGGCAGGAAAGAAACCGATCTAGTTATCGTTACCGATCAAGAGGGACGGATAGCTGAATGGACGTCTAGAAGGCTTTCTGCCGCAATCGCCCAAACGTACTATACAGCAAACCTACAGCTAAGCTTTTACTCAGTGCCGAACCTGAATCAACAAGTTAAGGACCGAATCCCAAGGTCAAGTACTTCATTCTGTGTATACTCTTTCTCTTGCTCGTGTCGATCAAGGTATATCGGAAGAACTACCAATGGACTATCCGAGCGAGCCAGGATACACTGTCCAGCTTGGCTGTATAGCGGCTTGACTAGAACAATGGCAAGCGCAGTGTCCGCACACCTGATCGACTAGAGCCATCAAGTCAGAACGCATTAGGCGTTTTAGCTCATCTACCGCGTACCCAGATGGCAGCGGCCGAGGCGATAGCCATCAGGCTTCCTGACCCTGACCCATGTACACAAAAGAAATTTGACCAGGCACTAAACTCTACCCTGGTCCCTTTTAACACGGACACACTGTGGACAAGGCCACACGTAAACAAACCAACGGTTGATCGCCGTGTGGCTAGTCGCCTAGCTTGGTCACTCAGACCACCTGGGTTTTGAACTCTTGTACTCTTAGCTGACGTTTTCGTTCATGTCATTCATTTGTTGTGTAGTAGACTGAAAAAGTACCAGTAAAAACCGGCTTGTTCGCTAAAATTTGTTTTGTTGTCTACTCCTGGGATATTTTATCAGTGGAAACCGATACATAGTACATCGACTAATATAAATCCTTCAAAAAATTAGACCATGAAAACCTTATCCAGAAATACCAAACGTAGTGAATTGTACTGCTCCAAAGATCAGTTTTGGGCGACGTGCCTTCTTAGCCCACAGAAATGAATTCGTGAGTGTATCCGAGTCGAATTTCCTGCATTTTGCCAATGATTTCATGATATAGTTGATAATCCTTGGTCAGGACGATTGCGAGCTGCTGCAACAAGACTTAGACCATGCTTTTCATTGGAAAAAACAAATCCACTTTCGTTTAATGTGGAGAGGTGTACAACAGAACATTACAAATTAGACACCAGTTTTTGAAGAGAGCTACAAGGAACGCTAGGTTAGGGCGGGGTTGCAGGAGCGGACCGTAGCATTCAAAGGCGAAAACCAGCATGTGATTTTCTTTCGGAGGGCATTGGATCCGTACGGCCCCTCCACATTTAATCAAATGTGCAACGCATATGTATAGCCTCATGCAAACTATGAAATTCAGGCCTGGCCACCCTGATCAAAAAGCAGTCTAATTATACTAGGGACCCCAGAGCGAAGGGCAGCCGAAAATGTGAAGACGCTTGTACCGACCGTCATGCCATCTGCCAAATAAAGCTCTGGGATTATACAGCAGCGTTTATCGCTTATGAAGCGATCTCATTCCGCTGTATCCGATTTTGAAAACCCCAGATAAAATTACCGCCACCTATGGAAATTTAGCTTCGGCACAAAAAATAAAGAGGTTAAAACTAGAAACAGCTACACAATACAGTCGGCTGAAATGTCGCCGGAAGTATTTTCTTTATGGAATCTGTCCGCCTTTAATCACTCGTTTGAGCGTAGTCATCTGGGCTCCCACAAGACCTATTTACAAAAATACAGGTCCAGAATATTGCATCATGTGCATTCCGAACTGTTAGTTCCATTCATTCAGTAATTGCGAGACACTGAAAAACATTTTGCAGTAACATCCAAGTATTTTACGCAGAAAAGTATACATGTTTAATAAAGTTACTTTTATGGTGAGATCACTTATTCGATTTTAACTTTACTGTCACTTGTTGGCCCATTTATATTTTACAAAATGCACCAATGCTACCTTTGAATCCTTTGCTCTCCTTACCTGTGTATTATAGTTGTTTCACTGTCTGAATTGCAGACTAATACATGTATTACTTACTATCATGAGCTACTTGCAGCGGATTTCGGAAGCTATCATCTGAGCTGAGCTGTGAAGTCCTATATGTCATTTCATTAACAGTTGCGTAAGGCATTTCGCTTCGTACCTGGCATTCTATGTGAGAATTTCTGATGAATGTTCAATCGACGGACAGAGATCATTTACGATTTCCATGTAATGTGCTAGTGCTATCATTTAAACAGATACATATTGTTGCGAGCTAAGATGAGTGCTTTCCATATTCCAATTTATAACAGTAAACTTTAGTACTGGACCTACTCCAGTACATCGCAATGCTAACAAACATTCATCAGAAATTGTGTATCGCCTCGCCTATCGTATTGTATGCATCGTTAGTAGCAATCAAGGGATCGATGAGTTGGTCACACATATAACACAGAAGGTGATAATGCATCCGAAACTCCTCGCAGTAATTGCTGAAGGAATTCGCATATTCTCAACCTATGTACTACAATGTAGCAAATGTCATGGTGAAAAAGCGAAACGCTTTCTAAGAGTGGTCAATCACAATATACACAGGATATTAGAAGGATATTTTAATTAAAAAAGCTACGTATAACTGCATCTGGAATGCTGCTACGTCACCGGTAATTTCTCAGCGATTGGGTAAGCAATTCGCAGTAGTTGCGGAGAATACCCGGAAGGAAAAATAAAGTTTTCACAAGCAATTGCGTAAGTGATTGAGTACGTTTTGGTGCCTTCATCAGCTGAACAATAATTACGAAGCATCAGCAAAATATGTAGAGAAACGGAATTATATGTAGGTGTGGTTAAATTAATAGAAGATATATCATGCAGAAATCTGAGAATCAGGCATAATCTGTAGGCTTAGTAGCAGGTTAAGAAAATGAGTTATCCTGCCTTCCGACTATATTTGATATAATCAGATAGATATAGTAGGTATCGCACCCCGTGTCACTGGATGTTATTTGAGAACTCTACCCTTTTACCAACGGGATCAAGAACGGCAACGCTAGGCGCAACGGTTATGAATGAATGGAGGGGCATTTTGTAATATCCGTTATAAGACTGGAATGGAAGGCGCAATCTTAATTATATAGGTGAACCCCATTGAAATAAACCTTGATCAAATCGACTATTATGACTGTATGTTTTTCACAAAGAAGATCTTACGTATCCCTCCGGGTGGCGAATAAATTTTGCTAAACAAATGTATCATTAGCTTTAACTATCTGATGGGAACAAAGTTGCTCGAAACGCGTCGGGAAGTGCTTTGCTTCCAGTCGGGCGACACCAGATTTTCACTTGCTGTAGCTACGCTTTTAGTGATTGAATTGATCAATTTTTGCTTTCACGCGAAAATCTTTGTTTTTATTGAGATCGCGCTTTAAAATCCGATAAAAGAAAAATCCAATATAAATGAGCTACCAGTCAATCAATCGGATCTGAAAAAAGTTTAGACATTAAAGCTGGATCTCACGGCGAAAGCCGCTAATAATTATTTGTGGAGATAATTGGCAGATGACACTGCCACAGAATTTCAACAATTAATAACCTAAATTCATTGTTAAATTCAGTTAGGGTGGAAACTTTTAGAGGCTCAAGTACCGAAATAGAAAAGTTCTTCGAAAGGAAAATGAAACAGGCCATTTAAAGTTTACTTTTGTAAAAAAAAGTACGATTAGGAGGCTTGAGCAGGATTATATCATAGTAAATGGCAAAATTATGGAGAAAAGCTTCTTAAACTCTCATTTATCTCATTGCATTGAAACCCTAATATTCAGTAGTTGCAATATGTCTATGATTCTTAAATGGCCTTCGATTAAATGCACACAGGTGCGCAATTAAAATTTTGTCCATAATGAAAAAGGTATTGGAAACAGTAGCACTATATGGTTTGAGCATTACAGTGCCAAGTTTTGGTATTTTACTAATATATATTTGCAAATGAACACTAAGAAAGTATACACTGAATTGCAATGAGAAGAGCGAAATTTGATTACATTTGCACAATCAAATAATGCAACCTAGTGAAACACGAGCAATAAATGTTAGGCGCGCAAGTAATACAAATGTTTTTCTAGAGTAAGTACCTCAATGTTAAAGAAAGAATGCATGCGGCTGTATTCATGATTTGTCAACATACAACACGACGTAATTATTCGAGGTACAAAACAACTGGATTTCTTTGTTTACGGTTTAGTGGTATAACTATATAAATAAATAAAAATGCCACGTTTCTTTGTTTTAATGGTTTGCGAATACTTCCAAAGTAGATACGTTAGTGTGTAATATTGTTGTGGCGCCGTTTAAATAAACCATAAACCAACATTTGTTTTCAAGAGATAAGGTAAATTGTTTCATACTTAACGAACGAGGAATTATTTAACATAAGTAATACGGCGAGTGCAGCCACTACTGGAATGAGGTTTATACAGCTAATTGATATGATCGATCTAGATTGTTGAAATCGCTAATCTGTCCGTTTGATTGTAGACGCATATGTGGATATCATTAATGACCAGCGATTTAACGACGTAGGTTTTTCGAATATGGTCGAATATTACACCTCGTGTTTGGGGCGACAACATTTTCACTGCAGGCATTTCGTCGCATAGCTGTACTAATCAAATATATTAGAGTTAAACTATGAGCTGAAAATTATGATTATTTTAGAGCAAACCCGCACATTTTATGTGCTAGGTAGTTTAAATGTAAGCTTTCCATTTATTACGCAATAAGTTGTTGTTATGGAAAGTCAGGAGATGCTGAATCCGGTTCTTCATACAACCAACTTCCGAAGTTACTGGATAGGATCAGAAGACAATACACAGTCACTGTCTGGTTGAACTTACTAATTGCCACTTGCCTTAGCTGTGTGCTTTGTAAGTGATACGCAGTTGTCTGATAGCGTCTCACTGCGCTACGCATAGTAGAATGCTGCTGAACTAGTAAGACAACCAAATGTCTGGGTTTTGAAGTAATATGGTGCTAAAGAATGAAGAAAACGGCGCAAACCCGTAAACCTTTTTGGAGATTTGGTGACAGCGAAAGGCTGCGAAGATTTCATTAGTGAATTTATTGCTATCACTTAAATCGATGCTGGTTTTACAAATTGTTGTTCAAAACTTGCTTTCCTTATCCAATCTGGGTGGAGGCATGCCCGTGTTTTACGGTGTTAAAATACTTCCTTAGTGTTGGGTAGATGCACATTTTGCAAGTGAATGAGGTAAGCCGAACGCATGCATGACAGCCTCAGAATAGAGGTGATCCCAGTGGAATATAATGTGAAACAAAAATTTCTTCCCTGATCCGGCTGACATGCGTTTGTTACAACGATCTCTAATGGAATCTCTTTGTCCATTGACTTCTGTGAAGTGCTGAAGGATTTTTTTACAGCTATCTTAGTGCAAGTGCTGTTCTCATGAAGCGATAAATCACTAATTCCCTAAATGCTTTATGTACAGTTCATCTGAAATGTGGCGCAGTAAACAGCGGTGGGAAGTATAATCCGCATTTGTTAGAGGATTACCGCTGAGCACGAAATTATTAATTAAATTTTACTGCTGCTCAAAGCAGGCAGACTGATTAGGTCCAAAGGGATTATTGAGATGATTAACCAACCGCGATCTTCATACACTTCATTAAGTCCATCAGTGAATGACATAACAGGCCTGCTTCAGGAGATAAAAGTCTATCCCGTCGCAGTGTTATCAGATCGTCTGGCTTTTTGTTTCCCTGAAACAAAAATCCACTGTCGCTATGCAGGCTACTCGAGCTAAACTCAGACACCATTATCATTATGCACGTTAGCTAGAGCCGTAAAACACCTTCGCTACTGTGCCGCAATACAAAGAAGAAAAGAGGAGAAACAATGCAACAGGTGCAAGCCAGCTGAGCTATCGGTAACGGATGGTTATCGTTCCGCATAGTTAGCGACCGGGTGCTACGCAACAAGAATAATGATGATGCGAAAGGATATAAGGCTAAACAGTGAGATCGTGCTTGTAGGGGTAGGCTAAGAGTGATAGGGTGGACATCGAAACTCACAGGACGAGCGCCACTGTGGTCGGCCCCTAGCCATATCAACGAGTGTATCCAGTCAAACGTGTTCATTATCCTTCGGACCTAAATCAGGGAGACGATCCGCTCCAATCGAGGCCAACTTTGATTTGAGGGCGTTCATTCCTCTCGATTAAGTCATCGCTTGGCCACCCCTCCTCTTCTTCCATACACACCCCCGATGCGCACACAACGCACGTCGCGGGAGCCGGTGAACTGGCATGCGTAACACGTGGCCCAGCTTTCGGCGCCTGATGCGTGAAATAACGATACTGGGCACTTCAGTTCCTCTTATTGTGCCATAAACAAGTCGTCGAACGCGCACGTTGCTCACGCGATCTTCCCATTAGGTATGATCCAGACTGCGGAGGCACCGGTGATCAAACGCGAACAGCATCGTTATGTCTGCTGACCTAATAGGCCAGGTTTCACTGCTATAAATTTGAGTTGAACGGACAGCTGCATTATACTTTGCCCGTCAGGGCGAGAGTAAAGTTGGCTCGGACGCCATAAATGGCAAAGTTATGCAAAGGCGCCTCGACCCTTTGCTATCTGGTTTGTGATCTCATCTTTAATCTTACGGGCGCTGATACAACTTCCCAGCTAGTAGAGTTTTTGAACGACTTGTAGTTGATCCCCAAAAAGCGTCAGTGTATGAGGCGGTCCAGGCCAATCTTGGAGGAATGCTTTGTACTTCGAGGGTGCGGAGCAAAGCCCGAAGTGACGGCAGCCAGTGCTTATTTGTGCAGTGCCATTTGGCATGCTTGTGTGCTTTTTCAGTTTAGGGCAATATCATCAGCATAATCTAAGTCAAGAAGTAGTTCTCCGGGGAGCACATCCGCCTCTTCTATGTCGTGTCCTATAAAAGCGATTTCTATGCTTTCATCAATTGCAAAGTTGAAGAGGAAATTTGACTGCAGGCATCAATGTCTCACGCGGCTCGGGAAATACTGGGCGAGGACAGCTTGCCGTAAGCTCTACCTATGCCCACGTACGCGAGTAAAATGCTCTTATAAAGGTTACCTATTTCTCGGGTGCACCATTTCTGGGTAGACAGTCCAAAGTGCACGTATATCTACCAAATCAAATGCACCTTTGATAGTGGGAAACACGAAAACGGTGGGCTGCAAATCTATGTTTCTTTGCTCCAACGACTGAGCAAAGTAAAATTGTAATCAATGCAGTCACGACCTCAACGGATCCCGGCTTGCTCTTCACGAATCAGGCTTTCACGTGTGCCAAATCTCAAACAAGTGGATGGCGATAAAAATATGATTTCAATACCCAGCGCGACGGTGAATATTTTGCATTAATATTCAAAATATGGCATTACAGATTTAGGATTACTCCTGTTTGCTATCTAACAAGCTGCTTTTCTATTAATTAACAAGGTAGAGACGATATTGCTTTGATGCTTAATTGTTTATTTATGATGCTAAATTACGTGCATTTTGGACACTGTCCTGTCTATAACCTCTATATGCAACTTGCTCTAGAAGCAAACGTTTCTTCTATACTTCTTTTATATTAATACGCGTGCATTTTGTCGAAATCAGCAGTTATAAAATACTTCAAGCATCAATGTCCTCCATTTCCCATCAAACTTACAGTTATGTCCCTGCGACGTGTCTAGTCAGAAGAAGTGACACTGTTCCAAATAACATTATGTTATCCACATATCTCAAGTAAAAGAGGTATAGATTATTACTGACGAGCATGTTATGCAGAGTGAAGGACCACAGGATGTCCAACTTCCACATAGCCGCCCGAAGATAATGCATCAATTATGGCATACCTAATTTCCAACCTGGTTTCAAGAGTAGAATTTGCCTGTAGTTGCATTCACCCTTGGTGGGAAGGCAGTGAACGATTTAGAGTGTGTTTTGCTGAAACGTGCTTCAAATCTGGCGTATTTGTTAGAGTCTAGTTTTCCATGATGAACTCAGGCAATCGCCTTGCTTTCTCTAGTCTTAAGCATTCGTAGCGCTGTCATCACATCCGGTTAATTATCAAACAGCCGCGACTTTTATAATTCTGGCTTGTACTGTTCTGCACATGCGAGGACTAGGCTCTTCCCACCGTTTATATGCACTTCCCTGCTACCTTTGAACACCACTAACTGAACTGTATTGCTCGTGTTTAGTGGCTACACCACGTAAGCAATGTATGAGCTGCATTATGTGTCTGGGCAGAAGCAACAACTCACTGGTGAAGCTCGTCTCACTGCCTCAACTACGATGGTTCGGATACATATTTTGCACGATTATTTTCATAGTTTCGTGGCATGCGTTATTTTAGGTAGACATACAAGAAGTATAGATATACTAATGGCTAGTCTACAGCTTAGAGAAGCATCACGGAAAAGCGAACTAGAAAATGAGTATAGGCATACGTTCGTTAATCTGGTGGCATGGACTTATTGAAACGGATTTTCCCGCGCGTGACTTGAATGCCCGGCATTAAGGCACAAGTTTGCAAGAGACAGAAAGGACAAGACTTCAGCAGAGTGCTTTTTGATGCGATAAAATGCGAATACATGGTTGAACAATTTGAATATATGATAAATCTGTCAGGTGTGCAAAAATGTTTTACATAGGTTAATGTGTATGCGGGAATATTAGGGACTTCCAACCATGTAATTCACATATCGAGGCATGTGCGTTCAACTGCAGGCAAACGGCGCAATTAAAGTCGTATGAGGACGGAAATGAATTACTTTTAGTTACCTCAAATTTCAATGATTGTGCGCTCCTGGAAACACAAACATGTTTGTGGTTGCTACATGCGCTTTAATCGCTTCAGGTTAAAGTTTCATTAGTAAATTGATAATGGAAGCAAATGGAATGGCGCTTTCAAGTACCGCTAGCTTATAAACATCGTCCAATATATAAAACTACTGTATTTTCTGCACCCATGCCATGTCAAATAATATGCGGTGGTCTCACGATGTCGTTCCAAGTGCGGAGAGAACCTAATAATATGCGGCATCACACACGAAGAAATAGCAGTTTCTGCATATTTAAGGTAATTGCTTGACAGTGAGCTGGCAAAAACGATTTAAAGTGCTGTCTTGGTCTCCTTTCCCAATAAGATTTTCAGTCACTAACTTGCAAACGAACTAGCTGTTTTGACTTGCAAATAGGTTATGTTTACATAACGGTTGGATAGTTTACTTGTTTGTTCTAAATTACCTCTAATATATGGCGTTGCTAGGAACGGACGTACTAGTAATGCGAAGCAAACCAATCGGACGGAAGAAGCACAGCTGTTTAGTCGTTTCGTTTTCTCCCATTACCAGTTTTAACAAGTGAATGTACATAATAACTAAGTTGGCACTGTTCATTAGCGCCCTCAGTAGATAATCCATAATTTTGAAACATTCCAGCTGTTGTTATCGCCCCAAAGGGGTCAAATAAAAGTCCATCGTGGACAATTGCATCAATGATGAGAGGGCATTATGGCTCAATTCCAGAAGCACGATCGTTGGCTGTCTGAGACTGAATGTGATGAATCTGTACTTATTTTACCTACTGTAGTATAACTCATCAGTTCGTTCTTCGGAACGCGCTGCATATACACATCATTTTTATGGATATATCCTGCTCAAAACTTTTACTAAAAGCTTCATAGGGCGCTGAACGTTCCATTTCGCCGTGTGATGTAAAGCATGCACGAGAGATTACGTCAACACTTGCACTTGTGGATCTGAACAAGGAATGGAATGTCTTCTACCATGGATCCCGAATGTTAGCCTTAGGGAAAAGTTATCAGTTACGTCAAAATTAGTCGTCAAGCAAAAGATTGTGGGCATTCCTTTTAAGTGCAAATGGCAGAATTGTTTTAGCTTCCTTTCCATGAGTCTCGTTTAGGCGATTGACGTGACTTTGCTTGAAATTTCCAACCTTCTTAATTACTGACTTCCTTAAGTCCGAAAAGTGGCCTGTTGGAAGGCTGTCTATGGTGCTACTTAAATGAATCACGACATGGCTAAAATTATCCCTAAATTGGGAATGGTATATATAGGAAAAGAAACTAGATGACACAGATATTTGTTACCTAGCTTTGTTTGCGAGCGACGAATTGATTTCCAAACACTAGCCGGGTGTCGCAACCTTGTAATAATAGAATAGACACATTTGGTGAATAATTGTATATGACCAAGTTGGGCTACACGCCTGAATTTGGAAACCGTACTTCGTTATCACAAGATGCCGAATGCCAACGCTGCTCTGGCTTTGACGGTGTGTTCAAACCCGTGATAGATCATTTTGTGGTTGGTTTAGTTAGGATAAGTGTAACTCTGACATGTTTCCCGCAAATAAGTTTAAATGGCATCATATTTGTGAGGGTCTTCTGACAATTCACATGTTGCATTTGCAAGGGAAGTGAGACTGATGCTGTACCTGACTGGGTTCTTCCAATTTATTCTGTGAGACATGGTTGCTTATTGCGTCAACTGAAGACACTTCGGTATTCTGGAACATGCCGATAGAAGAGGCAAATTTGGAGTAACTGTCCCGAATATACATTACTGTTTAAGGAACGCGCGCTGCAAATTTAATTCTCGAGAGACGATCTCATGAATGATTAGGTGCCGAAACTCTACTTGGCTGAACTGATAATTGTCGAGTGAAATCCCGAGCATGTGTAACTGAACGGCTTCGAATTGCTCATGTTCTTGGGAAAATCTTGTATTCCAGGTGACTGAAAAACACCGTCTTGATCCATCTCACCTCCGTCGCCCGATTGTTGCAACCCGGTGATAATATAATGGGCACATTTCAAGAATATATGTATTTAACAAAGGTAGTCTACATGCTTGAAGTTGGACAACCGTACTGCGTTAGTCCAAGTTATCAACTGCCAACGCTGCTCTGGCTATAACGGTGTGTTCAAACCCGTGATCGCTAGTGGTTGATCGATAATCATTATGGTATGGTTAGTTAGGATTGGTCTAACCCTAAAACTGTGTAAACGTTGCTCTTTGTGCATTGATCGAAATACAACACGATCTATTTTTCTATATACTCCTAGTCCGGAAGCTCAAATATACGTTGGGCTACTTCAAGATAAGAAGCTACAAATTTTACTTACTGCCTTCTGAAAATAAACAGAAAGTAAGGGCTATAAACCGTGTGGTTGTTAATGACGATGTTTTATGTAATACGTCCGTTAAGAATGTGGACATAAGAGATTTGAAGTCCACAATTGGTTAAGAAAATGAAGCAGATGGAACTCAAAACTGTAAACGTTTAATTAAGCCTCTAGTCGTTAATTACATCAATCAGCTAGTGCATGGTATGTTCGGCCTGTCCACACGGTCATTCTAAGTCTTTGCAGTCTTTCATTTATGCATAAATCTAATGTTCCACCATGGCCAAGCTTAAATAAATGGTAGTTGCCATGCCACGGGAGAATCATACGCTTATTCAAAAGCGGGTAGCTGCTCACAGTTGGAGAGGTACCTTAGAATTCGTAGCCGCCATATCTGATTTAAACGCCGCAAAACGAAATATATGTTTACGTTACAAAGCTGTTTACCAAAGCGTCAGTTTTGCAGTTATAGATCAAGTTTTATGGTATCAATGTAAACTACCTTAATGCTAGCATATACACTGATGCTGCTAAGTAACTGCTACCTCGAAGTTAACTGTCTATTGCAAATTATACAAGCAGCGGCATGGAACCGCATCCTACGCTTTTCCTTACCGGTATTTTATGATTATGATGGTGCAGAGCAAGTTCCACTCAACTAGCAAGGTCCTCGCTTATTTTGCTAGAACAAAAGTGATACCATTATTTTGCTTTAATCCTCTTGACTTATTGAAGGTCTTGCAAAAAATTATAGCCAAGCAAACATGGAACATGTAATAAGTCCATATTTCCAACGGTGGAACAGTAATCGAAGTTTCTTGGGCGAATTTATGAAGGTGCTATTTTTCGCCGTACTTCGCATATATTCAGACCTACGTTCCCAATACCATAACCGCATATCTCTAGGAGCGTCCCACTTGAGGTTTGCTTCTATCTTGGTACAAACGCCTAGTGCTCCATGCTTTTCGCTGTCCTGTGCAGTCGGTTATTACAACCTAACTAACAGCGGCTGTCAGCGTCTAATTAAGTCGCTCGATGCATTTTATCATGTACTTGTTAATCCTCCCCCTAGTGTAGACAGTCCTGCATAACGTTAAGTAAATAATACTTGGGTGCAGCTGCTTTCAGAAGAGTCAGCTGTGTATGTTGACTTGAATACATAGATATAAATATAAATACTTATTTTTTACAACAACACTTCTGTTTATATGAGTTTTCAATATGTGCGGAAGCCAGTAAATTAGAAAATCGCGAATAAAATCTAACGGCAATGTTAAAAGCTCGGAAAAACATCATACGTATTGATATGCTCACATTTAATTTACCCTTCTCTTTTACGAACGCACAAAAAATAGGAATCAAAACGTCGTATACATGTGGACTTCAGCAGATGAAGATTACCAAACAAAACAAAAACAGGTTGTTTCAGCTGCTTCTGTGCGCACAACAACAAAGCATACTTCTAGACAAATAAAGTCCCGGTTATAACCATCCAGTTCTGTGTCGTTTGCGCAACAACCATCTGAATAGGTTCGAATAACCCACGTGCTGGCAAGTAGATCCGGGATCAGTTACGATAAACATGACAGGGTTACGGTTATCCAATTGATCCGCAAATGTTATTGGTCAAGGCTTTCCGTAGCTAATTTGGGAAATGTACAGGCATCATTACAATTGAATGGTGAGAAACGGTACAATTGATTTATCAACAAACGCTTTACAGTTTTGGCTGATAATGAAGGAAATCAAAAATCGACGGACCACAACATAATGTATATGTGTGTACATGTATAGTAGGCGGCATTCCAACAGACTATACTCTGTGACCAATATCAGATGATTGAATCTCATTGATGTGTCGTAGCTTCGTTTCCGTGAGTGTCTGCATGGGTTGTTAGGATCTTTAAAGATTTATTAAAATTAAATGAGATTACCTCAGAGAAAATGACATTTTTCACTGTAAAATACGCAAGTATTTAACCTAAACTGCTAAGGGGGTAGAGTAATTTCATAACAAATTTTTCGCCTCCGATGTAGATCCTCAAAGCGCAATGGGGTCAAGTTTAGCTAAATGTGCCAAACCTGCATCGCGTATTTTACATATGGTCTGATGTACTCGTTGCGCTTTAGGAGAAAGAAGAAAAGATCAACCTGCTCAAACGCTCTCCGCAGTTGACACTCCTTTTTCCTCTTCCTTTTTCATTGCCTTCTCAGTATGATTGAGCAGTCGACATCGTTCCGCACAAGGATCCTAAGGCAACTTCCATGAGAAGCGCGCAGCAGAACATGCGATTTCAGTAAATATTCGCAGATGTTACGGTTTCGTGTGCCCATTAGTTTACTCTTGACAGATTAAAACACACACACGTTTTGCGCCGACCACTGAAATCCGTTTGGAGATCAACTTGTCACGGTGTGGTCGTCCAATCACTCGATTAGCCGCCAAATGTAGATCGCCCGCAATTAGCAGAACGTTTGGTGTGAACGTTCATGCGAGGCCGTTTACGATGAAGACGAGTAACCCCGCTCATAATACCAAACATTGACGGAAGCCAAAGTTACTTACTATCCCGTCGAGCAAGTGATACCAACCCGAATATTTAAAAGTTTTAAGCCCAGGACATGGTTACCTATTCCACAGTGCCGATATTAATAAAAATATATGTGGTGACCTAGATGATCAAATGCCTCCGAGAAATCAAGAATTGCCACACCGTCTTCTTTTACAGCATCAACGGATTCCGTTTAATTAGCTCGGGTTAAACAATGATCCATGGTGCGTGAACTGTATTAATGGAATTCATTATGCTCCCGAATGATACCACTCCATATTTTTGTTTCAGATTGCGTCGCCACTGTTATAATTGAGGGAACGCCGCCTCTTGAGATAATTGCGTAATTGCCTGATAATAGGGTCGCTGGCACGCCTACGATAATTGCTTGCTAGGCTGACCACTCGAACGGAATTGCGCTGTCCTGATGACGCTGGCTTAGCCGATGAGGCGGATAATTGAGCGAGCTTGTGGACGATCCTAGCCGCACGTGTTCGGATTGACGCTAAGCCTCGGAACGGACGCAAACGAGAGGGGTTTATGATAGACGCGCGTTAATGACTTAGACGCGAGGGCTGGCTAGTTAACGACTCACACGCAATCACGCGATCCGACCGACTCCCAACTGAGGCGAAGAGAAAGAAAAGACAAGTGGTCCTCTGTAGGCTCTTTTACGACCGACAAAGGGCAATCACAGTCAGTGCTATGGGTTATTAAGTTAGGAAAAACAGTCCCCACGCAGAGGTGGTAGATTGCAAACGCGCATTGTCAAAAGGTTCGCAGTTGGGACGCGCCTCGGAGTGGCTGAACACTGCTGCGTTGTGGGGAGAAATTGGACTCCGCTTCCCACAGCCATTATGCCGGAGTTACTGGCGTGATTTTGCGGGGATTTTTGACGTGTCCGCAACATTTCCCTTTGAAGAGATAACGTACCGCTTCTGACGAGGATTGACCTGGAGGGATTTATGCGACCTCCGGATTCTTCCTGTTCGTCGGCAAGGCAGGTTCTCCAGATGCGGCGACGATTGAGCGGCTTCGACCGTGCTCTGTCGTTGTGTGGCCAATCCGAAAGTATCCAGCAGGTTGTGCAGCGGCAGGCGCACGGGATGGCTGGCTGGCATGGAGGGTTCTCCGTGGCGCGGACGAAGTTGATTGCGATGGCGAACGCAGGTGTCATCACCCACGGAGACATCATGCAGCATGTCACCTCGCCTGGCCGTCACTGTTGCTTTGATCCAGCGAGGATGACCTGCTCGGTAATCGCGAGCGTAGACTGGGACTCCGACGGCGAATTCTTTATGTTTGGTGCAGGCACCAGATTGGGTAGGTGGCTGCTCATTCGGAATGAGCGCGTTGTTGTTTGTACGTAGCTTGCGGCCCATCAATGCTTCAGATGGTGACTGGCCTCCTGGCGTAGCTGGATTCGGAGTGGACCGGTACGAGAGCAGGAAGGCTTGAAGACACTCATCCACGGTCCTCTCCCCGCGAGATTTCAAAAGCGCCCTCTTGAAGGTGTCGACAAATCGCTCCGCTTGATCCTTGGACTGGGGATGATAAGGCGATGAGCGGAGGTGATCGATGCAGTGTCGGCGGCAAAAGTCTTCGAAGACGGAAGACGTAAACTGGGTACCATTGTCGGACACCAAAACCTCGGGAAGGCCATGTTTACTGAAGATTCGGAAGGAGACAAAGCACAGGTGTGGCGGATGCGGTTGGTGGGTTGACGGCGACCACTTCCGGCCATTTGGAATAGGCGTCCACCACGACCAGATAGGAAATGCCATGGATGGGACCAGCGTAATCGATGTGCACTCGAGACCACGGTTTTGCTGGCGGATGCCATTGAACTGGTGATTGGTGTGGTGGCATCTTTGAGGCTTGTTGACAATCCTGGGACACGGGGTCGGATTGACTGGCTTCGTCTTCGGTTCGGTCGTTTGGTACTGTCGGGGAATGTACCGCGTTGCAGATGGTCCGAAGAGGAAGATCGTCCAAGTCGAGGGTTCCGAGCCAGTCGAGACCAAGCACGTTGAGCTTCGCCTTTGTGATGTAGCAGTTCGCGTTGAACGTGACATCTCGGAAGGAGACGGAGCAGTGCAGCCGCCCAGTTAGCTGCACGCGGCCACCACAGGCGCTGGTGGCAGATTGGGAGGTCGGTTCGAACGGTGGTTTGCCAAGGGATCGCCAGAGATCCTCGGAGATGATGGTGATGTCCGACGCAGTGTACAACTGCAATTGGACCGACTGACCATTGACCCATACGTCGACGAACTTTCTCCGATCCGCAGAGTTGATTTGGAACGTGGCTAGCAGGCTCAGGGAGCTGCCAACCGGACCAGGTTTAGGTGTGCGTCTGGGTCGGGACCTCTTCTTTGGATCGCGGGTGGGGGCCAGCCCAGTTTGGCCCCCTTGGGTGATGGAGGGTGGCAGTAACCATCCCGGTGCCCCACCCTGCCACAACGTTGACAACGATGCTGGCGGAAATTGCAGTCCCGGTGGAAGTGCCAGGCACCACAGAATCGGCACGCGTAGGGTGGGGCCTTCGCTCGGTCGGATTGGGTGGGGCGCGCGGACGATTGCGCCCTCGGTGCTGTGACTGCCTGGACCATACCAGGTGCGGCAGCGTTCTGGATCATTGCAGAATCGTGCTTCAGGTTGAGCAGCGTTTGACACTCCTCGGCCAGGTTCTGGAGTGTGACTGATCCATCCTGTTGTAGCTTGGACAGGAGGTGCGTCCGGATATCGGCATCGTGTGGAGAGTGGAGGCCAGAGACAAATATCAGGCATTTGAATTGGTCCTCGGTGAGCGAGCCAAGTTGAAAACGTTGGCATTCCCGGTTGACCACGCCCGCATACGTGATGAAGTCGTCGGCATCATGTTTGGCTAGCTGCAGACACTAATAACGAGCATTGAACAGGGAGGACTTCTCGCCAAAAGTCTGTGACAACGTTCGGGCTGTGTCTTCAAAGGTAACGTCCCGTGGGTTCCTCGGCAAGATGAAATTGGTGTAGCGCTGGTGTCCGAGGGTACCAAGTTTGCACAGAAGCAGGCGGACCTTCCACGCGTCGTCCTGGCAAGCCAAGTCCACGGTGAACAGGTCCTCGTACCGTTTGTACCAGGATTCGTACGTTACCCCGGCCTTGGCGTCGTACAGAAATTCGCTGATGCCACTAACCACATGGTCCAATAACTGATAATTGGCGCTCGGACCTGCGCGAAGGGAAGAACTGGAAAGCTTTTCGGTTAGCACGGACATTAATTTAAGCTGTTGCTGCAGCATCAATTTTAAATCGGCATATTCGTCAATCATGGTTCGTCAACTCTGCCGCCACTGTTATAGTTGGGTCGCCACTGTTATAATTGAGGGAACGCCGCCTCTTGAGATAATTGCGTAATTGCCTGATAATAGGGTCGCTGGCACGCCTACGATAATTGCTTGCTAGGCTGACCACTCGAACGGAATTGCGCTGTCCTGATGACGCTGGCTTAGCCGATGAGGCGGATAATTGAGCGAGCTTGTGGACGATCCTAGCCGCACGTGTTCGGATTGACGCTAAGCCTCGGAACGGACGCAAACGAGAGGGGTTTATGATAGACGCGCGTTAATGGCTTAGACGCGAGGGCTGGCTAGTTAACGACTCACACGCAATCATGCGATCCGACCGACTCCCAACTGAGGCGAAGAGAAAGAAAAGACAAGTGGTCCTCTGTAGGCTCTTTTACGACCGACAAAGGGCAATCACAGTCAGTGCTATGGGTTATTAAGTTAGGAAAAACAGTCCCCACGCAGAGGTGGTAGATTGCAAACGCGCATTGTCAAAAGGTTCGCAGTTGGGACGCGCCTCGGAGTGGCTGAACACTGCTGCGTTGTGGGGAGAAATTGGACTCCGCTTCCCACAGCCATTATGCCGGAGTTACTGGCGTGATTTTGCGGGGATTTTTAACGTGCACGCAACACTTCCTAAATATCCAATGAGTACCTTCTCAAAGATACGAATTTACCCATAATGTGAGTAGAACAATCGGGCGGTATTTTCGAGCACGGCATGATAGCCTCACTTGTAAAGGGTAGTAAATATTCCACGCTTCCACATAGCTGGGATCGTTATCTCGTCGAGACAGCGCTACCAACTGAAATAATACTTCAGAGAAACACATGGCGAATGACACCAAAGGCTTGTTAGGACCAAATGAACTGCACTTTTCGTAGTAACATCTGACACTGCAGCACATCCTATGTAGTAAATCAAATAGGCTACGTTCTAGAGGCGATGAGGACTTTATGAGGGTAGCTTTAACGATGCGTTCAGAAAAGTAAGGGCGTATTGAAATCTTAGGGCGTTTTCTGACTCCTGTGCATTTTGAGCTTGCCCAATACCGTCTTTATAGAAAGGGAAGACTGGCTTCACTTTGCTCCGTTTTTATAACACCTTAAAAATGTTATCAGTCTGACACACAAATTCCTCGCCAAATCCTTTATGTTTTACAATTGATCTTTTCGACCGGTGGTTTCGAGCGATAAACGAAACCTAAAAGTGCTTGGCATATCGATTGGATTTGAATGCATTTTCAAAGTGAATCTGTTTATTATTTTCTGCTATTGATCCTTAAGAAGGACTTTAACTTTTTCGAGCTAAGGATCTTCATATATTTGTATGGGATCCTACACTCCGATATTAGTATCCGATGCGTCGGATGTGAATGAACTCCCCTAGCAAAATCGGGGTTGTTCCTTTAGAAACAACCAATAAGTGATCGTCGTGAAGTCGGAATGTTCGCTGCGATGTATTACTACGCGGACATATTCTATGATTTTTTGGACTGTGCGGTGTAGCATACAAAGCAGAAAAGCACTGTTGCATGATCACTGCACCCCAAGGGTATATTCAATGTTAAGTTGCTACTAATTAGCTCCTCATGGGTAAGGACGAGGTCCGAAATGGCCGGCTTGTTACCTTCATTAATATAGCAGAGAAAGTGACGTGCATAGAAGATGGTAGATCAGCAAATATCAATTTCAGCTTAGGCTTAAACTACTCGCCAGCGGAGGAAGGAAAGACTAGGAATTGCAAGTTGATGACTTTTATATGAAGAAGATGAAGTTTAGTCTGAGGCACACAATTTATACCTTGATGAAAATGGCAGTTTGCCACCGCATTGTCAAATAGATTTTAAGAGATAGGGCGTATGTAAGATAAGTATATGCCTTGAAAAGGGCTTTGAGAATTACGATCAGCAAATTTCATTAACGCAGTAAGAAGATATAGGTTAGGAAATGTTAATATTTCGCAACCTATGTCTTTTTACTTCGTTAACGAAGTGGTCGAAGGGGGCTCGCTGTTCAAGATCAGCAAAGTATTAAAGCTTCGGTAAAACCTGACATATTATAGACCTCATCCTGATTTTCGCAGTCAATATAACTCTGTTTTCCTTGCTAACGCTTGCTCAAAAGCATGTACTGGAAACGCACAATGCTGTATGAATCAAGCAGAACAGGCATGGCTGACATTAGAGCAGCCAAACATTTAATTCACTGTTTGCAGCGTCACTTTCAGCAGCAGCGGTCTGCTGTAGTTGGTCGTGTTTGGGTGCCGTCCTTTGCCCGCTATGCTAGACGGTTAAGCTAGGAAGTTTATTAGCAGATCTAGGTAGTCTCAGTGTTTTGCTGTCTTTACGCGGCATTCCTCTTATAGCGGTTGCGTTACAGTTAAGAAAACTGGGGCATACAATCATCGGTGACACATCGGTTAGTATAGGATATGAGCTTAGTGCAGTTGAACACAGGATCAGCGCAACCATGTGCGGTGGTCAAGGCTTTCATGACATATATCGTAAAAAGCGATAACTTACAACGTCTAGACAGAAGGATTCTAAGCAAATAAAAGCGGAAGCAAGAGTAAAGTGCATTGGATTGTTGAAATGGAACGAACATTAAAAACCAGATGCAAGAAACCGAATGCAATAATGCCACTGATTATTGACTGCACCATATCTTATTCGGTCTCTGTATATATATGTCGACCAGCCCGATGTCACATGCATGAAGAAGGCACGCAAAATTTGAGTAATTTTTGCAGTTAGTTTCCGTTTACCGCAGCAGAAAATGCCGCTATGCTTCGTTATGAATTACACCTCGTTTCCCGTCATGCTCACGTACCTGTATAGTCCAAGGTATCGAGTGGAGTATTTGTCTACATACAAAACTGCACACAGTATCGAGTAAGATGTTAAGCATTAAATCCTAGGTGATAATGTACTGTTGACAATGTATAGCTGATCAATCTGAGTGGATTGTGGTTTAACTGGATAGCGTGCTTGCAAAATGATGTGAGATAAACCGCAGAAAACTCGAGCTCTTAAATGGTTCGACTGCATTATTTAAGGTATAATGGAGGACTATATATGAAACTACGAGTAAGTTCTCTACAACATGTGACCTTGCATATTGAAGTGGAAGGTTCAGTACGCATCAAATTAAGTCAGTTATACTATTTTACTTATTTTGGATTTAGTACGAACGGTGTCCATATCCAGCAACGCTCGCTATGGAAAGAAACGTCTAAACGAAGTAAAATCAATTTAGCGTAAATGTTGGACGAGCTAACGTACTCGGCCTCGTGAACAGGAGGCGCGAGTAGCGAAATATGACGAACTGCGACCACTTACAAAAATGTGCCCACGCATTCCACGTTGGTGTTTAATGTTCGAATGTGTTGGAAATCATCATGCAGCGTGTTTCTTCTGGTTGAATGCGTATAAATTAACATTAATATTAGTTCAATGCAACCGCTTTTATTCCAAAGCATTTCGCTGAACTGATACCTTAAGAAAGTGCATCCCATAACCTTTATTTAATCAAAGGGTTTATCCCTCGAGTCGCACTGATGATATATCTCTGTTTTTGGAGTACGTTACTATAATAAAACCATTTTAGTTTTCATATTATACTCCTTTTTTTCAACCTGATTTTCCCACTTTGCTTCATCGTAAATCCTTTTGCCATTTTGTCGCCATGCTGCTTGGTTGCTTATCAGAACTGTTGATGAAAATAAAAAATGTCGCAAAAATATTTGAGATATATATCTCGGTTTTTAAACTGTTCTGTGTCAGCATATGCAATATGTTGCCACATTTCTAATAAACTAGCAAACTAGATTTTTAACCCCTTTTGTAATTCAGTCAACTAGAGGGTAAAGCAGTCCTCAATCGAAGTAGAAATTCTTAGAAATACTAACCAATATTTCAGCATGGCACTTGAATTCACTGTCATCGTAAAAATATTGTAAAATATTCCCCAGTTGCTACATTCATCCGTACATCGTTGAGAACACACAGTGCTTACAGAATTGCTTTTGTTTAGCAGCATCTATTACAATAATTCAAAATTTTGAATCGGCAGTTATGGCGATGTACAAACCATTGTTTTTTAGTTCACTCATAGTGTAGATGATTAACTTCACGTTATTTTGGAAAGTTTCGTGAGTTTCAACCGAAGTTTATGCGCGTAAACAAAGGGTATCAATTTGATCATATGCAGTAAAATCTGTCTGCGTATGGCGTAATGTGAGGCGCATTTTAAAGCACCGATGTATGAGCTTGCACAAAATGTATTCAGCGTGTAACCAAAATGTCGTTCTTAATAGTGCAAATCAAGTGCTTGATAAATAAGGAAAGAGGATTAAGGTAAAAAACTGAAGGGAGTTCTTTGTTTAAATAAGAGAAACTTGCTAGAATTATTAAAAGAATTTCGCTTTGCATATGAAAACACCGTTAGCTCGATTTAAAGGTATTCTAAATGGTTAACGGTTAGCTTTCGTTTGTAGCGTTATCCATAGGGTATGGACTATTTCATTTATTGTCAATTTGCAGATGTGTAGTTAGATTGTTTTAAAGATTTATAAACTTCGGCATTATTTCTTTATCTGTAAGGACTTACAACGAATAAAGTTGATAAAACCGTCGGCGTCCTGGCGTGCAGTACGTATTGGTTAACAAATATTGACGGTGTTCACACACCAACTAATTGTGTGTATATCCGGAACATATTGTGTAAAACGTCTACCAAAATGTATTAATGCACTCATAAAGCGGTTTTCCATATTATTACTTTGAAATTTTTTAAACTAAACGCCAAATTCGCATTTTGTTAATAATTTTTACTGCCATAATAACGTGACGCTTAGTAAAATACTGGTTTCACCAACGCACGTGAACCTAACTATTACAGGACATACCATGTCTCCTTCGCCGTTCATCGTTAGCTACACAAGCCATCTTGGAAGTAAGCAAGTTGTGTTGATTATTAATTTTCCGTAAAGTTAGAAATTAGATTACCCATTTTTATATCTGAACGAGCTTATTATTTTCTCCTGATGGAAACCAAATTTTAACAACATAACTCAAATCGCAATTAAATACCAGGCAAAACTGAAAACGTATTTCACGAGCTAACTGGAATTGAATAAAGGTGTTCCAGACGGATCATATTTGAAATGCATTTTATATTGTAACTGACCTTAGAACATAAAGAGCAAAGTTGCCCTCGACATTTAGTCTCATAAGAAGGAATCTATGCTTTATGTCATACGCAAATAAATAAATAATTTAGTACTTTACAAACCGGGACAAAGAGGAAATATGTTATCCAACCATAAGCATAAAAAGTGTTTCCGGTAAAGTTAGCCATCTATGTTGTGTGCTACCAAACAACATTATTGACTATACGGAAAATAGCGTGTAGGGATTAGAATAGATGTAGTCATCTTTTGAAGTAAAGTAATACTGCCTACTGTGTAGCCGTCTCCGTGGGATCTGTTTCCATGCGTGGATGAAATAGATTTTACTTTACAATCAATATGACTTTACCTCAATGGCACAAGAGCGTTCTGAAAACGTGCCATATTTGTGCAGAACTCTTTAGCAGCAAATTTTACGTCACTGCTCAAGGAAACTGTTCCAAAGCAAACAATTATGAGAAAAGAATTTGTTTGTCTTTATTCCCTTATATTGTTTGTCGTGCATAATCAAAATATGGTATTTCGAAGGACATTGCGATCATATTTTGATCACTGCTATGGAATTTTCTCGAATATATGCGGAATATTTAAAAAGATCAATGCAAAATCAATAAAGCATGTGGTAACTCCTGGTGGGGAAATGACAAGTTGTGTTCATAAATGAGGAAGAAAATGCCTCGTGTATTTATCAGGTCACTGTACTATCTCAATTTTTCATCAGGCATAATGAAGTCAACACGAGTATTATACAGTTTATTGTACTTCTGCTAATTAGCAAAGTGCTCCGGGGTGCTTAGGTCAACGGCATTGTGATGAGGTGTGTAATTATTAGAACCCAAATGTTCATGTTCATTATGAAGCGACAAACGTTACTATGGTGTAATGCTTGAGATCGTTGATAATGTAAGTCGAAAGATGGAAGCGTCAAATATTGGTGGATTATATGATTGCAGGTTTTCGTACTGATTGTCAATTGAGTAAGAGATTGTCAATTGTTGGCAGGTGACAGCAAATGATACCGAGACTGGATATTTATAAGAGGATATGTAGTCAGTTGCGACGTTTGCAATTCATGAGAACTAATTATAGGAGAATACTCAATACCACCGAAGTGTACTTGTTAGGAAGCATTAGGTAGGATACATAAGTTGTGCATTTGTAGATGTGTCCAGTAGTTACATTAGATGCTGAATCACAGCATGGCACTAGGTCAGACTGACTGCGTAAATGTGCTCTTAGTATAATCTTTCTTGACCAACAATTTTCAGGCTATTCCGAGCGGTGTGGGAAAATTGGGTCATTTTTATTAATACTTTCAATGGATGTTAACGCACTACTAAAGGTAACTAGGGTTAAACTAGCTTAAGGCTAGACGTTCTTATTAAACCTTATACAATTGCAATTCTTAACAACCATACCCCCAGCCTTACGTATATTACTCCGTAAGTCATCAGGCAGAATATAATCGGGGCATTAAAATCCACTGCGTTGTCAGAGCGCCACATCATACAGACTATCACTGCGGTAAATAAATTGATCAGCGCCCTTGCTGGTAACATGTGCTAGACCTAACATAGATCGTCCTTCATATTTATTCAGTTGTAAGTTCTTGTTTGTTGAGAACAGCCCGAAAGCCATCGACCAATAACCTTTTGATCTTAAGTTTGGTAATACCATAAGGAATCTTAAGTAAATTCATAAGGTGACCTGGCGTGACTGCTGGGCATACATTTGCCTCAGATTTACCATTGAGCCACACTGTTTAATATGTTGTCGTGGCTTTGTGGGTTGTATCTCAAGCACTTCTACATCCGACAGGCATGATAAAAGAGAACGGGATTGGTTTAGATCAATAGCTGAGCGAGCCGTTGTACATTTAAAACTGCGGAAAATTACGGGTTGCAAGGTAAAGAGTTAACAGCTAGAGACACCACAAGTTATTAGTAACAAGGTGAGGAAAGAAACTTGAGGTCAAGCAATCTTAATGTTGATTAACGCGAAGAAAAAAGGAAATTAAAGCACACCGTTCTGATTGGTTGGTCAGCCGAAACACGATCACGTATTAGTGAAACACACCATAGACTCCAGCGGAAAATTAGATGCGTACGCCGTGGGGTTCAAATCTTGGAAAGAATAAAATAATATTTCAAGTTTTCCAAAATCAATGAAATAGTCAGGGACAATCGCAAGATGGTAGCCTTACTGAGTATTTGTTTCTCACAAGCATACGAATTCTTTTGTAATTTTGTGATTCCGGAGTTGCCATGCAAAACGCAAATTTCTGTACTTAACATATTGGTCGTTAATTCATAAAACCTATAAATCTTCATTGCTATACAGTATTTTAATTTAATAGTTGTGATGTGGATTTGAGAAAATCAGTTACCTCCTTTGTTGCCGACCTCCGGAAAGTGATGGGATTTTGTAATCTGGGTACTTGCCGACAGGGTCGGCGAAAAACTCGGTGGCACTTAGCGCTCTCCGTTGACTAATATCTCAGTTACTTTAAAAAGTGCCTATGATTTTGTGACGGACGTAGAGGCGGTTGAAAATAATGTCCAGCCTCTGCAAAATTCGTATCTGAATGCAAATTTTTAAGAACAACAGTGAGACTCTTGGGGTGCAGATATCATAACGACAATCGTCAACTCGGTGAACTACATACATCGCACACAGAAATCTTTCAAAATCATTGGGCCGCTATTTTGTCAGTGAGCTACCAGTTCTACATATAAGTCCTATTTCCTTAACATCGGAAATACAAACGCTATTCCAGCCAAAAGTAGCTATTTTTGATACCAGAAGAAAACATTTCACCGATGAACAAGTTAATACCTACGTTTCACTTAACACACCACTAAAATTAATCAATGCTCGCTGGCTGTCGCATACGATGCAATTGAATTTTGAGGTGGCTTTGATGGCCTGCAGAACAGTGGCTTTAGAAGTTTATTGTACGATGTGGATTGGGTTATATCAACTGTTACAGTGCGCAAGTTTGTCGAATCGATTCACATATGTGCTAAATACAAAATCACGTCAACTTCAGTATTTGTTTGTAAAACCCCATTTTACAATGGAAGACGTTTAAGCTTTGCTTGTTACCACGATATATGTTTCAGTGTTAAACCTCGCATAGGTCTATCAGCAGCTCGAGATAACCAAATCATTTTGTCAATTATCACCAGTCGGAGCGTGTTAAATATAATAACCTATCACTCAGCATCTATTCGGCTTTCACCACTTTCCAGTGCAAGGAAGAACCCATCATCAAGATTATCTAAAACTCTGTGCGCTTAGATAGCGGGGCTTGTGAATAGTTCTTTACCAACTAGGATAATAGTTTGAGACTGAAAAGTGATACTGTTTCTCGTTAGCAACCCAGGTTGAATATTGGTTTTTCATATTCTTAAACAGAATACTGCATATGCTTAAGGAAAATCCCCGGTCCATCCTTCAGCAACACTAGGGTAAAAATCAAAAGGATTGAGATTGCTTTTGAGAAGGTACAAACAACACACTAGTTTGGTTCCACGATCATCCACAACATTTCAGTTGTTGTATCGTTTGATATGCAAGGACCATCAGTGTTACGGTCTGAGACGGAGGAATTGGCTTCTCAGCATACTAAATTTGCAATGGCCAGTCGACCAATTTTGGCTAATTTGGCCCCGAAATTTACATGACGTGACATGTGTTGCACCACTCTACGGAGTCGGAGGCGGCTGACGCTAGAGGATTAATCAACCCGGTTTCATTTGCCTATTAAACCATGTCCCAGGCTATGCGAAACTACGCACAAAGTGACTATCAGACTTAACGGTCGCATTTTAGATTGTTTGTTCCCACCAATACCTAAACATTCAGAAGTCAGAACTATACATTGACCACAAATCATTTCATGGAAATCCGGTTTTGCTGTGCCATACTACATGCTGGTCAATAATATTAATCTAAATATCTTTTCTATAGAAAGACTAATTGTGCCGACGCTCTAAGTTGATTGACAAAATTTATACTTACGATCCACCCTCAACATTTGGGTGTATCAATGCAAACTCTATATTTATTAAAGATTCGATATTATTGAAAGCAGGAGAGATATGGGCAGAAGAACGGCGCGTGCCGGAAATATCAAAATTGATGGATTTCATCATGATTGATTGGCAGAGTAGATTAGCCGACGGTTAAAGATTTATTCTAGAGCGAAGAGATGAACGAAGAACAGGGTATGATTTTATACATTTAGGCTCTTGAGTTTTTTCACCATAAGGCGTCATCAAGCAGTCCTACTAACAATTCTGATGGGTTACCTCTGAAATGCAAAGATGAAAACACTAATGCAACTATATCTGGTGACCCGGACTCGATCAGGATATGGAATGAATAGTTTAATTGTGCACTAGTTGCCAAATACGTAAATCATCCCTACCGTCTTACCAATATTCTCATACTGCTGGCAGTCTTGCGTTTAAGATATCAAACACCATAACTTCAGCAAATACCTCGAGTGCCCAATGCTGCATACATTCCAAATGTATCTAAGCTCCGCTAAACACATATAAGATTTGGTCAGTCACCGTTCACATCTCAAGGAACACCTTCGAAACTCAAGTTGTACCATGTACAGTTGTCTCAGATAATGGCTACGCATTAACTAGCAAAAATTCCGGACAATTCTTGCTTTGAAATTTTATCGAACATCTCTCGGCACCAAATGGCCCTTCTTACAATATCTGACAAGAACAGCGATTGTAACAACCACACAGGCTGTGGCTAGACATCAGTCTGGAATCTCATAAACCCTTCCGGACAAATACAACAGTACGGCATTAAACTACACCATAGATGGACCAACCACCATGTAATCTACTGACGGGGCGTGTGCTGCGTACTTGGTTGTAGCAGATTACATCCAACATATGTGGTACGATCTTTAAACGCCAATCCTCGATTAAGTGGGAAGCGCCGCCAAAAGAAGACCGTATAACATCTCCCGTGAAGCTATGGCGGGTAGCTCTTGAGAAACGGAGCGTGGAACGCTGTCAGTTGATAACTGTTGCTGTATGATGATTTCCAACACATTCGAACATTAAACACCAACGTGGAATGCGTGGGCACATTTTTGTAAGTGGTCGCAGTTCGTCATATTTCGCTACTCGCGCCTCCTGTTCACGAGGCCGAGTGCGTTAGCTCGTCCAACATTTACGCTAAATTGATTTTACTTTGTTTAGATGTTTCTTTCCATAGCGAGCGTTGATGGATATGGACACCGTTCGTACTAAATCCAAAATAAGTAAAATAGTATAACTGACTTAATTTGATGCGTACTGAACCTTCCACTTCAATATGCAAGGTCACATGTTGTAGACAACTTACTCGTAGTTTCATATATAGTCCTCCATTATACCTTAAATAATGCAGTCGAACCATTTAAGAGCTCGAGTTTTCTGCGGTTTATCTCACATCATTTTGCAGCACACTATCCAGTTAAACCACAATCCACTCAGATTGACCAGCTATGCATTGTTAATATTACATTATCACCTAGGATTTAATGCTAAACATCTTACTCAATACTGTGTGCAGTTTTGTATGTAGACAAATACTCCACTCGATACCTTGGACTATACAGGTATGTGAGCATGACGGGAAACGAGGTGTGATTCATAACGAAGCAAAGTTGCATTTTCGGCTGCGGTAAACGGAAACTAACTGCAAAATTACTCAAATTTTGCGTGCCTTCTTCATGGATGTGACATCGGGCTGGTCAACATTAATATGGAGAGACTGAATCAGGCATGGTGCAGTCAATAATCAGTGGCATTATTGCATTCGGTTTCTTGCATCTGGTTGTTAATGTTCGTTCCATTCCAATAATCCAATGCACTTTACTCTTGCTTCCGCTTTTATTTGCTTAGAATCCTACTGTCTAGACGTTGTAAGTTATCGCTTTTTACGATATATGTCATGAAAGCCTTGACCACTGCACATGGTTGCTCTGATCCTATGTGTTCAACTGCACTAAGCTCATATCCTATACTAACCGGTGTGTCACCGATGATTGTATGCCCCAGTTTTCTTAACTGTAACGCAAACGTTATGAGAGGAATGCCGCGTAAAGACCGGAAACACTGAGACTATCTAGATCTGCTAATAAACTTCCTACCTTAACCGTCTAGCATAGCGGGCAAAGGACGACACCCAAACTCGACCAACTACCGGAGACCGCGTTTGCTAAAAGTGACGATGCAAACAGGGAATTGAATTTTTGGCTGCTCTGATGTCAGCCATTCGTTTTCTGCTTGATTCATACAGCATTGTGCGTTTCCAGTACATGCTTTTGAGCAAGCGTTAGCAAGGAAAACGGAGCTATATTGACTGCGAAAATCAGGACGAGGTCTATAATTTGTCAGGGCGTACGGAACCTTAATTCTTTGCTGATCTTGAACAGTGAACCCTATTCAACCACTTCATTAACGCAGTAAAAAGACATAGGTTGCGAAATGTTAACATTTCCTAACCTATATCTTCTTACTGCGTAAATGAAATTTGCTGATCGTGAATCTCAAAGCCGTTTCCAAGGCATATCCTTATATTTGACACGCCCTCTCACTTTACAACCCATTTGTTAATGCGGTGGCAAACTGCAGTTTAATCAACGTATAAATTGTGTGGCTCAGACTAAGCTTTATCTTCTTCATATAAAATTCTTCAACTTGTAACTTGTAACTTCTAGCCTTTCCTTCCTCCGCTGGCGAGTAGTTTAAGCCTAAGCTGAAATTAATATTTGCTGATCAATCATCTTCTATGCACGTCACTTTCTCTGCTAGATTAAGAAAGGTAACAAGCCGGCCATTTCGGACCTCGTCCTCACCCATGAGGAGCTAATTAGTAGCACCTTAACATTGAATATACCCTTGGGGTGCAGTGATCATGCAACAGTGCTTTTCTGCTTCATATGCTACACCGCATAGTCCAACAAGATCATAGAATATGTCCGCATAGTAATACATCGCAGCGAACATTCCGACTTCACGACGATCACTGATTAGTTGTCTCTAACGGAACAACCTCGATTTGCTAGGGGAGTTCATTCACTATCCGATGCATCGGATACTAAGATCGGAGTGTAAGATCCCATACAAAGATACGAAGATAGTTAGCTGGAAAAAGTTAAAGTTCTTCTTAAGGATCAATAGCCGAAATTATAATAAACAGATTCACTTTGAAAATGCATTCAAATCCAATCGATATGCCAATCACTTTTAGGTCTTGTTTATCGCGCGAAACCACCGAATACCTGTCCAAAAGAGCAATAGTGAAATATAAACGATTTGGCGAGGAAGTTGTGTGTTAGACTGATAACATTTTTAAGGTGTTATAAAAACTTAGCGAAGTGAAGCCAGTCTTCCTCTTTCTATAAGGATTGTATTGGACAAGCTCAAACAGCGCAGGAGTCAGAAAACGCCCTAAGATTTCAATACGCCCTTACTTTTCTGAACGCATCATTAAAGCTACTCTCATAAATTCCTCGTCGCCTCTATGACGTAGCCTATTTGATTTACTACATAGGATGTGCTGCAGTGTCAGATGTTGCTACGAAAAGTGCAATTCACTTGGTCCTAACAAGCCTTCGGTGTTATTCGCCATGAGTTTCTCTGAAGTATTAATTCAGTTAGTAGCGCTGTCTCGACGAGATGACGATCCCAGCTGTGTGGAAGCGTGGAATTTTTACTACCTTTACAAGTGAGGCTATCATGCCGTGCTCGGAAATACCGCCCGATTGTTCTGCTCCCAGTACTTGGTAAATTCGTATATTTGAGAAGGTACTAATTGGATATTTAAAAATTTTCAGTGGTATCATTCGGGAGCAGGATGAATTCCACTAATACAGTTCACGCACCATGGATCGTTGTTTAACCCGAGCTAATTAAACGGAATCCGTTGATACTGTAAAAGAAGACGGTGTGGCAATTCTTGACTTCTCGGAGGCATTTGATCATCAAGATCGCTACTTATTTTATTATTAATATTGGCGCTGTGGAATAGGTAATAATGTCCTGGGATGAAAACTTTTAAATATTCGGGTGGGTATCCTTTGATCGACCGGACAGTAAGTAACTTTGGCTTCCCTCAATGTTTGGTATTATGAGCAGGGCTACTCCTCTTCAGCATAAACAGCCTTGCATGAATGTTCACACCAAACGTTCTACTCATTGCAGGCGATCTAAATTTGGCGGATAATCAAGTGAGTGGACGACCACACCATGACAAGTTGATCTCCAAAGGGTTTTCCGTGGTCGGCGCAAAATATGTATGTGTTTTAGCCTGTCAAGCGTAAACTAATAAGCACACGAAACCGTAACATCTGCGAATATTTACTGAAATCGCATGTTCTGCTGCGCGCTTCTCATGCAAGTTGCCTTAGGATCCTTGTGCGGAACGATGTCGACTGCTCAATCATACTGAGAAGGTAATGAAAAGGGAAGAGGAAAAAGGAGTGTCAACTGCGGAGAGCGTTTGAGCAGTTTGATCTTTTCTTCTTTCTCCTAACGCTAAACGAGTACATCAGACCACATGTAGAATACGCGATGCAGGTTTGGCACATTTAGCTAAACCTGACCCCATTGCGCTTTGAGAACCTACATCGGTGGCGAAAAATTTGTTATGAAATTACTCTACCCCTTTAGCAGTTTAGGTTAAATGCTCTCGTATTTTACAGTGAACAATGTCCTTTTCTCTGAGGTAATCTCATTTAGTTTTATTAAACCTTTAAAGATCTTAACAACCCATGCAGACACTCACGGAAACGAAGCTACGACACATCAATGAGAGGCAATCATCTGATATTGGTCACAGAGTATAGTCTGTTGGAATGCCGCCTGCTATACATGTACATACATATACATTATTTTGTGGTCCATCGACTTTGATTTCATTCATTATCAGCCAAAACTGTAAAGCGTTTGTTGATAAATCAATGGTACCGTTTCTCACCATTCAATTGTAATGATGCCTGTACATTTCCCAAATTAGCTACGGAAAGCGTTGACCAATAACTTTTGCAGGTCAATTGGATAACCATAACCCTGTCATGTTTATCGTAACTGATCCCGGATCTACTTGCCAGCACGTGGGTTATTCGAACCTATTCAGATGGTTGTTGCGCAAACGACACAGAACTGGATGGCTATAACCGGGACTTTACTTATCTAGAAGTATCCTTTGTTTTTGTGTGCACAGAAGCAGCTGAAACAACCTGTCTTCGTTTATTTGGTAATGTTCGTCTGCTGAAGTAACTTAATAGACGGTTAATTTCGAGGTAGCAGTTACTTAGCAGCATCAGTTTATATGCTAGTATTAAGGTAGTTTACATTGATACCATAAAATTTTATCTATGACTGTAAAACTGACGCTGTGGTAAACAGCTTTGTAATGTAAACAAATATTATGTTTTGTTGCGTTTAAATCAACTATGGCGGCCACGAATTCAAAGGTACCTCTCCAACTGTGAACAGCTACCCGCTTTTGAATAAGCGTATGTTTCTCCCGTGGCATGGCGACTACCATTTATTTAAGCTTGGCCATGGTGGAACATTAGATTTATGCATATGTGGAAGACTGCAAAGACTTAGAATGACCGTGTGGACAGGCCGAACATACCATGCACTAGCTAATTGATGTAATTATCGACCAGAGGCTTATTAAAACTTTTGCAGATTTGAGTTCCATCTGCTTCGTTTTCTTTCCCAGTTGTGGACTTCAAATCCATTATGTCCACATTCTTGACGGACGTATTACATAAAACATCGTCATTAACAACCACTCGGTTTATAGCCCTTACTTTCTGTTTATTTGCAGAAGGCAGTAAGTAAAATTTGCAGCTTCTTATCTTGAAGTAGCCCAACGTATATTTGAGCTTTCGGACTAGGAGTATATAGAAACATAGATCGTGTTGTCTTTCGATCAGTGCACAAAGAGCAACGTATACACAGTTTTAGGGTTAGACCAATCCTAAGTAACCATACCATAATGATCATCGATCAACCACTAGCGATCACGGGTTTGAACACACCGTTATAGCCGGAGCAGCGTTGGTAGTTGATAACTTGGACTAACGCAGTACGGTTGTCCAACTTCAAGCTTGTAGACTACCTTTGTCAAATACATGGATTCTTGAAATGTGCCCATTCTATTATCACCGGGTTGCAACAATCGGGCGACGGAGGTGAGATAGATCAAGACGGTGTTTTTCGGTCACTTGGAGTGCAAGATTTTCCCAAGAACAGGAGCAATTCGAAGCCGTTCAGTTACACATGATCGGGATTTCACCCGACAATTATCAGTTCAGCCAAGCAGAGATTCGGCACCTAATCATCATCGAGATCGTCTCTCGAGAATTAAATTTGCAGCCTGCGTTCCTTAAACAGTAATGTATATTCGGGACAGTTACTCCAAATTTGCCTCTTCTATCGGCATGTGCCAGAATACCGAAGTGTCTTCAGTTGACGCAGTGAGCAACCATGACTCAAAAAATAAGTTGGAAGAACCCAATCAGGTACAGAATCCGTTTTAATTCCCTTGCAAATGCAACAATCGAATTGTCAAAAGACCCTCACAAATATGATGCCATTAAAACTTATTTGCAGGAAACATGTCAGAGTTACACTTATGCTAAGTAAACCAACCACAAAGATCTTCACTCACGGGTTTGAACAAACCGTCTTAGCCAGAGCAGCGTTGGCATTCGACATCTTGGGATAACGCAGTACGGTTTTCCAAATTCAGGCGTGTAGCCCAACTTGCTCATATACATTAATTCACCAAATGTGCCTATTCTAGTATTACAAGTTTGCGACACCCAGCTAGTGGTTGGAAATCAATTCGTCGCTCGCACACAAAACCAGGTAACAAATATCCGTGTCATCTAGTATCGTGTCATATATATACCCTTCCCAGTTGAAGGCATACGTTTAGCTATGTCATGATTAGTTTAAGTAGCACCAAAGACAATCTTCCGACATGCCGCTTTTCGGACTTAAGGAAGTCAGTAATTAAGAAGGTTGGAAATTTCAAGCAAAGTCACGTCAATCGCCAAAATGAGACTAAAGGAAAGGAAGCTTTATAATTCTCCCAGTGGCACTTAAAATGAATGCCCACAATATCTTGTGCTTGACGAGTACTTTTGATGTATTTGATAATTTTTCCCTAAGCTATGGTAGAAGACGTTCCATTCCTTGGTCAGATCCGCAAGTGCAATTGTTGAAGTACTCTCTCGTGCATGCTGTACATCACACGGCGAAATGGAAAGTTTAGCGCCTTATGAAGATTTCAGTAAAACTATGAGCAGGATTTATTCATGGAAATGATGTGTATATGCAGCGCGGTCCGAAGAACGAACTGATGAGTTATACTATAGTAGGTAGAATAAGTACAGATTCATCACATTTAGTCCCAGACAGCCAACGATCGTACCTCCGGAATTGTACCTTAACGCCCTCTCATCATTGATGCAATTTTCCACGATGGACTTTTATTTGACACCTTTGGAGCCATAACAGCAGCTGGAATGTTTCAAAATTATGGATGATCTACTGAGGGCGCTAATGAACAATGCCAACTAAGTTATTATGTGCATTCACTTGTTACAACTGGTAATGGAAGAAAACGAAACGACTAAACAGCTGCGCTTCTTTCGTCCGATCGGTTTGCTTCGCATTACTATACGTCCGTTCCTAGCAACGCCATATATTAGGGGTAATTTAGAAAAAAACAAGTGAACCATCCAACCGTTATGTAAACAAAACCTCTGTGGAAGGCAAAACAGCTAGTTCGCTTGCAAGTTGGTGACTGAAAATCTTACTAGGGAAGAAGACCATGGCAGCACTTTAAATCGTCTTTTACCAGCTCACTGTCAAGCGATTACCTTAAATATGCAGAAACTGCTATTTCTTCGTGGGTGATGCCGCATATTAGTAGGTTCTCTCCGCACTTGTAACGACATCGTGAGACCACCGCATATTATTTGACATGGCATGGTTGCAGAAAATACAGTAGTTTTAGATATTGGACGATGTTTATAAGCTAGCGGTACCTGAAAGCGCCATTCCACTTGTTTCCATTATCAATTTACTAATGAAACTACAACCTGGAGCGATTAAATCCCAAGTAGCAACCACACACATGTATGTGTTCCCAGGAGCGCACAATCATTGAAATTTGCTTTAACTAAAAGTAAGTCATTTCCGTCCTCATACGACTTTAACTGCGCCGTTCGCCTGCAGTTGAACGCACATGCCTCGATATGTGAATTACATGGTGGGAAGTCCCTAATATTCCCGCATACACATATACTTTTGTAAAACGTTTTTGCACACCTGACAGTTTCATCATATTTTCGAAGTTGTGCAACCATGTATTCGCATTTTTTCGCATCACAAAAGCACTCTGATGAAGTCTTGTCCTTTCTCTCTCTTGCAAACTGGTGCCTTGATGCCGGGCATTCAGGTCGCGCGCGGGAAAATCAGTTTCAATAAGTCCATGCCACCAGATTAACGAACGTATGCCTATACTCATTTTCTAGTTCGCTTTAGCGTGATGCTTCTCTAAGCTGTAGACTAGCCATTAGTATATCTATACTTCTTGTATGTCTACCTCAAATAACGCATGCCACGAAAGTATGAAAAAAGCATGCAAAATATGTGTCCAAACCACCGTATTTGAGGCAGTGAGACGAGCTCCACCAGTGAGTTGTTGCTTCTGCCCAGACACATAATGCAGCGCTTACATTGCTTACGTGGTGTAGCCACTAAACACGAGCAATACAGTTCAGTTAGTGGTGTTCAAAGGTAGTAGGGAAGTGCATATAAACGGTAGGAAGAGCCTAGGTCTCGCATCTGCATAACGGTACAAGCCAGCATTATAAAATAGGCGGCTTTTTGATAAATAACCGGATGTGATGGCAGCGCTACGAATGCTTAGGACTAGAGAAAGCTAGGCGATTGCCTGAGTTCATTATGGAAAACTAGATGCTAGCAAATACACCAGATTGAAGCACGTTTCAGCAAAACGCACTCTAAATCGTTCACTGCCTTCCCACAATGGTTGAATGCAACTACAGGCAAATTCTACTCTTGAAACCAGGTTGGAAATTAGGTATGCCATATTTGATGCTTTAGTCGTCGGGCGGCTATGTGGAAGTTGAACAACCTGTGGTCCTTCACTCTGCATATCATGCTCGTCAGTAATTATCTATACCTCATTTACTTGAGATATGCTGGATAACATAACATTATTTGGAACAGTGTCACGTCTTCTGACTAGACACGTCGCAGAAACATAACTGTAAGTTTGATAGGAAATGGAGGACAGTGATGCTTGAAGTATTTTAGAACTGCTGATTTCGACCAAATGCACGTGTATTAATATAAAGAAGTAAAGAAGAAAAGTTTACTTCTAGAGCAAGTTGCATTTAGACGTTATAGACAGGACAGTGCCTCAAAATGCACGTAGTTTAGGATTATAAATAAACAATTAAGCATCAAAGCAATATCGTCTCTACCTTGTTAATTAATAGAAAAGCAGCTTGTTAGATAGCAAACAGGAGTAATCCTAAATCTGTAATGCCATATTTTGAATATTAATGCAAAATATTCACCGTCGCGCTGGGTATTGAAATCATATTTTTATCGCCATCCACTTGTTTGAGATTTGGCACACGTGAAAGCCTGATTCGTGAAGAGCAAGCCGGGATCCGTTGAGGTCGTGGCTGCGTTGATTACAATTTTACTTTGCGTCAGTTGTTGGATCAAAGAAACATAGATTTGCGACCCACCGTTTTCGTGTTTCACGCTATCAAAGGTGCATTTGATTTGGTGGATATACGTGCACTTTTGGACTGTCTACCCAGGAATGGTGCACCCGAGAAATAGGTAACCTTTATAAGAGCATTTTACTCGCGTACGTGGGCATAGGTAGAGCTTACGGAAAGCTGTCCTCGCCCAGTATATCTCGAGCGGCGTGAGACATTGATGCCTGCAGTCAAATTTCCTCTTCAACTTTGCTATTGATGAAAGCATAGAAATCGTTTTATAGGACTCGACATAGAAGAGGCGGATGTGCTCCCCGGAGAACTACTTCTTGACTTAGATTATGCTGATGATATTGCCCTAAACTGAAAAAGCACACAAGCATGCCAAATGGCACTGCACAAATAAGCACTGGCTGCCGTCACTTCGGCCTTTGCTCCGCACCCTCGAAGTACAAAGCATTCCTCCAAGATTGGCCTGGACCGCCTCCTACACTGACGCTTTTTGGGGATCAACTACAAGTCGTTCAAAAACTCTACTAGCTGGGAAGTTGTATCAGCGCCCGTAAGATTAAAGATGAGATCACAAACCAGATAGCAAAGGGTCGAGGCGCCTTTGCATAACTTTGCCAGTTATGGCGTCCGGGCCAACTTCACTCTCGCCCTGACGGGCAAAGTATAATGCAGCCGTCCGTGCAACTCAGCTTTATGGCAGTGAAATCTGGCCTATTAGATCAGCAGATATAACGAGGCTGTTCGCATTTGATCACCGGTGCCTCCGCAGTCTGGCTCATACCTAATGGGAAGATCGCGTGAGCAACGTGCGCGTTCGACGATTTGTTTATGGCACAATAAGAGGAACTGAAGTGCCCAGTATCGTTATTTCACGCATCAGGCGCCGAAGGCTGGGCCACGTGTTACGCATGCCAGTTCACCGGCTCCCGCGACGTGCGTTGTGTGCGCATCGGGGGTGTGTATGGAAGAAGAGGAGGGGTGGCCAAGCGATGACTTAATCGAGAGGAATGAACGCCCTCAAATCAAAGTTGGCCTCGATTGGAGCGGATCGTCTCCCTGATTTAGGTCCGAAGGATAATGAACACGTTTGACTGGATACACTCGTTGATATGGCTAGGGGCCGACCACAGTGGCGCTCGTCCTGTGAGTTTCGATGTCCACCCTATCACTCTTAGCCTACCCCTACAAGCACGATCTCACTGTTTAGCCTTATATCCTTTTGCATCATCATTATTCTTGTTGCGTAGCACCCGGTCGCTAACTATGCGGAACGATAACCATCCGTTACCGATAGCTCAGCTGGCTTGCACCTGTTGCATTGTTTCTCCTCTTTTCTTCTTTGTATTGCGGCACAGTAGCGAAGGTGTTTTACGGCTCTAGCTAACGTGCATAATGATAATGGTGTCTGAGTTTAGCTCGAGTAGCCTGCATAGCGACAGTGGATTTTTGTTTCAGGGAAACAAAAAGCCAGACGATCTGATAACACTGCGACGGGACAGACTTTAATCTCCGGAAGCAGGCCTGTTATGTCATTCACTGATGGACTTAATGAAGTGTATGAAGATCGCGGTTGGTTAATCATCTCAAAAATCCCTTTGGACCTAATCAGTCTGCCTGCTTTGAGCAGCAGTGAAATTTAATTAATAATTTCGTGCTCAGCGGTAATCCTCTAACAAATGCTGATTATACTTCCCACCGCTGTTTACTGCGCCACATTTCAGATGAACTGTACATAAAGCATTTAGGGAATTAGTGATTTATCGCTTCATGAGAACAGCACTTGCACTAAGATAGCTGTAACAAAATATCCTTCAGTAATTCACAAAGATCAATGGATAAATTGATTCCATTAGAGATCGTTGTAACAAACGCATGTCAGCCGGATCAGGGAAGACATTTTTGTTTCACATTATTTTCCACTGCGATCACCTCTATTCTGAGGCTGTCATGCATGCGTTCGTCTTATCTCATTCACTTGCAAAACGTGCATCTACCCAACAAAAAGAAGTATTTTAACTCCTTAAAACAATGGCATGCCTCCACCCAGATTGGATAAGGAAAGCAAGTTTGTGAACAACAATTTGTAAAACCAGCATCGATTTAAGTGATAGCAATAAATTCACTAATGAAATCTTCGCAGCCTTTCGCTGTCACCAAATCTCCAAAAAGGTTTACGGTTTTGCGCCGTTTTCTTCATTCTTTAGCACCATATTACTCTAAAACCCAGACATTTGGTTGTCTTACTAGTTCAGTAGCATTCTACTATGCGTTGCGCAGTGAGTCGCTATCCGACAACTGCTTATCGCTTACAAAGCACACAGCTAAGGCAAGTGGCAATTAGTAAGTTCAACCAGACAGTGAGTGTGTATTGTCTTCTGATCCTATCCAGTAACTTCGGAAGTTGGTTGTATGAAGAACCGGATTCAGCATCTCCTGACTTTCCATAACAACAACTTATTGCGTAATAAATGGAAAGCTTACATTTAAACTATCTAGCACATAAAATGTGCGGGTTTGCTCTAAAATAATCATAATTTTCAGCTCATAGTTTAACTCTAATATATTTGATTAGTACAGCTATGCGACGAAATGCCTGCAGTGAAAATGTTGTCGCCCCAAACACGAGGTGTAATATTCGACCATATTCGAAAAACCTACGTCGTTAAATCTCTGGTCATTAATGATATCCACATATGCGTCTACAATCAAACGGACAGATTAGCGATTTCAACAATCTAGATCGATCATATCAATTAGCTGTATAAACCTCATTCCAGTAGTGGCTGCACTCGCCGTATTACTTATGTTAAATAATTCCTCGTTCGTTAAGTATGAAACAATTTACCTTATCTCTTGAAAACAAATGTTGGTTTATGGTTTATTTAAACGGCGCCACAACAATATTACACACTAACGTATCTACTTTGGAAGTATTCGCAAACCATTAAAACAAAGAAACGTGGCATTTTTATTTATTTATATAGTTATACCACTAAACCGTAAACAAAGAAATCCAGTTGTTTTGTACCTCGAATAATTACGTCGAGTTGTATGTTGACAAATCATGAATACAGCCGCATGCATTCTTTCTTTAACATTGAGGTACTTACTCTAGAAAAACATTTGTATTACTTGCGCGCCTAACATTTATTGCTCGTGTTTCACTAGGTTGCATTATTTGATTGTGCAAATGTAATCAAATTTCGCTCTTCTCATTGCAATTCAGTGTATACTTTCTTAGTGTTCATTTGCAAATATATATTAGTAAAATACCAAAACTTGGCACTGTAATGCTCAAACCATATAGTGCTACTGTTTCCAATACCTTTTTCATTATGGACAAAATTTTAATTGCGCACCTGTGTGCATTTAATCGAAGGCCATTTAAGAATCATAGACATATTGCAACTACTGAATATTAGGGTTTCAATGCAATGAGATAAATGAGAGTTTAAGAAGCTTTTCTCCATAATTTTGCCATTTACTATGATATAATCCTGCTCAAGCCTCCTAATCGTACTTTTTTTTACAAAAGTAAACTTTAAATGGCCTGTTTCATTTTCCTTTCGAAGAACTTTTCTATTTCGGTACTTGAGCCTCTAAAAGTTTCCACCCTAACTGAATTTAACAATGAATTTAGGTTATTAATTGTTGAAATTCTGTGGCAGTATCATCTGCCAATTATCTCCACAAATAATTATTAGCGGCTTTCGCCGTGAGATCCAGCTTTAATGTCTAAACTTTTTTCAGATCCGATTGATTGACTGGTAGCTCATTTATATTGGATTTTTGTTTTATCGGATTTTAAAGCGCGATCTCAATGAAAACAAAGATTTTCGCGTGAAAGCAAAAATTGATCAATTCAATCACTAAAAGCGTAGCTACTGCAAGTGAAAATTTGGTGTCGCCCGACTGGAAGCAAAGCACTTCCCGACGCGTTTCGATCAAGTTTGTTCCCAGCAGGTGGTTAAAGACATCGAAAACAAACCTATTGGTACATTTGTTTAGCAACATTTATTCGCCACCCGGAGGGAAACGTAAGATCTTCCTTGTGCAAAACATACAGTCATAATATTCGATTTGATCAAGGTTTATTTCAATGGGGTTCACCTATACAATTAAGATTTCGCCTTCCATTCCAATCTTATAACGCATATTACAAAATGCCCCTCCATTCATTCATAACCGTTGCGCCTAGCATTGACTTTCTTGATCCGGTGGGTAAAAGGGTAGAGTTCTCAAATGACATCCAGCGACACAGGGTGCGATACCTACTATATCTATCTGATTACATCAAATATAGTCGGAAGGCAGGATAACTCATTTTCTTAGCCTGCTGCTAAGCCTACTGATTATGCCTGATTCACAGATTTCGGCACGATATATTTTCTATTAGTTTAACCACACCTACATATAATTCCGTTTCTCTACATATTTTGCTGATGCTTCGTAATTATTGTTCAGCTGAGGAATGCACCCAAACGTACTCACTCATTTACGTATTTGCTTGCGAAAACTTTCTGTTGCCTTCCGGGTATTCTCCGCAATTACTTCGAATTGCTTACTCAATCGCAGAGAAATTACTGGTGACGAGGCAGCATCCCAGATGCAGTTATACGTAGCCTTTTGTAAATTAAAATATCCTTCTAATATCCTGTGTATATTGTGCTTGACCACTCTTAGAAAGCGTTTCGCTTTTTCAACATGACATTTGCTACATTGTAGTACATAGGTTGAGAATATGCGAATTCCTTCAGCAATTACTGCGAGGAGTTTCGGATGCATTATCACCCTCTGTGTTATATGTGTGACCAACTCATCGATCCCTTGATTACTACTTACGATGCATACAATACGATAGGCAAGGCGATACACAATTTCTGACGAATGTTTGTTAGCAGTGGGATGTACTGGATTAGGTCCAGTACTAAAGTTTACTGTTATAAATTGAAATATGGAAAGCACGCATCATAGATTGCAATGATATGTAGCAGTTTAAATGATAGCGCTAGCACATTACATGGAAATCGTAAATGATCTCTGTCCGTCGATTGAACATTCATCAGAAATTCTCACATAGAATGCCAGGTACGAAGCGAAATGCCTTACGCAACTGTTAATGAAATGACATATAGGACTTCACAGCTCAGCTCAGAGGATAGCTTCCGATATCCGCTGCAAGTAGCTCATGATAGTAAGTAATACATGTATTAGTCTGCTGTTTAGACAGTGAATCAACTCTATTACACAGGTAAGGAGAGCAAAGGATTCAAAGGTAGCATATGGTGAAGTTTGTACATAATAAAAGGGCCAACAAGTGACAGTGAAGTTAAAATCGAATAAGTGATCTCACCATAAAAGTAACTTTATTAAACATGTATACTTTTCTGCGTAAAATACTTGGATGTTACTGCAAAATGTTTTTCAGTGTCTCGCAATTACTGAATGAATGGAACTAACAGTTCGGAATGCACATGATGCAATATTCTGGACCTGTATTTTTGTAAATAGGTCTTGTGGGAGCCCAGATGACTACGCTCAAACGAGTGATTAAAGGCGGACAGATTCCATAAAGAAAATACTTCCGGCGACATTTCAGCCGACTGTATTGTGTAGCTGTTTCTAGTTTTAACCTATTTATTTTTTGTGCCGAAGCTAAATTTCCATAGGTGGCGGTAATTTTATCTGGGGTTTTCAAAATCGGATACAGCGGAATGAGATCGCTTCATAAGCGATAAACGCTGCTGTATAATCCCAGAGCTTTATTTGGCAGATGGCATGACGGTCGGTACAAGCGTCTTCACATTTTCGGCTGCCCTTCGCTCTGGGGTCCCTAGTATAATTAGACTGCTTTTTGATCAGGGTGGCCAGGCCTGAATTTCATAGTTTGCATGAGGCTATACATATGCGTTGCACATTTGATTAAATG
>OX104070.1:43226675-43344056 GCA_944474145.2 Dicrocoelium dendriticum | reverse complement strand
ACCCTAGGGTTCACAGGTATCTACCGAACTGGAAACGTACACAATAAATTGCCACCCTAGCACTGATCCGTCGAAACCGCACAGTTCGCTCGGAAACGCCGCCCGCAAGTCAAGTACGAATGAGCTCATGGAGGAACTGAAACTTTTCCGGCGATCCAACGGCTCCCTAACTGTCGGGCTAGTTGGCATTGGACAGCTGGTCAAGCTAGGGTCATGTAGTCTACAAATCGATTACAAGGAGCAGAATATAGGCAGCATATTCTAGTGGGTAATACCATGGAGCTTACATCGTGATGTGAATCGCGGCCGAATCAAAATACGAAGCGAAAGATGCTGTAGCCCGCTCTCTCGGTACCTCACCGTGCTAGACTCGACTTGGGAAGTTAGCAAGAGATCATAGGTCATGATGAGTACAACAGTGTACTAGGCAACACGTTAAATAACCGCGAAATACAACCGAGTTAAGTAAGCCTAAAAATTTAGATTAGCAGTGACTTATCCGTTCTAGGCAGGTGAAATAAATATACTACATTGCACCCAGTAGTTACTCATTCTATAGTGAGATTGCACCTAAGCGCGACTTACATGCGAGACAGGATAAGAATGACGAAAAGGAGATGACGGAGATGGAGTAAGTAACTTTACAAGTTAGCGGGGAAATGGTACGAATAAGTTCATTGATTTTTAGAAGGTCAGCTAAGTTAAAATGCTCACTTTAACGAATAAGTAGAAGCATAGTGGAACTGTGATGACTTATCCATGGTGTGTGCTGTGAATGCCGTCTCCCAAATTACCTGCAGGCTATCCGTGTAGGTAGGTAAAACATACCCGGTCGGATCGTCTCTTTTACGAGCTGAGCGAGAATTAACAGGTAAGTGGAACCACCAGGCAGTCCATTGTGTGTCACTATTTATTTCCTCCTGGTCATTTGTTCTGATCGCCAACATATCTCGACCAATTCATCAGTGCCTAGAAAGCTACCAGCGCTCAAGCTTTCTATTCGCATGTCACATCGTGTTGCAGCTGTTCCGGAATCAACCTTGTTGACTTATCTGAATCTCAGTACGTTTACATGAAGGCGGCAGCAGTACAAAGGGGCGTATAGAGACCCTTGAGATGGGATACATTGACCTCTTATTGCAACCCGCGATGAGTCACGATGTCGCATGAGAAACAGTATACTAAGACGCATCTGTCAAGGGAGAACGTAGCGAGACACGAACAGGTATTAGCGCGACTTGTAATTTCAGCGAGTCCCAGTTGGTCATCGATCCAGCAGCTAGTGGTGTCACGCGAGTAAAAACGAGATCAGTCTGTCAAGCTGAAGTTTGGCGCTTATAAGTGTTTCTAAATGGCTTTCACTTAGTTATTTAACATGAGATATCAGTTGATATATCATAGGTCCCTGGTTCAAATTGCAGTATTGCAGTGTTGCTAGCACAATTGTGTATGCACTTGTGCATGCACCATAACAAAATGAGTGGAGAAACAATAACCATCCTAAGCAATAATATTACGAACGTGCATGAGTATGGATTGAAACTAAGAATAACAGCCATATTTCTCTCGTGTTGGAAGATCGCACGTAAAGTATAAGCAACCAGTACTATTGTCGGTGGTTAGCTAACAGTTAAACGTGAACTTAAATGGCAGTCATAAACTTTGCCAACATGCTTACCAGGTGGATTGATGCACACATAAGAGTACAGTATGCAACAATGTCTTATCGTTAGTGTATGCTGCAGATGCTGTCTGCTATACGCGTTAGAAGTCGGTAATTTGACACATTCTCTCTAACCGCTTTAACGCGATCACAGAAAAAATATCTCTAGTAACTCTCGCTGCGTCCTGTCTTAGCTTCGGCTTTCGAAAAAGTGCTCAAACTGTTTTGGCCAAGTTACTAGAAGTAGCTTACATAGCTTCCAAATACCTAACCGTTGACAGATATGACTATATACCCTACTGTTTTGATAAGCTATCCGTGTAAAGGACAGACTCGCTTGGGGCGCGAGTAACACGTAAATACTCTGGGGTCCAACCAAGAAAGAAAGCCGAAGCGTTTGTCTACCGTATAATTAGACAAAACACAACCTGAGTGCAATAGGTACATACCACAGTCCTAGTGCAACAGTCTTTGGAATGCGCAAGATGAAGTCAAATCACCTCTTATTACGTCCAATAACACCGCTAAAGTTGGTGGAAGTAGTGTCTCAGGGCCAACGGGAAAAGAAGGGAATAACACGATCATTGTTTCCCTGTGACTGGGGAACCTCCCAAGTTGATATGTGAGCGGACAACTAGGCATGTTCCATACTATGGGCACGAACGTATCTAACATCGGGGGTTGGAATCGAACCACTTAGACATGGCTAGGAAAAAAATGAACCATGGTGCGAGTTACAATGAAAACGTTTATGATTGCGTAATTAATCGCATGAGGGTAAACAAATAATGGTGATAAAGATGGCGCAGTTAAGGTTATTAAGGGAACGTATGATTTTTTCATGCAGCCTGCAGTTCTCATGGTAATTTAGCCGCTTGCAGTTCCATAACAATCTGTATTCCTACATCTCGGGTGCAGCTGTGCTGCGCTACAAATTTATTGTATCTGTGGGTGGAATTTGTTTTTATTGAAGTATGTACTAAAGCCGTGCCGTACCACTACAGTTGAACTTACCTACTTCTAGACCAATCCAGAAAATTGGACATTTCTTATGCAAATTCTAGAAACGGCATTGCTCTGCCGCTGTGTCTATTACCTAGATAATAGCTGTTTTTTCCTAAGGGCACTTGAGTTCAGTACGACGGATGAACGGCGGAAAACATATGTACTCCGCCCCAGATCAACAGGACAAAGGAACCGCATTGAGGCGGACTCTAATCAACAGTACGCAAGAGCTAACTACACGGTCAGCTCACATGGACCAATAGAATCCTGACGTTCGAATCAAGTGATCAATATTTACTTGGATCTGCTAGTGGCCCGCATAAATAGCATAAATAGCCTGTCGATGAAACCTCTGCAGCCAAATCAGCCAGCTTAGAGAACACCCGCATGCCCTCATCCGCATCCAGAGCTACAAATATTCTCACGGATTCCTAAATATAGGTACAGTCGCTCGCCTGACTAATATGTAGAACAAACCATGCAGTATCAAAATCAGCATGTTAATCGCTAGTCAGTTAGTTGCCGCGATTGTTCACATCACACGAATTAGCCAACCTTTGGACACTTGCAACGGCTCAAGTCCCATAGGTCTTTTGATACAGGCAACAGTGAATACAGTCAAAATGGTCGTGACCTCGCCTCTCAACAATCTTTACAAATACATTATTAGATACTTCTATCTCCAGCAGGCCGATAGTAGAGGCAGCAAGCCTTCTATCCCTAAATGATGTAGTTAACCTTCTGCTAACGAATGCTGGATCGCTGGCGAACAAGGTGCATCATTTACGACACTTATTACCTTCTCTCCTCCACACGTTGTGTTTGTAACGGAAACATAGTTTGGCTCGCAGTGCACAGAGCTACTTGTTCCTGCCTTCATGACTTTTGCCAGTGGCCGTCTTACTGCTTGAGTTGGTGGTGAACTTGTGTACGCTAATGCTGCTTTAAAGTAGAGTAGATTGGAGACTGCTTCGTCAGCAGCTTCAAAGACAGTCTGGATATAGGTTAAGATTCAATCCCGTGGTTTTCTTGTTGGTTGCAAATACTTGCCGCCCGGCGCTACCAAGGCAAAATTAAACCATAGGCCTGATTTGTTCGAATGGGCATCTGAGTTGACGTTCTATCAAAAAATTGTAGGTAGCGACCACAATTTGCCCGATGTTTCGTGGCAGGAACAAACAGCGCCCGCTAACTATCGAAATTTTCTTGCGTCATTAGTCGCATTTGTGGATTGGGCACAGCAAGTATGCTTTCCTCTTAGACGCAGTAACATTTTAGACTTGTATCTCACGTTTGGCTTATCCAGTGCACGAACACATACTCTTAGTAATCTCCATGGGAGCGATCATAAGGTTATCCAAATAACCTTCAATTTGCCAAATAATAACGGCAAGAAACCCTCACTATGCATACCAATATAGATCATATTGCAAGTTTGACAGGAACAGCTTCCGTCTGACTATTAGATCCCATGGCTTGGAAGGCGTTTTCGTTACAGACTGTCCAGATACTGCCGTTGATTGTTTCTACTAACATCTGACCTATGGTACTGACCTGCTTGCACCATGGCAATTTAGAAAGCAGCCATTACCTCGTCCTCAAAATCACAATCATATGGCTGTTGCGGTGCGTGTAAAACACTTGCGATTTAGGTTCAAAAAAATGAATTATGTATGTGCAACCACACATACTGATAAATTAGTCAAGGACTTGCAAGACCGACATGAAAGAAAGCTTGTTGCAAGACGGACAAGCGCTAGCAGCTCACAGCTGCAAACACTTGTTTGTTACGTCGCATACTAAATGTCAGATACGAAGCACGTTAAGAACCTCTACACCATTGCCTTATCATATGGCAGTCTCCCTACCAACCCCGACGAACCCTGTGAATTATTTAATAAACATTTATACTCCTCGTCTAATACAGGCGCATGTTGTGCACAAGAAATATTGCCTCTACTCAACAGTGCAACAATAGATACAGCTAAATTCACCCTGTATAGTAGTAGCAGACAAATGGCTTCACTAAAACATTCTCTTCGTCTTGGAACTGACGGCATGCCCCCAGCGTATTCCCCTGTTCCTGCTAAACATCTTGACTTCGTGAAGCGGGCCACCTACCTACCCCGACACGAAAGGGATTACGTCAAGAGCTATCAAATTACCGCTCCATTGGCTATACTTGCATATTGACTCAAATTATGGAAAGATTAATCAAAGAAAGTCATGGAGTTTCTTAATTCATAAAATCTGTTTGATAGATCGCAACATGGTTTCCTCCGTGGTCGTTCAGGTCTAAGTTGCCAATTTGAATTTCTGGACTATGTAACCAAGTTGGCTGACTCCAGGCAGTCAATGGTTATTCTCTAGGTAGACATGGAAAAGCGTTCGACTTCGTACCATATGTAGAACTTTAAACAAATTTAACCTCTTATGGGTTTGCTAACTAATTACAATATGGTTGTCAGAAGGGAAACTGTGTATCTTTCCCTACACCAGTAGCAAATGCTGTCATACCGGTAGGCGTTTTAGGCCAACTGATATTCCTACTATACATAAAAGACATGTTCCGAATATTTCAACATAACAGACCATTAATTTTCGTGGAGGATATCAAAATTGTGTTCGTTTTTGATAGTATAAATGAACCAAACGGTGCTCAAACAATACAGATGGAGCTCTTCGCCCTTCAGCTGTGGTGTCGACAGTGGAAAATGACATTCGCTTTTGACAAAGGTAAAGCCCTATTCTTCAGATGCAACCTTATTAATAACATACTTACGTTAGATGACAAGCCGATTTGTTGCTGTAAAACGATTCGAGACCTCGAAATTCGCTACTCAAGCTCTTTCATTTTCTCCGAACAGGTACATCATGTCACCGCTAAAGTGAAATCTATCGTAGCACGCATCTCATACATTACGTTTGAAGGACTCTAGGCTAACTATGTGTAGAACATATGCGCGCCCAGTCTTCGAATGCCATTCATTAGTATTCACAAATGTAACAATGTGCGACCAAATCAATCTTGAAAAAGTACCACGTTCCTTTACCGAAAGGTTACGAGAGTACTGATCTTTGGCTTTTCAACAACGATGTAAACTGCTGGAACAAGAACCATAATGGTTGAGAAGAACTAAGATTAATCTTATCTTATTGTTTGATTTAGCTCATACTAATTCTGTAGAATCAGCTACTGATTAGTTTGGCACCTTCCATCAATATCCAACTAGAAATACATCATACAGCTTTTGCGTCCCTAGAGTACGTACAAGATGCGCACCAAATTGTTTTCATACGATATAATACATTATAGAATAACGTGCAGGAATCTATTAGATGCAACAACACTAAGCATAAATGTTCAGCTCAAGTATTCAACCACCTCACTGTAGAGGAGGTGGTACGTATACTGGACGAATCTACAGCTCTGGACGATATTTATGAGAGAGCCCGATAGAACTTTATAGGCGGAGCCACACAGCTACAGCATTCAAAATTCTGCGCGGGTTATATCTCACCTCATACAATAACTGCTGAACCTGCTTATCTGTCCTGTTTATTTCCATTTTTTCTACGTTCAATATTTGCTCTGTTCCACTTGGGTTACTGGATTGCCTAGCGTTAGAAAGTTTCAGTTTACTTTGTTTCGTTGGCTCTCCTAAGCGTCCTGCACTGGTTGCTGATCAAACGATTTCCTTATATGTCTTGTCTTGATTTGAACAAATGTTCACCTTGGTATCAGAACATTCCAGATAGTTGCTTAACTATTCCGCTAATGAAACAACAAATGTGACCTAGACTTTTGTCACACAACTTCACCTCGTCTTGGCCCTTACTATATCTTATTTTTTATCAGACTTGAATGCTGGCCAACTGCTAATGTCAACACTGGCAGATTGGCAGAATGAGAAGCCAGATCCTATTCCTTACATTATTATCATCTTACTCTTCAATATTTCATATTCATTTACCCTGGCCTGAAAGTTAACAATGCGTCAGAGTAGCCCTTGTCATCTCGGAAAGCCTGACTTCCAGGATTTTCGACCGCCACTACACTTCACCTTGTCCATCTCTATGCAGTTATCTTTTACCTGGCTCCACTTCACACCATGCGCCTGTTAAACCTCAGAGTTAATGATCGGTGGACAGCCAGCTTCCATTTTTCACAGACATGCTCTTCCACGCTTATATTATTATTCGTACAATACCCTGACGTAATAAAAGTTAAAATCACTCAGAATAACCACAGAGATGATGGCGGCTGAAGCACACAAGTCTTACTGTATGCCGTAATAACCCGGAGTATAGCGGCCAGAAAGCTTTCCACTGCAACTCATGACCACAAATATTGTTGTGCTATACCACACTTTTTAGACTTCGTTTGACAATTTGGAAATTATGTGACATCATCTAGGTCGCTTTCCTTACTATAGCTGAGTCACAGTGAAATGTTATCATCCACCCAACGATACACGTTTCGCTCTCATTGTATTTAGCGCCAGACTCTATTGCTATTAGAATCTTCGTTTCATTCTAGAGTATGTTTCTCACAGTGTAAGGCTATTGGCATAAGTCCACATTTTTAGTTGTCCCAAAACAACCACTAGGAAAAGGACATGAACGTTCTCCAAATGTTATATATTCCTCACAAACGGATACCTATATTTTTTGATTATCCTTTGCCAGATATTTACGCTTTATTCATTGTTACTGGAAACATCCTCCGCGGGAAATTGGATACCTAGTCTACGTCACTCACTTCACCGCAGACGTACGATGTCTTAGAAGTTCTTAATCCTGTCGCGGACACTCTTTCACGCATTCATCAGATCAGCTTGGCACCTGGAGCCAACATCGACATAGCCTCAATGGCTGCAGCTCAACAAGCTGACTCCGAGATAGAGAAGCTACGACGCAGCAGGTCTCTGAAACTACGCGAAGTTCCGCTAACTTCACCCGAAGGGACCAATTATTGTGACGTCTCACAAACCTCTGCCCTCACCGTAATTCCTACGACCATGCTCCGTCTAGCTTTTAACGCCCTACACATGCTTTTATAATTCCTGTGCCAAATAGTCATTTTTTAAATCTCCAATGTTTTCTTTAAATTTCCGGAACTGCAGGCTTCATTGATTTCATTGTGAACTTCCAATTTCTGTTCGCTACATCCATATAAATATGCATATATATATATATGCATATATATATATATATATATATATATATATATATATATATATATATATATATATATATATATAGTTGGCGGCATCCGGTTTTGGATTTGTCTGTCACTGTGGCCAGCCACAGGACGCCTGCGCCTACAGAGGGACCATGGAAGGCTTGTGCTTCATCACCAACAGCTCCAAACACACACCCCATATCCAGTGTAAACCCGAGGGAATAAGACCGGGAGGTATACGGATGTGTGTGTCAGCTTATACGCCGTAACGGCGCTTCGCTGCCGCGCGACCACCACCAGTCGCGCGCGGGCTGAGTATACCGCGAGGACGCCCACCCCTACGCGGATTCGAACCGGTGACCTTATGGTTGGAAAGCAAACGTGCCGACCACTCAATGGAGCAGGCCCACACTCTTTCACAAGCAAACACAAGCACGCTGTATTTGGGAAATCAAGCACACACAAGGCGGTGGCTGGACCGTAGTCCGCTCCACACTGAGTGCATGGAACCGCTCTTCGAGCCTAACACGGCCACAAGGACCGTGCACCCCGTCCTCTTCAGCAACGACCAACTGTCTTCTGACGCCAGCATGGACGAGGTAGTGGGTAATAGACAGGTAGGCACCTTGTCAACATGCACATCAAGCGCAGCCACACCGGGGATATCAAGCAGCAGCCAATCACTCGAGTGAAAGATAACAAAGAAAATAAATCGATTAATCCATAAGGACACAGTGACATAAATCTTAAATGAATGAGCATATGAAATATAATATTTACAAAAGAATGCGAGACAAGTTCAGGAGGTCAGGAAGTATAGTTTACGGAAATGCCACAAACAAGAAAATGTTATCGAAATTAACTACAATTGGCTTAAGCGACATATGCAAGTTTATAGAAGAGAGTACAGGTCGATTTGTGTGAGAAAGAAAAGAGAAGAAAATTGCAAACCTACCACCTGAAATAAATAGACTTAACATGCAAGCACGCGGTTAGTAAAACGAATGCAGCGTACCTACAAACGCTGCGCCGGTTCTGCCTACGTGCTCTGCAGGACCCGTCGTCGCTTCGGTAGTGGTTCCGAGTGGCCTCGCTCTTGGCTCACTAGGCCTGCCTGACGCAGGCACTCGCGACCGCATGTGCTACAGCACCAAGCGCTCAATGTCGATGGAGTACAACCCATCGGTGCTTGCCGCTTCCGCACTTGTCGCTTCTTCTCTGCATGCATGAGGGCTTTCACCCGCACTTCAGCAACTGCCTTCTTGATTAGATCGCGCCATGCACGCCGATCAACCGCCTTCGATCCCCATGATCTGCAATCAAGGTTAGAAAGTGAGAGGCTCACTTTGATCAGGTCCTGGTAACGTTACTTTAGTTTCCTCACATGCCGTTTCCCACTACTCAGCTGACCATATAAGAGTTGTTTCGGTATCCGAGTTGAATCCATACGGCTCACATGACCGATCCACCTCATGTGTCTCAGCATATGTATGCAGTCCACTGCATACATCCCAATTTGTCGCAACACTTTTGTGTCAGCAACTCTGTCGCCCCAACCGACGCATATATATATATATATATATATATATATATATATATATAGTGGCATTTCATTATGTCGAGAATCGCCAGCGTTACGTCTTTCATCTGACCCTTAAACAAATCGAGGACTCCGCTCGACTGTGTACAGTTTGTGGTGAGACTAATTGGCTACGAGGGGCTGCCAAGACTGTGGTAAGTTGTCATAATTTAATTAATTAATTCAAGGTATATTCCTTGGCCGTGCGTGGGACTATCTAAATAGCTTGTCTGATCAATGCGTACAGCAAGATCGCATATAGTAAGGAATTCTTCGCGCTTTATACAATGGATTCAAGACGTCGTTAAGCGACCTCGATGGGACTTGGAATTGGTCAGTGACGAACATAATGTCATTCAACTCAGACAATTGCCTGGTTTTTCATTTCCGCCATCCCCCCACCTAATAATGCAGGCTTAGGGCGCGCGATCTGCAAACATCCCAGGAAACTGACTTGGGTGTGCTAGTTCTAGACGACCTTGGTTGATCCAGGCAGTTAGATTCAGCTTTTAGATAAGGTAATCAGCATATTGATCTCTTGTGGTGAATACTCGGGAGTTTGGATTTATTTAAGTTATCCCTAAAGCAAAATACCTAAAATGTGTCCCTAATTAAAAAACACTATCCAGGCTTCGTATCATTAGCTATGGCGTAACCTTGTAGAGCTCGAGACCCCGAATGTCGAGCAATCAAAATGGCAAGGGGTTGCGCACCGTTCCTTACCCGGAAATACTGAAGATACTCGAATTGTTCAGTGTGCGGAACCGCGGGCTACGTGAAGACCATACAATTATAACAAATACAAAACGACCAAGGTCACGTAGGCCGCCAACTTTTGAATCAACCCAAACGTCAAACACAGAAGAAGCAGCATGAAACTAAATCAACGAAAGCGTCATCTAGACTGGTCTAGTTAACTTTTGCCTTCGACTTCACCAACCCAGTAACGTTCTTCCAACCTCAGTTGTTGTTGACCCCAATTTAGCTATTTTCAGGAAAACGTTTGCTATCTCATTAAGCTTCTTACAATCTGATACATGGACAAATATTCTTGGATACAATCAGGATAAGTAGCTTCTTCGGAATTACAACCCACGGTTAGTCACTTAAATCTGCGCAGGGTGGTGAGTAATCCGATTGATACTTGTTACAGGTATGAAATATATTAACCTGTTATTTCCGTATACTTGGTACCATCATACTCCAAGAAAGCTATCTTTATGTGATTACTCTGTAGTATTACTGCTACGCATTCCATTTTGTCCAGTTATGTAGTATTCAACTTTGTTTTCGATGCTTCATTCTCAGACCTGTATAATCATGTGGGGAAATAGTAATGGGCGTATAATTAGATTCGATCAGTACAAATGAGATTCGATCACGTGCCGACCAATGGCGTGAACCAGCAACAAACAACAACTTAGGACAAAGGTGTAGTTGAAGGATTACAGCCGCCAACAGAAGGATCGTTTTACAGGCCAGGGTTACTTAACAGCTTCCATCTGCTACTCTTGTGTACACAAAAGCGTTTGGTACTACCGAATGCTGATCACCTCGCCAGTAGCAATGGTGCCGAGACGCAGGATTTTCGACTGGAGTGGAGGGACGCCTTATAGTATTATAAATTCAAAGATTGGATCAACCATATATCCAGTATCAACAAGATGGGTCATAACGGAGCTAGTTATAGCCCTGGTACCGCGTCGAAGCGAAAAGTGTGGTAGGTGCTCCTGAATGCGCTTCGATATCTGCCGCGCCGTTGGATCGATGTAAGCGGCCCCACAGGCGCACTCGAGCTGCTAAATGACCTTAGAAGTGCTTAGCATTGGCAAACTTGGCTTTGTTGTGAAATCCATTAAGTAACAGTTGAAATGTTCCACCTAAGCTTGACTTCTAGGAAGGTCGTCTTGACAGCTGTTGAAAGGATTCTAGTCACACCCTCAGAGGCGGCGTCTCCCATGAAAGGTAGTCCTATAAAAGGTGCTTCTCTGCTGTCTATACTTGCAACAGGTGAGGATAGTATTTCATGTTTCTAAGAATAAATGGTCAGGATATCCGTTTTCGCGCAGCAAATTATGAATGAACCTCAACTCATTATCCAACATGCCTTCAGAACAGCTTTTGCAAAACCTTTGTGGTTAGAAAGCGAGCAAGCTTTCGTATAGATCTCGAAGGAACGAAACTGTGCAACTTCGTATACTGACCGCCCCCGGTTTTATTCTCGTAGAGCAGCCGTCAGATAAAGCCCTATACACTTCTATCTAACATGACATCAAGAAACGCAACAGATCGTTCAATTCTTTCTCTTAGCAGAACTGCAACGCTGCGTATGCCCGATTAAAATGGTTAATAAGAGCGTCAAGGTCAACAGACTAATCGGCCACGACAAATATATCGTTCATCTAGCGGTGGTAACATCCGCAGGCAGTGATCTTCGCATACAGCTTGATATCCTCTAAGTTCGTCATGAAGACATCAAGCAACAACGGACGCAACGGCGAACCCACAGATGTAACATCTTTGGCCGATAGTAAGCGCAATTTAATAGGAACTATACCTTCTAAGTGCAGAAGGAGGCTTTTAAAATAGCGCAACCGTATGCACATCTTTGTTTGTGTTTCTTCTATGTAGGAGCAAAAGTATTCGATTGTCTCATAAAGTGGCACTTTAGTGAAAAGCGAGGCGCCATCAAAGAAGTTCATTATTTTCCTTCCGATGTTACAGTCTTTCATGCTTTTGATGAAACAGATCATTAGCATCATTAGTATACACTTAAGCTAGAGGTGTAACATAGCTCAGCTACTGTGCAGCAATACCTAACAGAAAAAAACTTGCAACGGTTGAATGACCGGTGAGCTGCCAACAACGGATGGACCTAGCTCTGGAGAGCTACCAGCCGACTGCTAGGCAACAAAACATTTATTATGTAAAATGATATTATGCCACAAAATGAGACCGTAGTTGGGGGAGGGTAAAAGGTATGGGAGGGACAACAACACAGCAGGAACGCCACTGAGGCCGGCTCCTAGCCATGTCAGCCATCGTATCCAGCCAAACGTGTTCATGGTCTTTTAGACCCTAAGCAGGTGCCGTGACGTAGCAACCGGGGTCAGCTTCGAAGTGTGGACCATCATTCCTCTTGAGCAAGTCATCGCTTGGCCACCTCTCCTCTTCTTCCATCCACACTCCGAGCGAGAAGACAACTTACGTCCCGGGAGTCGGTGGGCTGGCATGCGTAACACGTGGCCGAACCATCGGAGTCCGGTGCCCGAAATGACGGTGCTGAACGGTTCAGTTCCATTTTCTGTGCCGTAAACAAAGCGTAGAACATGCTCGTTGCCCACGCGGTGTTCCCACCAGATGTGAGCCAAAGTGCGAAGGCACCGATGGACGAATGTAGCTAGCCACTTTATGTTCGCAGCTCCAAGGGCAATAGTTCGCAACCGTACAGTAAGGTCGAACTTACCGCTGCATTGTAGAATCTAACTGTCCGGGAGAAAGTAAGAATTGCTTTGGAAACGCATTATTTTAGCGATTAATTGATTATTAACGATTATTGCATCGATTTCTAACGATCCGGAATGTTCTAGTTCTGCACGTGCTTAAAAACCACCTGACACCTCGGCCAAAGATATGGGGAACCACTAAGCTTGGTTGCTGACTTTCCAATTCTAGAAGTCGAATGTCAGTAAGAGACTTATAAATACAGCCAAGGTCCGCAGTAATTGTACAGTGTTCGTTGGCGGCGATTAATATGTTATTTTGTCAGGGTCATTGGCGTTTTGCTTTTTCCTTCGGTCGGGCTAAAATTTTTGTGGAGCAGTAATTTGTTATTTTTGGAGTTGTGTCTAGTGAGAAGCTTATAACTAACCTTCTGAGCAAGAGTGATGACGCGCCGCCGCCGTAGGTGGCGAAGACTAGCGAAAGCACCTCGAAGTTTTGCTATACGGTTCATGATATTATCTTCAATTCCAAAGTCCCTGACGCAACTTCCCAGGTCAATAAAGTTCTGAAGGGATTCTAGCTTATCCCCACCAAGTCAGCGCAGGAGGCGATTCTTGCCAATCTTGGAGGAAAGCTTTGCACTTCGATGGTGCAAAACAACCTCGAACCGGCCAGCCCACAGTACTAATCTGTCCAGTGCAGCTTGGTACGTCTGGGAGCTGTCACAGATGAGGGCAATGTCGTCTACATAATTAAGTCAAGTATTCGTTCTCTTGAGAGTAGCCCCACAACTTCAAATTCGTGTCTTGTAAATGAAATATCTATGAGTTCGTCAATGGCCATTTTGAAGAGGAAAGATGACAACGGGCATCCTAGTCTCACACCGCTGGATATATTGAAGGGCGGCAACAGTTTGCCGTAAGCCCTCACTCTGCCAGTGTTACGAGCGTATAATTCTCGGATAATATTTAAATATTTCTCAGGCACCTCCTTTCTGAGTAGAGAGTTCTAAAGCGCACAGCGATCCATCGCATCCAAGGCACCTTTGATGCCAAAGAGCAAGACTACGTAGGGCCGCCGACATGTGTGACCGTACTACAACAATTACCGCAAACTGAAAATGTGGTCGATGCAGCTACGACCTCGACAAAACCCGGCTTGCTGCTCACGATTCAGGCTTTCACGAGCGCCAGTCAGTCTATGACGGATTCCGGAGGCGACTGGGACCAGGCTGATTACACTATGTTTTCGGCATTCCGAACGCGAGCCTCTTATGATGATGGGAGCAATAACGGAGCGGCTCCAGTCGGTTTGGACAAGTTCCTGCTCCCACATTTTTCTACTAATGCGTGTAAGTCATCCACATGAGCAGATCCCCCGAATTTGAAGAGGGCGGAATGTAAATCATCTGGTCTTGTGGTCTTGTTCAACTTCAACAGTCCGATCTCACGTTTGACTTCTGAGTGACAGTGTGGATCCAATGCGACAGCCCGCGGAGCGGGGCGATCACTTGCCGGTGAAGAATCGAACACGAATTCTGTAGTATGTAAGTCCCTGGTTTACTGACTCTCGAATTCGGGGTGTGGTAGTCACTGATAGAATCGGGCAAATCGGGACATCTGTCTTAGGAATATTTGGTAACCCATAACGTCTCGGGACATGAGGGCCACTCAGCTTAAGACTATCATAATGAGTATTTGATATATGTCCACCATGTCCACCATATATGTCCACTGATGTCTAGCAAGCTCATAATAAATGGACTTTATTCCTCTCTGTGTCCTTTTCTCCAGTCGTTCGGGAAAATTTTGCTTTACCACTCAGCATCTTTCGAGATTGTTTAAACAGTCTTTTTTGTCTAGTAGAACGACCAAGGTACCCATGTCCAGTATGCTCAGAACCATCTCATCATTGCGTCTTAAATCCTTCAGCGCGTCAATGTGCTCGCGTGCCAGTGCACCGTGATTTTGGACATAGCACTTGCGATACTGGCAGCAATTGTTCACCACAGAACAATTAACGCGCTCCAGGTCTTCTCTCTATGCTACTAGCCCTCTTTCTGGCCAACTAGGCTCTCAAATGGTAACTCACAGTGAACCTAATTGCCTTTGTTTTTGGGGGCACACAACTTTGAACCAAGTGATAGAACTTCCATTAAAGTGGAGTTCAATTTCATACTTGAAAACTTGTGCACATACCTCTCAGGTCTTTTAGGGAAAGTAGATTGCAGTTTATGCTGGTTCAACGTCTTTGTTATGGCCAAACCACTTTGCCGTACACATTTTGCGGTGATAGACTGAACGCAATCCAGGAATGTTTGTTTTACATCCAAAGCTAACCCATAAATAGCATGCTGGTTAATCGCCATATTGCGCTCTAATTCGGCAATTTTGGATTTTTCTACCATTGCCGCTGCATTGAATGCGTTGTTGTAAAATGGTTGAACATTTGTGTGGTCAGCCGAATGCCAGGACGCATTTGCTCGGCTCCGTGAGTCTCTCTGTACGGCCCCTGTGCTAGTATACCCGGACTAAACATCCTGGGCCGGAAAATTCATTTTGGATGCCGACGCAAGTGACCAAGCGTTTGGATGTGTCTTGTCATGGAAAGATCATGGAGGAATAGAAAGATTAATATTCAAAAGTAGTAGAAGAGAGAAATATTTACACTACCAGCAAGGAGATGCTAGTTTTTAAGATTTTCAGTAAATTTAGTGGGCATCCTCTAATTGAAGATTTGTTGTACGGACTGCATTTCACACCCTTCGATGGCTGCAAAACTTCAGGTATCCCGAAGGACAAGTCATACGCTAGCAAGAACAGCTACAGGAATGTGATTTCGTACCTGAACATCGGCCAGGCAGACATCACGCTAACGCAGACGGACTGTCTCGAATTCCGTTCCGGGACCTTGGGGATTGTCCTTCGTGCCATCCGCGACATGTAGCCATGGTTAACCTCCAGGTTGCGGAGGGTAGACGTTGGCAACTGGCGCAAGGGAATTATCAAGATATTGGGTTGATTTACATAATGTGCATTCATGAGTGTAACAGACCAACGAGTAATTAGATGGAAGGAAAAGTTATGAGGCGCGGTGTCCGTGGGCCATGTGGGAAAAACTAACTACCTAAGAAGGAGTGTTGGTGTTCGATTTTGGTCTGATCAACACTATAAAAACCGTATTCCCTCTATCCATGGTAAAAAAAAGGTTAAAGTAACCTTCACAAGGCGTTGGGGCACACTGAGATTAACAAACCAGATGTAGCAGCACGATGGCGTTTCTGGTGGCCACACTAACTAAGAGACCTACTCAATTTTTGCCGGTCTTGGGAGAACTGTGGTACCTATAAACATTCTCGATTCCTCAACCGCTCTCCATTGCAACCTATGAAGGCTGGATATCCTGACGATATACTGGGTGTAGAAATTATTGGGTCGCTAAACAAAACATCAGGAAAACATCCCTTTCTTTTAGTCATGGTGGATAACTTTATCAAGTGGTGCAAGGCTGTACCGATCGCACAGGTCGATACGCTTTATGTGGCGAAAGCAACTCTGAATCAATAGGCTTGTCATTGGGAAGCAGCAGGACAATAACACTCCGAAAGAGGTTCTTGTTTTGAGTGTGCATTAGTATAAAAAATTTGTCTGGTTCTTGGGATGGACAAGTCGAGGACGACTGCGTATCAACCCCGTGCGAATTGTCAATTTGAACCGAAGAATCATTCAATCAAATCACTACTGAAAGCCTTTGTACTCCATGATACCGAAGTGTTGGCTGGCCTACCGAAATACAGTACATGACTGGACAAACACTATGGTTTAGATGGACTGCACGGGAGTTGCGGTCGCCTTCGGTTTTACCCCTTGCCATAACTAGGCAATTACATCTATCAGTAATGGAGTTTCTTAGTAAGGTACTTGACTCACTCCGACAAGCACATCATACTGCACATGTGCATCTGAAAATGGCCCAACCGCATCAAAAGAAGCCTCGGTGAGGTTCCTCCACTCTACTCTAATCTACTGCAAGCCACTCAAACACCTAACATTGACGTCATCTCGATTGGCGACCAAACGTTATCAAGAAAATTGCCATCTGATGAATAAATGCATATAAACATTATGTACGTTAGTTTAAGGTAGGAAACACCTTGGCTACTGTGACGCAATACATAAAAAGGGAACACATGCAACAGGTGCAAGCCAGCTGAGCAAGAAATAACGGATGAGCATCGTTCCGGTAAGCTACCAGCCGGCTACTATACAGCAAAAAACAAATTTACTTTGCAAAATTATATCAGACAAAATATTGAGATCGTGATTAGAGGGGAAGGCTAAGGGGATTAGGTGGGACAAAGAAATTCACAACACGTACGCCAATAGGTTGACTCCTAGCCATTTCACCGAGTGTATCCAGCCAAACGTGCTCATTGTCTTTCGGACCCCAACCAGGGAGCCGAGAAGTCCTAACCGAGGCCAGCTTCAAAGTGAACAACCTGAGCTACCAGTCTTCAATTCTAGTTTCTATGTTTAACGTGTGAGTCGTTTAGGTGGTGACAATGGAAACGCTTGCTGCCGTTCCATCATCACTGTAAGGTATATCTTAGTGTTCTGAGATGTAGCTAGACTTTGCATATCAGATACGAGGCTCTGCTACTTCTGGGTATATTGGAGCAATTATTTTGGCGGTTGCTCACACTACCATATCTGTCAGTCGATTGCACTTCTCAGACACAAGAATGCATCTGTGTGCACCAAATAAACTCACTAATATTTTGCTTGGTTTTACCTCACTGATATCCAAGCAAGCACATTCCAGACAAAACATTTACAACAGCTGAAGAACTCTTTCCCAATTTTTGCACCGGAAACATAACTTGCGACACCGCGTTCCGCGGCTTCATCTTACCCAATATTTCAAAATCACTTTCGGAGTGGATAACGGCATTTAGAGTTGTCTCAAAATCATATATTACTTTTGTATGCACAAGATATTTTTGGATTAGTACTATAAGCGTTTTGGTGTACATTTTTAACATTTAATTAATGAAATGCAAATGATTGAAAAGGTCGTAAATGTTATAAATATTGCTTGTGATTATCTCCTTAAATGTGATTTAGTATTTATTTAGAAAAAATTTCATGCCTAGGAGAAAACTATTGGTGATTATACAGCTCATCTCTTACTGAGGTCAATCACCTTGCTATTTAGGGTAAACCCGTTATCCTTCGATTGTTTGTCGCTGAGTTCAAACGTGCGCTTTTTTGAGCGCAGTAGTTATCTGCTTCTTTGTTCTCATGAAAATCAATGCAAACAGCAAGATTTCATTCAATTCAGACAGTTCGTATTTGTGATCAGAAATAACATATACACTGATTTCTGCGGCATCATAAAGCAATTGCTACAAATTGGTCATTTATGTCCGCCAAGTATTGGAAACAATAATTGAGAGCCAACTGCTTTTGCATTCACCTATATGTACCAAACTGTTAGCATCCTTCTGTTTGGTCACATTTCGCAAAATCTGGTTTAGGATTCCATGATTATCATCCAGAGTGCATCGCATAACACATGCCATGGAGGCACGAAAAGCAACTGATATCGATTGGGACAAAGAGTTGGATTGGTCACCAATGGTAAATGCAAAACGCAGCTGAAAAAGCAATCAATCAGAACGCAATACGGAACAAACTTTATGTGAGATACGTAAATAAAACCATATTCGCAAACGGACGTTTTGGTTAAGCTGTCATCAAATTCCAGTAAAATATATTTGAACATTTAATATATTAATTTGGGTACATTTTATCCGGAAACATCTTTACATTTGGTAATAAAATATTGCTACCATTCAACACTAAATTTTTTAAAGAAAATTGATGAAGTTTACTCTGTAGTACCATGCGGGATTTAAAAGTCGATTTAAGATTTCATTGCATTGTAGTCAATTTACATGGTTAACTTGGAATAGAAGGAAATACAACATATCAGCATCGCTTTTTGCAAACCTAGATTGTGGTAATTTAACAGTTGAAGTCAAACGGCACATTGAGACATAGCTAGTAGGTTTACTTTGCTCTACCCCAAGGTTATCGTAAAATTTGCACGGGTGCAAGCCACCGACCTCTCTCTAACCAAGCGCGTTTAGATGGCATTGTTGTCGCTCCATCCATAAAACTTGTCATTAACGGTCGCAGCTCTGTCTTGCAAGGTTTCGCATTAAAACCATTTAGGTGTTTGAGTTTTACTTCCTGATCTAGGAGACAACAGAGAAGATACAAGTAACAGTAGTCCATAAAACTTAAGTGAATTATTGTGCATCAAAATGTGTCTAGTAAATCGAATGTACTACAAAGTATTGAATTTATCTAACAAAAACAGAAGGTAAAAAAGAGAACGTACCTTCTTTCTGACACCCTGGTTCAAGAATTTGCAGATATCACTATCAATTTACTGAAAGACGTGCTTCAGAATTTAGCTATTTTAATTAATGCAGCGGCTATAAAATCTTAGCAACCACTGAACAGCAACCACTGATTGAAACACAGCCACTGAAAGAAGAAGAAAATTGGGGCTGAATGTGTGTGTATCCATTCATGTGGGTAAGCTTGCACGCATGCTCAGACGTGTGCGTGTGAAGAGTAGATTTTGCTGAAGCATAATTCCACTGGCGAAACTAGCTTTGTTTTTACACCTTGAGAGAATGAAAAATGAATATTTCCACGTATTTACGCTTCTAATACAGAGTGGGATATTTTGTATAATGGAGAAGCGTTCACATTATTCGGGAACCATAGTGATTCTATTAGACGTCTAATCGATATGATGCACTGGATTTCAACAAATTATAGTGCACTGCTATGGCCATATAGTAAGTCATATTAGCGCAGTACTGAGAACACCCATATAAAACAGTCCATAAATTATCCATAAAAACGGCATCAAATATATGTAAAGGTGGTATTGGTACACCTACTATTACGCCACAAGAAACATGGCCATATTGAACGTAGAACTACTGGTGAAAGACTCAATTGAATATCCTAGATGGAAGCGAGTCATCAGGAAGCGGTTCTACGGGTAGCAGTATTAATTTACTTAAACATTTGGCCACTCCTTCGTTGGTTATTTTTATCAATGTATCAATCTATCAATCTGATCCACTTTATTTTACTTTGACTTCGTTAGTAAACTGAAGAGAAAAAAGGCGATCATCTCACGTAAGCGATCTCGCTGTACCTATTTGACTAGACCACAGATTTTGATTATTTCTCGCAAGATCGGCAATTTTACTATTTATTGTGCACGTACGTTTACTTAAAGCTACCATTATTTGGTCGGACATATTTCATTATATCAAGTGTTTATGCGCATCAGCTACTAATTTGCTGGAAGTTAATTTTGGTAAGCATCATACCATCTGGCAGTATTAAATGTTTTCTTCCTGTTGCTTATATTTTTGTTTTGTGGTTTACGCTGTGGTACACTGCTGTTTATAGCATAAAAGTTCAATCATTGCAGTTGAGATCTTAAACACATAATACCAACAATATCATTAGAAAATGTATTAGCAAGGAGCATCAGCATTTAACTTTAGGCTGAAGTGTACTTGAAATGCTACTTGGTTGGATAATTTAGAATTTTTGGTAAGCGAATATTTGGTAACTTTTAGCAAGCGGACAGCTCATCACGACTATCGGAGCCCCACCTTAATACATTTTAAAAAGGAAGTATCGGGGAGAATCACTAGGAATAGCAAACACTATGACGTTAAGAATGTATGAAATCCAAGGCATTCATTAGAGTAAGACAAATTGGATAAATGAGTACTCTGAGTTACAGGATGTAACAAAATATATCTGCAAAAATACTTAGCATCAAAATTGTGAGAAAGGAGACCCAGATGTTGAGAGTTTAAGGTTTACACTCTCGCAACACTCACTCCTTGGCCGATTTCTTAGTGGTTTTAAATCTTCTGGAAGATAGAGACTGAGCTAAGAGTGGAGCCAGACACATAGATGTTGATGGCTCACGCTTTGGTTACTAGGCCATTAAATAGAGAATAACGTTTGGTAAAAAGGCTAGATTTATAAAAATTGGATATGGGAATACCAGTTATGTGTCTAGATTGTGATAAAAATCTCGGACCCAAGGCTACTAATAATACTGGAACCAATCACGAGCGCTAGCTCTTTCATTTGGATATTCTTCCGTATAAGATGCAATATCCTCTTTAATCGCACCTCATGCGGTCCGTCTGAGTATGTACTGATAAAAAAGAAATCGCCCAGCTGAAGGTATTTTATTTTTAGTGCCACGACAACATATATGTCTATACTGCTTTGGATGTTAGCGACTAAAATCCGCTAATGATTTCTGAGCCACACCTTTACTCTCAGCACTGTAGTTTGTAAGATTAGTGTAGCAGCTTACATGACAATGAATTCACGAGCAAGCATATATTTTCTGTTGCAGTTTGTTTATAATTATAACATAGCATTAAACTAGTCGGATGAATATCGCAAGCAGCCCAAACATCTATCTAAATAGTGATAAAGCACTAAACCGTTAATTTTGCTTGATTAATTTATGTAGAAAATCTAATAAATAATGTGAAATTTAGTAGAAATGGTACCAGGATATAGAGAATGAAAACTACATTTTAATTTTTGATGTTCATACTGAAATGAGGCAGTACTTTCTCAATATTTTATTAATTATCATTGTGATACTTGAAAGTTGCAATTGCGTAAAATGCTATTGAATTTAGTCAATCAAATTCACTATTCAGCAGCTGCACATGGTCTGGCATGAAATATGATGTACGGATTTCTAGGTGTGCTGCAGTACAGCTACCACTGACTGTTCTCGCATAACTTTACATAAAGTCTTTTATTAGTAGGGATTTTATCTGGGCTCTTTATGGTGGAAAACCACGACGATGCCTTCTTGGTAATAGATCTTAATTCGGAGCGAGTATGATTATCGCCCTTGGGACTGTTCCGTCTGGGCTATGTCTTTATGAGATTGTACCCTAATGTAAGCCCACAGGAGAGCATTGGTGCTCCAAATTTCGGGTTACTTTGACTACAAACATCAAGGTGTGTTTAAGTTACCTAAATCCGAACCTCTAAGTGATGGTGTAGTTGAAGGAATTCGTGTATGCGTATATGTGAGCACGGTGTATATAACGAGAAACATCCGGGAAGTCGTCGCGTTTGTCACAACTGCGAATGTGCCACTAACTGACCGATGTAGTTGTAGTCCTAATCGAAATATTAGAGCCGTGGGAAATGGTTTAACTTGGATCTGCCTTCATGCTTGCGTGTAGGAATAACGAAGTTGGTAAAACATCCTCAATGGGCTTTCTATAACGGCTGTTCAGTTCTTATTGGATTTCGTGAAGTTAGGGCTGCAGTGGAATATTTGATCCCTACTGAAGCCATCCAAGTTAACAAGGATTTTCGATAACATCGATTATGTCTTTCAATATAATGCAAAACTTGTGAGATGTGCATTATCAAAAACGACCGCATTTTTGCATCGGGAGCACTGGGGTCAGTGCTGGTACTATTGGGTAAAAGAAAAACCTCCCTCGGGGAATCATTACCGGAAAATACATTGTATTGCGCGGAATCTCCAAGATGAAGGAACTGTGTGTGGAAAGTCAGTGAATATTCACCTGTGAGTAGAGATGGCCGAAGAATTGGAAATGTATGTTCAAGGTGCAGTGGCAATGTGAAAATGCAAAGAGGGATAACAATAACGACTGCCCTATTAATTAATACCGAGTCGCACCTTCTATTATAACCCCAGATAAACCAACATGAACGCATTGGGAAACTGCAAATGCCGCGTAGGCAACATGGTTCAAATTTGCTGCGTGCCACCATGGTCCTTCGTCAAATGTTACACTGCAACCATGAATAACTCAGTTTTTCTTCATAGTAGCGTCTGCGCTCAGTAGATTATGTCTTAGATCACTCATACCTCTGCCCAAGTAGAAGCAAGGCACATGGAATTGTTGGTATTTCCATGTAATGACTCGGTTGAAATGCTGGTTAGCATAGCTAGCACTGGATTGGTCACAGCAAAAGAACCGCGAAGCCAGAAGCGAGACAATATTTACCCATAATATTTAACAGGATTTATCTAAAACAATTTCAGCAGTTAAATATTGAAGCTACTCGACTTTCACTGGATGCTGATCAACGGCGCGAACTAATTGAACAAAGCGGCATTCTATGAAAAGCTAGGAATGACAAAGTTGACGTTATGTCAGTTTTCCGACCAGAGATTATTTAGGGTATTTTATTGTCAGAATAAGTCACTCACGGACACAAACCAGACATTTTCATTTCCAATAATGAGTATTTTGATTTTATCTGGGGGACAACCTGACGAATTATTAAAATTGGTTTCTTCTCACCAGTAGCGTCATGGGGCCGGAATTGACAAATGTAACCTTAACATCGAGATTGAAATCTGTTACACCTAGCAAAAATTTAGTTGTTAATAAATTGCGAGGAATCTGAAGCAAACTATAAATTGGGGTTATCCCTAACCCTCAAAGTTTTCAGAACCTAGACATGAAGCATAGCCAGAAGTCAAAGTTGGCGCACCCTGCACTCTCTCGCAATTTCCTTGATTCGAAACATAAGCAACCCGCTCTTATTTCACAGTTTGCGTAAATTATATTACAAAGGATGCGTAAGAGTATCTGTTAGAGAGGTAACTTGAAATCATAATTTACAGACTTAACCGAATATGCATCAATATGACCACTGAACGGCAGCTTCATGATTTTGGAAGACACCGGCAGTTAGTATTCCCTCCGTTCCATTGTGCCGTGAAAAACAACACTGTCGTTAGCAATCCACAGTTAAGCCTATTTGGCTACCAAAAGGGACGGCGTTTCCACCTCTAGTAAATTGTGCAGATGTCTTTTCAGTTTTTGTTCATACCTTTCAAACCGTTTTATTTAATTCACGAGATCTTATCATAGCTTTATATACAGGAATACCACAGTTATTGTTTGTGTCAATGAACCAGTCAGAACGACAGCCAGTGATTCGGCTTCGGTTTCGACAGAGTAAAGTTTCTTGATATAAAGCATACGAGTTAGCAAACGTTCTGCAAGAACCACAAGAAAGACCCAAACCTCTTAAAGTACAGGTGCACCTGACATCTAAAAGATATAGCAAAGTAGTGTCCCATAGGTGGTTGAATGACATTGAATGAGGCATCAAGATGGTTGAAGATTGCCCTTGACAGATGACGCCACCAGATTGTGTTCTGAACTAGCTAAAATGTATCGAACGGAGGACTATGAAATATCCGTTTAGCTCATTACAATTATAGAAGCAGTTATACATAAAGGTTTTCTCTATTACAGAAATTTGTACACTGCGGAATCTATATAAGGATCCAGTTTAGAAACACATCTCAAAGCTTCCATCAGCAAGCTCTCTCAGTGATGAATAATGCTTAGCCATGTGTTTTCGAAATAAGCTACAAAGGTGCAAGTGCCCTATAATGCTGAGACTCACCACAGTATATGAAAGGTGAGCAGCCTCTGATATTCGCCCACTATAACATATCCCTATTGATTTCAACCTTACTACAATCTGCTTAGCTTGTTATTCATCAGCTTTCGTCCGTACTGCAGCAGTTGATCAAATATCCATCCAGCTTTAATCCAGATCGTATTGGGGGGTCAGCCGTGGATCTTGCATAAGAGACCTTATGTACGTGTGCGTACGTGAGGAATGTGTGACCGGTGCAAATATTTCGGGGTGTATAAGCCAAATTGCCTGAACGGGACAACGTGATGGCCAAACGACGGACACCACCTGCGCTTGGTATTCAGGGCATAAGTTTAGTTCCAAAACATCTAGGTGAATTCACGCGTCTGACTTATAATTGGAAACGTCCATACGGTTGCGATAGTCCGTCTCTGGTCAGCAGAGTTGTCACTGCTGTTTTTCCCCAGTTTAGTTGCCCGGGGATTGCACGCAGCAGGCGAAAAGAAACACTTCCTCATATTTTACCAAACAAAGTTGTCTACTTTGATTTATAATGTTTTTTAAACTTTAGGTCACTTTAGGCGAGATTGGAAAGAGGAACGTACGCGCGTCATCCGTCCGATGTAATCGCTGCGATCCAGAAGACATACGAAGAAGGGAAAGACTAAAAGGGCGTTGCATATTTGTTACAGGTAAATATGAAGTCAAGTAGAAGCTGGATTAGGACATTAGAATCGAATGAGCCGACAAGAGACAGTAGCGTGTCGTGTCGAAATTTCTGTCAACTAGGCAAGTGCATTGCTTGACGGAATGTGTGGAATCAGACCATACGATTACCTTAGAAGCTCTTCGGATACCACTGGAGGTACTGTTTGAGGTGTACGTGAGCGTCAGCATAATCGCTCGCTACCTAGACGGTCCGCTCATGACAATGGAGAAATTAGGTGCAATACCGTAATGATTATCATGGATAGCAAAAGACTAAGGAGGGCGTACTTGTTGAAGTTGCTGAACTCGGAGGCAGAAGGACGGCGAACTTTCATTTCTTCTGCGCTCGCACAGAAGGACGTTCAGCAAGTATCAACCGTGCGTACTGTACGGTGCCGAACACTCGGGGACAAAATCTTCATCTGATCAGCGCGATCAATGAGTACGGGTTGCTCGGTTATGCCGTAATTAGAGGCAGTTATAAGAATGCAATATGTGCGCGGTGTTTGCAGATACTGCTTGATACCAACGGCATCCATTTCGCCGAAAACTGCCACCTCATTTGCGAAAAGACACCCTTTCACATTGACCTAGGGCGTAATTACCAAGATGAGCCTTACAGTTAAGAACCACTGCTATGGTTGACAACGGACTCCCCGCAACTAAACCCGCTCGAAAGCATTTGAAGTATCATTTAGTCCTACGTTAAACAAACCATGATGCGGCGATATTCCTAAGGGATCCGGATGGTGCACTGAACAAGACTGAATGGATGAAGCAGTTCTTGGAGCAGGTTGTGGCGGAAGCACGTGTCTGCGTGACGCTGCACCACTGTTGAGAAATCCTGCAGCAAGTACAAACCAAAAATGCAACTGCGTTACACCGACTCCATTTGTAACCCGTTCAACACCACTGATAAACTGTTTGTTAAAGTTCTCTAAAATTTGTCTTTAAAAACCGTGTGGGGTTACCCGATTAGCATACAAAATGGCATTAAGTTAAAATCGTCTCTGGATCTGCGAAGGTTAAACGGGGACAGCAAGAGTTACTGTAAAAAATGTTTACAAAAAGTTCTCGCTGCAGCGATAGACCACAGTTGTTAACCATTCGTTATGTAGTATATTGAGAGCTACCGATATTGCGAAGACATGCCACACGCCGTTCTAACTAAATTAGGCAAAATTGTGCACGTTCCTGGGCGTATATCACGGCTACTGGCTACCATAGGCGTCTGAAGTTTGCTGTATGATCAATACATACCATCCGACCGAGAGTCTTTCCATCAAAGTGCTCTTTGGTCAAAGTTCATCTGATGCTGGCCGGCACTCCGCCTAGAGGAATTTGGCCACAAGCCTCGGTCTGATAACACAAACTGCGTTTCAGCCGCCTAATTGCCGAAGCTTTAGTGAACAGATGCAGGCGGGTAACGCTCTGTTGGTTGATTATGCGTTTTCATACCTGAAGCTGTCAATCATGTGTCAGGAGATCGAACTGGCAGGCAGCGTTTGACCAATTGCGACTAGGTTTCGAGGATTATACTCTGAAAATTTTGTGGACGGTGTTCGCTCAGTTTGACTAACGTACTCGCTACCGAAATTACGGTGAATGAGGTAATTGACTGAGGCGGCAAATTGAGAATCTGGCCAGCCCAGGTTGGATTTAAACAGTAACATTTTACCTTGGTGCAATGGCACAATCTCAGTGGCGTAATAACACATTTTCCTTGTCTGACGGTCACGGTATGGGAATCTTCTTTCATTTCGATCGCTTTTGAATAGTAACGTTATGAACACTATCTTCTTAGGGACGTCGGGCACCCGTTCGTTCCTAGTACTTGTGTTCGCCTTCCAGTGCCGTGTTGTAAACTACTCTGGATATCCACTTTCATTTAATTCAAGGAAACTCTTTGCAGCTACAAAAATTCCGCCCCCTTAAAGCTTGAGTAAAGGAAATGAACACTCGATATGTGCCATCTGACGTGAGTAGCTTGTTTAGAAGGAAGAACGGCTGTACGTCCGAAAGTTGTACGCTTTTATGTGTTTGAGTTTGTGGCAAATGCAGGTTGGGGAGGAGAGGGAGCCTGGAGACACTCGTCGATTGGGTGGGTGGAGTGCTCTGTGGCGGAGTTTGTTCAGCGTCAATGTCGGGAGTCTGTTGCGATGACTGGAATTCGACGTAGGCTGGTTTCAGGCGATCAATACTGGCTGGGCATTTTTTTAACCACTCCTGTGCAGTACGAAATACGTCTGTTTGCAAGCGCTGACTTTGAAAGGGCCTCCGTAAGGCGGTGTCAAATGATTGCAAACCGCATCGATGCGTACGAAACTGAAGGGGCACGTGTTCGAGTCGGGGTGAATATGGTGGTTCGAGAAGTGAATGCAGTGGCGTTGGACGTATGACACTGTGGTATCGTTCCAGTCGTAAAACACATTACGTAGGATCTACTTCGCCGGTGACCCTGGAGTGTAGCACTTCTTCTCCAGGAAGTCTCAGTGTCGTGCCGAAGATTAATTCTGCGGGACAACAACCGGCATCTACCTTCACAGTGTTTCAGATACGGTGGAAAATGATCGGTAAAACGCTCCGACCACTAGATATTCTATTGCGTCTCAGTGAGTGCGGCTTTTAGTTGTCGGTGAAAATGCTCCACGAAACCGGTAGCAGCCAGATGATATGCTGTCGTGAATACATGGGAATCGCCATTCATGCAGTTAAGTTTGCAAAAGAGCGCAAAATTTAATTGCAGTCCTCTGTCCGTGGTGATAGTGGCGGGGTGCCAAACACGGATATCCTAATTTCGATGAAACTTCGTGCCACTGTCTCAACTGAGACTTCTCCCAGAGTCACGGCTTGTAGCCAACACGTGAAGCGATCAACACATGTCAGCGGCCGATGCAGCGACACAGTTACAAGCACAAAATACACAGCTACAGTTACGCTCTGATGGCGGCGGTATCTGCTTATGCAGGATGTAGGATGTTTGCTCGCTTTGCGAGGTATGGCCAAATAGTTGTGCAAGAAAGTTGGCCGCCTCTTATGCGGTTTGGGCTAACCCGCATGCTATGTGCAGAGCAAGAATACAGCGCTTAACACGGCGCAAATTGTTTACGTGTCTGTGTAGCGTTTTTGGGTTGGAGCAAAAGTTTTCCACTAGACCTTGTTGGTGCTTCGGTTTATCCTCCCGGACGAGTTTGAGCTCAGAGATTGTGATGAAATTAAGAAGAATCCTGCGCACCAGCTAAGATTGAGTCATCAAATAAAGCGTTTTGCCTCGCTTGATTAGACGGTCGGCTATCGATCAGGAACTCGAATTTACTAGCCCCTGCATGAAAGAAAAAGGATCGATTTAGGAGGAGTAGGGAGGATGCGACATCAAATTAAACATTCAGGAGTAGCATATAAAACTCAGATGTAAATATCTAGAATGGTCAACTTATGACCAAGCAAACAATACGGCTTTTGCCAATTGTCCCGTTCTCCCAGCTATATATTCGTGTAATTCATGCGGGAGAATGATGGCTCACAGACCACTTTGGTTCTGTACCAGCAAACGACGTCACGGATGTTCGATTAGTTTCCTTCTTAAAAATTTCCCCCTTTAAGTTGAATTGTAAGGTTGCATCTTTTGGTCGAACTGCATGGGTAACAGGAATATGCGCAGGCGCTTTCGTCTTTAGACAATCAGCTTTCAGTGTGATTCGTAAGGCTGATGTATTGGTGTGTGTTGGGTAGTTTCCATCAACTATGTTTCATCAACTATGTCCAGAGTAACCCACTACTGGTTCATGTTGTTGACGTTGTCTGTCTGCCACTGCTTGTACAACCGATCGGCTTGTTTCACCTAAATTACCGTCCCAACCTGGCTTCTCTCGATCATTTTGACGAGTTTGTACCTCGCACGGCCCACGGTCCATTTGCGACAGTGAACATGTGTTCCATCTGGAGCATTTGGAATGGTTATTGTTCGTTCCACGGTATGGGGTATTAACTGGCACACATAGTTTCTTCTGAAAATGGGCCTCAGCCCGGGGGAACTCTTTCAGTGTTCACCGATTTGGAATTGTACGATAAGTTCGAAGAAATGTGTTAATAATCCCTGCCAAGGTGCCTTCTCCCTTTATCTTCAGAAAAGCAATATTGGGTGTATCCACAAGACATTTCGCTTGCCCCTTTGATTGTGAGTAAAAAGCTGGAGACATTATGTGAACGATCGCGTTCCCGTGACAGAAATAAACAAATTCAAATGAGGCAAACTGATTAAAATTGTCCAACACCAAAGTATGGGGAAAAACAACGAAACGAGAAGATATATGTGGAAGTGCGAAGGCAGTGTTTCCTGCAATAGTTTTACCATCGGAATCACCTCTAGCCATTTACTTCGGGCGCCAACAACGATGAAAAATTATGACCGTTTACTAGACGTATAAAGTCGATGTGTAATCTGGACCATGATTCAGTATGTATAGACCAGGATTACGGTCTCCACTTCTCTGACTGTTTAGAAACACTGGCACATTGGGGACCATTTTCTTTATATATTCAGGTTGGGAATTTATGTAAGGCCCATACAGAGAACTTCGGACTCATGATTTTATGCGATTCATTTCTGAGTGGACGTTCAGTTGTTGGAGGATCCTTGAAGCAATGACAAGCATGGCAACGCATTTTGAGAGTAGGAGACGGTTGCTGACGACAGACAATGCTTTCTTCCGTTGTCGGAACTGTTGGTCAACCACTGAGGTGAACCTTGATTACTTCTTGTAGGGTAGGATCATGACGGATCGTTTCCAGAACTAGCGAAAACGTTGGACACAACATGGTTTACCTGTACATCCACAGATATCTGAATAACAATCAAATCTTCTGTTGCTTAACCCTGAGTACCAGTTAAACGAGAGAAAATATCCGCCTGGCCGATGTTGTTAAGGTCGAACCTGTAACCAGGTGAAACCTATGCCCAGCTTTGGAGACAAATAGCCGTGCGCACCGGAATGCTTTTCTTCTATCCAAATATTAATGCCGTGGGTATTTTCGCAGTGAACAGCACGAATCTGCATCTATACAGCTTTTGGTAAAATCGTTTGACGGCAACTACTATTGTCAAAGCATCCTTCTCTATCTGCCCGCAGTGGCCTTCCGCTGGTTTGTGTGATCTGGCTGCATATGCCACAGCATTTTCCAAACGTTTGGGGAATGTAGGGTATGACCTCCCCAATTCCATACAACGAAGTATCAGGAGTAAATATGATTTCCAGCTACAGAATAAAATGATTTAGCGAAATGTCAGGAGATAATACAGACTTGACGTCTTCAAATGCTGCTTGACATTCAAGTGTATTTACCCGTTAAGAACCTTCAACACTAGGTCAATTAGTGGTCCTCGTAGTCGATGCATATATTTTACGAATGAGTTATAATGACAGATCCACCGCAAGAATGATCAAAACTTCGCGACTTTTTCAGGGAAATGTACTTGTTTGCTGTCGTTGGTGTTGGAAGAATCCGGACATCAACCATGCTTATCGATAATGAATCAAAAATAATTTACGTACTTCGTAACCGTATAGCAAGTTTCTGCGTTCGCTAGGAATCTTTAGTCAATAACGCGCTTGAGAATGCTACTAGTCTTTGGGTCAGCTCCTGGTGTGTTTATCTTTGCTAATAACCACGTCCAACTTAGCGGTAATCCGCGATAACCCAGTTAGCATCCTATCCATAAGTTGCTGGAAGGTCTCGGAAGCTGCTTTGACATCAAACAGCAAACGGTTGAACTGGTAAAGGCTTCAGGACGTATTGATCGTCAGCAACTCCTCTAAATCCTCGTCAACTTCGATTTGAAGATAAGCATCGGATAAGTCTAACTTTCCGAAGTGAGAGTTACCACTGATCTTAGCAAATAAATCTTCCGGAACTGATGAGGTGTACTGGTGCATTCTCAAAGTAGCATTCAATCCCGTAGTAGCCAGCACATATAGGAACATTTAGATTAGTTCACTTGATGACCAAAAGAGATAATACTCATGCTGAATAGTTTACAGGTTGAATGAAAGCGGCCTGTTCTAGACGATCGAGTTCATCATAAAAATGGCAGCTAAGGCCCCGGTCTTTTGGGCCGGAACAGCCCCTTATCACGGACCTTGAGGGCATGGCTTGCTTCGGTTTTTGTGCATCGCCCCAAGTCGTTCCAAAACACCGACAGGAATTTCGTTCGTAGCTGCCCGATCAGTTTATTGTTTGCATTATCCGCGTCCAACAGAGACATCGTATGTTAGAGCTAGTTGTTGCTGCTGACTTAATTCAGGGGAAAGACGAACAGGTGGCTGCTCTGGATCCAGTAAAGTCTAAGCATGTTCAATTGCGGCAGCTCCAATATGTACAAGATGCAGTTTACTCTGGTAGTACCAAAACAACTTCACTGTGTATTTCACCAATGTGCTTAATTTGACTAACAAGCATTAAATACAACCTGTTCACTTGGGTTAATGGATGAAGCCCCCATGTACTGCCACGTTTTGCGTGTGGTAATTGTGACATAGTATGTAGTATCCAACTGAAGACTTAGTTGAGCTCATTTTGGTGGACTCTGATGTACTTCCTGCGAGCCACATGTGCACAAGTGTAGGCCGCTTAAACCGTGCTATATTTAATAAATGTTTCAGAAAAATCTGAATTTGGTTGAGGGTATCTAACACGTTTGAATACCAGTCCAGATAGACAGTGCGTTTTCTGGTGGACCCGTCTAAGACAATGTCGGCAAGTGTTTCAGAAATGGAGGTACTTGAGCAAAATGCCACTCACCACGCAGGCAGTCAGGGCTTAGGATATTCTTTGTGCTTTTGTCGGTAGGGTACTTTTGATAGCGTTTTCTTTGTAGTGATCTTTAATACACTAAGACCGTTGCTTCACCATCATAAGCGTGACATGCATGAGATAGAGCAATCTCTGACCGGTAATGATGGTCTGAAGGGTCGTTTGTGGGTCTTGTACAGTTTGGCGCAGCAGCCTAGCACGAATCTCTGCATTCCGTGAGAAATATAAGACACTAGATAACAAGCAGACATTTGAACTGATCAGCCATAATGGATTTGGAAGCAAATATTTTGCACTCGCTATTGATGATATCGGAGTAAATGTAGTAGAAGTAAACGTCCTTTCTTGGATACTTTCATAATGTTATTGCTAATTAATAATGGATGACCGCTCACCAAATATTTGGCGCAAACATTTGGCCCTCTCATCAAAAGTACAATCTCGAGCATTCTTTGGCAATTTGATATATATATATATATATATATATATATATATATAATTGCTTTGCTGGTCCAATTTCCCTTGACAGTAATCCAATTTTTCATTTTTCATTATGGTCCCCACATTCAAACGGGAACGCATTTTCCTAATACTTGAACAACGATTCAAGATTCATGCATCACGGTAGTGCAAAATGCAGTAATACTGTTAGTGTTGGTGTCTACTGATGCGGCCATTTCGACGAATGTCGACTGTAAGCCTGTCTGGATTGACAGTAGACGGGTAGGAGTTTCAATCAACCTGAGCTGGGACGCCAAAAATGGTGTATGTTGTTGCTGCAAAATAGATTTCAGAAGGTAAGCAGTGGCAAGTAATTTGATTAGGGTTACTCCGTCGCAAACTGAAGTGGTTGCCTCTTGTCTGACTTGACGGTTGGCTATGGTTCGAAAACTGAAATTTCAAGCCCCAACTGGAAAGAGAAAAGATCAATTTAGGACGAACAGTGAGGAGCGAGGTGTAGTGGTAACTCACACTGTCCCATATAAAAGTAAACTTAAACATTCAGGTATGTTATATAAAGCTCAGGCGGAAATTTCTAGAATGGTCAATTTATGATCAATCAAGATATACCGCTGTCTTGCCACTTGGCCAGTTCAGCCAAGTTGCTATATGTTGGTGCAATTCATGCTGTAGAACGAAGGCTCACATTTCATGGTCTGGCTCCGTATCACCGATCAACACTTTGACTGCTCATGCAGACCAGCATTTCGACATTCCCTACGCATCTTACAGCAATATCTCGTTGCTCACGCATTTGCAAGCATTAAAGCGGCACCAAGAAACCTAACTCGAACAGCTTCCAATGCAAGCGAGGTTATAAGTAAACAAAGGTTAACAGTAGCCATCTAACAATGCATTGAACCATCAGCTGCTTTCGAACCAATCGTTATGCAAAATAACCCGAAAGCGACTCCGCAGACAGAAGCCTTGGATAATGTGAAGATGCACCTGACACTCTACAGTTCACTGGCTATCAATCTCCAAACTCTACCTTGAAAATGCAACTGTCCCCGCGTAATTCAAATGCTCATATACGACCTACTAGTCCATAGTCACTAAATGAACATCGCAAAACATGCGGTACCTAACTCAATATCCAAATCCCCGCGTCACTCGACATAACAGCATAAGCGTTCGATCCAATTGTATATCAGTGCCACCATGCCTCGATTACAGCCTATTCAAAATTAACCACACAGATGCCTCTTGCTTCGCGTAGTCTTGGCTTTGATGTGACCATTAAATGCCAATCATCTCCCCAACATCTCTGCATCCGGCTGAGTTGAATAGCAATGCTTCCGTTCGCTTTGTTCTATGATTGTGGTTCGACTCCGTTGAAGAAAAGTGGCTCTTATCCACATGCCTCCCGGTCTTATTCCTTCGGGTTTACACCGGATATGGGGTGTGTGAGTGGAAATGTGGGTGTTGTAGCGCAAGCCTCCCATGGTTCATCTATTGGCGCAGTCGTCCAGTGGCTGCCCCAGTGGAGGCCACAGTGGCAGTCGAATTCGGATACGGATGTCGTTAATCCATATATGTATGTACGTTTGCCCCATGCTGACACTGATATTGCATGCACCATGCTTCCTCGCCGCAGTTTGGCTACGCCACGTTACCCAGGACAACTTACCTTTAACCTGATTATGTCGATTTCCTTCATTTTGAATTGCACAGTATTCTGTCTCTCTCAGCCGCACAATGCGGTCTCGTTCGGATGCATGATCGCGACACATTGTTGGTCCAGTTCACTGTTATGCATGTGGGACTTTCAATGTTCGATAATGGTACAGGATTTCTATGACGCACCAACGCAGTGTTTTGTGCGTTGTGACGGATGGATGGATCGAAACAATTTCTGCCAAGTTGTGTGGACGTAGAAAGATGCCAAGTTAAAGAAGACAGCAAGCAGGTATTGTTCGACATTGTCAGTAATTCGTTATTTATTGTACGCTTGCTATTCAACGCACTACTGCTCGTAACATGAAAACGTTGGCTGTTATTCTTATCTCCAAAACGATGTCAGACATGTTCTCATTATTACGGTCCTTGAGGATATTCCGAAGTTGTTAAGGCTCAGACTGGCCACAGCTTCCATAACAAGACTCGTGAACGCAGGTCACTATGCGCTCTAGAAGTTTTCTTCTCTATGTTCCGGTGTCCACAGAGTGACCGAAGCTCAAAAGCATGGGAACACGTTCGTTCGTCTAGTATGACCGTGCTATGGAGTCTCATCCAAGCTGATCTAGTATCCGATTGAGTGCCATTCGTACTGCGGGTGACCTCGAATTTTCATCACACGTATATGTCAGCGTTGCTTATTGTGAATGTCAGAACCACATAAACCTTCATGTTATCTCACCTATGGATGCACAGTTAAAAGCCACAAATGCGCTCGTGGGTGTATGTGACAGATTCAAAGAAATGCTAATGAGTCCATTAGATTGGTCGTCGATCCTCAAGCATTCTCATCTTAAAAGCCAGAGGTAGTGTTGAAGCCGCTAGCGTGAATGGGCTGCGTTACATATTTGCTACCAAGCGCTTGCTGCTTACAATATTCCACATGTCTTTGTACATTTGGTTGAAGAATCAGGTGTAATGATCAACGATAATACTTGGGGCCCAAGTATTCAAAAACGCTTCCTCGCTTTGGAATGTAGTTCGGAATTTCGAGGTTCAAGACCAAACAAATTTCGTCACTACTGTCCACACGTTGACTGGTTCGTGTAAACTGAACAATTCCGACCAAAAACTAACTAGCGATTAACGTGATGTTGAGACAACATGTACTGTTCCACATATTACTCAAGAGATTGAGTGTAGCTATATTTCCTGCAATTCATCCGTCATACTGTACTTAGGTACGTTTAGTGAAGGCAACTATTATCGATATAAGTGGCGGAAGGGCAAAGGTGCCTGTAAGCATTTGAATTAGAAATGGCCAATCCTCTGGATTGACCTTGAAGTAGGTAAGTTCAACTGTGTTGGTACGTTAGGGCTTTAGTATATTTTATTGCGACATCAATCCGCGCACAGAAGCAATTGATTTGTAGCACAGAATGGCTGCCACCGAGATGCATGATTAATTGTTTATGAATTGCTTAGAACCAAATCTACCTGTGGTTGAACAATTAAATGTTATGCAAGCTACTTTTTATAAAATTGGCTAAAGTAGCTTGAACACTTTGTTCGAAATAGGAACGTGGGATATAAGGCAGTGGGTTCGCGTCAAGGAGGCAATCAGAGAATGTGTGATATAACCGCCTTCAAACACGTCTTGTTATGTAAGCTGTGGTCAGTCTGAGCCTTAACAACTTCGGAATGTCCTCAAGGACCGTAATAATGAGAACATGTCTGCCATCGTTTTGGAGATAACAATAACAGCCAACGTTTTCATCTTACGAGCAGTAGTGTGTTGCATAGTAAGCGTACAATACATACTAACCATAACACATTACTGTACCTCTTATTTGTGCATCATTCAACCTGGCAACCGTATTGATAGCATTTGCTTCCCTCTTCCTATTTTTACCTATCCTTTGTTAATGCCCGCAGTTCGGACTACATTTATGGCGGTCATTTAGATTACAGTCGAAATTTAACTAAACACTGACAGTCGTCTTAGTTGCTTATAGTTTTTCGTGCGATTTTCCAAAACTATGTGGATATGGCTGTTATTCCTAAATTCCATCGAAACATACATGTTCGTAATATTATGGTCCATGAGGGTTATTGTTTCTCCATTCCGTTTGTGGTAGTATATACACAAGCGTGAACAAATGCCTGCTCGCAACACTACAGTACTATTACTCGAAACAGTAATCCTTAGTAGGTCAAATGCCAACTCTAATCTCAGGGGGCGTTGCTCGTCACCAAGTGGAATGATTAAGTGGAAACCATTTAGAAGCACTTGTAAGCGCTACATTTCAGCCTGACCGACTGATCTCATTTGCACTCACGTGACAATATTATCTGCTGCCTCGATGTCCAAATGATGCTCGCCCATATTACAGGTCGCACAAACAGCCATTCGTGTCTCGCTACGTTCACACTTGACGGGTGGAGTTTAGTACATTTCGTCTCGTGTGGCAGCCCGTGATTTATTGCTGGTTGCAATATGTGGTCAAGGAAGCCTCTCTCTCAAGTGCATCTATACGCCGGGAATGTTGTGGTCGCCGCCTATAGATTTTTGCAAGAACGGCATCTCAGATGCCCACTCCAAAAATTCAGTCAATTTGTTCAATTTGGCCTTGGTAGTGCCGGGTGGCATGTAAATGCAATCAACAAGAAAACGACAAGATTGGGTCTTAACCTGCATCTAGACCGAGTCCTTAAAGCTTCCTGACCTTCTTCAGGCAGCTTCTAAAGCATCACTAACGTACACAACGCAACCGTCACCCCGACCAGTAAAATGGTCACTGGCAAAAGTCGTGAAGCCAAAAACAAATAGCTCTGTGCAATGCGAACCAAACCGTGTTTCTGTTACAAGCACTAATTGTGGTTGAGAGACAAATAATAAGGGTCCTATGTGATGCGTCTCGAGGGACAGCCTATGGTGCGCTGAGGCTGGTGGTGGCTAGATCCTGACAGATGGTCTACCCACTGCTGCTACTGTTGTGCCATTTGCTCATGTCCTGGGCTCCTCCATGTGGCAACCGCTGGGTGGGAGTTGGGTTTCGCCCTTCTCCCTGCTAAGATCCAGGACACCAATCCGCATGAGTCAGCTAACTGACCATGTGCTAGACCCGCTGCCTTTCGGGTGTTCATTTAATCGAAGGCTTTGGCTGAGGACCCGAGTCGTTCTCCTGTCAGGATTGGGCGCCCTGGCAGTATCCTAGTCCATCCTCTCCGGAGGTTAGGAAGTGGTCGATGGCCCTCTTCCCGTAAAACCTAGCCATGGGAGACAACAGGTTTACGGGTGATATTCTCAAAGCTCGATTGGCGTAGAGCACGAGGGCCACGCATTGTCTCTGACGGTGGGAGGGCACCTCCGGGTGTTCAATGGTTTGCTACTGCCCGCCTCAAGCCAGGCAGCCCCTGGTCAAATTGGTGCAAACCCGCCAAAAACCCACCTGCGTCTGGCCGTGGTCGCAGGTGCGTATCCAATTACGGTCGCAAAACATATATAAAAAGTTCCAGAACCTCAAAGGCTGCGTGTGACGGCCATCAAGCAGAGCCCAATCTGTCTCTGCAATCACATTCCCGAGCTGGATCTGCTCTCCACTGCCTTGTGGGTCAGGCTATGGAGCCAAAGGCTCTGGGCGGAGTCCCTCAAGCAAACCTCCAAACCACCCACTGCCTTGTGGGTCAGGCTATTGAGCCAAAGGCTCCGGGTGGAGTCCCTCAAGCAAACCACCAAACCACCCACTGCCTTGTGGGTCAGGCTATTGAGCCAAAGGCTCCGGGTGGAGTCCCTCAAGAAACCTCCGAAGCACAACGACCACCTCGCGTGCGATTGCCCACCAAAGCAATCGTATGCCTGCGCGCAAAGCACTCAGCATCGGGTGCTGGAACGTGCGCACACTGCTGGACCGGAACTCCAGTGAGCGCCCGGAGCGACGCACTGCACTGGTCGTGATGGAGCTGGTGCGCTACCACATCGATATTCCAGCGATCAGTGAAACTCGGCTCCCAAAGCAAGGTAAGTTGCATGAAGCAGGTGCTGGCTACCCATTCTACTGGGTGGGCGACGCCGCCTCAGCACCACGTGAACATGGGGTCGGATTTGCAATACCCGATCGCTTCCATGGCCAGCTGGTGGGTGAACCAACTGGCATCAACGTGCAAATGATGACTGTTTGCCTACGACTCGGAAGAGGCAAGTTTGCTACTTTTATAAGCACGTACGGTCCGACCATGTGTTATCCTGATGACACGCGTGATCAGTTCTACACTGAGCTATCCTCCGTGATACGGTCTGTGCCGAGGAGCGACCGACTATTTCTGCTGGGTGATTTCAACGCGCGCGTTGGGCGTGATGCATCAGCGTGGACAGATGTTATCGGTGCGCATGGCATTGGTTCAGCGAATGCGAACGGTGACAGGCTGCTCTCACTGTGTGCCACTCACGGCCTGACGATCACAAGCACTCGGTTTGCACTGAGTGCGAGTGATATAGCAACCTGGACGCACCCACGGAGTGGTCACGCTCACCTGCTCGACTATGTCATCGTACGTCAGCGTGATATGCGTGAAGTGCGCATGACACGTGTACTGCGTGGAGCTGAGTGTGGCACTGATCACAAGTTGGTGCGGACCAAACTGTACATATATTTTCATAAATCTATGTATTGCCGTCCCGCCGTGAATCGGCGTAAATTTAACATTCTCCCCCTCGGTACTGTGGCGAAACCTACTGAGCTGGAGAAGGCGATAGCTGCACACCTGTGTGATGTGGAATGCATAGCCACAGTGGGCGACCTGTGGCACCACATTCGCGACCAGGTGACAGCTGCTGCCGAGGAGACCATCGGGCGCGCAAACTGTAAGCGGCCTGATTGGTTTAATGACAACAACGGGACGATTAGCGCATTGGTGTCGGAGAAGAATGCAGCATTTGCTGCACATGTTGCAGACCCCAGTGACTTGGGGAAGAAGAGTCAGTTTCGCAAACTTCGACGGCGACTGACCCGAGAGCTCCGTCGCATAAAAAATGCACGGTGGACGGAGAAGGCGAAGCAGATGGAATGCTACGCCGAACGCCGCCAACACAAGGCATTCTTTGACTCCTTTATTGCGGTGTATGGACCGAGATTGGAGCCGCTGATGACTCTGATAGATGGTAGTTCGGGCGCTACCTGCACCCAGACTGCAGACATAATGCAGATCTGGCGAACAAACTTTGAGTGTCTCTTGAACTACCGTTCAGAGATCGACTGGCCTATATTGAACTGCCTGAAGAAGCAAGATGTGAAGGTGAATTTGGCGGACACGACGACACTGTATGAGACGCACAGAGCACTTGCTCAGCTACGAAATGGCAAGTGTGCCGGGGCCGACGCCATCCCGCCTGAAGTATTGAAACACAGTGGACCAGCGTTGATGACTGGACTGCACCACTTGGTGCAGCACGTATGGATTGAGGAGGAGATGCCTCCTGAGCTGAAGGATGCCTTTGTGCTACCACTGCACAAGAGCAAAGGTAGCAAGCAATGTTGCACGAATTATCGTGGCATCAACTTGCTGAGTTGTGTGGGCAAGGTGATTGCCCGAATCCTGCTCAACCGCCTCGTCATTCAGGTTGTGGAACCTAACGTGGCGCAAGAGCAGTGTGGATTACGTTCGGGTCGCAGCAATATAGATATGGTGTTTGCGGCTCATCAGTTGCAGGAGAAGTGCACAGAACGAAACCAGCCATTGTAATCGTTTTTTGTTGATTTCACTAAAGCATTTCATACGATGAACCGCGAGGCATTGTGGCTGGTGTTGGGTAAGTTTAGTTGTCCGCGTAAGTTTGTAAGTTTAATTGAATATCTGCACAGTGGTATGCGAGCGAGAGTGCAGCTGAGTGGAGGGACCTCGGATGACTTTGCAGTTGTCACTGGTGTGAAGCAAGGCTGTGTGTTAGCTCCTGCCCTGTTTAATATATATCTTCATGCAATGACATCTTGTTATTTCGATGCCGCTTGTGCTTACGGTGTTCGTGTGGAGCACCGTATTGATGGTGGGTTGCTGAACATCCGTCGTTTCGGTGCGAGAATCCTAGTCTGTGAGACAACTATCCGTAGGTTGCTGTTTGCTGACGACTGTGCGTTGTTTTCACACAGCGCGGATGAGTTGCAGCACATGACTAGTGCTCTGGCTTCGACAGCGGCCAAATTCGGGTTCACCATCAAAACAAGCAAAATTGTCTGTCTCTTTCAGCCTTCACCGGAGGTGCAATCTTCAATATTGCCACGAATCAGCATTGGTGCTGAAGTACTAGAAACCACCTCCAGTTTCAGCTACCTTGGGAGCGTGATGTCGACTGATAAGCAGATACACGTTGAGTTGCGTATTCGCGTGTCGAAGGCAGCAGCTGCACTCGGGAAGCTTGAGTACCGAGTGTGGAACAACCATCAACTTAGCATTGGCACAAAGCTGATGGTGTACAAATCCATGGCACTATCCGTTCATCTATACGGCAGTGAAACGTGGACGATGTACCGTCGGGATGTGGGATATCACGAGCGGTTCCATCAGCAGTGTCTGCGACGAATTTTGCGCATCGGTTGCGGCGCCAGAGTGGCAGACACGGAAGTTTTGCGCCGAAGTGGAATGTATGCATTGGACTGCATACTTTTACTGAGACACCTGAGATGGCTCGGTCATGTGTGGTGTATGGATTCGACTCGGATACCGAAACAACTCTTATACGGCCAGCTGAGTATTGGGAAGCGGCACATGGGGAAACTAAAGTTACGTTACCAGGACATGATCAAAGTGAGCCTCACACGTTCCAATCTTGATTGTAATTCATGGGAATCGAAGGCGGTTGCTCTGCGCGTATGGCATGATCTCATCACGAAGGCAGTTGCTGACGTGTGGGAGAAAGCCCTCATGCATGCAGCGAAGAAGCGGCAAGTTCGGAAGCGGCAAGCACCGATGGATTTTACTCCATCAACATCGAGCGCATGGTGCTGTAGCACATGCGGTCGTGAGTGCATGAGTCAGGCAGGCCTAGTGAGCCATGAGCAAGGCCACTCGGGACTACTACCGAAGCGACGACGGGTTCTGCAGAGAACGTAGACAGAACTAGCGCAGCGTCTATAAGGTACGCTGCATTCGGTCTACAAACCACGTGCTTGCATGCTAAGTCTCTTTATTTCAGGTGGTGGGTTTTCAATTTTGCCCCAAGGCTTTTCTTTCCCATATAAATGCCTAGTTATACTCTCTTCTATACACTTGCACACGTCGCTTAAGCCACTTGTAGTTATTTCGATAACATTTTCGTGTTTGTAGCATTTCCGTAAAATAAACCTCCTGACCTCGTGAACTCACCACGTATTCTTTTGTAAACGTATTCTTTTGTAGACAACTTATTTCATATGCTCACTAATTTAAGATTTATGTCACCGTTTGCTTGCGTGCTAAGTCTGTTTATTTCAGGTGGTGGGTTTTCAATATTGTCCCAATGCTTTGCTTTCTCATATAAATGTCTACCTATACTTTCTTCTATAAACTTGCACATGACATTTAAGGCAATCCTAGTCCTTTTCGAAAACATTTCTGTGCTCGTGGCATTTCCGTAAAGTTTGCCTTCTGACCTCGTATACTTATCTCGCATTCTTCTGTAAACAACTTACTTCAGATGCTCATTACTTTAAGATATATGTCACCCTTTCCTAGTGAGCCATGAGCGAGGCCACTCGGGACCACTACAGAAGCGACGACGGGTCCTGCAGAGAAGATAGACAGCACCGGCGCAGCGTTTGTAGGCAGGCTGCATTCGATTTACTAACCGCGTGCTTGCATGCTAAGTCTCTTTATTTCAGGTGGTGGGTTTTCAATTTTGTCCTAATGCTTTTCTCTCTTATGTACATGTCTACCTGTACTCTAGTCCATTAACTTGCACACTTCGCTTAAGCCAATTGTAGTCGATTTCCATAGCATTTTTGTGTTCCAGATATTCCGTAAAGTATACTTTCTGACCTCGCGAACTTAACTAGGGTTCGTTTGTAAACAACTTATTACATATGCTCATTAACTTAAGGTTTATGTCACCGTTTCCTTATGCATCAATCGAGTTATTTTCTTTTTCTCTCTCTCTCTCTCAAGTGATTGGCTGTTGTTTGATATCCCCGGTGTGGCTGCGCTTGATGTGCATGTTGACAAGGTGCCTACCTGTCTATTACCCACTATCTCGTCCATACTGGCTCCAGGAGACAATTGGTCATTGCTGGAGGGGACGGGGTGCACGGTCCTTGTGGCCGTGCTAGGCTCGAAGAGTGGTTCCATGCACTCAGTGTGGAGCGGACTACGGTCCAGCCACCGCCTTGTGTGCGCTTGATTTCCCAAATACAGTGTGCTTGTGTTTGCCTGTGAAGGAGTGTGGGCCGGCTCCGTTGATGAAACGTGGCTCCCATCCACATGCCTCCCGGTCTTATTCCTTCGGGTTTACACTGGATATGGGGTGTGTGGTTGGAGCTGTGGGTGGTGCAGCGCAAGCCACCCATGGTCCCTCTGTAGGCGCAGGCGTCCTGTGGCTGGCCACAGTGACAGGCAAATCCGAAACCGGATGCCGCCAACCATGTGATGCATCTTGTTCGCCAGTGATCGAGCATTCGTTAGTACAAGATTAACTAGCTCATTTTGGGACAGTAGGCTTTACTGTCTCCAACATCAGTCTGATGGGGCTAATAATATCGAATACTGTATTTTCTGAAGATTGTTGAGAGGCAAGGTCAGGCTCATTTTGGCTATGGACCTTAAGTCACGGTAAGGGTTTGAATTACAGAGACCGTGGTACAGGCCACTGATGATTAATCCTAGTCTGTTAATGCGTGATCGGAGTGGGAACTAAGAAGATTATACATTAGTGATTAGGTTTGTGGCAGTAGACAGTGCTTGAGGAACCATGTGGTGAATTTTGCATCCCTAACAACTGAATGATGTACGATGGAAGGAAGAGGGGTAGGAAGGACATCGGGTGAGACGGTGGGTTCCCTAAAAAAGCCAATTGCATTTCAGCTGACTGATTATACCGTCTTACATGCCAGTCATTAACCGGCATACCAGACGCATCGAAAATTTTGTCTAACTGCTCCTCTTGTTTCGTCTTCTACCCCCCTCCCCCAGTTCAGGCAAGAACCATCGATGGATCAACGTGAATGGCAAATGTTAATCAAGCTGCCAACTGCACAATGCGGTTTAGGACGCAGATTTGAGCACACAAGCGCACGAGCTCAGGAGGATCATCGTATGCCTGATACAGTGTGAAAACTATATGATGCCATGTAGGCGTTATAAATTTACACATTTTGGTAAGCGCCTAATGCTTACACTCGATCAAATGTAAAACTTCAAATTTTTTCACAAAACAAGGACTTCGTTGTGAGACTTTTATTCCAATTAAAGTTTCATCCAAAATGTTAGGCTTTTATGCACGGATCGAGAAGCATGACTACTGAGGGTATAGAAATTTTCGCCCTTTACTCTGCTGCCGCCTTAAGGCCAAAACCAAGCATGCACACTTTACACGGATCAAGCAAGGCTCGATCGATGATGTTATACTTTAGCTTCTACCTTGTAAACCAATATATGCTCATTCCTTCCATTTGCCTGATCATAACCCGTATCAAATACTGTTAGGATGTCAATGAAGCGGCAGAAAATAGGCCGTTTTTAAAACTTTAGACGTTTTATTGCTATTGGATCCCGTTATTAACTTTAACAATAGTTAAAAAGTTAAAGTAGACTAAATATGAGACCTTTGTGTGAAGCATTGAGGCAGTAAAGACATTTTTGCTTAGCTTCTTGGCGTAACATTTTATGACATCAATTTAGCTTGAATGATTTAACCGTAATATGTCTGTATTTTAAATGTTCAGGACTCGTTATTCAAATGTAGAGGGTTGCAGTGTTTTATATACTTAAAAAGCCAAACATTTAGTCCCAGAACACATTCATGCCTTTAATGAATCCAACGACGTCAATACTAGAAATAGTGAAATGTGCTACAAATCATCATAAAAGAGTTTCAACAAGTCAGCGATTGATTAGTTCGGTATAGAGTTCTGTATAATACAAGGTCTTACTTTCAGCCACTTTTCTACATGTTTATTCCCGTTTCGTCTGCAGGTTTACTATATTGTTACAATAACAAGAGATGTGTATGTTCATGACCCTAGCAGTTCACATTATTATAAGCCACCCAGTCGAGTCTTTCTTCTGCGCTCCACTTATTGTCCAACTTCACTTCACAATAGGTAGTCTAAAGCTCACAGGAACTTCTCGAAATATTTTGCACATATGAATAATCACAGCAACAGTTAAACTCAACCACTGTGTAAGCATCATTTCAAACGTTTATTGTATCTAGCGCAAAACATTTAGCTTTCCGAATAACCGTCTTATTACTTTCATTCGGTTTCGATTTTAATTGAGAAGCCAATGACAAAGTAAGAAATTCTGTAAGTCATTTTACGATGTTTATATCACATCGTCATAATTATTATCACAGCTCATGTCTCTACCTAAGTACTTTGGGCAATATGTATGCGATGAATGTGTTTATCATTTACATAACCATAGCGCTAACAAACAGCTAAACCGTGTAATTAATTTCCTAAGTATAGCTGCCATTTGAATAGCAAAGCCACTGCTTAATGTTAGTTGAATTAAATGTTGGACTTCCGAGAAATGGGCAGCCTTCGTATTCCCTACATTTTCTGTATCGCAAAATGCATGACAAAAAACTACTTCAATCTTGGTGACAATATTTGCCGCCAAACGATTGTTGTCTACGAACGCGGTCAACCGGTTTATCATCTAAGTAATGGGATATCGCGTATCACGTTGTGGAAAGCAAAAGCGTTTCAACGCGACGATCGCTATATCAATTGTCCTTTTCAATTAACGCTATTTTAGCAAACACACAGCATTTTCTAAAGGACGGCTTTCAAAAATCCCTACTTGTTACTACTGAACACTACACTTATACTTGAGTGGCAACCCGTGTGAAGAATAGCTGTTTTTGTTATTAGGTCAGGGTCGCTTGTAGTCACATAAACAGACGATGAAAATTGATTTATATTCTCAGTCATCTGAATGTGGACGGTATTTATGAGCTTGAATTGCTTTCACTGTAACATCACATTGTCGTCAGAATCTAGTTACCAACCGGTTCAGTGTAAAACATCGCTTATTATCACTAGTCATGAAGGAGGATCTAAATGGAACATGACTATGTATCAACTTGTTTATATTTTATACTACAAATACAGCGGTGATCCCCGGTGTGCAAAGTAATTTGTTGAACTTTTTCTATATCTCTGCTTTTCAACGTAATCATCCTGTTGGACCTAATAAGCTTCAGCTTTTTAATCTTATAAAACAATTGTTCTATCATAGCTGGGTTACTTGAGAAAGTAATTAAATTTGTAATCACAGACCTTAGCCATCGTCATGGGCTGCTTAACAAATCCCAGCATGGGTTCCTCGATAGACGTTCTTGTACAGCCTGTCAATTGCACTACATGCACTACATCACAGCATGCAGTGAGTTTAACAATGAAGTAACAATGTTGTTTTTCGGTATGCAAAAAATTTAAAACCCTATGCCTCACAAGCGGCAACTGACAAAATCGAGTCGTTTTGGATCAGAGACCCACTACTGAGTTCGTTCACATCATACTTAAATGGGTGTCACCATGTAACTACTCTGAGTAATCCTAACACTTCCCAACTTCCAATCACTAATGGAGTACTTGGGGTACTTGCTCCCTTCCCTTTCCTGCTTTATATTAATGATGGCACGATATTCATCAAACATGGTAGATCACTTGTTTTCGCCGATGACATTAAGATGGTTTATAAATTTCGACGAGACAAACTCCAAACTTCAAGGTTTCTTGTGTAAGAAGACATCGATTCACTTGATAAACGGTACGACACATGGACAGCAAAGATCCCAACTGTTAAACACTGCGTTAATTCCCACGGGTTTTTGAGCTTTGAAGAGTCAGTTAAACTGAACACTGAACGCATGTGTGGAAATTTAAATGTAATCTAGACATATGATACTCCAATCTCTCAAAGCAAGCTCATTATCAAATAATGCACATAACGATCTCTGGCTAAGCCGATATGCACAATGAAATAACTACAAACCTGCTAAAATAAGGCATTCAAAATACTCCTACTCACCCTTGAATACTGCAACATCACCTTTGAGAACATGCGTATTGGTGACAGTAAAGCTCTGCAAATCTTGCAGAGATCATTCACTAAAAGCTTCTGTAGTAGCTCGTCAATCTTGAGCTATCGGGAGCGTTCCCAACAGCTTAATTTCGATCCCCTTTGGTTGCGACAAATGAAACATAACTTGATGCTGATACACAATCACATAAAGAAGAAGAAATACTCCAAACTATGCACTAAATATTGAACCAGCAATCAGGCTGCGCAAAAGGACTTGTAGGCTAACTGCCACGAACCAGCTTAGCTATTCAACCCAACTTCTTCCTTGTTCGACATGCTGTTGTGTGCAATAGCATATCAGCCCCCATCAGGTCTTGCACGAATGCAAAAGCATTCCAAACTCAACTTAAAAAGATCCTTGACCATAACTTGATAATGGCAATGAATTTCATCTGGTAACTCGCTAAATGAGTTGTTCCAGGTTAGACCAATAAATATGTAACCAGTGCGAAAATACATTATACAAAAACACAGCAATAACAAAAGTTATGAGATGCAAAATGTTTTGATGTACCATGCCACAAAAATACATATATCATTCATGCATGAGCATGATCATTACTGTACCCATTATCTGTCCCAAATTCAGGAACAGCTTCTTGCATAACCAAAAATTTACGTACTAACAACATTATTATTTTGGTGCAATCAAAGACTAGTCATCAACCAAACAAAATACAGAGTTGTTCAGCTTGGTTCATGCTCCTAACCCGAGAAACATGACTTCGACTAACAAACGATTGGTATATGACATTTAGAAAGTGACTGGCGAACCGTTGCATGTACAATTGAGTAGGGGATTTTTGATGAAATGCCATTTCTTATGCAGCTACTGTTAGTAGACGTCTAAAATGTGGAGTCAACCCTCTACACTGCAACGTTCGTTACTTATATGGCATTGGAAAATAAGACGTGCTATATCGCGGTTAACCTGTAAACCAACACGGTCCAACGCTGTCCCAATGAGTCAGGATCTTAACCTCCTGGATAGCGGTTGAACCCGCTAGCGGTCATGGGTTTGCTTCCTGAGAGGCCCGGTGGATGCGAGATACCGATGAGACTCAACAGCTTGAAAAAGCAGCATTGTGCTCTCCGGGCATGTGCAGGACTGTTTGATTTGGAATCCGCCGTGACAAACACTTAATTAACAGTATTTTGGGTTTACTCATGAAAACAATCTAGACTTTTAATGCCAAATGTGGTCAATACCACCGTTCTCTCAGCACAATAGGTTTAACTAAAATTTAATCAATTTTCCAGATCGTCAATGTTGTTTGAGTTAACCCACAGACTCATTTAGTAAACATGTTTATTTTGTTTCTCCCAATATTCGCAAGAAGGTTAATGACCTTTACAGTGTGCTCAGACTAATGTTCTTGTAGATAACAAAGACGTATCGCGCTAAACTAAGCGAAATGTGACATTTTTCTGTTTGAAATAACTAGTTTTATGCTTTCACCATTTCATCATGTGATTAGGGAACAGCATTCATGATGTTTAGTTAACAAAAGAGAATATCGGTTGATTTACGGTGAATTTACCACTATCAAACCTCCTCTGCTTAAGACAAAATTACACGAGTTGATATCCTAAGTATAAGTGGAGATGACTCTTTGCATCTTTGGTGCCCCTACCTCGGTACGTTCACGTCAAACAACTAGATTTGGAACAAGATCATAAAAGCTCCACTTGGATTCCGCACCATGCCTGTCAAAGGTTTATACAATGTGATAGTTGACGAATCAAGTTAAAGGGAAAATGGAGTATGAGGAAATGAATGGTGATCACAAAAAGTGTGTTCGAATAATTTATATTATAACCGACGGGTTCCTAAACAAGGGCGAACACGTAATGCGCGCTGATGCACGACAACAGAATGAGTAAGAAGTTTATGACGAAGAATCTTCTTTGTAATATCGCATTTTTCTATATTATGCATCGTGAAACACCACTTCGAACTAATATCTTCTTGAGATGATGTGAGGTTATCCCCAATGAACTATTATGTGATAGGATGCACAATATTTATATAACCAACGACTGACTCTGTAAATGTCCAAAGCAGTCTACTCAGATGCGTAAGAAATTTGCCCTAATTAGTTTGGCTCTTTATAGTAAGGGATATATTAACGCAAACCAAGATGATTCCCAGCGTCTTGGTTAAAGAAGCACACTGATGGCATTAAAAGATAGGGAAGCGGAAACTCTATGAATGGAAATGGGTACATTTTTGTTTCAAAAAGCCCTATTTAAAAAAACAAGCGCTCGTTGTTAGTAACTTGAATTTCTTTAAGAGGTTCATACGTTACTATATTCCGATCAGTTCAGGTGGCTAATTAGTCAGTAGCTAAAAATATGTTTCCCGAACTGCGATATATTTGTGCGAACAATTATTCTTTCATCGGTAAATGACCCGGAAGTGTTGGAATCAAACGCAAAATTGCGCACGCTGTAATCCACAGACGAATTTACAATGTAGCAGTCAATACACACTGGTGGAATTTGAGTTGGTTGAAAGTTAAGTTGCAGTTTTACAAGCTCAATGATTAGAAAAATAGTGAATAGCGTAATCGGAATAATTTGAAGGCAAAATATGACATGCGCGTGGTAAAACGCACCGGATAGCATCGGACACCTTAGGGGTTTGGATGCAGGTGTTGCTTCACGGACTGGTACAACTCACATAGGCTGGGGCGGTGGACATGTGCAAAACACGGAGCCCGCACATAGTGGACAGGGGATCCAATCAATTCCCCCTGAAGATGAAGTAAAGTCGATCTCACAAACGGAGCTTGAACAAGCAAACGAGATGTTAGTTTGAGTCGATGGGAACGGGAAAGCGCGGCGTGCTACTGGACCAGGTGATTAATGTTGGCTTGGTAGTCAAGCCAAAGGCCAATCACTTATCTCATTTTGATGCCGCCTCAGACTACTTTGACCAAACACGCACCCTCTCTCACTTAGGGACGTAGTGCGACTTGTCTTTTATTCTCAGAATCAAGTTGTCAATAACATAAAGAGAGGAAAGATATCCGGCGCAACGGAATGTCCACAATGGGCTCAACCTAATGTTTACGTGATTCGAGTAAGTACCGTATTGCTGACGGATCCTTATGTATATCTCTCTGCGGCCCCATACGAATCAAAGAGGTCAAATCTGGCCGCCATAGACAGAACAGCTCCCGGGCGGGACGACATGTTCACCAGTTTGGGTAAGGCACCCGATCTGTGTTTAGTTGCATTCCTTTAACTTCCTTGCAAACACCATGATAGATTGTCTTCATTTACATTCCTGCTCATTCTGCAAGCACGCACACACCGAAAAAGCTAGCGCCCCTGCATATTTACTTCAAAAAAGAATAGATTACTACCTGCATGTCCTGTGAAATTAAAGGGCGGTGACGGTTGATTAAACACCGTAGCTTATGCTTTTCTATTAATTGTCTGGGCTGGAGCAACAGGGCGGATTGATATTATGGCATTGAACCGACTTGTAGATAGACCGCAAATGCTGTCACATCAGGTGACGTGGGGCTTGGGATATGGATTTATGTGCAACATGTTTAGTTACAATTGGCATCCAATGTCAGATAAAACCCGTTGAATTATGCGTGGGCATTTGTTTGTCCACGGTAGAGGTTGGTCCTGGACTTCAAGTGTATCCTAAGTCCTAGAGTGCAATGGCAATGTAACTAAGTCACTTATCGCAGGAATTCCGTCTGAGATATTGGGGGAAACCACTGGTCAGAAAGCAGATGATATTTATATGGCCTTTTACGTGGCTTGTGTTTAACTTGGTGTCCTTTTAGCTTCGCCTGCATTGAGGCCTATCGAGGTATGTGTCACAATGCTGCTTTGGCGCTTACTAATTCTTGATCAACGCACTGTTGCTGTGAGATAAACAGTTAATGTGGTGTTAGTTAGCTGAATGATGCGTATTCCGGATGTGCGATTAACTTCTGCTTTGTTTACAAATTACCTCAATCATAGTCAGTGAAGATTATTTGCTGGTAGCCTTGGTTGCTTGTCTTCTATGAGCAGGTAGATACAATTATCAACGTATGCTTTGACAGTAGATTATTTCTTATCACACATTCCGATAAATGATTCACGTATATCCATGTGCGTCTCGTAACCCGTTTATGTACAGACCACTCGGCTACGATAAAATTCGGCGAAACCGAAAGCTAAGCGAGCCATTCGGTGAAACTATGTTCATACGTCGGTCACGCTAACATAAGAGGTAACCTACTGGAGGTCTGTGGTCGGCCTTAATGATAATTGGTTTAAAATGCGCATTATTTAGTGACACGCTCTTTATTTTTACGCATGCAACAAAGAACTTTTCAGCATCATACGCACCGATGACAACTTCTTGGCATTGATTAGGCGCAAGCCAGGAATGCCAAAATTCCGTACCGCGTGCAAAATGTGGCCCGCGTTAACATTTCAACTGGCCCCGAACATCCTCACAAAGTAATAAATCCAAGCTTCGATTTTAAAACCATTATTTATATCATAAACAAATTAAAGACGCTACTAGTACAACAATTTATGGCCTCAGGTGCTGCCAAATATAAATGGTGCAGTAGCGTTTATTTGTAAGCAATTGGGAATGGTTAATATAGTGTATTTCCTAAAGTAGTCTTGACTAAATAAAAGAGACTCAGAAAGATATTTTAGTAAATTTAGATAAAACAAAACAAAACAAAAGACAAAACTAATACTGAATCATTGCACACCATGTATTGAAATTGAATTTGGCAAGGATCGGATGCTAAAAATTGCAGAAACTACCTGTCTGGGAAAAGCAAATGTTTGCTGAAATTTGCCTGATACTCCAAATTGTGGTTAACAGAAGTAAAGACATCTAATCTTACAACTTTTGGAATTAAAAGGAGCACAAGTTGACTATTTTCGATAACCCGTGAGAAAAGCACAGATGCATCTGACACTGCCCAGCAAATTCTTAATTTGGAAGGAATTAACGAGGACAGACTTGCGGTTGAGAAAATACCTGACCTTTTAAAACCAAAAAGAGGAATAGATCTATTTGCCTCTGTTTCTCCTGCACGCAATGACATTAAACAACCATGAAATAATATCACTGGAATTACTACTGATGGTGCCCCAGCCATGACTGACAAGTAGAGTTGCTTGGCAGCAATTGTCTGTAACCAATTTACCGAAGAAGGGGGCAAAGTCATTAAAATTCACCGCAGCATTCACCAACAAGATATATGTACCAAATATCATTGTTGGGATCAAATTATTAAGCCAGTGCTAAAAGGTGCCAGTTATCGTCGACTGAAAGCGGTTTTTCATCGTCAGTTTCAACAGTTTTTACTCGCTATCCTGAGTGAAAAGGGGGATATTGTGTATCACAATGATATAAGATGGCTAAACCGAGGGCTGCATTATATCATCTCTATTCGCTTGGAAAAGAAATTGGACAGTTCATGGAAAATAAGAAACGATCGATGACAGAAATATCAGACCTTGCTTGATTGGCTTATAAGTTGGCTTATAATTTGGCTTATAATCTGGTTGAAATAACAAATGTTGAATACGAGACTTCAGGTTCAAAATGCAGTCATGCGGTCATCCTCACACGTAAAGCAGACGCTCAAGGGCATTTGTTTTCTTCTAATCAATTGTACATTCAGCTACAAGCCATTTTCACCAGCCAGCACCTGCTTAAGCAAAGCCGCACATTAAGTGTATTTCAAGGGAGTAGAATAGAACTGAACCTGCGCATAGATTCACTCACTATGTGCACGCTCGTTCTGTTTCTGCGGAATAAGTTGCTCTCATAGTTGTACGGCCACAAGAAAAGGGCTGATTTAAACGGCAGTAGTAGATTAAGTGCTGCATGGGGTGGTGGATAACGTTTGAACAGGTCGGTGGATTTAGAAGTGAGTGTGGTCCAGGTCACGGAAACACGTAACATGCAGCAGCAAATAAGATGGGCAAGAACTGAGCAGTGTTGGATGACCTCTTGCATTTGAATTTACATGTTTTCTCAGGGGTGTATGACCGTACTAAATGACGGTGGGTTGGAACTCCGTAGACTAAGCGATGATTGGTTCGCCTTGGATCCAATTATTTGCAGCTGATGAACTGTTGGATCCACACAGTACTGCACAGCATAGGTTCCTGAGACCTCTTGGTGAGTCGTATCACGCAACAGTTAATCTTTTAGGGTGAAAACCTTGGGTAGCATGTCCTTTGCAAATTGCAATGTGTATCTGTCTGGAACATTGATGAACGGCTTTTTGTTATGTGCTTAGCCTTCGGCTCATTTAGCGTCTATCCCATTACTTCGCTCGCATAATATATGTAAGAAGGATATCGAATTGGAGACTCTTCCACGTCATCCCTACCTTATCTCCCTTAAGTGCTTTCAATGAAACCTGCTTTACTACTGGTCAGTAGTAACGACCTTAATTTTATAATCCAGGTTGATGGGATGTGGAGTCGTCAGAACAGACTTTCATTGCTCCTGACAGTGTATTAACCAGAAGTCAAGTAACATGAAACCGGTAAGTTAGCCGACAAAATAGCTTTAGAGCAGGGCATCGTGCATTGGATGAGCGCGTAGGTCAAGAGTAGTAACTTGGGATGATGTAGTTTTGAGACAACGCATCGCCAGGCGTTACATAATGTTTAAGGCATATATTCACCACTGCCATCCGTCGCGAAAGTCAAATGTGCAAGTTACCGAGAATGTTCGACACTAAGTAACGTGCCCTGTTATGAGCACTTCGAATCTCCGTCTGGAACACCGTCCGCACCAACAGGTGGTGCAGAAGGGAAAAGAAGACAGTGGTGGGAAGTGATTTCCTGGGTGGATTTTGTGTGTGACTTCTTTCGCATTGTTATGGCGTTTTTATAAGTCGACCTCTTTACAGAAACAAAAAAACTGTACAAAAGCATTCGCTTATATTCGTAAATATATATATGTTTCGTCGAAGGACCAAGCATGGTCGATAAATACGCGCGTACAAGCAGCCTGGGAAAGCCGTGGTCAAGTGCAATAATCTTTGTGAATTCTTATCGCTTTGTTCTTGCTACACTGGGGCTGTGACCATACAGGATAAAGATGATCTGTACTTTGTTTTGCTTTAGATGCCTTCAATATGATTGTGTGCTGGAGAGTACGGCACAAGAGTAGAAGTCCCTCAGAGCGGTAAGCTTTCTCCAGGAAACCGAACTTGAGGTGCGTGTAACAGGGCAGGTTGTTGCTAATCAAAAGGCGACTTTCCACAAAAACTGCTCAGTTGGTTACAAGCACTTGTTGCAGGCACCCAGCATACCTCTGATTTTTAACTGCCTCTTCAAACGGAACATGCCAGTAAGCCGCTGATTTTCATCGTGAGACAAGATGAATATTCGCTCCCAGGCTGTTCACAATTATACACGAGCTGAAATGTCCCGTTGTGAGCGGACCCAGTGTGCGATCGCAATAAAGTAAAAGTTGTTTACCTTCTTTCTACTTCGGAATTCATGCATTGCAAGACGAAAGATCTGTGTCCCTATTTGTTCTCCAGTTTGTTCATGGACTCCGGAATGGTGTGCCGTTTTTTCATCATTATCAGTCTACCATCCATGTAATTTGAGACAGTGCTGATGCTTACTGCAATCTCAAACTCCGCCTTCTAGCGAAAACGAAGGATTTCAAAGGTAACGGCAAGCTCCGCAAAAACTCACTCCACCAAAGAGTAGAAGTGACTTTCTCCCAGCGCTCTGCCGTGAACACTCTAGTGCTGTCCCTACAATTCTGTGGATTTGTACACACGTATCTAGCTGCGGAAAGTTTTCCCGTTTACCTTCAATGTGCAAGCAAGGCTTTCATTCGTCTCCTTCCTAGTACGCTCCGCAATTCCATCGGGCGTCATGCATACTAACATTTTCCCACCACTGTTTTTATGTGAACTGCATGCTCAAAGTCACACGATAAACGTATTTGGCTGTGGCCACTTATCCCACTTCCAATCGTCGTACAAACGTATATTCTCGTCATAATTGGTCGGATTCTGTTCTTTAGACGAAGAAAAACATGAGCACAAGGTGTACCGGCTGTCGATGCTGTAGCACGTAGGGGCGGAAGCGTCCCACTTGCACCACTAAGTGCGGCTGAAGCCCTATTGGCTGAAGGTGTTTGGCAATACACACAGCTAAACACTTGCGCAAGTGCGTGTCCCACGCTAGTCTCACAGCAGTTATGTAACCACCCAACATGTTTGTCCCTCAGAGCAACCACTTTGTTGTTCAGCCTAATTCTCTTGCCCGACTGGCCAAATGGACCGATAAATGGTGTGGATAGATTTAAACATATGCAGCTTTGGTACGCCTACGTGCGGCTCACGTGCAATACCCGATCCAAACCTAGCTACCTTGGCGCAAAATTGATGTTGATGAACATGAAACGCTACAAGGTAGGGCGACGGAAATTGTTAGAGAAATGTAAGCCCTCACTTACCAAAGCAGACTGCATGCACTAGGCTTATGTAGAGATGATTATCGGTGCGTGCTGGAAGAACTTAACATGATGTATCCAATAGTAGCTAACCGAAATCAGCCCCTCGCGATAAGTTGAGACAGCCACAATAAAAATTATCAAGGCCACCTTCTTAAAGTGGCCATGCATTAGGTTCGACTCTATTACTGATAAAGCTTTTTCTACCTTTCAGACATAATGACCCTGGGACGTTCCACAAACTCGTTATTTTTTACCACAAAGTAAATGTCTCTTCTAGCACGACTGGAAGACCTCATACCATTGACACCATGTGATCGTCCTTTTTCATCGGTAGACGAACTATCTCGTCAACATTTTGCGTAATATTCCTATCGTTTATTTAGCGTCGTGGAGAGCAGCACATATGTTCATGTGAATAAATCTGTCAATCCTATTAAAAGCAAAGTCCTCGTTTGTTTTTAACCTTTTAAGTATTATGTTATACTCCTAAATCATGTAATCCTGTTTGACTTATCAAGCATTAGCTTTTCAGACCGTTACAAATCATTGTTCGTTTTTCTTCTATCTTCTGATACTTTTCGACATCGACGACTTTAAAAATACATCAATATGTGTGCACAGTAAAATAAAATATTTCCCCCTGATCCTTTTAGCTCGCCACAAACAACAAGATCATCAAATAGCGGATATTTGCTTTTAACTTCGTAGAATATAAATCCACATAATTAATGTGGATACCACTCACCAAGAATTCTCAGGAACAAAAGCTGTGTACTATTGTGGGGATCCAACACTTCATCGGATGCACATAAGTGAATCGAAACAGACCAACCCATTGTCATTTAGCGCGGTCATACGCCCCTGAGAAGACACGTATCGTGCATCCAAGGAACTATTTTTATTAAACCTACTCTGCTCAATCTGCGCTAGTTTACTCTTCACCAATGTGTGCTGTTTCGACACTAGATTGCTTCACACAAATGAGCGATTTCGGACTATTGGTGTCATTCGTTTTGACACAGCGTATTTGAGTGACAACTCCTAAGTAGTTTAAGGATACTTCACAGTCATTAGAGCCGTCGCCATTTTAGTTGTGACAAATTTGCCAAATTAAGGCGAGGTAATTGACACCCGCAATGTTTTCGGTCAATAAAATATAGCGGCAATTATAGCGCTGAGCTTGAAACTAAGCTAACATTTCCTTTTCGGATAATTGAATGCAAATAGCTTCACGTAAGTTTAAGGTGTGAGAGTGCAGTACAACTAATGCGAAAGGCATCATGGGTTAGCGGTAGGTTGCCTTAGCTGTTTTGTACGCTATTGCAGAATGCGGTAACTTAGTATACTGTCAGCTTACATAATGGAGATTTATTCAGCTCCTACTCAAGGACAATGGCCATGAGATCGCGCACGCAGCAAGTACGTACATACCCTGTACTCGTTGAACCGGTTTTGGTAAACATCACTACCGTCTTGTGTGTTTGAGCCTGTGTAGAATGCAGTCGCCGCTCTTCACCGAAAGGCACATGCTATGACATTAGCTATTCGCCTTCTCACTGAAGGGTATTAGAAGGGTATTTAGTCAAGGAAGCAAAACCACTTAACTTCAAACGCACGAGGTTAAGCAACACAAATCAGTTCTTGCTCACTTTAGTTATGCCTGCAATTTCCATATTTCCGTGACCTGGACAAGACTAACTTATATATCTGCCTAGCTGTTCACACATTATCCGCCAACCCAAGCAGCACTGCAGCTCCGACTGTAGTTGACAGTAATGTGATCCTTAAGGCCCAGACTTTGCTTCAGCCAGAGTGTTGCACTAAAACATTATCAGTACACGCTTCCACACCCTGAGGATGCGTACACGATGATTAACGCAGCAAGTATTTTGCTTCTCTTTATTTTGCCAACGCTTATTTGCAACTTTAATTTGAACCTGACAATATAAATCTTTTGACAAGAAATGAGGTTTGCCGTCTCTTGACTGGTCGCATGGTCAACACGCTTTCATCCGTCAAAGAGTTTCACGTCTTCCTATTCACTTAGCGCAGTCATTATACACTCATTCGAATTGCATTAACTCCCCGTGTTCAATGGACATATGTTCACGGAATTAATTCCTACAGAAGGAGGTTTGTTTCTCACAAGATTTTTTGTGCTCTTCGCGCTTCTATTCAAACGCACCACTTTGTACTTTGTAAAAGTTTTCACTGCTGCGATACTGGGATCGATCAATGATTCTCCGCGCTACCTGGTGATCCTAGAATTACATCCATAGGCTCGTTTTGTCGAAGTTACAATTCAATCTGTGGTTTCAATTGCATTCGCCGATCGTCTGCACGTTTTGCTGTTTTTCGCCCGTTACAAGCCACTTCTACCGACTATGTCCTACAGGAACCAGTGTAGCTCAATACGCACACACAGCCACGGTAACTGACGTCGAGATTGCGACTGAGACAATTAAAGCCAGCGTCATGCCCTCTATCTCACGTGACAAGGCAAGGGCAGCGTTCGTTCTCAACAACGGTCCACAATGGAATTGATTCCAACTAACCGCAATTGCAGCAAGTAGAAGTGTTTCCGCCCGGTTAAACAAGACATTATTTGTGAATTTTGTGGCATTCTGTTCCATCCCCTCTGTGCTGCTTTAAGCCAACCACAATACAAGAGACAAATAAAGTTGACTAATTCGCTCTGGTTCCGCCAAACGTGCAAAGAATACCAATAGTCAAATATATAATACCGCCCGTGAAAAAGTGTGAAAAGCTGACGAAAACAGGCCAGTAGATCATGCACTTCAGAGCTTTGCTATTAGAATCTAACAACACTGATTTTGCTCTACGGCAAACCTCTCATAGCTCTGTCCCTAAGTCCAGCGCTAAAGTCATGCTTGCTAACCGCCCGAAGATAGCTGTGCCAATTACACCGACAATTACTAAGACTTTAAGCTGGCAAGACACATCCAGCGTGACTGCCATTAACCCATCCTTAGACGGCATATCTCACGAGTTGGTCATAACACCGACACCGACAGTCCACAGCCGGGTAACATGGGTATCGAACCCAAAGATAAAAATGCCTAAGACGACATTGCTACGTTCATTTTCTGGACAAAGCACGTGCGATGCGACGCCGTTTTTACAACATTTTTAGCGTTCGCCAAACATTCAACTTACCAGCCACAACACTCAAACCGACATTCGTTAAACAGTACCACAGTACGTTAACGGTCGTGAGCACTAACGTTCCTGATTCCAGATATGGCACAATAAGGGGCAAGTTGGTAGATGATCGCAACCAGTGACTTTCCATCTGCGACACGACTGGTCTTCGGGTGAACCCAACAAGTAGCGCGTCACCGAAATTCAGTAATCTACGGCGAACCCCGATTTCTTCGAGTGAGCTTCAATGCAACTAAGAACACAGAGTTAGTCCTACTCTCAACAGTTCCTCTTCACAAATCATCGAGCGGGGTACGCATACTACCCGATATTCCTTGCAAATGAGGGCCAAGGGAAAAAGAAAACCATGGCGACCCTTCTACGAACAAAAGCACAAATCCTTATTTCTTCTTGATGTTCCTGATCTACTGAGTTCTCCTGAGCACGAAACGCAAAAATATGACTGAGAGCTGTGGAGCTACATCCACGAAGCACTCGCTCCGGACCACGTTATGGCTAAATCACTAACGAGAAGTCCTTCGTCTCAAAACTACAAGGGCTGCGGTCCAGCAATATTGAAAGTTGTGCTACACTCCGATGAAATGACAGATGGAATGATAGCAAAGCTAGTTGAAGCATAGCTCCAGGTTGTCTACTGAGACTAGGCTAAAGCTTGCAAACGCAAGGTCACTAGTTTTTAGTACTTAACTGGGGTCTGCTCTCTCAGTAAAATATTTTACTCCACAATCCTGCAAAATTATAGACAAAATGGCATTAACGATATCTGACGGACAGGGCAACACACGAGATAATATATCCATCAGGGATCCACCGTGCTACCATGCAGCCTGCCTGAAATTCAAGAACCAATGACCTACGCAAAAGAACCATTAGTGGCCGACCGACGAACGGTCCGCTTACAAATAAACACAAATTTGTTATCCAACTACACACTTCTAACAGCAAAAACACTATCATGTTTTTGTACTAACGCTCAAGGTCTTCTTAGTAAGTTGTCCTAACTTAGAGAACGCCAGACTTCACAACCGCGGGATCTCATTATGATTACGGAGACCTAGTTAAGACTTTAGACAGTAGTTTCTGATGACAAGTTATCTGGTGTCACTGCTTCGGAATGACAGAGCTGGAAGTGGTTGTGGCTTAATTACGTATCACAACGCTAACCTCTGATGCAAACTTATTGATCACCTAGTGGCCCATACCCCAGATCAGCTTTTGTGCCGGCTATGGTTGCGGAACAAAACACATGTCTTATAGCTGCGATTTAAGGTCCAGCAAACGCTACGGGTAAAATGGACTGCAAAATAAACCACGTTCTTCAGGTTGCTTTGCCCAATACGTACAGTCACATTCTCATCGCACCCGATCTAAAAATAGCGGCGACAGAGAGCATGCAATTCATAGCATGTTTGCAAGAGGTAAAATCCAGTTACCCTCTACACAACAACGTGACCTATCTCACCTGATTTCGAACATCTAACAAGCCGTTAATACTTGATCCTGTGCTCATCAAGGAACAACTCAAGGTAGGCAAAATAATTACAAGCACACCACTGCTTCTTGGTAACCATCTGGCTGTATTGTTTAACTATGTATGTTATGCGAAATATTCTGAAGAAGAGGAGGATAAAGTGTATGCTGTCACGCACTACAACATGTTATCGATGCTTGTTAAGGAATTATCTTAGACCTTCTTAACGAAATGCCCCCAGAAATCGCATGGGACCCTTTCATAAGGGAGTTTGCCACACTAGTAACGCACGTGTCTGAGCAGAACTCCTTATGTCGTCCAAGAAGAAAGAAGTTATTTCTGAGGAGCAGCACACGTAGATCCAGGTCCTTGGTGGACTTAGCAGGAAGAGCTCACAAGGACCTCCGAATCCCGAACCCTGGACTGCTTAAGTGACAAAGCGTAACTTCTGCGTGAGTTGGATCCAAGAGGACAAGCTAACGCATCAACAGGAGCTAATAAGGACATGCTGCACGAACCGTAAACTCTTATATAGGCATCTTAATAAACTTCGTAAGGTACAACGCGGAATTCCAGCATTGATCTTGACTGGCGGATACACGCGATAAGCAACGGAAGCAGCCGATCTCTTACGGTTCCATTACTCACAAATATTCCAGAGACTACCGGGCCCAACGGTTATCCCTGTTTCTATTGTCTCACTTTTAGCCTTACTCAATATTACTTTAACTACAGCAAGTGTATCAAAGAAACTGTTGACGCTACCTACCACAGCTATCCTGGTCTGGAGAATATTCGATCGTGGGCTTTACAGGCAGCAGCCAGAGATCTGGAGGCATCTCTAGTTATATTCTATCAGCGCTGTAAAGAAGTGAACCATATTCCAACAATAAAGAAGCAAGGGGTCATCACCCATATTCATAAGGGAGGTAGTCGTACTAACCCAAATAATTACCGTCCTATAACGCTACACCCCGTGCTTTCCAAGGTTATGGAGTCTATCATCGCTGATGCACTCTTGCAGAACCTGGAACATCACAAGATGATAGCACCAAAGCAACATGGCTTCTGATAAAAGCATTAATACACTACGAACCTGCTTATTATACTCAATATCTAGAATGAGGCAGCTGATGCAGCAGGAGTTGGTTTCATTTATCTGGACTTCTCAAAAGCGTTTGAACGTTTGGACCACCAAGTTTCTCCTCCTTAAACTTCTGCTTTATGGAATTGGTGACCCACTGCTGGATTGGGTAGGCAATTTCCTGCATGAATATCGGTAGGAAGTGAGATTACGGGAATTCTTGTCTGACGCATTTGTGGTGGAGTGCGGCCTACCTCAAGGCACGGTGCCCATGCTCCAGCTATTATTGCTTTTCATAGAATTTCTGGCGCTGGAAACAACTTCCGATTTTCTATTCTTTGCGGATGATATCAAGTTATGTCGAGCGATCAAAGAACCGAATAACCACGAAAAGCTCCAGCGTGACCACAACACGATTTTAACCGGGTAACTTTTGAATACCCTATCGTTCAATTTGGAAAAATGCCGCACTGTTCAGTTGAACCAAAGGCCCGACTACGTGTTAAAGCTTAGTTCATATGTTTGTAAATAACTTCTCAAGAAAGCGAAATAGGTGTGCTCATTCAAATTGACCTTAAATGTATAAAGCAGTCAACGGCAGCTGCGAAGTGCGTCAATCAACGCTTGGGCTTGCTGCAGAGAGCCTTCTGGAAATTCGACCCATCTTCCCCAGGACGTACAATTCTTACGTGCATCCATAAGTAGAATACGCCATCCAAGCTTGGGAACCCTGGTTAAAACGCGACTTAGAAGCGCAATAGATACCACAACTCAGGGTCACAAAGAACGTCATGGACCCACGAAATCTGTCCTACCACCAAAGGCTGAAGTCAATGGAAGTTTTCAATGCCCGTTACCGAAGGATGCACGACGATCTCATATCAGTCTACCAAATATTGATTGAGCAAAATCGGGTATGCCGTCACTTGCTGAAACTTTGCCATAACACCAATTTCAGAGGTAACCCTCCGAAGTTGTGTCCACAGTATAGCCGCCTGGAATGCCGGCGGAATTATTATTCTCTTCGGGTTTGCCAACCCTGGAATTCTCTGTCAAATTGCGCTGTTTCCTCTTCCACGTAGGATATTTTCAAAAAACGTTTGATGTTGCCGTTGGTCCCATCATTTCGTTGCATAAACTGTGAAATTTTGGAATATATTAATTATTCCTCAAAACCGGATTAGCATGTTAACTAAACCTGAAGAGGCCGTACCGAAGTGAGTATTCTGGTTGTTACTTTTCTCAAGGAGTACAACAATACAACTGTTCTTATTTTACCTCGTGGTTCACATATAAGTCCCACTTACACTACTATTACTCAGAAGATTATCTGCTAGGTACATGTTCAAACAGACAACTCACCTATCTTTTGATAACTGTAGTTTAACCCCCACCATTCTGCGGGACTTGTCAAGCCATGGTTTTTTTTACAGGCATAAATCATGGTTCATTGTTCATTTAGTACGAACTTTTTCCATTTGGAGGCAAAGTTGCGCCCACTAGTTTCCAATACTCATGAATCTGTAGCTTACTTAGATGATATCCTGATAATGGGCGGAACTAAAGATGAATTTTTTCAAACATTTAATGACGTGATGCTGCGAATGCAAGATTTTGGATTCCGTTCATGTGATGACAAATGCAGATTTTTACTGAAATCCTTCAATTTCTTGGTTTTCGTGCTAAACAAGTGCGAACGACGACTCGATCTCAAAAATCTCGAGATGATAAACTTATTGCCTGCACCAACGGATGACTCAACCCTACCACCTTCCGTTTGAATGCTGAGTTACTACAGTGTATTTCTACCTTGCAGGATTTGTGTACGTCATACTCTAAATCATCTGCTGATGAAAGGCCTCCAACGGAAATGGTCCGTTTATTATCAACAGGCGTTGCAGAAAGTGATATCTCTGCTGAAGTCAGACCTACTGTGTCTAGATTATAATTCGAATTTGGAAATTATGGTGTTCACGGATGCTTCAATCTAAAGAATCGGTACTGTTGTTTCACACCAGTTTCCAGACGGATCCGGAGAAGCGATGCCACAGGCTGCCCGGGGGCTGACTGCATCCGAGAAGAACTACAGCCAGATTCAGATGGTGTCTTTGGCTATTATATACGCTGTTCAGAAATCCCACTAGTTAATATGCGGTCGACGGTTCACATTGGTGGCCGATCACAGACCGCTCCTGGCAATTTTTTGGTACAATAATGGTGTTCCGTCGCATACGGCCAGTAGACTTATGAGATAAGTGACACTGCTCTGTGGATTAAGCTTCAACATACGAGATATATCAGTTGACTCAAATGGACAACCTGGCACCCTGTCCAGTTTAATCCACATCAGTAGGCGTGAGCCGAAAGACTCAAGCATCGCTTCAATCGTAGCCGAAACAGATGTTAGCTACATAGTACACTACGCCGTAAATAACTTCACGGTAAATAGGACGATGTTCAAGCAAGCCACGAAACAGGACGCACTGCTGAAGGAAGTATTTACTAAATAAGACAGGGTTGGCCAAATAAGTGTCCGAAGGAAGTTCTGAGGCAGTTTCTTTTACGGCACGACTGCTTTTCTGAAGCTGATTCCTATTGATTTTGCAGACCACACGGTCATTCTAGAAGGACCCAGACAACGCGCGCTAAGGCAACTGCACAACGGCCATCCAGAATTTACACACATGAAGGAGCCGGCGTTAGGATAGGTCTTTTGGCCCATGACGCATAACCAGATTGAAGACTGGTCGATGCTGTTCTAAATATAGCAGGTCCTCCAACCTACCGGTACATGCGGCCATGCACCTTAGGGCGAAACCAGAATCACACTGGTCGCGGATACACGTGGATCTCGCTAAGCCAGTAGAAGAAAAATCATTCCTCAATATTGTTGACGCATACAGTAAGTGACCGGTAGTTATGAAAATGTGAAACACGTCTGTAAACAGCACATTCTTCACGATGAGACTAGTTTTCAGTCAGCATGGGCTACATGAAACAATCGTGTCCGATAACGGGTCATAGCTTGCATCCTAACGAGTTTCTGATTTCTGCGTGCAAAATATGGTCGTGCACCGTATAATCCGCAGTCAAATGGTCAAGCATAGAGTGTGGTCCATAACATGAAACGAGCATTGTTTTGGTCAAAAGAGGAAAGCACGTTGAAGGGATAATTGCAACGGTTCCTGTTGAAGTATTGAGTTACCCCGAATCCAAGTCCCTGGATGGGAAGTCACCATCGGAAGCCCTTGTGGGTAGAAGAATAAGAACTAAGCTAGATTTGCAGAATCACAAGCACCAACCTCTGCTGCTAAGGAATTTGCTGACGGAACAGAAACACAAAAGGCCGTATGGGACACGGAAAAGAAGTTTCACGTGGGATGAATCCGTATTCGCGGCTTCTAACTAGGGAGGCTGGAGTACTTGGATAACTGGATGAGTCGTACGTAGTTGGGGCATGGTGACGTAGGATGTTCAGGTTGGCACACATTTATGCAGACGCCACGTTCTACATGAGATGATGTCGTTCTGAATGCAAACAGATTTGACGTCAATGAAATACTGAACGATAGCAAGCCCAGTTCTAAATAGGAAGCTCAATACCTGCAGAAAAGAACACGAACATGTATTCAACAGCTTCAAGTGGATCCTCGTCAGAAGAGTAATAAAAATTCCAGGTAATACATCCTAAAGTAGAAGGCGGTATTAAACGTATCTTTATGTGACATCAATGTTTTCGATGAATGTTTTCTTATCGGCTAACTCTTAACAGATATAAACGCTCCACTTCGTTAATCCGATACGTAAGGGCACGTCGTTATTAATGGAGCGTCAACTTTGGCAACAAATTATCTAATTTGGTTAAGGGAATTTTAAGTTGACATACATTCTCGTCGTAGATTTTAATAACCGAATCTTCACTTCTTCAAATTACTGATACGTAACTATTGTTTAAACTTGCCGTTTCGCTATTTCGATTGGTTAATACTCATTTTTGTGCATAACTGTTCACTTAACTTTTTGGGTCCCATAGTGCAATTTGCAAGGATATATCTGAATTCTTTTTCATTCTACTGCTGCTCATTCTCTTGTTGTATTTAGAGGTTTTCCTCTGTTTTATTTGGATCAGATGTATTTTGGTTGTTGCACTAAAAACTTTTCAAAATTATATAAGCCCTTGGGAAGTAACCTATACAAGTCTTTCTCTGGCTCAACTTTGGAATTGTTTTGCTGCCCTGCGGCAAAGGTGTCGTATGCGACAAAACAGTGGACACAGTGGAGAAAGCGAAGCAAATAATGTCCTAAGTTTCAGCGCTGCTGGCATTGAAGTCCGAATGGTGACAACTGGTGTGGATTGACGACGCAAATTAGAATTGCTTTCGTGCACCCACCCAGCAGCGTTCCGATAGAGAATAGCAGTTACAAAATGGAAAGTTGCGTGGGGTTTTTGCCTCCAATGCTAGATAGCAAGGGTTCAAGGTTTTTGAGAGCTGCTTACTCATTTGTGATTAGTCATAAGGCCGCACGAACCTGAAAGGCATATTCTAAAAGGAACGATAGTGCTCAGTCATTTTCCTGCGTATTGCTCCTTATAATTCGCCATGCAATACAATTGGGGGCATTGAGGACAACGGAACAATGCAACATTGTAACAGTGGTGTGTTACGGGAAAAGAAGCAGTGCTTAAAAAGTTCAGTGTGATTGCAAGTTTAGCGGCAATTTATTGCATGCGAAAGTAAAAAGACTTTTGGTGGACTCACCATAGACTTATGTAGAAAAGCGAAGATGTTCGTGTATAAACGGTATAAATCCATACACCCATTGGTTGGGAATTTGGTAAGACACCGTTTGATTGCCTTTTGTTGCCCCTAGGTCACAAGTCATGCAATGAAATGAAATAAGAAAACGCATCATCAACTAGTGTGGTAAATATTACCAGTTTGTGAGCATAGAAGACATAATTAGAGAGGGCGTTCCAAGGTGGACATACGCGGAGGAAACAGAAGTTGCTATGGCATTCAAATCCGCTGTACTGCATTGTCAGTTGCAGAGGATGACCTCTAAGGTTAGTGTTGTTGTCCAATTCCAGCAGCGAGCTGCAAATGTGATTTTGGTTCTTTAGAACTTGGTAAAACGTTATGAAAGACCCCGCAAAAGCCGATATCGACAGCTTTACATTCTTGGAGATTTCAGTCTAAGCAGATAGTGCAGATGAAAGAGGTGCCTGATACTCTTGTCTGCCCTTCTTTAGGAAGTCTAGAAAACAGAGAGATTCTGTTTCTGCCATGGCTGCCACGCCTGAATAGCATATTCCAAGTTAAGTTGCACGTAGGCGTTAAGCATTTGGGGAAACGTTGAGGGTTCAAACCGACCGAACGCTCTACAACGCAGGCCAAATGTCGATTGCTATTTCTCCTCGCATTCTCCGCTTGTTTAGACCACCCGTGATCTTTCTGTACCAAGACACACAGGTCACGCTCCTGAGAGGGCTTCTGCAAGGTGACGTTTCCAAGCTTGTAAGCGCTTACCCGCTGGTTACGCAGATGGATCACATTGCACTTAGCTATGTTCAACTGAAGCAGGTTTATCTTTGACCATGCATAAATGCAATCTAGGTCATGTTGAAGTAGATCGCAAACTACATTGTTACTAATCGCTCGCCATGTCTTGCAGTCATCGGAGAAAATCAGGAAATTTGAGGAGAGAACGCTTGAGAAGTCGATGTTAAACACAAGAAATGAAAAGGGTCCCAGCACTGAACTTTGCGACACAAAAAGTATTTTATCTAGAGAGTTGTCCCCTAACGCGTACGTGAAGATTCTGTTGGTGAAGGAAGTTGCCAATCCGACCAAGCACATGATCTCCGAGTTTGCAGCTCTTTAGCCGGAAGTTCACACCTACGTCAAAGGCAGCTTTAGGCTGACAAATAATTGTTTCTGACACGCAAGGCTGGCTTCATCCGGCTTATAACGACATCCTTGGCAAACCAAAGAAAGCAGGGATTAGTGTGAAGTAGCACAATTTTAAAATCCGAGCCACAGTCTAGCCGGCAACCCGACTCTAATAAGCGTTTGCCTATCGAGGAAGTCGGCGATCTGCGCGAACACAGAATCTAACGAGCAACTTCACTGAGCAACTTCACGCTGAACCCAAATTGGTACATGCTCCTATATTCGGGAAGTCAGAGTTCTATTAGTTCTGCATCAGTAACTGTTTCCGGTCACATACATATTGGTATAAACAGTGTCAGCTGGCCCTAATAGGCTGAGATTCCCTCGTTGGAGGTGTGGGCGAATTTTGGGTTCAGCCGATGACGAAAACTTTTACAGCATATTAACTTCCTTGCATAGCCTCAATTATATGCTTAGTTGCCTTCAGCTTATCTAAATCACCTTTGGAATATTACTCGATATGCACTTTCTTCTTCGCTGCCGTGTGCACCAATTACTTTTGCCCTGGCGGTTCTCTATGTTTCTCGATAAATCTTCCAAGGGTTTCCGGTAGTGTTGCTGTAATTAACACCAGCTCATCGTCCAGACAGTCAGTCGAACAAATTCTTCTGGCACGACCAACTGGAGTTCTCAAAAATGTCCGTTTGTACCGCACTGGTGTGACCATACCAAGTTTACTTTCCGTAAAAGGGCCTTTTAATAAATCCATCATCCCTGCGTCTTAAGAGTATGTCCATAGTTGGCAGACGATTGTTCTGTTCAACTTCTATTTTGCTGGCAATGCTGATTTATCTTGCAGGTTAGGGTACCTGAAAAAATCGGCTCTAGGAAACATTTTCTCCATTGACTCTTGCAGAGAAGACTTTTATTTTCTTCCTGAAGCATATCGCTGTCACATAGCGTGCTTCACACAGCAAACAACCGTTCCATTGTGGACCTTGTACTTACGAAGAAAGAGCTCATGTGTGGCATATTAGTGATGGATCGTCCATTGCGTCTCAGTGACCATGTAATGATAATGTTCAACAATATGTTAGGCAGAGTATCCAACTGGACACTCGGAACTAACTCATAAAATTACACGCTATCATGCATTTAAAGAAATCGTCGACGCAACTACTTGAGAATCCTCAAACAACAATCCTCTTGATATCATTCTGACAGACTTCGTTGATAGACCCAGCGACATCATCAACAGAGCATCAGAGGCCAAGCCCCTCCGTATCGCAAAATGCCTCCGCTTCTAAGGAGCAGGACTCAAAAAATGCCTGGAGATAACGGATGTAGCATGGCTTGCTTACAAATTAACCCCGACTCAGAGACTTCGGGCAATTCCCTGACCCATCGCAACCATTGCACTGCACTTATCCGTGAGGACAAAGTAAATAATCAACAATGCCTAGCCAAAAAATTCCTGGCATACGACAAACTGTATAAGCATGCCAACAATCATCGTAAAGTGAAGCATGGCATACCTCCACTTTTCACGACTGGTGGTAGAGCACAAAGCGCCGAAGAAGCAGCCAATGCTCTGTGGCTACCATGCGCCCCAATGTTCGAACTCGCCACTTTGACCTATCCCCCAATATCATGCACATTACTGACTATATTGTTTACAAACGTAATGTTTAATCCATCACTTGTGCTAAGGAAGTCACTCGCACTAAGTGATCATAGCTCTTCAGGAGCCGACAACATCCGCCCGAAATCACTGAAGCGTGAGGCCACCAAGCTAGCTAAACAACTGTCACAGTTCTTCCAAAGGTGTTTTGATGAACCATAAGCCCCCACTATGTGAAAGCGTGACATTATAACCAAACTTTTTAAAGGCGGTAGACCTTCAGAGCCTGCAAACTAGCGCCCAGTGACTCTCCTCCTTGTGCTCGCGTAGGTGATGGAAGCGGCCATCGCTGGGGCTCATTGCCGTCTCCCGTTGTTCAGGGTCTCAAGCACGGACCCGCAACAGCCTAGTTGTGGGTTCCAACCTTAAGATGGTCACGTGGAATGAGCACTGCGGAAGCTTTCCAAATGTATAAACGTACCTACACTGCTTTTGTCCGTATAATTAGACCATCTGCAGATATATGGAGTCCCAAATTTCATTATTTCAGTTGTACCTTTTATATACATTAGGAAGAGTATAGGACTTAACACATTAACTTGAATTACACCACATTTGTTTCATAGTGTTGATGACTATGCATGTCTTATTTGCGACTGCTGCGTGCATCATCGTCGTCATCAAACACGTTAGCTAGAGGTGGGGAACACCTCAGCAACTGTGCTGCAATACATAGAAAAAATGTGAAAAAAAGAAACTGGTGCAAACTGGCTGAGCTACCGGTAACGGATGGGCATCGTTTCGGTAAGCTACCAGCCGGCTGCTGTGCACCCGAAAAAAATTATTAGGCAAAATTATCTAAGGCTAAATAATGAGATCGTGGTTGGAGGGGGAGGCTAAGAGGGGTGGGGTGGGACAAATAAAATCACAGCAGAACGCCACTGAGGTCGGCTCCTAGCCATATCAGCAAGTGTGTCTAACCAAACGTGTTCATCGTCTTTCAGATCCCAACCAGGGAGCCGAGACGCTCCAACCGAGGCCAGCTCAGAAGTGAGGGCCTTCAGTCCTCTAGACCAAGTCATCGCTTGGAAACCCCTCCTCTTCTTCCATCCACACCCTCGGCGCGCAAACAACACACGTCGTGGGAGTCGGTGGGCTGGCATGGGTAACACGTGGCCGAGCCATCGGAGCCTGATGCATGAAATAACGGTGCTGAGCGGTTCGTTTCTTTTTCCTGTGCCATAAACAAGGCGTCGAACTCGCTCGTTGCTCACGCGGTGTTCCCACCAAACGTGAGCTAAATTACGAAGGCTTCGGTGTTCGAACGTAACTAGCATCTTCAGGTCCGCTGATTTAAGCGCCCAGGTTTCACAACCGTACAGTAGGGTCGAACGTACTGCTGCATTGTACACTCTACCCTTCAGGGTGAGCGTGATGTCGCGCCGACGCCATAAGTGGCGAAGGTTAGCAAAAGTGCCCCGAGCTTTTGCTGTACGATTCGTGATCTCATCTTCAATCCCACGGGCGCTGATACAACTTCCCAGGTAGTTGAATTTTTGAACGACTTCTAGCTGATCCCCACCAAGGATCAGCGTAGGATGCGGTCCAGACCAATCTTGGAGAAACGCTTTGCAATTCGAGGGTGTGAAGCAAATCCCGAAGTGACGGACAGCCAGTGCTAATCTGTCCAGTGCCGTTTGGCACGTTTGTGAGCTGTCACAGATCAGGGCAATATCATCAGCATACTCTAAATCAAGAAGCCGTTCTCCTGGGAGTAGCTCCACACCTTCTAAGTCGTGTCCTGTGAACGCGATTTCCATGACTTCGTCAACAGCGAAGTTGAAGAGGAAAGGTGACAGCGGGCATCCTTGTCTCACGCCGCTGGAGATATTAAAGGGCGACGACAACTTGCCGTAAGCCCTCACTCTGCCCGAGCTACGCGCATATAATGCTCGGATAATATTCACCTATTTCTCAGGTACACCTTTCCTGAGTAGACAGTCCCAAAGTGCGTTTCTATCCACCGAATGGAATGCACCTTTGATATCGAGGAACACGACAAGGGTGGGCCGCCGATATATGTGACGGTGCCCCAACAAAAGGCGCAAGGTGAAGATGTGGTCAATGCAGCCACGACCTCGACGAAACCCAGCTTGCACTTCACGAATCTGGTTTCACGCGTGCCAGTCAGTCTGTGAAGGATGACAGAGGTAAGCAATTTGGAGGCGATGGAGATCAGACTGATTCCTCTATGGTTGCCGCATTCCGATCGTGAGCCTCCTTTGAAAATTTGGACTATGACGGTGCGGCTCCAATCGGTTGGGACAGTTTCCTGCTCCCACAGTTTGACTAGTAACTCGTGTAAATCACCCACAAGAGCAGGCCCCCCGAATTGGAAGAGGGTTGGGGGAAGGTCATCAGGTCCCGCGGCTTTATTTAACTCCAACAGTTTGATCGCATGTTTGACTTCTGAGCGAGAGGGTGCTAGGGATCAGAAATCTCGAAATGGGTAATTTCGCCAAGTAGTTGTGCGGCACTCTGCCAAAGGCCTTCTACACATCATTAAAGAGAAAGCTGGGCGCTTTTCTCTTGTCAGTTGAGCTTGTCAGATGGTTTTGAGTAGATAGCTGACAAGTCTAGCATGACCGTCTGTTCAAAAACCCATGCTAAGCTGGGTTTATTAAATTTAATGACAACAAATGCACAACAGTTTTCTCTTTCACAAGAATTTCCATTATTCGCGTTAGAACATGAGTGTAGCTAATTAGGCTGTAATTTTTACGCCTAGATTAGAACCATTCTTACGGCTAGGTTCTATATTAGGGAGTTTCCGTTGCTTCGGGAATAGTCCTGAATTCATAGATACGGTAAACAAGTTTAGAAGTAAAAACGATAAATTTGAGCCACCAAACGTTATTAGAGCCTTTGGTAAACCACCAAGTCCAAGAGGAACCACGATCGCAGCCGATCAATGTGAGTTTGCGAGACGTTGCATTCAAAATCCACTGTGCTAATTTTGCCAAACATTAGCAAGAGCGATAATTATAAATGTGTAGAGTGAGGTGGCAAACAAAGTGGAGAAGTGTTGATTCCTAATGTTCCCTATTATTATGGGGTCGCTGATCATGCATCCGTCAGGTATTACGGCGCATAATACCGATTAAGTTTGACTGTCCATTGTGCTTCAGTAGCTTTAACAAGGCTTTAGATTTATTTTGGTTTTACTGCTAGCTTTTCCTCTGTTAGTATCCTTGCAACACCAATCGACCGCAGCTAGTCAAAGATCTTATCCTATCTGAAAAGCTTGAAGACGACTGAGCAAAAGTATACATTTAAGTATTATTTGTCCCAAATTGACGAATTTTGCTCTGATCAGGGATATAGTTCAGAAGAATGGTTGGTGGAGGGCGATGAATTTAGACCTTTTCGGTTGGGAAAGATTGTGAAAATACAAATCAGTGTTTTTGCGCCTGATGGCGCATAGGCCTTAAGCAATATGTTCCGCAGTAGTTCATAGTTTAGTAAATTAATCACTGGATTTCCTTTACCAAATTTAGGAGGACTTATAGCTGTTGTTTTTCTTGATAAAATGCTACATAATTACAATGGAATACAAAATGATTTGAAGTATGTTGCAGTTAGTAATGATTGAAGGCCGTGATTTCCGAATGTTTAATAGGTCTGCATAGAACAGTCAAGCCACATGTATTTTGAGTGCCCAATGCGAAACTAAATGTAACTGAGGATAATTGTCTTAACTTGTCTTAGTAAACACATTACATGAATAATGTTTCCTTCGAGAATCTGTTTATCTGGAGGATGAACGTCAAGGTCCGAAATATTTTGTTTAGTTTACAAATATATATAATCAAGCAACGTGAAATTTCTTTGAAATTACTATTGACTAGGACTTCAGAAGAAATTGTAGATCGTTCACCCCGGCAGTTCACAAGCACCATAATCTAACTACCCATCCATTTGCTTGATTTGCGCATGTTTGAGCTTCCAAGGCAATAAATTTGGCATTTTCTCTAAAAACATCCTTTGCAATAGTAATCAACACATGCATCCTCAAAAAACTGAAACGCCATGTCGGAAAATGCAACCTAGCTCTGGAATTGCTGATCTGCGGAAACCTACACTGTCTCATTCAATGATGAGAGCATGAATGACAGTGGAGGATAGGCAGGCTACAGACCATTTATTTTGCAAGCTCTGAAACTGTGCCAGCATAGCTCAGCGGCATGCGCTGCTGGAAATGTAGCGCAAACTGCCAATGGTCAAGTGTTCTGTCTAAGATAATGACTAAGGCAATGCGCACTAGTAATGTAACTTAGTAGGAGGGTCGATCTTATGGTGCACTTGTGGATGTGTGATTAAATTATCGTGATTATAAACCGCTTTGGAACAACCAACTATAATTTATCTGACTGAAGTTGGCAGCAATCGCTGACGAGGGGTTACGTAAGCCGTTTTCAAGTCTACATAACTTCTTGGCTGTAACCACAGTCTGAGAAAGGTCCAGTTGCGTGTTTGATTCTTAAAATGGTCCGGTGGAAATCGCAACGCTAACAATTCATGAAAAGAAGACAGTGATAATTAGTAATTTACTAGTTGTTGTTTGCGCTCTGCCTGAGTCTAGATGTGCTGATGTTTTAACTGTACTATTCAGTTCAACTATTAGTTCTTTTCATACACAGCTGGTAAGCACTGGGTAATGGTTCAAACACTTACGAACATTTTCTTGGTCTTTGTGGAGTTAAAGTAATACTTTGATCTTCATAGGTCATAACGAACAAGTATTGCAAAACTTCTGCCGCATAGCTAGGAAACACTAGATGGCTGTAGATGCCAGATTTACTCTGCAGGTTCATAATATGCATACTCCTAGAGCATGAGTCGGCTATATCGCAGTCATAAATCAGTCATGGCGGCTCTCTGCCGTCATCTATCTCTCAGTGGTATAAGCCGCTCGTTGGTTAGATTAAGTTAATGGATCCAACTTCGGCAGCGTCCGCCGAGTCGGTAGCTAATAACAACTCCCGTAAGAACTAATCGACTGTCGGGCAGTTTTCTGGATGTGTGCAGGCTGCCTACCTGAACGTAACTGCGAAGAACCTTCCCAAAAACAATAAATTTCCCAAATACTTACTGACCATTTATCTATGAAATAATCATGGGTCACACATTCATGTAAACCAAATCACTGCATAAATATGAAATTATCATTTTTCTCTTCAAGTTTAGGAAATAGATCCTTACCGACTACATGTGGTAGTGAAGTAAGTAGTTTTAGAGGCGTGAAAGTTAAAGCAAATTCTATGTTCATATTTCGATGGTGGGAATATTCTTTTGTTCATCCTTGCATACATAATAGTTGTCTGCTTATGATAACATGCAAATGACGAACTTGGTTGAGTCTGTCTCAACGTTAACATAATGATACTTACCTTTGAAATCTACGTACACAAATGAGGTTACAAATTAACCAAGACCAAGCGTCATAAATTTGCGCACTTCTAGTCTAATGATATATGCGCAGTTCCATTCTCTTTAACAAGCGAGAGCAAATCCGTCACAAAATCTTGTATGAGCTGCTGAGCACACCTGATATATAACTACTGTCTGGGAGCCACAGATATCTTCTGCTCATCAGTTCAATTTATTTCATTTTTGTGCCGGCTAAATGAGATTGCATTTCCCATTTGTGCATTTGTGCAAACGATGGATTAGTTTGGACTGTGATGATTATTATGTGTGATTGCATGAATCCATTTTTTGACATTAACCAAACTATTGTAGTGCGTCGGTACACACTAAATCCCAAGAGGCAGTGGGGAAGAAAACCACACGTTTGACCGCAACGAGCTAAGGTTTTCGAAAGAAGTTTTCGAGTTGTAAAGAAGAACGAAATAAGAATTGGAAACCAAAAAAGCGAGAACGACGCTACATAAGCTAAAGTCACAAAATAGCTGATCCGAGAAGGCGCACGTTTTAGTCAGGCATACCATCAGTAGTCTTTACAATCTGCAAATTTTGGAGTGGAGTAGAGGACGTTTCAGCCGCATGGACAATTATATGCACAGCAGTTCTTATTCATCACAGTTGATGTCTAATTATCTGATCTAAATGACAAAGTCAAGTGTTGTTTCACAAACGGTAAATGACATGTCAGTTGCATGTTTCTCAGCAAGAGTTACCGTAATATTGGGCCAGGGATGAGAGAGAAGCTGAAGGAATTGTTTTTATGCACATTGATCTTGGTTCTGGATGCGGATGGCCATCGATTCGGTTGTTGCTAATAAGCTACATCTTACAGCTCGTGTGTAGCATGCAGGTACGCGGTAAATAAACGGAAAACATTGATACTTATCGATCTGGTAGTTAAAACCAACTAGATGTGCCAACACAGCGCTCGTCACTGATCGCTTGTCTGATCGTCAATGCTTTCCCTCGGCTGACTGCAAAGTACATGCGTATGTGCTTGCATTTATACTTGTGTGATCCGTTCATCACATTCATTGTACTCATGAACCCATTCACCCCTTGTTATTCAAACGCCGACGTTGTTTTTGAAGCACACTGCTGTTTGCTTGCTAAACAAACGATTGTGCACGTACTTGGTCTCACGATCTACATCTATCGCTCCGTACCCGTATATGATAAATCCGGACGTACTAATTTGATGATGGGGTTGATCGAGCTACTTAAGGCTACTTAAATAACAGCACATGCAGCAATTCTGAACTGTTTTATTAAAAAACCCACCACACAACACTGGATGCCATTAGAAACTACTCTTGCAATATCCATCGGCATTCTTGTTAAACTTGGCTACAATATGCTAACCGCGAACATCAAATCACTGCGCCATCACCTCACACACGAAATTCAGCGAAACTGTACAGTTTGAAGATACACATACAACAAGAATAGTAGGCAGGGTTTTTCCTTTTGAATGACTATTCAGAGAAAAGCAGTGTTTTGGTCACGCTACAAGTTAAGTACATTACGTCGGTAACTGAGTGAGTGTGTGAATGCGTTTATCGACTCCGTAATGGCCTCCTCGAATGCGCGTATAATCATTCCCCAAGTCAAGCCAAGTCAAAAGCTGCTTTACACACCTTTGGCAGGTGAATATTCAGCTGCGACACACGTGATCTCAAAAATATACCAGGATCCAAACAATTATAGAAAGTACAATAAATCGGATTGAGAAATAACGGACAAAAATGCATTCATTGTGAAAATCGACTGTGTACGTCCCGAACGACATAATCGTATTCTCGCAGAAAACATCAAAGATAAAGGATAACCGACGTGCGATAGGCGTTGTGTAGCGTTATTTAGATTGTATTTCTGCCTAGTAAAATAACTTGATGGAAATTCAGATAAAGCCTTGTGAAACGAATGACAAGTATCAGCCAGTGTCATAGATGGCAGTTACTTACAAGAATTGGTGTATATAGAAAGAAGTGTGCTGACAAAAGTAGCCCTAGAGATGTAGTTACATCGGGATAAGTGCCGTAGAGTCCTGACAACTTACATAGCATACCTACCCAGAAGAGCAAGGTAAAACTTACGGAGTGGTACGTCTATTGGGGAAAAACACAGGTACTGACCAATCGAATGATTAATTCTTGAGGGATAGAGGAGGCTGTAAACTAGAAGCGTAGAAAAACAACCTTTGAACTTTTGTGAAAGCTTCATTTACATTAATAGTCCAACCTAAATCATAATTCACTATCACGCCTAGGTACTTCACTTATGTAACTGAGTGTAATCCATCGTTTTCAATGTACAGCTTGGGCCACTGTATAAGTAGCTGTAACTACCTTGCTCCTTTGTGTAGCGAAAAAAATATCATGGAGTTTTGAGGTATTAAAGGACAGGTGACGTGCATTGGACCAAATATTGTGGTTCAGATGATCTTGCAGCAGGAGTCAGGAATCCGCGGATAAATGACTGATACTCAGGGGAATGTCATTAGCATATTTTCGTATGTGTGCCTCTGTGGGGATGTTATTGAGCTGACGTGAGCATAAAAGAGAAAAGGCGACAGAATTGTTCCCTAAAGAACATCGCAGATGCTTATTAGTAGTGTGGTTCATCTGCCAGCGAGTCAGGTAGTCTGAATGCCTTTAGCAAAATAAACCATAAGCAAATAGTAATAAAGTGGTGTATTCCTTAAATGAATATATCGTTCGGCAAAAATTCGCGGTTTACACAGCCGAATACATTGCCATTATCAGGAAAGTGCATATGAGTTGATTTAGTTGCTTTGTCAACTGACGACAGTATATTATGTGCGAGGCAAGCGACTGCATTTTTAGAGTAAACTTTGGACAGCAATAAGCAAATCTAATTAATAAGTAGAGTGACTTTGGGACAGCATCATTTCAAAAATTATTTTCGCAGGAATCGTTGAAGCAACAAAATTATAAGCAATTGAAACCTAATTATTGGACACTTTTTCGGCACTTGTGCAATGCCGACTCCTCTCCAGCAGTCAGCGATCCTGTGTAGCTGCATACACTTTGTGTTTATAGACGCAAAAGTCGTTCCTAAAATGCATCAGATTATTTGAGTACGATGGAAGACAGTTTTCCGGAACGCTTTACAGGAATATAGGCTTATGCGTAAATTATTATTAATTGTATTTTCGATTGGAGGTAAATCTTTCACGTACACTAGAACGTTGGGAAGGAAGGCACTGGGGCTTTGGTAGTAACACGGTTACAGAACTACTTGTTCAATTCCTCTACATTCGCAATGAAAAGAGGTGCACGTCGAGCAACTCTCCTAAGCTATTTCAGCAACTTGCACAGTTACCCACAGTCACCGTTCACAAGAATAGACTCATCATCACCATCAGTACATGTTAACTGAGGGTGAGAAACACATCACATCTAATGTGCCGCAATACAAAAAGGAAAGATACTAAAAAATTACACTACAACTTGCACTACGAAAAATATATGTTAAATAATATATTATGCGTTTTGCATAACATCGGGATTGGAGTGGGAACCTAAAGTGGGTGGGAGAAAAAAAAGACTCACAACGCAAACGTCATTGGGGCCGGCTCTTGACATATCAGCATGTGTGTCCAACCAAAGGAAAAGAATAGAAAGGATATAAACTTAGGTTAGTCGACGTAGCTCTTCCTTGTTACGAACCGTAAGAAACATTGCTGAGAATCTCGTCTTGTTCTTTATATACTTTCTTCTTAAGTCGGCACCATCGTTTTTGGTGTGGGATGGAGAACCTGTTAGCGCGGACCTAGAGGTCCCACGGATGGAAGATGTCAAAACAGAAATTCAGATAACCAGTCAAATAGTCGCAATAATTGGATACATTGGGGTCAAAGAAAAGCCTAACTGCTGCTGATCCAACCATTCCACAATGTCGCTCGTTATTTTGTGAGAAGCAATACGTCCACCTGAGTCTTCGATCATTGCAGCGAGTGATATCTTGATGGTTTATTTTGCGGTAGATGACGGGAGAGATTTATATTGTTGAATGATCAAAACTTCCATGCGCAGCCCGGGTGCACGCAGGGAACCACTGTGTATTATTAAGGAACACCAGATCCTGGGTTGCGGCTAATCTTGTGAGTAAATTTACGGTGTTCCGTTATCACGGAATGGCGACAAAGGTGAAAATCACGTCTGCTGAAATCTCTGGAGAGGATATACTAAGAACAGTGGAGGTGGTCGATGACGGCTGCCGTAAATTCGCCCTACAATATTTCTGTTTCAAATGGAGCACAGGTGGGAGAAAGCTAGATGTTATCGAAAAATAGTGAGTGGTAGCCACTCAGGTAGTTCGGCTTCCATTGTCCGACTAAGCAGTTTAGGAAATGGACACAGAAAATAATGTGTTTTGTTGCAATATACCAAAATAGATAAGTATAAACATGAATTCACCTAGCTTTTCCAGTACGTGCAAAGGAGGTCAACCGATGGCTAATGAATACTTTAACCGATATGACCGTTTTATTCACTTATTTGCAAAGCCGGGTTTCTTGCAACATCATGTTGCCTAGCTGCGCAACTTCTTTGAATGACTGTACACGCTAAGCAATGCAGACAGGCTCGGACTTATGGGCTATTATTTCCAACAGCATCCCTACATCCAGCACGATGTTTCCGTCATGAATAGTTACAATGTTTATAATTTCTTTTTAACCTGTTTTATATGACACCCTTGTTCCATAATGCATAAATAAAATGAGTAGAAGCACAGTGATTTCAAAATATCCGCTAGTATTTTATCATTGCAGACGAGTGATGATGAAAAACAAGAAAGTTTCAGAAATTTTAAAGCAGTTAGTCCCCTTCAACAAATTGAAAAGCACGGAAAGATGACGAAGGCTGATGGATGCATGCATTTCATATTGTCTCCTTAGTACCATTAACAATAACCGATATGCATAGATATAGCTAACAGATATAGCTGACAGAACGTTTCAATCAAGACAACAATCGAGAAGATGTGTGTTGAAAACTTCCACAGACAGAAATTTGAAGGTCCCGCCTAAATCCCACGGAATCATCGCAAAAATGTGTAGTATTATCGAGCAAGAATTATTTGTCTCCTTAAAGAAAATATAAGAGGGTGGTTACTCTTAGGAAATGAGCCCCTCCTGGCTTGGGGAAAAGCATGCAAATAATTCCTCTAAATGTCTAACTAGTTAATACTCGCAGCATATTCCTCGGATAAACAAGCCTTATAGCATGAATTGAACAATAGCTCACCATATCAATCGTGCTCTTTCATTGCCCCACGTTGCACAGCACAGAAGCTTCTGTCGTTATCATTGTAGTGGAAGTCACTCGGGCCCTAGTCCTTGCTAGGTCAACTATAATCACTACTCAATTCGCAATTCCGCCAGGCCGATTACAATATCTGGTCTCAGGGCGTTTATGGAATGTTTTTTACGTCTGCTCTTTTCAATAATCTGCGTAGAACGGAAGTACATTATTTGCTGACCAGAAAAGAGTATGTTTTAGTACACCTTGCGGCGTGACGTGACTTTATGATTACCGATCACCCGCCATAAGTTCCTCTCATCAGCAGAATCCCAGTGTGTCTTAGATAAAAACGATTTCATTACTCAAAAAGTAAGGTCTTCACACCAGTTCTAGGGAAGCACGGCAGTGCAAATAAATCTTGCTGCGAATGCGTAATTGCAGCCGTGCTGAAGAAGTTACTTGTCATAGATCCAAGGGTGGGGCAAAGGAAATCATTGATTGTAGTTTTTGGAAAATTATGCACTGGGTTATGTAGACAACCGCTTTAGACGTGGATATATATATATATGTACATATATATATATATATATATATATATATAAACGGTTTCCGTTTTCATGTGCAATGTTTTGGCAACGTTATCACGCGAAATCAGTAGGTTGTAAGGACACAAACGGTGTTGCTGCAGTTTAGGTTGCTAGGGCCAAGTAAGGATAAATCTTTCTAGTATTTCTGCGAAAATTGTTTCAAATAGCTCTCGGAATACGAGGTCGAGTATCAATAGACGTAATTGACGGGTCCCGAACTACATACGCCTTCCAGTCGAGGAAATTTTGTTCGGGTTCCACATCACAGGGAGCAGCTGCTCATCAGAACACCTATGAAAAGATCGGGTCATTGACTCCGCTATCCTTGTAGCTCTCATCTTCAATGTTCTTCGTTGGATGTTGTTCAGTCTGGGAGTGACGTAGTTAAATATCGGCGTCTGAGGGGTCGGGACATATGTTGGTGCCTCATCGCAATATTGGAGCATGTTGTAATAGTGGAACAGCTGTTACTTTCACGAACATCAATGTGCCGATGTGCGCTGTGCAACGTCACAATCCAGTTTCCCTACGCTGTTCACACATCTGTACTGCAGCTTGCTATTAGCACAAGACGTCTCCACTATTCACCGCTGGTGTAATAATATATCTTAGCAGTCCCTTGTGGTACAGCGATTAACCTGCAACAAACGTGGTTAACTCTGTAAGCGTGCAACACTGGATAACTTTTCGCTATGGGTTTTCGGTTTATTCCACGAATGAATACTGAGGCTCTTGTAAAACGAATAGTTTGGATTTCCGACGCAAAAGTGACTAGTTCACTGAACTCGCTAACGAAATTCATCCAAGTGATTTCAATGTTACAGTCATTGGCGAACTGTCAAGGTGCTTCTCCAACCATTTCCGTTAGTATACATTTCGAGACATGCCACTCTGTTCTTTTACGTAGTAAAACGTACACACCTATTCATAAAATATGATGAAAACTATGTTCTGGCGGACTCTCTAGTTAACTTGAAAAATAGTAGACATTTGCATACCTTGCTTTTTAATGCTTTGAAACTGACATAAACCTCACTCCATCTTCGGACCGTTATTATTAAGATACTATCAAGTAACAACATGTGCTTGAATACTTACCTATGGAAACGAATTCCATCCTGATGGTTCAACGTATATACATTCCACAAAATAAATAATTTTTAGAACCTGCATTACCGTCTACTTCGTTACCATGGTACAGCCTGGAAAGCCTAATATTTGGTATTAGCCCCCAGTGAGCCCGAACTTTTGTTATTCGCCTTGATGTGTTAAGCCCAACATGGAGCTTAATATGTTTACAAATATAACATACGGTATGAAATATTAAGGTGCTATATGGGTATTATTATACAGTTATTTAACCATAGTTGAGAAAATGCTAGCATATCTTGCTGAATATTATACCGTTGTCAAATGTTTCTCTGAATGCAAAGCTAAACTCTAGCCAAAGGGACCAAAAATATGGCTGCATCCCGTTGCTTCCAAATGAAGCTAACGAATATTTTTGGTTCTATACAAAAGTATTTATTTTATCCTTCATGTGAGAGATAAAAGTAAAATCAAGATAATTTCTTTGAAACATAATGCGCCATGATGTGCCGCGAATGTGTGATACTGCGGGACAGAAATAGACGCCAGAATGTATCAGTTCGCAGTATGTGGCAATACCAAGGTTTGTTACATTAATGGCGCTTATGTCTCTGGTATCAAAAGCAAAAGTAGTTGCAAATTCTGGTCTTCATAATTGTCATTAGAAAACTGTGTAAACTTTAATATCTTGATAGTTGAGATCAACTAAAGATAATAGTTACTGAAAACCTCGTTCAAAATAGGGTCGTCGTCACAAACATATACATGAAAATACCGAGTAACTTGTCCATTTGAAAGTTTAGGTTCGATAGTATATGTGTGAGTTGAACGAGCTTAGGAAATGTTTTTAATATCGTATAAAACTCTAGTTGCAATTATCTACAGACGCAGTACTCTAGTTTAGAACATTGATGGATGGGCGTTTCTCCAAGGTCCGATTCCGAAAACCTTATACGCTTCTTTGTCCCTATTTACTGTTGGTTATACGCTTTTTGATAACACGGGAAATCTTGAAAAGCGATTCGTGTTGACAGGTCATAGATGGGTTTGTTTGTCAGCATTTTAATCGTATTTCCATGGAGTTGTACAGATTTAAAAATTTCAAGTGCTCCCAGTGTGCAGTAATGTGTAGTATGACTAGCACTGGGCCGGCTGTGGATTTCCCATTCATCAAATAGTACTTGCATCAGTCGGTTGCTGTATTTGCTTCAAATGAGAATGCAGGCACTTGTACATTATTAATCCTCTGTAAAATATGTGGCACCTTTTCGATGCGTTACGTACTGTGAATCGTTTTGGATTGATAAGTAACCAAAACCCAGTGACTTATCTGTTCAACTGAATACGCTTTTTAAATCAAGTATTCGTTCATGCGCTTCCACTGTAGAGCTTGCAAGGAGGGAACATTGTTAAACACTAATTTATTGGAAAGCAACTATGCAATCTCAAATGATTAAAGTAGATTTTATTTCATGCATTTACATGCAAATATAGGCACTTGTACTGATGCATGTAATAAATGTCCATATAAGTGCCGAGTACTCTCGAAGTTCTTTTGGGATTATCTGTTCTATTTGTTTAAGTTGCTTGATAATCACTACTCTTTATGTAACTAATGTAGCTGAACTTTGCTCAGGTTACGGCGTAACGTTCATAACAGTCATGGGAAATGTTACCGATTTCACTAGAATGTTAACGTAATTTTGTAATTAAGATCAGTATTTTAATTTATTTGTCTAAAAATTTGGTTAAATGCTCGGATTCTTATTTTAGCTAGCTAGCAATGACACAGGAGTTGTCGTGCTTAAGCATTTCTACTTGTTTAATACCGTAGTTCTATTGTTTCCAAATCCGATAGTAATGCAATGTTACATGCTACAGTGCATTTGGTTTAAATGTCCATGTAGCCAGGCGTTGTCCGGAGTCTGAGTATGTTCGCTAAGACATCTGATTGATAGGTTGGTCACAATTCATTTCTGCTAAATACAATTCTTGACTTCAGAATCATATTTCAGGGGAAAATGTTAAAAAGGCATGACGGGCATCTGTAACAACTGACTATCATACCATCATAAGGATTTTCATACGACTAACTGCATTCCAAATGCTGGCTGGCATCCGCGAAAAACCTCAAAAAACACGCTAAAGAAATGTTCATTCGCCAAACAAAACCGAAGCGAATGCCGAGCAATCTTGGCTTCCATTATATTCTCATTTTCAAAATAGCTATGTATTGTCAAATAAAAACACAAGTTGTATAACTGGTACACATATGTTCTGCGTTGGTGAACTGAAATATATTGTAACATTTAGGGTTTGCTATTCATCATTCACAGATCTTACATGGAAGTAGAAGATATTCCCAATGTAACGAGTTTTCAAAATATATTTTGTCTGAACCGTATGGTCGCAGCATGGTTTGGAATTTGAGTTAGAATGCACCAAACACGTTATCTATCGTTTCAAAAGCTCTCGAGCATTAAGCATGCCATTTGCTAACAGAGAATGTATCGGTCCCCAACAAAGCCTCCCAAGTGGATCATTCCTATCTTTCAGTACAAACTGTTACAAATAACATTAACAAATACATAACATCAGCAAATAAGCTTGCAACACAAAAATTCCTATGGGACTTAAATTGACAAGCTACAATGCGCTCAGTGAAAGTTGTATTTTGTGACCAGTCGCGCAAATTTTCACATGCTCTCAACATTCTGGAAAAAATGAGCTTACTTGGTACTTGAACTATATGTTGATACCGGCTCGTTTTAATTTGCAAACAAACACTCCCTTCATTTACATTCTATAACAAATGGACGAAGTGAAATGATGTAAATATAGCCAACTTGATATGCCACGGCGATTTAACCTATACCCGGCTGCAGCTGTTTAACCATAGTATGCCTGTATACCACTACCGCTATTTCTCGCTATAAAGAAGATTAGATTGTAGCAATTCAAGGAGAAAGTATTTTAAGCCGCAAACAAGCCTCCACAACTGTTTTGGAAGGCATTGGACTTCTAAAGGGGAACAGCAGCATGAGTGGAGACATTTAGAAATATTTATGCTAGATCAACCTGTCATCAAATTCATGTTGCGAAGTAGGTTACTGGTGCTTGAAACAATTAACTATGGTGTATTCCGTTTCGGCTGCGACAGCATATTTCGGTTATATCTATGTTAGATGCGTAGGGATTGGCAGCATCCGTGACCGGATTAGTCTGTTAAAGTGGCCTCCATGTGGATAGCCAAAAGACGCCTGTGCCTACAGTGGGACCATGGGTGGCTGGCGATGCCACACCCACATTTCCACCCACCCACCCCATATCCGGTGTAAACATAGAAGCATGCGGATGGAAGCCGCGTATCATCAACGGAGCCGGCACATACTCCATCATAAAGCATAACAGAAGAATTCCGGACTAACTGGGAAATCATGCGTGTTAGACATATGTATGGCCGTGGCAGAGTCGTAACACGGTCCAACAGGATCGAACCAATCTATGAACATAGCTCCGTCATTAGCGCGCATGCGCAGGAGTATTTGAAAAGAGGTAAGTGGAAAGCACAATGTACAGACTCAACTGAATATGCATCAATATGACCACTGAACGGCAGTTTCATGATTTTAGAAGTCATCGGCAGTTAGTATTCCCTCTGTTCCATTGTGCCGGGAAAAACAACTCTGTCGTTCGTAGTCCACACTTAAGCTTATTTGGCTACCAAAAGAGACGGCGTTTCCACCTCTAGTAAACTGTGCAGATGTCCTTTCAGTTTTCGTTCATACCTTTCAAACCGTTTTATTTAATTCACGAAATCTTATCATTGCTCTATATACATGAACACCAGATTTATTGTTTGTGTTAATGAGCCTGTAAGAACGACTGCCAGCGCTTCGGCTTCAGCTTCGGCTTCGGCAAAGCAGTTTCTTGATATAAAGCATACGAGTTAACAAACGTTCTGCAAGAACCACAAAAAAGACCCAAACCACCTGACAGCTAAAAGATATAGCAAAGTAGTGTCCCATAGGTGGTTGAATGTCATTGAATGAGGCATCAAGATTGTTGAAGATTGCCCTTGGCAGATGACGCCACCAGATTGTGTTCTGAACTAGCTAAAATGTATCGAACGGAGGACTATGAAATATCCGTTTAGCTCATTACAATTATAGAAGCAGTTATACATAAAGGGTTTCTCTATTACAGAAACTTAATGCACTGCAGGATCATTATAAGGATCCAGTTTAGAAACACATCTCAAAGCTTCCATCAGCAAGCTCTCTCAGTGATGGATAATGCTTAGCCATGTGTTTTCGAAATAAGCTACAAAGGTGCAAGTGCCCTATAATGCAAAGACTCACCACTGTATATGAAAGGTGAGCAGTCACTGATATTCGCCCACTATAACATATACCTAATGATTTCAACCTTACTACAATCTGCTTAACTTGTTATTCATCAGCTTTCATCCGTAATGCAGCAGTTAATCAAATATCCATCCAGCATTTAATCCAGATCGCATTGGGGGGTCAGCCGTGGATCTTGCATAAGAGACCTTATGTACGTGTGCGTACGTGAGGAATGTGTGAGTGGTGCAAATATTTCGGGGTCTATAAGCCAAATTGCCTGAGCGGGACAACGCGATAGCCAAACGACGGACACCACCTGCGCTTGGTATTCAGGGCATAAGTTTAGTTCCAAAACATCTAGGTGAATTCACGCGTCTGACTTATAATTGGAAACGTCCATACGGTTGCGATAGTCCGTCTCTGGTCAGCAGAGTTGTCACTGCTGTTTTCCCCAGTTTAGTTGGCCGGGGATTGCATGCAGCAGGCAAAAAGAAACACTTCCTCGTATTTTACCAAACAAAGTTGTCTTTACTTTGATTTATAATGTTTTTTTTAACCTTTAGGTCACATTAGGCGCGATTGGAAAAGAGGAACGTACGCCCGTCATCCGTCCGATATAATCGCTGCGATCCAGAAGACATACGAAGAAGGGCACGACTAAAAGTACGTTGCATATTTGTTACAGGTAAATATGAAGACATGTAGAAGCTGGATTAGAATATTAGAATCGAATGAGCTGACAAGAGACAGTAGCGTGTCGCGTCGAATTTGGCTGTCAACTAGGCAAGTGCATTGTTTGACGGAATGTGTGGAATCAGACCATACGATTACATTAGAAGCTCTTCGAAACGACTGGAGGTGATGTTTGAAGTGTACGTGAGCGTCAGCATAATCGCTCGCTACCTAGACGGTCTGCTCATGACAATGAAGTAATTAGGTGCAATACCGTAATGATAACCATGGATATCAAAAGGATAAGGAGGGCGTACGTGCTGAAGTTGATAAACTCGGAGGCAGAAGGACGGCGAACTTTCCTTTCTTCTGCGCTCGCACAGAAGGACGTTCAGCAATTAACGACCGTGCGTACTGTACGGTGCCGAACACTCGGGGACAAAATCTTCACCTGATAAGCGCGATCAATGTGTACGCGTTGCTCGGTTATGCCGTAATTAGAGGCAGTTATAAGGATGCAATATGTGTGCGGTGTTTGCAGCTACTGCTTTATACCAATGGTATCCATTTCGCCGAAATCCGCCACCTTATTTGCGATAACATATCCTTTCACATCGACCGAGAGCGAAAGTTCCAAGATAAGCCTTACAGTTAAGAAAGACTGCCATGTTTGGCAACGGACTCCCCGCAACTAAACACGATCGAAAGCATTTGAAGTATCATTTAGGCTTTCGTTAAACAAACCATGATGCGGCGATATTCCGAAGGGATCCGGAAGGTGCACTGAACAAGACTGAATGGATGAAGTAGTTCTGGGAGCAGGTTGTGGCAGAAGCAAGTGCCTGCGTGACGCTGAAACACTGTTGAGAAATGCTACAGCATGTATGAAATAAATATACACCTGCTTTACACCTACTCGATCTGTAACCAGTTCAACACCACTGATATATTGTTTGTGAATGTTCAATGAGATTTGACTTTAAAAAACCGAGTGCGACCAACCCAATTGGTGTACACAGTGACTTTCAGTTGGAATTGCCTCTGGATCTGCGAAGTTTTAAACGGGAATAGCAACAGTTACTGTGAACTACGATTACAGTAGGTTCTCGCTACAGTGATAGACCACAGTTGTTAACCGTTCGTTATGTAGTATATTGTGATCTCCCGATATCGCAAAGATATGTAACACATCGTTCTAACTAAATTAGGCAAAATTGTGCACGTTCCAGTGGGTATATAATAGCTACTGGCTACCATAGGCGTCTGTATTATGCTGTATGATCAATGCATATCATCCGACCGAGAGTCTTTCCATCAACGTGCTCTTCGGTCAAAGTTCTTCTAATGCTGGCCGGCACTCCGCCTAGAGAAACGTGGCCACAAGCCTCACAAACGCAAATTAAGACAGGTGACAAACTCGGTCTGTTAACACAAACTGCGTTTCAGCCGCCTAATTGCTGAAGCTTTAGTGAACAGGTGCAGGCGGGTGACGCTCTGTTGGTTGATTATGCGTTTTCATACCTGAAGCTCTCAATCATGTGTCAGGAGATCGAACTGGCAGGCAGCGTTTGACCAATTGCGACTAGGTTTCAGGGAGTAAACTCTGAAATTTTTGTGGACGGTGTTCGCTCAGTTTGACTAACGTACTCGCTACCGAAATTACGGTGAAAGAGGTAATTGACTGAGGCGGCAAATTGAGAATCTGGCCAGCCCAGGTTGGATTTAAACAGTAACTTTTTACCTTGGTGCAAAAGCACAAGCTCAGTGGCGTAATAACACATTTTCCTTGTCTGACGGTCACGGTATGGGAATCTTCTTTCATTTCGATCGCTTTTGAATAGTAGCGTTATGAACACTATCTTCTTAAGGACGTCGGGCACCCGTTTGTTCCTAGTACTTGTGTTCGCCTTCGAGTGCCGTGCTGTAAACTACTCTGGATATTCACGTTCATGGGAAGTCAAGGAAACTCTTTGCAGCTACAGAAATTCCGCCCCCTTAAAGCTTGATTAAAGGAAATGAACACTCGATATGTGCCATCTGACGTGAGTAGCTTGTTTAGAAGGAAGAACGGCTGTACGTCCGAAAGTTGTACGCTTTTATGTGTTTGAGTTTGTGGCAAATGCAGGTTGGGGAGGAGAGGGAGCCTGGAGAGGCTCGTCGAATGGGTGGGTGGAGTGCTCTGTGGCGGAGTTTGTTCAGCCTCAATGTCGGGAGTCTGTTGCGATGACTGGAATTCGACGTAGGCTGGTTTCAGGCGATCAATACTGGCTGCGCATTTTTTAACCAGTTCTGTGCGATACAAAATACGAATGTTTGCAAGCGCTGACTTTGAAAGGGCCTCCGTAAGGCGGTGTCAAATGATTGCGAACCGCATCGATGCGTACGAAACTGAAGGGGCACGTGTGCGAGTCGGGGTGAATATGGTGGTTCGAGAAATGAATGCAGTGGCGTTGGACGTATGATGCTGTGGTATCGTTCCAGTCGTACAACACATTACGTAGGATCTACTTCGCCGGTGACCCTGGAGTGTTGCACTTCTTCTCCAGGAAGTCTCAGTGTCGTGCCGAAGACTAATTCTGTGGGACAACAACCGGCATCTATTTTCACGGTGTTGCGGATACGGTGGAACATGATCGGTAAACGCTCCGACCACTAGATATTCTATTGCGTCTCAGTGAGTGCGGCTTCCAGTTGTCGGTGAACATGCTCAACGAAACCGTTAGCAGCCAGATGATATGCTGTCGTGAATACATGGGAATCGCCAATCATGTGGTTAAGTTCGCAAAAGAGCGCAGAATTAAATTGCAGTCCTCTGTCCGTGGTGATAGTGGCGGGGTGCCACTGTCTCGACTGAGACTTCTCCAAGAGACACGGCTTGTGGCCAACATGTGAAGCGAACAACACATGTCAGCGGCCGATGCAGCGACACAGTTACAAGCACAAAATACACAGCTACAGTTACGCTATAACATGGATTAAGAAACCCCTTAACAAAGATGCACCGTTACGACAAACACTTATTATTGTACATGTTTGATAACACCTTGTTATATTACTATAATCATGCCCGTAAAGGCGTGCATCGCGTTGTCGAGTATAGGCATTTCATTTATCTATTTACATATACCAAGCACAACTGTGTTTAGCATGGTGTGATGTAATACATAGTATTCCAGTTGCATGGGGTCAGGCATTAAGACGGAGCTTCATGTAAGTTGCTTGCAGACAAGTGGAAAGGATAAAGGTCAAATTTACTGCACATAGTAGATGCTGGTTGCCAGATTTAAGAAATCTTCTTGCAGCTCTTGGGTTCTTAAAATTACCATTCTAATCCTTTAGGGTTTGAAATAAAGCCTGTCAAGCTATTCAGTTGGTTCCGAAGAAGTAAGACACGAACAATCTAACTGAGGTAAAAAAGGACGATACTACAAATTTAAAGCTAGAAACGATGGATGCAATGATCTGTGTCTTCATATACTTTCGAGCAAAACAAGTGAATCATATTAATGTCTTTCCGGTGAGTTGAGTAAATCCGTTTTGCCGCAATGGCAGATCGGCCGTGTATGAACACGACAGAATTTGTGCTGTTGAAAGAGTCATTGTTACAGTCTACCAAGTAGACCAGCAGCATTAAATCAGCTACTGATTCTAAGACTGTACAGACAGTTATTTGCGGCCACATAGTTTTTCTTCTTTGGTGAAGTAGAGCAATACTTCCAAGCTTCGACAATACATCAACTTGGTTTTGATCTAGTCGCTTCGGATAGGACAGCTACATTTCCAGCACGTGCCTTCATGTTACTTCAAGTGCATTTAAACAGATGGTATTTACTCTAAAGGTGCCGCTTTTGCACATACATCAGTTTGCGGCATATCGCTACATAAGTAAGACGGCTGGGCTGATTGTATATAGCACTTTCTAAAAACTTAGCGATGGTAAGTGCAAGGAACGGCATCATACAACGTAGCTTAGCTCTTACCGATAATAGGCCTTATGCTGCCAACAAAGCATTCAACCGCAGACTTAGCACATCTTTTCACAGTGTCAATATGTTGGAGGACACTGTATTCTAGCGTTGATGAACGTCCAGCTAACTATACTTGTTACAGGCAACTTCATGAATAGTGCTAATAAGTTAGCGTGTTAGTAATTAAATTAGCGTGTTGTTCATACAAGTTCACGCGCGCATCAATTCTTTCTCTTTATACGGGGTTACGTACGTGCACTATAAGTGACACTATCATTGGTCATGGGACGTTAAACAATGGGACTGCCTAGATGTAAGCACAGCGCTAGATATATGCGTCTATGAGGGACAGGTATGCTCCCGAGTAGATTGACACATTTGTGTTAACGGAAGGTAGACAAGGATGAGAGTGTCAGTGCTAGAGAGCACCAGAGTACGTCTGACTGGAGCTGGTCAATATAGGATGTGTTCGAACTTTCTACCTCAGCACTCCTTTAACAGATCTTTTGTCTGAGAGAGCTACCTGGCCGGTAGCCGGTGTTCCTAAACCAAAATTACAGCGCTTGTGGGAGTAGACTGTAACGTATCGAACACACAATATGTGACCGGTCCAAGGTGCACAGTACCAAGGGCACATTTAGGCTACAGGATAGTAGTGCCACTGGTAGAAAAATATACTGCATGACGATAAATAAATAATAATGGTCATATTTCTATCAATTGAAAAGCTGTGACAATATTTGGCACAGAACATACACGCACAGGTGATGTCATGTTCCCGCAGGAGCAATAGCAAGTTAGCTTCTTATATTTATCTGCATTCCTGGCAAGGTATTTGCCTCATATGTTTGTCTTATGCGATGGTAGAATGCAAATTTGCCGTTTGAGTATGTTGCACACACTGTGGACTAATTACATTGCGTGAATTGATGGCATTACACACATTACACTTTATCTGGGCTTTCTTTGAATGGATGTTGAAATGATCTATTTCTACGAATAAGCGACATGATGGTGTCCAGGTAGAGGTAGCTTGGCAACTTACTGCAAAGGAATTGCACAGTCTCAAATAAATTGATGGCAGCCGATTCCACAAAGAAGCACATATAGTGAGACGAAAGTCAACCCGCCAATTTGTCCTGTATCGTGGTATAATCAGAGTAAGGTCTTTGTTACCAAGGTCTCACGTGTAACCGTGCTTCAAAGCTAACGTGAAATGATTGCAATAGGTATTGTCATGAATCAGACTGTGCAGACAAAGTGGATGGAGGTAGAGTTCCTGGCATCGCTCCTGAGAGGTTATGATAGAAATGTTTCCCAATACGTGATAAGCAAATGATTGTTGAAGGCTTCCTAGCATTGTTCTGTCTGCTTTTCTTATATGGGCACTGATTATGCAGTGATACTCTAGAAGGGGACGATTAAGGATTTTAAATATGGAAAAATGATGTATCACGAATAGAAAAAGCAATGCTTAATGAGTCCTGTGGGATGGGAATTATTGCGAAAAGTAAATTGCATGAAAAAGGAAAAGCGTTTAGTTGCATTCACTATAGACTTATGAAGGATAGCAAAGATTTTACGTATTAGAAGCATAATTCCATTAATCCACTGGGTTGGAAGTTTGGTAAAACACCGTTTGTCTGCGCTTGCTAGCCCCTGGCCAACAATTCATATAATGAAATTCAAATGAGATAACGCATCGTCAAGTGGTTTTTCATATATTGCCAGATTGAGAGCATAGAGGACATAATTAGAGAGGGCGTTCCAAGGCTGGCACACGCGGAGGGAAGAGTAATTTCTGCAGCATTCAAGCAGGCTATATTGTGTTTTCAATTTCAGAGGATGACCTCTTATATTAGTGTTGCGGTTCAAATTCAGAACTGGACGACAAATGTGGTTTGGGCTCTTCGGAATCTAGTAAAACATTAAAAGATGCTCCGCAAACGCCGGTATCCACTGCTGTACAATATTAGAGATTTCAGTCTAAGCTGATAAGCAGAAGAAAGAAGCTTCTGACGACCTGGGTTGCGCTTCGCGACGGAGTGTGGTATTCAATGAGATCCTGTTTCTGCCACGGCTGCCACGTCTGAATAGCATATTCCACGTGAGGTCGCAAGTAGTCGTTAGGCGTTTGGAAAAAGATTGAAAGATCAAACCCACCGAACACTCTGTGAAGCAAGCCGAAGTTTTGATTGCCGGTTTTCGAGGCCTTCTCTACTTGTTTTGAATACCCAAGATCTTCCTGTGCCAATAAACCAATAGTTCAACTGTAGCTGTGAATTATGCATGTTATGAGAGATGTTAGCAAAGGATTGTCTGGCTCTTGCTATCTGGCACTCAATCAGTTATAAGAACATAAAGTTACAAGAATAGTTGTTTCCAAGGTCCCCAGGTAGACTGTCGTACACGGATGCGTTCGCTGTTACGTGTGATAGAGACTTCGGGTGTCAAGCATCGGCAACATATGATACTTGACTGTAGTGATTAAAACATCAACAGCCACTTGTCGAACAAATTCTCAGGCGAATGAATGTCTTCTTAATGAGTGCTAGTACATTCAGAAGCTCAACTCGTCGGTACTTGTTGACAAATGTTATATCATCAACAATTAAAAACGGCACGCCATGTAAATGAACCAAACTGCTGTCCTTTGGACAAAGTAGGGAAGTTAACGTACCGGGCGCACATCATTGTTTACTCCTGCTAGTAATTGGACGCAGGGAAGAGCAATAGTTGCCTAAGGTGACTATTTTAGAGTGACCGTTCATGTATGATGATAGCCAACCCATTAATGTGTTCCGGTTTTCAAAGCAATCTATCTGAATCGGTAACCGTTTGTGAGGCACCCGATCGAATATGTTCTGCATTTCCAAGCGGAGAATTAATGTGGCATATTTTTAGGCAATGGAGACTGGTATGTAGTTCAGGTAATGCATCTATCAGAATGCGTTCGATCGTTAGTCGAGGAAACCATTTAAGGACCTGTGTATCAGCCAGAGTGAGTTGATGAAATTTCTTACACTTTTATTCTACCGATTTCACGAATAAGCCGGCTATTATAGGAGTGTTATGCAGCGGCCTGTTATTTTCAACTCTCTGTTTTGCGCATCCCTTGTGGCGAAGGCTGATAAACGTTTTCCATTGCTTTGCAAGCTACTTGGATCCCAGTGAAACAGCAAACATCTACAAATGGAGCAGTAAGGTATCAGACCTTCCCAGTTTCATGAAGGATGGGGGTTGTCATAATTAGTGTAATTATAGCGTTATTGTCGAAGTCTATGTAGGTGAAGAAGAAGGAGCTAAATGCTTCACAGATGGCGCCTGGATGTCTTCCACCAGTTCAGTGATCAATGAAAAACGATTGTTGCTTCCTCGACGGAGAAAAATGACCAGCTGCTTTCCTTTTCATGTCATTCGTGGGGTCGATTGATCCTCATGTGTTCTGCACATCAATTGTAAATGCTTGATTTTAGAGATGGATCGGTTCATCTGTGAAATTAATGTAATATATACTATGCTTTATCAGCGCTCGCTCGGGTTGCTTGATTTCAGACTCATCGAACTTACGGCTGCATCATTTTGACCTCAATGATTTGTTCTTGTTGTGAAGCAAAGAGGGTTATATCTTGCTGAACCTAATGAAAGAAGTGCTCAACGGCTCTGCATGCGTCGTCGGAGCGAAAGAAGGCATCCCAATTGCAGGACCGAATTGTTTGCTGGAAGTGTTCCCAGTTAATACAGCGGATGTTGTAGTAAAAAGGAGGTACAGTTTCGGTGGCCATTTCAGCGGTGAAGTTTAAGATTACCATGTTGTTGTCGCAACCAGGGATGTTCTCTGAAACGTCTCTCTGTACGATCGCCTTACTTACCTACATTATGTCTAATATATTCGTCAACCTAGTTGGTATAGTAACCCACAGTATCAAACCAACTCTGACTGTATAAAGAAAGGTTCGGTATATTGGCAATAATGTCTAGGAAAACGAGTGTAACTTTGGCACGTTGAAATCACCTACAATTATCTTTTCTTTGTGTGTCAAGTCCGATGCAAAATCGAGAGCTAAGGTAATACGGACAGCATTCATGCTTGGCGAATTTGGCAGGTTGCGGATAGATGCAAATAAACCGAGACTCCTGAGATAGAGAACCAGAGCGAATCAGGGAGATTTGCCAGTGGTGGATAGTCAAACTGTTTATCTGTATATGTGTGATTAGGTTACATGAAGCGTCCACCAACTATTATATTACAGTGATCTTTACGAAAACAGTGTTAAAGGAGGAGTAATTGGATTACATTATACTGTATCAGCGAGGTTCTACGTTTCGATAAGGAGGATTGTTTGCAGCTTGTTGAAATATGCAAGCGTGCAGAGTTACAACTGTTTGCTGATAGTCCCTCTGTTGTTAATCACAAGTAAAGCAAGCACACGATAAATGGTGGAATCAGTTTTCGCGTCACTCTTGGGTGAGTCATTATAATGGTGGATTATATGGGCGATAAATTTGTGCGGGAGTATTGGTAACAAGTGCGTTGCTAATAACCTTGCGAAGAGTAGTGTGCAGTACGCGATCGCCCGTATACTTGTGAAAGGAAGGGGTCGATGTATCAAGGATACATTGCGGTTGACTTAGCGTTAACCTTATCGGGAAATGTGAAGAAATCGCATAAATAGCGGGTGTATATATTTGTAACCTGGCGCGTATGTATGGAGTTTGAATGGCCGCGGTCCCATTCATATATATATATATATGCGTATATATACATTAAAAAATATTCTACTGCATTATTTCTGGCATACATTCGTTATGTTAGCCGAAGTTGCGCATTTCAAGATCTTGTCTCATACGGACACGTTAAATGTTTTCACTAAGTGTGAAACCGACGTCATTAAAAAATTCTCCGATATGCCTGCAGATCCTATACACTACGCCGCTTTACTGGCGTGGATTAGTAAAGCGAATGGGTGTGTACGCATCTATTCTGCTTGCAGTAGAATCTTCTACTGCACCTAGACAACCGCCCTATTGAGCAGTCCGTGGAATGGCATTGATCAACTTTGTCTTGAATTTAAATTCTTGAAATCAACATTAGTTGCTCATAAATTCACCTTAATTATGTCCTGGTAAATTTTTTGTTTTACTACAGTGTCGCATCCCTACACTAAGTTGGTCCTACAAAGCGGTAAGTATCCTCGTGGAATTTATTCGGTATACATGTATATATATATATATATATATATATATATATATATATATATATATATATATATATATATATATATTGGCGTCATCCGTGTCCAATGACAGTTTGAATACAACATATGCACAGGCGTTTTTAGACTTGAGTATGAACTGCCACAAATTGGATAGAGACACACTAATCCTCATAAACTCTAGTACGAAATAGCTTTATAGGTATTTTTTGATTTCAGGCAACATCCACCTGCGCAGGCATGAGAATACGTGTCCAATAAGAACTGTTAATATTTTCGTAATCATTTAATGTGAACACAAATGATATCATAAAATCTTTGGCATCCATATTTGAACGAAATCGATATACGAATAGTGAGGGAACAGATAAAGAAACAGGTGGGATAGTATAATAGTATCTACTTAAGTGTTACTGTCTATATGTACAGTCTGGTTTCCGTAGCTAATTGGGGGGGGGGGGATCACACGGCTTGCGAAGGCGATAGTGTGGTCATTTCAGGTTATCTGTGTCGTTGCACTCTGTGATTATTGCACTCCCGCCGTGAATCGGCGTAAATTTAACATTCTCTCCCTCGGTACTGTGGCGAAACCTACTGAGCTGGAGAAGGCGATAGCAGCACACCTGTGTGATGTGGACTGCATAGCCACAGTGGGCGACCTGTGGCACCACATTCGCGACCAGGTGACAGTTGCTGCTGAGGTGACAATCGGGCGCTCAAACTGTAAACGGCCTGATTGGTTTAATGACAACAATGCGACGATTAGCGCATTGGTGTCGGAGAAGAATGCAGCATTTGCGGCACACTTTGCAGACCCCAGTGACTTGGGAAAGAGTAGTCAGTTTCGCAAACTTCGACGGCGACTGACCCGAGAGCTCCGTCGCATAAAAAATGCATGGTGGACGGATAAGGCGAAGCAGATGGAATGCTACGCCGAACGCCGCCAACACAAGGAATTATTTGACTCCTTTATTGCGGTGTATGGACCGAGATTGGAGCCGCTGAGGAAACTGATCGATGGTAGTTCAGGTGCTATCTGCAAACAGACTGCAGACATAATACAGATATGGCTGAAACCCTAACTGTCTCTTGAACAACCGTTCAGAGATCGACAGGCCTACAATGAACGGCATCAAGCAGCACGATGTGAAGACGAATCTCGCGGACACAACGACGCTGGATGAGACGTAGAGAGCACTTGCTCAGCTGCGAAACGGCACATGTGCCGGAGCCGACGCCATCCCGCCTGAAATATTGAAACACGGCGGACACGCGTTGCTGCCTGCGCTGCACCACTTGGTGCCACGAGTATGGATTGAGGAGAAGAGGCCTCCTGAGCTGAAGCATGCCCTTGTGCCACCACTGTACAATGGCAAAGGGAGCAAACAATGTTGCACGAATTATCGTGGCATCAACTTGCTGAGTTCTGTGGATAAGGTGATTGCCCGAATCCTGCTCAACCGCCTAGTCAGTCAGGTTATGAAACCTAACGTGGCGGAAGAGCAGTGTGGATTCCGTGCGGGTCGCAGCACTATTGATATGGAGTTTGCGGCTCGTCAGTTGCAAGAGAAGTGCGGAGAACGACACCAGCCATTGTACTCGCTTTTTGTTGATTTCACCAAAGCATTTGATACGGTGAACCGCGAGGCATTGTGGTTGGTGTTGGGTAATTATGATTGCCTGTGTAACTTTGTAAGTTTAATTGAATGTCTGCACAGTGGTATACGAGCGTGGGTGCAGCTAAGTAGAGATACCTCGGATGACTTTGCAGTTGTCTCTGGTGTGAAGCAAAGCTGTGTCTTAGCTCCTGCTCTGTTTATTATTTATCTTCATACAATGACGTCTTGTGCTTTTGATGCGGCTTGTGCTTACGGTGTTCGTGTGGAGCACCGTATTGACGGTGGGTTGCTGAACATCCGTCGTTTCGGTGCGAGAACTCTAGTCTGTGAGACAACTATCCGTAGGTTGCTGTTTGCTGACGACTGTGCGTTGTTTTCACACAGCGCGGATGAGTTGCAGCACATGACTAGTGCTCTGGCTTCGACAGCGGCCAAATTCGGGCTCACCATCAACACAAGCAAAACTGTGTCTCTTTCAGCCTTCACCGGGGGTGCAATCTTCAATATAGCAGCAAATCAGCATTGGTGCTGAAGTATTGGAAACCACCTCCCGTTTCAGCTACCTTGGGAGTGTGATGTCGACTGATAAGCAGATACACGTTGAGTTGCGTATTCGCGTGTCGAAGGCAGCGGCGGCATTCGGGAAGCTAGAGTACCGAGTGTGGAACAGCCATCAGCTTACCGTTGACACGAATCTGATGGTGTACAAATCCATGGTACTGTCCGTTCTTCTATACGGCAGTGAAACGTGGACGATGTACCGTCGGGATGTGCGATATCTCGAGCGGTTCCATCAGCAGTGTCTGCGACGGATTTTGCGCATCGGCTGGGGCGACAGAGTTGCAGACACGGAAGTGTTGCGCCGAAGTGGGATGTATGCAGTGGACTGCATACATTTGCTGAGACACCTGAGATGGCTCGGTCATGTGAGCCGTATGGATTCGACGCGGATACCGAAGCAGCTATTATATAGTCAGCTGCGTATTGTGAAGCGGCACTTGAAGAAACCAAAGCTACGATACCAGGACATGATCAAAGTGAGCCTCACACGTTCTAATCTTGATTGCAGATCATGGGAATCAAAGGTGGTTGATCGGCGTGCATGGCGCGATCTGATCACGAAGGCAGTTGCCGAGGTGCAAGAGAAAGCCCTCATGCATGCAGAGAAGAAGCGGCAAGTGCGGAAGCGGCAAGCACCAATGGGTTGTTCTCCATCGACATTGAGCGCATGGTGCTGTAGAACATGCGATCGCGAGTGCATGCGTCAGGCAGGCCTAGTGAGCCAAGAGCGAGGCCACTCGGAACCACTACCGAAGCGACGACGGGTCCTGCAGAGAACATAGGCAGAACTAGCGCAGCGTTTGTAGGTACGCTGCATTCGTTTTACTAACCGTGTGCTTGCATGCTAAGTCTCTTTATTTCAGGTGGTGGGTTTTCAATTTTGCCTTAATGCGTTTCTTTCTCATATAAATATCTACCCATACTCTATTCCATTAACTCGCGCACCTCGTTTAAACCCATTGTATTCGATTTCCATAGCATTTTTGTGTTCGTGGCGTTTCCGTATAGTATACTCTCTGACCTCGTGAACTTATGTAGGTTTCGTTTGCAAACAACTTATTTCATATGCTCATTAACTTAAGGTTTATGTCACCGTTTCCTTATGCATTAATCGAGTTATTTCCTTTGTCTTTCTCTCAAGTGATTGGCTGTTGCTTTATATCCCCGGTGTGGCTGCGCTTGATGTGCATGTTGACAAGGTGCCCACCTGTATATTACCCGCTGCCTCGTCCATACTGGCTCCAGGAGACAGTTGGTCGTTGCTGGAGAGGACGGGGTGCACAGCCTTGTGGCAGTGCTAGGCTCGAAGAGTGGTTCCATGCAGTCAGTGTGGAGCGGACTACGATCCAGCCAACGCCTTGCGTGCGCTTGATTCCCAAATACAGTGTGCTTGTGTTTGCATGTGAAGGAGTGTGGGCCGGCTCCGTTGATGAAACGTGGTTCCCATCCGCACACCTCCCGGTCTTATTCCCTCTGGTTTAAACTGGATATGGAGTGTGTGGTTGGAGCTGTTGGTGGTGCAGCGCAAACTACCCATGGTCCCTCTGTAGGCGCAGGCGTCCTGTGGCTTGCCACAGTGACAGGCAAATCCGAAACCGGATGCAGCCAACCATCTGTGTCGTTGACCGGTCCCTTCATCTGCTGCCCGAGGTATGTGCAGCTACCCTAAGAACGATTTTGCGCTTCCTTAAGCAGTGACAAGTGGCAATACCACATATTCAACACGTACTGCCTTGTTGGTACGACAACTACCACAGTACTACATCAAAAGTTTCCCGCTGCCTACTGTTAACCATACGGCTTTTCAAACAATGTTCGCATTGTTTTGAAAATGTCAAAGACGTACGTGTCATCCAAGTGCTCAACGTTTGTACAGATCGATTTGTAGTTTGATGTGGCCAGAAGCCATTTGGTAACAATTTGCATCGTACTTCCCGGGTGCAGCCATTCGGTGCCTTTAAAACGATTGTCGATATGTGTTGAATCTTATCCGATGTACGACTCTGATGTATCATTTCCGTTGGCTTCAATCTTTTTCTTAGTCTACGCAAACATTCGCTATCTCTAATTTAACTTCTGGTAGGCGGCTCTACGTTTGTGCCTTTAATTATCGTAGTACTTGCGGTTTTATAAGCTCCTGTAAATTCGGTATGGCTAATGTACAACTGGAAATGTAACTCTGCTCACTCTCATCACTAACTCGGGGAGCGTAACATTCACTTTCCTCACAATGATAACCGCCAGTCGGTTACTTGTCGGGATCGTTCATTTGCCACACCGTTTTAAGGCAATTTCTCTTAGGAGGCATAATCCAACGTGATCACACGAGGGACAATTGTAGGGTATTGCGTTTCAGTCAAACATAACTTACGCGCACTACGGCTGCTTCCAAGCGCTGGTAACCTTTTGATTCAACCATTACCCTCGGACTGGAAACGTGCACAATAATTTTCCACCCTAGCGTTGATCCGTCTGAACAACATAATTCGCTCGGAAACCCTGCGCGCAAGTCAAATCCGAATTAGCCCATGGATAAACTGAATCATTATCCTGTGATGTGCAGGCTCACTAACCGTCGTGCTAGTTAGCATTGGACAGCTGCTCAAGCTAGGGTCATGTAATCTACAAATCCATTACAAGGAGCAGAATGAAGATACCATATTCTGGTGAGTAATATCATAGAGCTTACACATTGCTGTAAGTCGAGGCCAAGAAATAATACGAAGAGGAAGATGCGGTAGCTCACCGTCTCGGTATGTCACCTTACTAGACTCCACTTAAGAAAGTGGCAAGAGTAACGTAGGTCATGATGAGTACGACCGTGTATTTGGCGACATGTAATGTCATCGCGCAATACAACCAAATTAAGTAAGCTCAAAAATGGTAGGTTAGCTGAGATTCATCCGTTCTATGCAGGTGCAAGAAATTTACTACATTCTACCAAGTCAGTTGTTAATTATCCTTGAGTGAAACGACAGCCAAGTGCGACTTACCTAGGCGACAGAATAAGAATGACAAAAAGAAGATAACGGAGATGAAGTAGGCAACTTTACAAGTCAGCAGGGAAACGTTGCACTTAAGTTAATTGATTTGTTGAAGCACAGTAAAGTTAAAGTCCGCGGTGAATAAACTTGAAGTAAAGGTATGCCCACTATAACGAATGATTAGGAGCATAATAGAATTGTGATGACTTATCGTTGGTGTGTGCTGTGAATGCTGTCTCCTAGATTAACTGCAGTCTATCCGTTTAGGTAGGTAAAACATACCCGGTCCGATTGTCACTTTCGCGCGTTGAGCTAGAATTAATTGGTATGTGGAACGACCAGGCAGTCCATTGTGTTTCACTATTTATTTCCTCCTGGTCATTTGTTCTGATCGCCAACATATATCGACCAATTCATCAGTGCCTAGAATGCTACCTGTGCGCAAGCATTTCGATTTGGATGTCACATCGTGTTGCCGCTGTTACTTGGAAGCAACGTCGGTGGCCTGTCTGGATCTCAGTGCATTTACCTGAAGGCGGCGACAATACAATGCAAAGTAAGATGCACCTGAGAAAGAGGCTTCCTTGACCTCATATTGCAATCCGCAATAAGTCACGGGCTGTCACATGATGCGAAATGTAATAAGATTCATGTGTCAAGTGGAAATGTAGCGAGACACGAATAGCTGTCTGCGCGACCTGTACCATGGGCGAGTATGATTTAGGCATCGAGGCAGCAGCTAACGGTGTCACGCAAGCGAAAATGAGACCGGTCTGTCAAGCTGAAGTGTAGCGCTTACAAGTGCTTTTAAATGGTTTCCAGTCAATCATTCCACATGGTGCCGAGCAACGCCCCCTGCGAGCAGAATTGGCATTTGACATACCAAGGGTCACTGTTTCGAGTTACAGTACTGCAGTGTTGCGGGCTGGCATTTTTCCACACTTATGTATGGAATTCTACGAACGGAATGGAGAAACAGTAACCCTCATGGGAGATGGCACTATGAAATTGCATGAGTTTGGATTGAACGTAAGCATAACAGCCATATTCCTATAATTTTAAAAAATCGCCAGTATAACTATAAACAAATAAGACGACCGTCAGTGTTTAGTTAAATATGGACAGGAATCTAAATGACCGCTATAAATGTAGTCCGAAGTGTGGGTACCAACAATGGATAGAGAAAAATAGGAATAGGGAAGCAAATGCTATCAATACGGTTGCCAGGTTGAATGATGCACAAATCAGAGGTACAGTGATGTGTTATCGTTAGTATGTGTCGTACGTGCCGTCTGCGATATGCGTTAGAAGGCGGTGATATCACACATTCTCTGATTGCCTCTTTGACACGATCCAGCTGCCTTATGTCCCACGTTCCTATTTCGAACAAAGTGTTCAAGCTGCTTTAGCAAATTTCTAAAACGTAGCTTGCATACGATTTAATCGTTCAACCACAGGTAGATTTGGTGCTAAGCAATGTATGAACAATTAATCATGCATCTCGGTTTTAGACTTTCTGCGCTACAAATCAATTGTTTCTGTGCGCGGATTGATGTCTCAATGAAATATGCTAAAGCCCTAACGTACCATCACAGTTGAAGTTACCTACTTCAATGTCAATCCAGAGGATTAGCCAATTCTAATTCTAATTCTTAAAGGCAACTTTGCCCTTCCGCCACTTATATCGATAATAGTGGCCTTTGCTAAAAGCACCTGGGTTCAGCATGAGGGATGAACTGCGGGAAATATAGCTACACTCAATCTCTTAATTAATATGTGGAACAGTACATGTTGTCTCAACCTCAGCATGTTAATCGCTAGTTAGTTATTTGCCGGGATCGTTCAGTATACACGAACCAGCTAAAGTGTGGACACTAGCAAGGAAAGTTGTTTGGTTTTAAACCTCGAAATTCCAAACTACATTCCAAAGCGAGCAAGCGTTGTTGAGTACTTGTGATCCAAGGATACTTGTTGACTATTACATCCGATTCTTCAAACGAATGCACGAGGACATCTGGAATATTATAGGCAGCAAGCTTTGGAAACAAAGAGGTTACGCAGCCAATTCACGCTAGCGACGTCACAATTATCGCTGGCTTTTAAGATGAGAATGCTTGATGATCGGCGACCAATACCGTACGTTTGAGAAGAGTCTTTCGTTTTTTCTCAGTCGACGCGCGTAGGTCAGGGGTAGATTGGAGCGCACTAATTTGCCGACCCACCAATGGCATGTAAGTCTACCGTATTTACTCATCCACGCATGTCTGGGGGTGTGAATACGACGTGCGGACGCATTGCGGTGCATGTGTCCTTGAAATATGTTAGTTACCCTCGTCGATTTTGACACCGACCAGTTCAGATTGGGTCGATGCCGACGTTTTTGGCTGGTGGTTTGCAACATCTCGACAGCAGTGCATCATGCACTGGCTACCGTGTTCAAATGTTGATGGCGCTTCGACAGTTGCTTAAGGTTATCCCAGCAAATGATAAAAGGGTTAGTGACAACGCTGTTGTAGACTGAATGTTGACTTCACATAAACCACCTTGGCAAAATAAGAATTCGTAACAATTAGGCGGTGAAAATATGAGATGCTACTTCTGCATAAATGAGTCCGGAACAATGTCTACCAGCTACTGGAGGCTCATCGGATCTATTTGCAAGTGCGCGGCTGCCTAAGGAGTTAATTCCAGCAGAATACAGAAATAAAAAGAAAGCTGAGTGCAGTGGCTTTTGAACAGATTTTATCAAATCTCATTTTATTCCATCAGCTTGGACAATTAAATCGAAATCAGTTTTGCAATGAGCACGAGAAGAAATTTTACAGTATTGGTATGGTAAAAGAATCCTAAAGTAGATAAAGAAGCGTTTAGGTCAAGTCTAATCACCCATTTTAGAAAGAAAGGTGATGGAAGAATCCAGCGCGTACGATGCATTTATTTGATGAAGCCAGTCTGTTTACGGCTGAATATTCAAGCGTTGTTGGTGTAGTAAGCATTTTATTGACTTGACTTGAGTTCCCCGCCTTGGCAGACTTGAATATTTAAATATTCCTTATCGCCCAGATACGTATCCGGCCAATTTGGAAAACCTTAATATGCCATCGTACTAGAATTTTTGGTATTTTAAGTATCCATGGAAACTGTGTAAATAGATCACTGAGGATTCACGCTCAACCGTTTGTTCCACGGTCATGACACATTCAGTAGTTGCGAATGACTTAACAAGCGTAAAAGTATTGCCCATTAGTTAATTTCCGGTGGCCGGTGGGACTCTCGGGGACTCTTTTAACTTCCGATATAATTCCACGGGATGTACAGCTGAGCGGCTAATCGTACTCCCACAACGACAGAAAAACAACAAATCATGGTGACGTGCTGGTATAGATTTGTTTTCCTATTTCGTTAGACTGCTGCTACCAAAAGAAATGCGGATGTTCTACGTGTGCCCTAAAGCTCGATCCACCTGAGTGTTGGCGAAATGTGGGTGGGTGAGATTTACTGTTTTATGTGAAGCTGCCGTTTGCACTAGTTGCAAAATACCCAAGACAAAATGAACCGTAATCGCTTTCAGCTCATACGTCCTTTTGACACGTCAAAGAAATTGAACAGGGGTTCAAATTCCCTACAGGCCTTGTGAACTGGAAGCAGAGAGTGCGGAGATGATATCTGAGATTGGGGCAGCACTACACGTCTGCTGGTGGACTCGCACCAAACCGCAATCAGATCCCTCATGTATGAATTTGAAGTTGACGAGCTGCTAACAAATTGTCGTGGAGTGTGAGGCATGAATCCAGTAATACCTAGTGAACATCCAGTGGCCCTAGCTTGGCGAAAGCTGCTGCTGTCACACTCGCTTCCGTAGCAGTCATCCTAGGAATACTGTAAACTGGCTTCCATGAACTTACCTGAGTTACAAATCAAGTGGACTGGTCACTACAGCAAGATTCATCTATCGAAGCAATATAGGCAATCCTAAAGGAGTATGGAAAATGATTGTGCGCAAGATCCGTACCCCTCAATTATCAGATGGTTGCACTAATGAAACTAAAATGGTTTGACAAGTATATTTTATTTCATTAGACATTGACGTGTACTAAGGAATAAATTCAGTCCGATGGGTTCTGCCGCCGATTACGTGGTGTCATAATCATGGCTGATTTCACGCAACAGCACCAGTGTTCAAAAATCCCAGCCACAACGAAGACGACCCACAAGAGGATCATTCATTAAGTGACGCTGCACTTGAGGAGTACAGAAGACGGAGCAATGTTAAAGGGTTCAGCCGGACAGTCCCTGACTTCCAGGAGGGACCATGCGTCGGCACTTGTGGTGCACTTCAATTCCTTATTCGCAAATATTTAGGAGGCGGTACAGAGTTTGATTTGTGTAGGCCCTGCTCCTTTTGACAAAAGAATTTCGGCATAGTAGATGCTCGCAAGATATTCATTGGTGATTGGCGGTGCTTCACATGCTATACCTAGCGATTAGCATTTACTTGTCTGCTTCAAATCTGTGCGAATCATGATTGCTAAAACATTTCGTCGTAGGAACAGCGTCCTTGAACTAAAGAAGCACGTGACTGCAATGCTGTAAACCATGTGAGCGTAAGAAGTCACGTTTATGCGTTTTGCGTTACCTAATCCGAAATGAGCAGGCACGTAGTGTATAGGAACAGCAGGCAAATCGGAGAATATTTTCTATGACTTCGGTTTCACATTTAATGAAAACGTATAAAGTGACAGTAAGATTAAACGTGCAACTCCGGCTGACATCAGGAATTTATGCCAGGAAATAATGCAGTAGAATATTTTTAACGTATATGGTTTGCGGCACGTGTTTTCGGATTTGCCTGTCCCTGTGGCCAGCCACGGGACGCTTGCGCCTACAGAGGGACGATGGGTGGCTTGGGCTGCACGACCCCCAGCTCCAACCACACACCTCATATCCGGTGTAAACCTGAAGGAATAAGACCGGGAGACATGTGAATGTGAGTCACATTTCATCAACGGGGCCAGCCCACACTCTTTCAACAAGCAGAACAGAAGCATTGCTGCCAAATTGAAAAATCATGCACACCAGACATACACAAGGTGGTGGCTGAGCCATAGTCCGTTCCACACAGGTTGCATGGGACCACTCTTTGAGCTTAGCACATTTACGAGGGCGGTGCACTTCGTCCTCTCAAGCGAGGACTAACTGTCTCCTAGAGTCTGCAGTTGAGGTGGAGGATATTAGACAGGTTGGTACCTTGTCAACGTTCAAATCAGGTACAGCCACACCGGGCAGCTCAAACAACATCTACTTTTGAAATAAAATAATGCTCATCAGGCAGGCAAACCTACCACATACGCCGCCTTAATGGCTTGAATTAGTAAATCTAATGGGTGCGTACACAACTATTGCGCGTGCAATAGTGCCTTCTCTTGCACCTGGGCAACCGCCCTATTGATCAGTCCACGGAATTCGTATCCATCACCTTTGCCTTGGATTCGAAACATTTGAAATAAATATAAACTTACCTTCTTTGTGTCCTGGTATAGTTATTTTCGGTTTTCCCCAGTGCCGCATCACTGCACTAAGTTGGTCGTACAAATGCGGTAAGTATTCTTGTCGAATTTATTCCATATACATATATATCTGAATTGACGTCATCCGTGCCCAATGGCAGTTCGAATACAACATATGCTTGTCCAGACTTAAGTTTGAACTACCACAAACTGGGTACAGGCATAATAGACCTCATGAACAATAGTACTAACAACATATATAGGTATCTTTTTGATTTCACGCTAACAGCCAATTGCACAAGCATTAAAATAAGTATCCAGTACGAAATGTTGTTGTATTCAGTCACATGTAGACGTGACAGCCTTAAATATTTGGCATCCATATTTGAACCAAACCGACATAGGAATAAGGAAGCAATTGCCAACAGTACGGTTACCAGGTGGAATGGTTAATAAGCAAGTGGTAGCTTAAAAGAATGTGTACTTATTTGTTGCTTCCCATATGCACAGACTGGTTTGCGTAGCTGATGTGCGAGATCGCACAACGTGTGAATGCGATTGGGTGTTCACTTCAATCCCTCCGTGTCTCCAATGGGTCCGGTCACCTGCTGCCCGAGGTACGATTTTTGCGTAACCTTTAGTATTGACAGGTGTCAGTACCACATATTCTCCACTTACGACCTCACTGAAGAAACAACTATCGCCGTTCTACATCAACTAAGTCCCGCTGCTCACTGTCAAACATGCAGCTTTCTAGTGTGCGCATTGTTTTGCAAATGTTCAAGACGTAGCATGGCTGTCATCCAAGTACTTAACCTTTTGCACACACCGCTGTTTACTCTGCTGGGGCCATAATCCATTTCGTAACACTCTTCATCTTACGTCTCGGGTGCAACCCTTCGGTGCTCCTCAAACGACTGTCACTATGCGCCGATTACTTTCCGATGTAAAATACTAAGACACTGACATACCGTTACCGTTAGCATTACCTATCCAAAGGATTGGCCATGTCCAATCCAACTTCTGATAAGCGTCTCTGCGCTTCCGTCTTCAATGCGCTTGGTACTTCCGCTTTCATAGGCCCCGGTAAACGCAGTATGGCTGATGAACAACCAGAAATAAAGGTATGCACACTCTTATCATTAATTGCCAGGCTTGTTCACTTGCCACGGATTTTATCAGGGTAATTTCTCTTGGGATTCATAGTCTACCTGGTCAAACGTGGGACAATTATTGCCCACAGTGTGCTCCAGACTTCAACCTTTTGCGTACTGTAAGCGGCCAAGCACTGGTAACCCTAGGGTTCACACGTATCTACCGAACTGGAAACGTACACAATAATTTGCCACCCTAGCACTGATCCGTCGAAACCGCACAGTTCGCTCGGAAACGCCGCCCGCAAGTCAAGTACGAATGAGCTCATGGATGAACTGAAACTTTTCCGGCGGTCCAACAGCTCCCTAACTGTCGGGCTAGTTAGCATTGGACATCTGGTCAAGCTAGGGTCATGTAGTCTACAAATCGATTACAAGGAGCAGAATATAGGCAGCATATCCTAGTGGGTAATACCATGGAGCTTACATCGTGATGTGAATCGCGGCCGAATCATAATACGAAGCGAAAGATGCTGTAGCCCACTGTCTCGGTACCTCACCGCGCTAGACTCGACTTGGGAAGTTAGCAAGAGATCATAGGTCATGATGAGTACAACAGTGTACTAGGCAACACGTTAAATAAGCGCGAAATACAACTGAGTTAAGTAAGCCCCAAAAGTTAGATTAGCAGTGACTTATCCGTTCTAGGCAGGTGAAATAAATATACTACATTGCACCCAGTAGTTACTCATTCTATAGTGAGATTGCACCTAAGCGCGACTTACATGCGAGACAGGGTAAGAATGACGAAAAGGAGATGACGGAGATGGAGTAAGTAACTTTACAAGTTAGCGGGGAATGGTACGAATAAATTCATTGATTTTTAGAAGGTCAGCTAAGTTAAAATGCTCACTTTAACGAATAAGTAGAAGCATAGTGGAACTGTGATTACTTATCCATGGTGTGTGCTGTGAATGCCGTCTCCCAAATTAACTGCAGGCTATCCGTGTAGGTAGGTAAAACATACCCGGTCGGATCGTCTCTTTTACGAGGTGAGCGAGAATTAACAGGTAAGTGGAACCACCAGGCAGTCCATTGTGTGTCACTATTTATTTCCTCCTGGTCATTTGTTCTGATCGCCAACATATCTCGACCAATTCATCAGTGCCTAGAAAGCTACCAGCGCTCAAGCTTTCTATTCGCATGTCACATCGTGTTGCAGCTGTTCCGGAATCAACCTTGTTGACTTATCTGAATCTCAGTACGTTTACATGAAGGCGGCAGCAGTACAAAGGGGCGTATAGAGACCCTTGAGATGGGATACATTGACCTCTTATTGCAACCCGCGATGAGTCACGATGTCACATGAGAAACAGTATACTAAGACGCATCTGTCAAGGGAGAACGTAGCGAGACACGAACAGGTATTAGCGCGACTTGTAATTTCAGCGAGTCCCAGTTGGTCATCGATCCAGCAGCTAGTGGTGTCACGTGAGTAAAAACGAGATCAGTCTGTCAAGCTGAAGTTTGGCGCTTATAAGTGTTTCTAAATGGCTTTCACTTAGTTATTTAACATGAGATATCAGTTGATATATCATAGGTCCCTGGTTCAAATTGCAGTATTGCAGTGTTGCTAGCACCATTGTGTATGCACCATAACAAAATGAGTAGAGAAACAATAACCATCCTAAGCAATAATATTACGAACGTGCATGAGTATGGATTGAAACTAAGAATAACAGCCATATTTCTGTCGTGTTGGAAGATCGCACGTAAAGTATAAGCAACCAATACTATTGTCGGTGGTTAGCTAACGGTTAAACGTGAACTTAAATGGCAGTCATAAACTTTGCCAACATGCTTACCAGGTGGATTGATGCACAAATAAGAGTACAGTATGCAACAATGTCTTATCGTTAGTGTATGCTGCAGATACTGTCTGCTATACGCGTTAAAAGTCGGTAATTTGACACATTCTCTCTAACCGCTTTAACGCGATCACAGAAAAAATATCTCTAGTAACTCTCGCTGCGTCCTGTCTTAGCTTCGGCTTTCGAAAAAGTGCTCAAACTGTTTTGGCCAATTTACTAGAAGTAGCTTCCAAATACTTAACCGTTGACAGATATGACTATATACCCTACTGTTTCGATAAGCTATCCGTGTAAAGGACAGACTCGCTTGGGGCGCAAGTAACACGTAAAACTCTGGGGTCCAACCAAGAAAGAAAGCCGAGGCGTTTGTCTACCGTATAATTAGACAAAACACAACCTGAGTGCAATAGGTACATACCACAGTCCTAGTGCAACAGTCTTTGGAATGCGCAAGATGAAGTCAAATCACCTCTTATTACGTCCAATAACACCGCTAAAGTTGGTGGGAGTAGTGTCTCAGGGCCAATGGGAAAAGAAGGTAATAACACGATCATTGTTTCCCTGTGACTGGGGAACCTCCCAAGTTGATATGTGAGCGGACAACTAGGCATGTTACATACTATGGGCACGAACGTATCTAACATCGGGGGTTGGAATCGAACCACTTAGACATGGCTAGGAAAAAAATGAACCATGGTGCGAGTTACAATGAAAACGTTTAGGATTGCATAATTAATCGCATGAGGGTAAACAAATAATGGTGATAAAGATGACGCCGATAAGGTTATTAAGGGAACGTATGATTTTTTCATGCAGCCTGCGGTTCTCATGGTAATTTAGCCGCTTGCAGTTCCATAACAATCTGTATTCCTACATCTCGGGTGCAGCTATGCTGCGCTACAAATTTATTGTATCTGTGGGTGGATTTATTTTTATTGAAGTATGTACTAAAGCCCTGCCGTACCACTACAGTTGAACTTACCTACTTCTAGACCAATCCAGAAAATTGGACATTTCTAATGCAAATTCTAGAAACGGCATTGCTCTGCCGCTTCGCCTATTACCTAGATAATAGCTGCCTTTTCCTAAGGGCACTTGAGTTCAATACGACGGATGAACGGCGGAAAATATATGTACTCCGCCCCAGATCAACGGGACAAAGGAACCGCATTGAGGCGGACTCTAGCCAACAGTACGCAAGAGCTAATTACACGGTCAGCTCACGTGGACCAATAGAATCCTGACGTTCGAATCAAGTGATCAATATTTACTTGGATCTGTTAGTGGCCCGCATAAATAGCATAAATAGCCTGTCGGTGAAACGTCTGCAGCCAAATCAGCCAGCTGAGAGAACACCCGCATACCCACATCTGCATCCAGGGCTACAAATATTCTCACGGATTTCTAAATATAGGTACACTCGCTCGCGTGACTATTATGTAGAACAGAACATGCAGTATCAAAATCAGCATGTTAATCGCTAGTCAGTTAGTTGCCGCGATTGTTCATATCACTTGAATTAGCCAACGTTTGGACACTTGCAAAGGCTCAAGTCCCATAGATCCTTTGATACAAGCAACAGTGAATACAGTCAAAATGGTCGTGACCTCGCCTCTCAACATTTTTTAGAAAATACATTATTACATACTTCTATCTCCAACAGGCCGATATTAGAGGCAGCAAGCCTTCTATCCCAATATGATGTAGTTAAACTTCTGCTAACGAATGCTGGATCGCTGGCGAACAAGGAGCATTACCTACGACACTTATTACCTTCTCTCCTCCACATGTTGTGTTTGTAACGGAAAGATAGTTTGGCTCGCAGTGCACAGAGCTACTTGTTCCTGCCTTCATGACTTTTGCCAGTGGCCGTCTTACTGCTTGAGTTGGTGGTGAACTTGTGTACGCTAATGCTGCTTTAAAGTAGAGTAGATTGGAGACTGCTTCGTCAGCAGCTTCAAAGACAGTCTGGATATAGGTTAAGATTCAATCCCGTGGTTTTCTTGTTGGTTGCAAATACTTGCCGTCCGGCGCTACCAAGGCAAAATTAAATCATAGGCCTGATTTGTTCGAATGGGCATCTGAGTTGACGTTCTATCAAAAAATTGTAGGTAGCGACCACAATTTGCCCGATGTTTCGTGGCAGGAACAAACAGCGCCCGCTAACTATCGAAATTTTCTTGCGTCATTAGTCGCATTTGTGGATGGGCACAGCAAGTATGCTTTCCTCTTAGACGCAGTAACATTTTAGACTTGTATCTCACGTTTGGTTTATCCAGTGCACGAACACATACTCTTAGTAATCTCCTTGGGAGCGATCATAAGGTTATCCAACTAACCTTCAATTTGCCAAAAAATAACGGCAAGAAACCCTCACTATGCATACCAATATAGATCATATTGCAAGTTGGACAGGAACAGCTTCCGTCTGACTATTAGATCCCATGGCTTGGAAGGCGTTTTCGGTACAGACTGTCCAGATACTGCCGGTGATCTGTTCTACCAACATCTGACCTATGGTACTGACCTGCTTGCACCATTGCAATTTAGAAAGCAGCCATTACCTCGTCCTCAAAATCACATTCATAAGGCTGTTGCGGTGCGTGTAAAACACTTGCGATTTAGGTTCAAAAAAATGAATGATGTATGTGCAATCACACATACTGATAAATTAGTCAAGGACTTGCAAGACCGACATGAAAGAAAGATTGTTGCAAGACGGACAAGCGCTAGCAGCTCACAGCTGCAAACACTTGTTTGTTACGTCGCATACTAAATGTCAGATACGAAGCACGTTAAGAACCTATAACCATTGCCTTATCATATGGCAGTCTCCCTACCAACCCCGACGAACCCTGTGAATTATTTAATAAACATTTATACTCCTCGTCTAATACAGGCGCATGTTGTGCACAAGAAATATTGCCTCTACTCAGCAGTGCAACAATAGATACAGCTAAATTCACCCTGTATAGTAGTAGCAGACAAATGGCTTCACTAAAACATTCTCTTCGTCTTGGAACTGACGGCATGCCCCCAGCGTATTCCCCTGTTCCTGCTAAACATCTTGACTTCGTGAAGCGGGCCACCTACCTACCCCGACACGAAAGGGATTACGTCAAGAGCTATCAAATTACCGCTCCATTGGCTATACTTGCATATTGACTCAAATTATGGAAAGATTAATCAAAGAAAGTCATGGAGTTTCTTAATTCATAAAATCTGTTTGATAGATCGCAACATGGTTTCCTCCGTGGTCGTTCAGGTCTAAGTTGCCAATTTGAATTTCTGGACTATGTAACCAAGTTGGCTGACTCCAGGCAGTCAATGGTTATTCTCTAGGTAGACATGGAAAAGCGTTCGACTTCGTACCATATGTAGAACTTTAAACAAATTTAACCTCTTATGGGTTTGCTAACTAATTACAATATGGTTGTCAGAAGGGAAACTGTGTATCTTTCCCTACACCAGTAGCAAATGCTGTCATACCGGTAGGCGTTTTAGGCCAACTGATATTCCTACTATACATAAAAGACATGTTCCGAATATTTCAACATAACAGACCATTAATTTTCGTGGAGGATATCAAAATTGTGTTCGTTTTTGATAGTATAAATGAACCAAACGGTGCTCAAACAATACAGATGGAGCTCTTCGCCCTTCAGCTGTGGTGTCGACAGTGGAAAGTGACATTCGCTTTTGACAAAGGTAAAGACCTATTCTTCAGATGCAACTTTATTAATAACATACTGACGTTAGATGACAAGCCAATTTGTTACTGTAAAACGATTCGAGACCTCGAAATTCGCTACTCAAGCTCTTTCATTTTCTCCGAACAGGTACATCATGTCACCGCTAAAGTGAAATCTATCATAGCACGCATCTCATACATTACGTTTGAAGGACTCTAGGCTAACTATGTGTAGAACATATGCGCGCCCAGTCTTCGAATGCCATTCATTAGTATTCACAAATGTAACAATGTACGACCAAATCAATCTTGAAAAAGTACCACGTTCCTTTACCAAAAGGTTACGAGAGTACTGATCTTTGGCTTTTCAACAACGATGTAAACTGCTGGAACAAGAACCATAATGGTTGAGAAGAACTAAGATTAATCTTATCTTATTGTTTGATTTAGCTCATACTAATTCTGTAGAATCAGCTACTGATTAGTTTGGCACCTTCCATCAATATCCAACTAGAAATACATCATACAGCTTTTGCGTCCCTAGAGTACGTACAAGATGCGCACCAAATTGTTTTCATACGATATAATACATTATAGAATAACGTGCAGGAATCTATTAGATGCAACAACACTAAGCATAAATGTTCAGCTCAAGTATTCAACCACCTCACTGTAGAGGAGGTGGTACGTATACTGGACGAATCTACAGCTCTGGACGATATTTATGAGAGAGCCCGATAGAACTTTATAGGCGGAGCCACACAGCTACAGCATTCAAAATTCTGCGCGGGTTATATCTCACCTCATACAATAACTGCTGAACCTGCTTATCTGTCCTGTTTATTTCCATTTTTTCTACTTTCAATATTTGCTTTGTTCCACTTGGGCTACTGGATTGCCTAGCGTTAGAAAGTTTCAGTTTACTTTGTTTCGTTGGCTCTCCTAAGCTTCCTGCACTGGTTGCTGATCAAACGATTTCCTTATATGTCTTGTCTTGATTTGAAAAAATGTTCACAATGGTATCAGAACATTCCAGATAGTTGCTTAACTATTCCGCTAATGAAACAACAAATGTGACCTAGACTTTTGTCACACCACTTCACCTCGTCTTGGCCCTTGCCATATGTTAATTCTTATCAGACTGGCCAACTGCTAATGTCAACACTGGCAGATTGGCAGAATGAGAAGCCCGATCCTATCCCTTACATTATTATCATATTACTCTTCAATATTTCATATTCATTTACCCTGGCCTGAAAGTTAACAATGCGTCAGAGTAGCCCTTGTCATCTCGGAAAGCCTGACTTCCAGGATTTTCGACCGCCACTACACTTCACCTTGTCCATCTCTATGCATTTATCTTTTACCTGGCTCCACTTCACACCATGCGCCTGTTAAACCTCAGAGTTAATGATCGGTGGACAGCCAGCTTCCATTTTTCACAGACATGCTCTTCCACGCTTATATTATTATTCGTACAATACCCTGACGTAATAAAAGTTAAAATCACTCAGAATAACCACAGAGATGATGGCGGCTGAAGCACACAAGTCTTACTGTATGCCGTAATAACACGGAGTATAGCGGCCAGAAAGCTTTCCACTGCAACTCATGACCACAAAAATTGTTGTGCTATACCACACTTTTTAGACTTCGTTTGACAATTTGGAAATTATGTGACATCATCTAGGTCGCTTTCCTTACTATAGCTGAGTCACAGTGAAATGTTATCATCCACCCAACGATACACGTTTCGCTCTCATTGTATTTAGCGCCAGACTCTATTGCTATTAGAATCTTCGTTTCATTCTAGAGTATGTTTCTCACAGTGTAAGGCTATTGGCATAAGTCCACATTTTTAGTTGTCCCAAAACAACCACTAGGAAAAGGACATGAACGTTCTCCAAATGTTATATATTCCTCACAAACGGATACCTATATTTTTTGATTATACTTTGCCAGATATTTACGCTTTATTCATTGTTACTGGAAACATCCTCCGCGGGAAATTGGATACCTAGTCTACGTCACTCACTTCACCACAGACGTACGATGTCTTAGAAGTTCTTAATCCTGTCGCGGACGCTCTTTCACAAATGCATCAGATCAACTTGGCACCTGGAGCCAACATCGATCTAGCCGCAATGGCTGCAGCCCAACAAGCTGACTCCGAGATAGAGAAGCTACGACGCAGCAGGTCTCTGAAACTACGCGAATTTCCGCTAACTTCACCCGAAGGGACCAATTATTGTGACGTCTCACAAACCTCTGCCCTCACCGTAATTCCTACGACCATGCTCCGTCTAGCTTTTAACGCCCTACACATGCTTTTATAATTCCTGTGCCAAATAGTCATTTTTTAAATCTCCAATGTTTTCTTTAAATTTCTGGAACTGCAGGCTTCATTGATTTCATTGTGAACTTCCAATTTCTGTTCGCTACATCCATATAAATATGCATATATATATATGCATATATATATATATATATATATATGGTTGGCGGCATCCGGTTTTGGATTTGTCTGTCACTGTGGCCAGCCACAGGACGCCTGCGCCTACAGAGGGACCATGGATGGCTTGCGCTGCACCACCCACAGCTCCAACCACACACCCCATATCCAGTGTAAACCCGAAGGAATAAGACCGGGAGGCATGCTGGATGGGAACCACGTTTCATCAACGGAGCCGGCCCACATTCTTTCACAAGCAAACACAAGCAGGCTGTATTTGGGAAATCAAGCGCACACAAGGCGGTGGCTGGACCGTAGTCCGCTCCACACTGAGTGCATGGAACCACTCTTCGAGCTTAACACGGCCACAAGGACCGTGCACCCCGTCCCCTTCAGCAACGACCAACTGTTTTCTGGAGCCAGTATGGACGAGGTAGTGGGTAATAGACAGGTAGGCGCCTTGTCAACATGCACATCAAGCGCAGCCACACCGAGGATATCAAGCAACAGCCAATCACTCTAGTGAAAGATATCAAAGAAAATAAATCGATTAATTCAAAAGAAAACAGTGACATCAATCTTAAATATATGCGCATATGAAATATAATATTTACAAAAGAATCCAAGACAAGTTCAGGAGGTCAGGAAGTATAGTTTACGGAAATGCCACAAACACGAAAATGTTATCGAAATTAACTACAATTGGCTTAAGCGACGTGTGCAAGTTTATAGAAGAGAGTACAGGTAGACATTTATATGAGAAAGAAAAGCATTAAGACAAAATTGAAAACCCACCACCTGAAATAAATAGACTTAGCATGCAAGCACGCGGTTAGTAAATCGAATGCAGCGTGCCTACAAACGCTGCGCCGGTTCTGCCTACGTTCTCTGCAGGACCCGTCGTCGCTTCGGTAGTGGTCCCGAGTGGCCTCGCTCTTGGCTCACTAGGCCTGCCTGACTCAGGCACTCGCGACCGCATGTGCTACAGCACCAAGCGCTCGATGTCGATGGAGTACAACCCATCGGTGCTTGCCGCTTCCGCACTTGCCGCTTCTTCTCTGCATGCATGAGGGCTTTCTCCCGCACTTCAGCAACTGCCTTCTTGATTAGATCGCGCCATGCACGCCGATCAACCGCCTTCGATTCCCATGATCTGCAATCAAGGTTAGAACGTGAGAGGCTCACTTTGATCATGTCCTGGTAACGTAACTTTGGTTTCCCACATGCCGCTTCCCAATACTCAGCTGACAATATAAGAGTTGTTTCGGTATCCGCGTTGAATCCATACGGCTCACATGACCAATCCACCTCATGTGTCCTCAGCATATGTATGCAGTCCCACTGCATACATCCCAATTTGGGCGCAACACTTTTGTGTCAGCAACTCTGTCGCCCCCAACCGACGCATATATTTATATATATATATATATATATATATATATATGTAGTGGCATTTCATTATGTCGAGAATCGCCAGCGTTACGTCTTTCATCTGACCCTTATAGAAATCGAGGACTCCGCTCAACTGTGTACAGTTTGTGTGGAGACTAATTGGCTACGAGGGGCTTCCAAGACTGTGGTAAGTAAGTTGTCATAATTTAATTAGTTAATTCAAGGTATATTCCTTGGCCGTGCGAGGGACTATCTAAATAGCTTGTCTGATTAATGCGTACAGCAAGATCGCATATAGTAAGGAATTCTTCGCGCTTTATACAATGGATTCAAGACGTCGTTAAGCGACCTCGATGGGACTTGGAATTGGTCAGTGACGAACATAATGTCATTCAACTCAGACAATTGCCTGGTTTTTCATTTCTGCCATCCCCACACCTAATAATGCAGGCTTAGGACGTGCGATCTGCAAACATCCCAGGAAACTGACTTGGGTGTGTTAGTTCTAGACGACCTTGGTTGATCCAGGCAGTTAGATTCAGCTTTTAGATAGGGTAATCAGCATATTGATCTCTTGTGGTGAATACTTGGGAGTTTGGATTTAATCAAGTTATCCCTAAAGCAAAATACCTAAACGCGTCCCTAATTAAAAAAGGCTATCCAGGCTTCGTATCATTAGCTAAGGCGTAACCTTGTAGAGCTCGAGACCCCGAATGTCGAGCAATCAAAATGGCAAGGGGTTGCGCATCGTTCCTTACCCGGAAATACTGAAGATACTCGAATTGTTCAGTGTACCGTACCGCGGGCTACGTGAGGACCATACGATTATAACAAATACAAATCGACCAAGGTCACGTAGGCCGCCAACTTTTGAATCAACCCAAACGTCAAACACTGAAGAAGCAGCATGAAACTAAATCAACGAAAGCGTCATCTAGACTGGTCAAGTTAACTATTGCCTTCGACTTCACCAACCCAGTAACGTTCTTCCAATTTCAGTTGTTGCTGACCCCAATTTAGCTATTTTCAGGAAAACGTTTGCTATGTCATTAAGCTTCTTACAATCTGATACATGGACAAATATTCTTGGATACAATCAGGATAAGTTGCTTCTTCGGAATTTACAACCCCACGGTAGTCACTTAAATCTGCGCAGGATGGTGGGAGTAATCCGATTGATAACATGTTACAGGTATGAAATATATTAACCTGTTATTTTCCGTATACTTGGTACCATCAAACTCCAAGAAAGCTATATCTTTATGTGATTACTCTGTAGTATTACTGCTACGTATTCCATTTTGTACAGTTATGTAGTATTCAACTTTGCTTTCGATGCTTCATTCTCAGACTTGTATAATCATGTGGGGAAATAGTAATGGGTGGTATAATTAGATTCGAATCAGTAACAGATGGATTCGATCAACGTGCCGTCCCAATGGCTTGAACCAGCACCCACAACCAACTTCGTGACAAAGCGCCACGGAGTCTGAATCAGGATTAACAGCACGCGAACAGAAG
>OX104070.1:43103593-43226575 GCA_944474145.2 Dicrocoelium dendriticum | reverse complement strand
ACTTGAAAGTTGCAATTGCGCAAAATGCTACTGAATTAAGTCAATCAAATTCACTATTCAGCAGCTGCACATTGTCTGGCATGAAATATGATGTACGGATTTCTAGGTGTGCTGCAGTACAGCTACCACTGGCTGTTCTCGCATAACTTTACATAAATTCTTTTATTAGTATGGACTTTTTCTGGGCTCTTTATGGGGAAAACCACGAAGATGCTTTCTTGGTAATAGATCTTAATTCGGAGCGAGTATGATTATCGCCCTTGGGACTGTTCCGTCTGGGCTATGTCTTTATGAGATTGTACCCTAATGTATGCCCACCGGAGAGCATTGGTGCTCCAAATTTCGGGTTACTGTGACTACAAACATCAAGGTGTGTTTAAGTTACCTAAATCCGAACCTTTACGTGATGGTGTAGTTGAAGGAAATCGTGTATGCGTATATGTGAGCACAGTGTATATAACGAGAAACGTCCGGGAATTCGTCGCGTTTGTCACAACTGCGAATGTGCCACTAACTGACCCATGTAGTTGTAGTCCTAAATAAATTATTATAGCCGTGCGAAATGGTTTAACTTGGATCTGCCTTCATGCTTGCGTGTAAGAATAACGAAGTTGGTAAAACATCATCAATGGGCTTTCTAAAACAGCTGTTCAGTTCTTATTGGATTTAGTGAAGCTAGGGCTGCAGTGAAATATTTGATCCCTATTGAAGCCATCTAACTTAACAAAGATTTTCGATTACATCGATTATCTCTTTCAATATAATGCAAAACTTGTAGAATGTGCAGTATCAAAAACGACCGCATTTTTGCATCGGGAGCACTGGCGTCAGTGTTGGTACTATTCGGTAAAAGAAAAACCTCGCTCGGGGAATCATTACCGGAAAATACCTTTTATTGTGCGGAATCTCCAATTTGAAGGAACTGTGTGTGGAAAGTCAGTGAATATTCACCTGTGAGTAGAGATGGCCGACGAATTGGAAATGTATGTTCGAGGTGCAGTGGCAATGTGAAAATGCAAAGAGGGATAACAATTACGACTGCCCTATTAATTTAATACCGAGTAGCACCTTCTATGATAACCCCAGATAAACCAACGTGAACGCATTGGGAAACTGCAAATGCCGTGTAGGCAACATGGTTTATATTTGTTGCGTGCCTCAATGGTCCTTCGTCAAATGTTACACTGCAACCATGAATAACTCAGTTTTTCTTCACAGTGGCGTCTGCGCTCAGTAGATTACGTCTTAGATCACTCATACCTCTGCCCAATTAGAAGCAAGGCACATGGAATTGTTGGTATTTCCAGTTAATGACTCCGTTGAAATGCTGGTTAGCATAGCTAGCACTGGATTGGCCACAGCAAAAGAACCGCGAAGCCAGAAGCGAGACAACATTTACACATAATATTTAACAGGATTTATCTAAAACAATTTCATCAGTTAAATATTGAAGCTACTAGACTTTCACTGTATGCTGATCAACGGCGCGAACGAATTGAACAAAGCGGCATTCTTCGAAAAGCTACGAATGACAAAGTTGACGTTATGTCAGTTTTCCGACCAGAGATTATTTAGGGCATTTTATTGTCAGAATAAGTCACTCACGGACACAACACAGACATATTCATTTCCAATAATGAGTATTTTGATTTTATCTGGGGGACAACCTGATGAATTATTAAAACTGGTTTCATCTCACTAGTAGCGTCATGGGGCCGGAATTGACAAATGTAACCTTAACATCGCGATGGCAATCTGTTACACCTAGCCAAAAGTCAGTTGTTAATAAATTGCGAGGAATCTGAAGCAAACTATAAATTGGGGTTATCCCTAACCCTCCATTTTTTCAGAATCTAGACATGAAGCATAGCCAGAAGTCAAAGTTGGCGCGCCCTGCACTCTTGCGTAATTTCCTTGATTAGAAACATAGGCAACCCGCTCTTATTTCACAGCTTGCGTACATTATATTACAAAGGATGCGCAGGAGTATTTGTTAAAGAGGCAACTTGAAAGCATAATTTACAGACTTAACCGAATATGCATCAATATGACCACTGAACGGCAGTTTCATGATTTTGGAAGTCACCGGCAGTTAGTAGTCCCTCTGTTCCATTGTGCCGTGAAAAACAACCCTGTCCTTAGTAGTCCACAGTGAAGCCTAGTTGGCTACCAAAAAAGACGGCGTTTCCGCCTCTAGTGAATTGTACAGATGTCTTTTCAGTTTTTGTTCATACCTTTCAAAACGTTCTATTTAATTCACGAAATCTTATCATTGCTCTATATACAGGAATACCACAGTTATTGTTTGTGTTAATGAACCAGTCAGAACGACTGCCAGTGATTCGGCTTCGGTTTCGGCAAAGCAAAGTTTCTTAATATAAAGCATACCAGTTATCAAACGTTCTGCAAAAACCACAAAAAAGACCCAAACCTCTTAAAGTACAGGTGCACCTGACAGCTAAGAGATATAGCAAAGTAGCGTACCATAGGTGGTTGAATGACATTGAATGAGGCACCAAGATTGTTGAAGATTGCCCTTGGCAGATGACACCACCAAATTGTGTTCTGAACTAGCTAAAATTTATCGAACGGAGGACTATGAAATATCCGTTTAGCTCATTACAATTATAGAAGCAGTTATACATAAAGGGTTTCTCTATTACAGAAATTTGTACACTGCAGGATCTTTATAAGGATCCAGTTTAGAAACACATCTCAAAGCTTCCATCAGCAAGCTCTCTCAGTGATGGATAATGCTTAGCCATGTGTTTTCGGAATAAGCTACAAAGGTGCAAGTGCCCTATAATGCAAAGACTCACCACTGTATATGAAAGGTGAGCAGTCACTGATATTCGCCCACTATAACATATACCTGTTGATTTCAACCTTACTACGATCTGTTTAGCTTGTTACTCATCAGCTTTCATCCGTAATGCAGCAGTTAATCAAATATCCATCCAGCTTTAATTCAGATCGCACTGAGGGGTCAGCCGTGGATCTCGTATGAGAGACCTTACGTACGTGTGCGTACGTGAGGAATGTGTGAGTGGTGCAAATATTACGGGGTCTATAAGCCAAATTGCCTGAGCGGGACAACGTGATAGCCAAACGACGGACACCACCCGCGCTTGGTATTCAGGGCATAAGTTTAGTTCCAAAACATCTAGGTGAATTCACGCGTCTGACTTATAATTGGAAAAGTCCATACGGTTGCGATAGTCCGTCTCTGGTCAGCAGAGGTGTCAGTGCTGTTTTCCCCAGTTGAGTTGGCCGGGGACTGCACGCAGCAGGCGAAAAGAAACACTTCCTCATATTTTACCTAACAAGGTTGTCTTTAATTTGATTTTTAAGGTTTTTTTTTAAATTTTAGGTCACATTAGGCGCGATTGGAAAAGAGGAACGTATGCCTGTCATCCGTCCCATGTAATCGCTGAGATCCAGAAGACATACGAAGAAGGGCACGACTAAAAGAGCGTTGCATGTTTGTTACAGGTATATGTGAAGTCATGTAGAAGCTGGATTAGAACATTAGAATCGAATGAGCCGACAAGAGACAGTAGCGTGTCGCGTCGAAATTGGCTGTCAACTAGGCAAGTGCATTGTTTGACGGAATGTGTGGAATCAGACCATACGATTACATTAGAAGCTCTTCGAAACGACTGGAGGTGATGTTTGAAGTGTACGTGAGCGTCAGCATAATCGCTCGCTACCTAGACGGTCCGCCCATGACAATGAAGAAATTAGGTGCAATACCGTAATGATTACCATGGATATCAAAAGGATAAGGAGGGCGTACATGTTGAAGTTGCTGAACTCGGAGGCAGAAGGACGGCGAACTTTCATTTCTTCTGCGCTCGCACAGAAGCACGTTCAGCAATTATCAACCGTGCCCACTGTACGGTGCCGAACACTCGGGGACAAAATCTTCACCTGATCAGCGCGGTCAATGAGTACTGGTTGCTCGGTTCTGTCGTAATTAGAGGCAGTTATAAGAATGCAATATGTGCGCGGTGTTTGCAGATACTGCTTGATACCAATGGCATCCATTTCGCCGAAATCCGCCGCTTCATTTGCGATAAGACACCCTTTTACATCGGCCTAGAGCGTAAGTTCCAAGATGAGCCTTACAGTTAAGAAAGACTGCCATGGTTGGCAACGGACTCCCCGCAACTAAACCCGCTCGAAAGCATTTGAAGTATCATTTAGGCCTACGTTAAACAAACCATGATGCGGAGATATTCCGAAGGGATCCTGATGGTGCACTGAACAAGACTGAATGGATGAAGCAGTTCTTGGATCAAGTTGTGGCAGAAGCACGTGCCTGCGTGACGCTGCACCACTGTTGAGAAAACCTGCAGCAAGTGCGAACTAAAAATGCAACTGCGATACACCGACTCCATTGGTAACCCGTTCAACACCACTCATATATTGCTTGAAAACGTTCTCTCAAATTTCTCTTTAAAAATGTGTGGGGTTAACTGAGTAGCATACAAAGTAACATTCACATTGAATCGACACTGGATCTGCGAAGCTTCTATCGGGGATAGAAACAGTAACTGTAAACTACGATTACAGTAGGTTCGCGCTGCAGTGATAGACCGCAGTTGTTAACCGTTCGTTATGTAGTATATTGAGAGCTACCGATAGTGCGAAGACATGCCACACACCGTTCTAACTAAATTAGGCAAAATTGTGCACGTTCCTGGGCGTATATCACGGCTACTGGCTACCATAGGCGTCTGTATTTTGCTGTATGATCAATGCATACCATCCGACCGAGAGTCTTTCCATCAAGGTACTCGTCGGTCAAAGTTCATCTGATGCTGGCCGGCACTCCGCCTAGAGGAATTCGGCCACAAGCCTCGGTCTGATAACACAAACTGCGTTTCAGCCGCCTAATTGCCGAAGCTTTAGTGAACAGATGCAGGCGGGTGACGCTCTGTTGGTTGATTATGCGTGTTCATACCTGAAGCTCTCAATCATGTGTCAGGAGATCGAACTGGCAGGCAGCGTTTGACCAATTGCGACTAGGTTTCGAGGATTATACTCTGAAATTTTGCGGACGGTGTTCGCTCAGTTTGACTAACGTACTCGCTACCGAAATTACAGTGAAAGAGGTAAATGATTAAGGCGGCAAATTGAGAATCTGGCCAGCCCAGGTTGGATTTAAACAGTAACTTTTTACCTTGGTGCAAAAGCACAAGCTCAGTGGCGTAATAACACATTTTCCTTGTCTGACGGTCACGGTATGGGAATCTTCTTTCATTTCGATCGCTTTTGAATAGTAGCGCTATGAACACTATCTTCTTAAGGACGTCGGGCACCCGTTTGTTCCTAGTACTTGAGTTCGCCTTCGAGTGCCGTGCTGTAAACTACTCTGGATATCCACTTTCATTTAACTCAAAGAAACTCTTTGCAGCTACGGAAATTCCGCCCCCTTAAAGCTTGAGTAACGGAAATGAACGCTCGATATGTGTCATCTGACGTGAGTAGCTTGATTAGAAGGACGAACGGCTGTACGTCCGAAAGTTGTACGCTTTTGTGTGTTTGAGTTTGTGGCAAATGCAGGTTGGGGAGGAGAGGGAGCCTGGAGACGCTCGTCGATTGGGTGGGTGGAGTGCTCTGTGGCGGAGTTTGTTCAGCGGCAATGTCGGGAGTCTGTTGCGATGACTGAACTTCGACGTAGGCTGGTTTCAAGCGATCAAAACTGGCTGGACATTTTTCAACCACTCCTGTGCAGTACGAAATACGTCTGTTTGCAAGCGCTGACTTTGAAAGGGCCTCCGTAAGGCGGTGTCAAATGATTGCGAACCGCATCGATGCGTACGAAACTGAAGGGGCACGTGTGCGAGTCGGGGTGAATATGGTGGTTCGAGAAGTGAATGCAGTGGCGTTGGACGTATGACGCTGTGGTATCGTTCCAGTCGTACAACACATTACGTAGGATCTACTTCGCCCGTGACCCTGGAGTGTAGCATTTATTCTCCAGGAAGTCTCAGTGTCGTGTCGAAGACTAATTCTGTGGGACAACAACCGGCATCTACCTTCACAGTGCTTCGGATACGGTGGAACATGATCGGTTAACGCTCCGACCACTAAATATTCTATTGCGTCTTAGTGAGTGCGGCTTCCAGTTGTCGGTGAAAATGCTCAACGAAACCGTTAGCAGCCAGATGATATGCTGTCGTGAATACATGGGAATCGCCAATCATGCGGTTAAATTCGCAAAAGAGCGCAGAATTAAATTGCAGTCCTCTGTCCGTGGTGATTGTGGCGGGGTGCCAAACACGGATATCCGAATTTCGATGAAACTTCGTGTCGCTATCTCGACTGAGACTTCTCCCAGAGTCACGGCTTGTGGCCAACATGTGAAGCGATCAACACATGTCAGCGGCCGATGCAGCGACACAGTTACAAGCACAAACTACGCAGCTACAGTTACGCGATAACATAAATTAAGAAACTCCTTAACAAAGATGCGCCGTTACGACAAACAGGTATTATTGTACATGTTTGATCAGTCCTTGTTATATTACTATGATCGTGCCTCTAAAGGCGTGCATGGCATTGTCCATTATAGGTATTTCTTTCATTCATTTACACATACCAAACACAAATGCGTTTAGCAATGTATTAGTGTTACATAGTATTACAGTATTACAGTTGCATAGGGTCTGGAATTAAGATGGATAAAATCCTGGAACGGATCGCGCCGCGAAGCATCATGTAATTTGCTTGCAGATAAGTGGAAAGGATAAAAGTCAAATTTACTGCACATAATAGATACTGGTTGCCAGAATTAATAATTCTTTTTACAGCGCTTGGGTTCTTATAATTAGCATTCTAATCCATTGGGCTTTGAGACAAACCCTGTAAAGCAATTCAGTTGACTCCGACGAAGCAAGAGGCTAACAAGTTAACTCAAGTAAAAGACGCAGATACTAAAAATTTAGAGCTAGAAAAGTGAGATGCAATGATCTGTGTTGTCATATACTTTCGAGGAAAACAAGTGAATCATATGAATGTCTTTCCGGTGGGTTGAATAAACCAGTTTTGTCGCAGTGGAAAATTGTCGGTGCATGAACACGAAAGAATTTGTGCAGTTGGAAGAGTCATTGTTGCAATCTACCAAGTAGGCCAGCAGCATTAAAGCAGATACGGATTCTAAGACTGTACGGACAGTTATTTGCGGCCACATAGTTTTCTTCTTTATTGAAGTAGAGCAATACTTCCAAGCTTCGACAATAATTGAACTTGGTTTTGATCTAGGCGCTGCGAATAGGACAGCTACATTTCCAGCACATTCCTTCGTGTTACTTCAAGTGCATTTAAACAGATGGCATTTACTCTAAAGGCGTTGCTTTTGCACATACATCAGTTAGCGGTATATTGCTACATAAGTAAGCCGGCATATATTAATCTGGGCTGACTGTAAACAGCACTTTCTAACACCTTAGCAACGGTATGCTCATGGAACGGCGTCATACAACGTAGCTTAGCTCTTACCGATAGTAGTCCTGCTGCTACCAACGACGCATTCAACCTCAGAATTAGCACATCTATTCACAGTGTCAATATGTTGAAGGACACTATATTCTAGCTTTGATGAACGTCCAGCTAACTATACTTGTTACAAGCAACTTCATGAATAGTGCCAATATGTTAGCGTGTTAGTGAGTAAATTAATGTGTTGTTCATACAAGTTCACGCGCGCATCAATTCTTTCTCTCTATACGGGTTACTTACACGCGCTATCTCTGACACTATCACTGGTCATGGGACGTTAAACAATAGGACTGCCTAGATGTAAGCACAGGGCTAGATATATGCGTCTATGAGGGACAGGTATGCTCCCAAGTAGATTGACACATTTGTGATAACAGAAGGCATGAAAGGATGAGAGTGTCAGTGCTAGAGATCACCAAATTACGTATGACTGGAGCTGGTCAATATAGGATGTGTTTGAAGCTTCTCCCTCAACACTCCTTTAACAGATCTTTTGTCAGAGAGAGTTACCTGGCCGGTAGCCGGTGTTCCTAAACCAAAATTACAGCGCTTGTCGGAGTAGACTGTAACGTATCGAACACACAATATGTGACCGGTCCAAGGTGCACAGTACCAAGGGCACATTTAGGCTACAGGATAGTAGTGCCACTGGTAGAAAAATATACTGCATGACGATAAATAAATAATAATGGTCATATTTCTGCTCAAGTGAAAGTCTGTGACAATATTTGGCACAAAACGTACACGCACAGGTGCTGTCATGTTCCCGCAGGAGCAATATCAATATAGCTTCTTATATTTATCTGCATTCCTGGCAAGGTATTTACCACATATGTTTGTCTTATGCGATGGCAGAATGCAAATTTGCTGTTTGAGTGTGTTGCACACACCGAAGACTAATTACATTGCGTGAATTGATGGCATTACACACATTACACTTTATCTGGGCTTTCTTTGAATGGATGTTGAAATGCTCTATTTCTACGCAAAAACGACATGATGTTGTCTAGGTAGAGGTACCTGGGCAACTTACTGCAAAGGAATTGCACAGTCTCACACAAACTGATGGCAGCCGATTCCACAAAGAAGCACATGTAGTGAGACGAAAGTCCAACCGCCAATTTGTCCTGCATCGTGGTATAATCAGAGTAAGGTCTTTGTTACCAAGGTCTCACGTGTAACCGTGCTTCAAAGCTAACGTGAAATGATTGCAATAGGTATTGTCATGAATCAGACTGTGCAGCCAAAGCTGATGGAGTTAGAGTTGCTGGCATCGCTCATGAGAGGTTATGATAGAGTTGTTTCCCAATACGTGCCAAGCAAATGATTGTTGAAGGCTTCCTAGCATTGTTCTGTCTGATTTCCTTATATGGGCACAGATTATGCTGTGATATTCTAGAAGGGGACGATTAAGGATTTTGAATATGGAAAGATGGTGTATCACGAATAGAAAAAGCACTACTTAACGAGTCCCCTGGGATGGGAATTATTGCGAAAATTAAATTGCATAAAAAAGGAAAAGCATTTTGTTGCATTCACTATAGACTTTTGTAGAATAGCAAAGATTTTTACGTATTTGAAGTATAATTCCATTAATCCACTGGTTGGAAGTTTGGTAAAACACCTTTTGTCTGCGCTTGCTAGCCCCTGGCCATCACTTCATATGATGAAATTCAAATGTGATAACGCATCGTCAAGTCGTTTTTCAAATACTGCCAGATTGAGAGCAGACAGGACATAATTAGGGAGGGCGTTCCAAGGCTGGCACACGCGGAGGAAAAAGCAATTTCTGCGGTATTCAAGTTGGCTATATTGTGTTTTCAATTTCAGAGGATGACGTCTTATGTTAGTGTTCAGGACGGCAGATGTGGTTTGGGCTCTTCAGAATCTGGTAAAACATGATAAGATGTCCCGCAAACGCCGGTTTCGACGGTTGTACAATATTAGAGATTTCAGTCTAAGCTGATAAAGCAAAGGAAAGAGGCCTCTGACGTTCTTGGTTGCGCTTTTTGAAGGAGTTTGGTAATCAACGCAATCCTGTCTTTGCCACGGCTGCAACGTCTGAATAGCATATTCCACGTGAGGTCACGCATAGTCGTTAGGCATTTGGAAAAAAACTGAGGGTTCAAACCGACTAAACGCTATGCCAAGCTTGCCGAAGTGGCAAGGACATCTGAAACAAAACTCTGCCGGCCTAAAAGGATGAAGTCTTTCGTAAGGAGCAGGACACGTAGATGCATGGCATTAAGGGACTTGGCATCGCACACCTACATAGCCTCCCCGAACGACCATACCTGGGATGTCTACACAATACAAAGAAACCACTGTGCCAAACTCGTCCGGGAGGATAAACCGAAGAACCAACAAGGTCTAGTGGAGAACTTTTGCTCCAAACCAAAAATGCTATAAAGACACGTAAACAATTTGCGCCGCGTTAAGCACGGTATTCTTGCTCTGCACACAGCATGCGGGTTAGCCTAAACCGCACAAGAGAAGGCCAACTTTCTTGGACAAATATTTGGCCGTACCTTGCAAAGCGTGCAATCATCCTACATCCTGCATAAGCAGATACCGCCGCCATCAGGGTGTAAATGTAGCTGTGTATTTTGTGCTTGTAACTGTGTCGCTGCATCGGCCGCTGACATGTGTTGATCGCTTCACATGTTGGCCACAAGCCGTGACTCTGGGAGAAGTCTCAGTCGAGATAGTGGCACGAAGTTTCATCGAAATTCGGATATCCGTGTTTGGCACCCCGCCACTATCACCACGGACAGAGGACTGCAATTTAATTCTGCGCTCTTTTGCAAACTTAACTGCGTGATTGGCGACCCCATGTATTCACGACAGCATATCATCTGGCTGCTACCGGTTTCGTGGAGCATTTTCACCGACAACTGAAAGCCGCACTCACTGAGACGCAATAGAATATTTAGTGGTCGGAGCGTTAACCGATCATGTTCCACCGTATCCGAAGCACTGTGAAGGTAGATGCCGGTTGTTGTCCCACAGAATTAGTCTTCGGCACGACACTGAGACTTCCTGGAGAATAAATGCTACACTCCAGGGTCACGGGCGAAGTAGATCCTACGTAATGTGTTGTACGACTGGAACGATACCACAGCGTCATACGTCCAACGCCACTGCATTCACTTCTCGAACCACCATATTCACCCCGACTCGCACACGTGCCCCTTCAGTTTCGTACGCATCGATGCGGTTCGCAATCATTTGACACCGCCTTACGGAGGCCCTTTCAAAGTCAGCGCTTGCAAACAGACGTATTTCGTACTGCACAGGAGTGGTTAAAAAATGCCCAGCCAGTATTGATCGCCTGAAACCAGCCTACGTCGAATTCCAGTCATCGCAACAGACTCCCGATATTGACGCTGAACAAACTCCGCCACAGAGCACTCCACCCACCAAATCGACGAGTGTCTCCAGGCTCCCTCTCCTCCCCAACCTGCAGTTGCCACAAACTCAAACACATAAAAGCGTACAACTTTCGGACGTACAGCCGTTCTTCCTTCTAAACAAGCTACTCACGTCAGATGGCACATATCGAGTGTTCATTTCCTTTACTCAAGCTTTAAGGGGGCGGAATTTCTGTAGCTGCAAAGAGTTTCCTTGAATTAAATGAAAGTGGATATCCAGAGTAGTTTACAGCTCGGCACTCGAAGGCGAACACAAGTACTAGGAACGAACGGGTGCCCGACGTCCCTAAGAAGATAGTGTTCATAACGTTACTATTCAAAAGCGATCGAAATGAAAGAAGATTCCCATACCGTGACCGTCAGACAAGGAAAATGTGTTATTACGCCACTGAGATTGTGCCTTTGCACCAAGGTAAAATGTTACTGTTTAAATCCAACCTGGGCTGGCCAGATTCTCAATTTGCCGCCTTAATCATTTACCTCTTTCACTGTAATTTCGGTAGCGAGTACGTTAGTCAAACTGAGCGAACACCGTCCGCAAAATTTTCAGAGTATAATCCTCGAAACCTAGTCGCAATTGGTCAAACGCTGCCTGCCAGTTCGATCTCCTGACACATGATTGAGAGCTTCAGGTATGAACACGCATAATCAACCAACAGAGCGTCACCCGCCTGCATCTGTTCACTAAAGCTTCGGCAATTAGGCGGCTGAAACGCAGTTTGTGTTATCAGACCGAGGCTTGTGGCCACATTCCTCTAGGCGGAGTGCCGGCCAGCATCAGATGAACTTTGACCAAAGAGCACTTTGATGGAAAGACTCTCGGTCGGATGGTATGTATTGATCATACAGCAAACTTCAGACGCCTATGGTAGCCAGTAGCCGTGATATACGCCCAGGAACGTGCACAATTTTGCCTAATTTAGTTAGAACGGCGTGTGGCATGTCTTCGCAATATCGGTAGCTCTCAATATACTACATAACGATTGGTTAACAACTGTGTTCTCTCACTGCAGCGAGAACCTACTTAATCATAGTTTACAGTTACTGTTTGTCTAGGCCAGATAAATTAGCCAGCAGCTTTCTGATGGACAGATCAGACTATATCAACAATCTTTATGGCATACTTTTTGACGGGTCAAATTTTCGTGGAATAGATTATGAGGATGACAAGGCACAGGCATTCGAGAGATCCATAACTAAATTCTAGCGTTGCTTATAGCAGGAGAATATATTCGACTCAGATATATTTGAATTCACCAGCCCGATTAGGACAATGATTCCAAGATAGTGTGGTCTGTTAAAAGTACGCAGTGAATTGCTGCCACTAAGGCCGTTACTGGATAAGTGTAACTCACTGTATCATTCACCCACCAAGTGGCTCCTCAAACGGCTGGAAGCTGCCAGGAAAGACATGGCTAGGTACAGTCTCAAGGATACTTTTGATTTTTTTAATTCCTAAAGTTTCCGTCAAATAGCAATCATTGGATGACGTTAAGCAGCCTAGAAGTGTAGCTCTCCCGCTCGCGCCCGCTGGATCCATTGTACAATTGCTGGAAAACGTACTTTAATTATCTCAATCGAGATTCCAGTATAATGTACTGGTTGCTGCTTCCGTGTTCATTTTTGTACTTTATGTAAGGGGAGTACTTTCATTGTGGTCACCGTTCGTACCCGTCAAACATTGGAAAGCCGGATCTGTGAAGCCAAGCTGGCTCATCAATCAGTAAGCCAATTTTCTTCGACGTTGACTCCTTTTAGGAAATAAATTCCTCGTGTCTGTCTTTGTCACAATTATGATGACTGCACGAAGCAGCAGAATGTGTAGAATATAGCATAAGCTCAAAGGCATCGACCAATTTGGAGGGGCCTGTAACCACAAAGAATTCCACCCCCGAGAAGATTGTTGCTATGTCAAGCGGCGCCTAAGGCCCACAAGTTACCTTAATGGACAGAATCCGACTCTTTACAATGCCCGTGCTTCAGCATCGGAGGCAGATTTCATACCCGTATTTAAAGGTAGACATGCACGTATGCCATAGTCGACATGTGAAGCTCCTACGGAACTCCAGTGTCTGGATTGCTATGTGGAAGATATCGCCAGTTTACTCACCAGTCTCGACAGCACTAAGCCTAGCTGACCCGACAGTCTCCATCCGAAAATTCTAATGTCCTTGTCAGTAAACATCTCGCATCCTGTGACTGATATGTTCAACAGATAGTTGTCTGAAGACGCATTGCCGTTGGACTGGGAATGCCTGTTAGTGAAGCTGATACCGAACGGCGGTGACGCGATTAAATTGCATAATTAACGACCGATTTGTTTGACCTCTATTTTGGATGACGTGCTCAAGAAGATTGTGCGAAAGGGTCTACTCAGGCTATTAGAGTCGAAAGACCACTTAACACATGCACAGGACGGTTTCATGTAGTGCCACCTCTGAATCATCAACCTGCTGTTGGCGCGGCAGGAATGGTTGCAGGCGTTGAAAAGGAGGAACCGGGAGGACTGGATTTGACGTCATCTACTTTGACTTTTCCAAAGCATTTGACCGCATAGATCGCCGTATCCTTCTCCAAAAGCTGCAAGCATACGGAGTTGGAAACCCTGTCTTTGGATGGATCGGAAACTTCCTCTTACAGCAGTAGTTTCAGGTTCGAGTTCGAGGTTACTTTTCTGATCCCATTGGTGTGGACTGCGGTGTTCCACACTTGTAGAGTTTGGTGTCTCAGCTATTTTTTTGTTCTTCATTGACGACCTTACGAGTGTCATCAACTCAAATTTCCTGCTTTTTGTTGCTGATACCAACCTATGGCGGGCAATCGACTGTCAGGAAGATCATGATATGTTGCAACGAGACTTAAACTGCGTTTTTAAATGGTCAAAAATAAATCAACTTCCTTTTAACACGGACAAGTGCAAAACCGTGCATGTCCACCACAAGCCCAAGTACGCATATAAGCTTAGAGACGACATTCTAAAACCGCCACACAAGAACGAGACCTTGTGGTAGTGATGCAACCCGACTTCAGCTGTTCGGCGCAGTACTTGAACACCTCCAAAACAACGACCCAACATGTTGGTCTGTTACGAAGGTCTGTCAGGTGGTTCGATCCCACCATCTTCCCCTAAATGTTAAATGCGTATGGGTGGCCCCAGGTACAGTACGCCATCCAGGCTTGGCAACACTGGTTAAAACGCGAGCCACTTGCATTGCAGACCGCACAGCGACGGGCACAGAAAAATGTGCAGCGTTTGTCCCATCTGCAATACCATAAGCGAATGAAAGCACTGGGAGTGAACAGCGGAAAATATTGCCGGCCATGAGGTGACCACATCCTGGCGTTCCAGATTTTAAAATACCCTGATCACGCTTGCCGAAACCTCCTGAAGCTTTAGCTGCAACACAGAATCAAAGGGTCATAAAATGAAACTTGCCACCACATGCAGTCGATTTGAGTGCCACCGGAATGGCTTTTCTCTTTGAGTTTGCCAACTGTGGAACGCTGTTTCGACATTTGTCATTTCCGCGCACACCCTACCCATTAAGTAAAACTACTCGACGTGTTACACCATTTACCTTACTGGATCTGATTTCTATTCTTTGAGTGACGACAAGACGCAGACAAAGGTTGTGATCACCAACCCCACGAAACCGCGGTAGACGGATATACCCATGTGTTAATGTAGATAATATGGTGATTTCACAGTTGCGTTTTTCTCATTTGTGTAACTCCACTGAACTAACCTTATTCCCACAAACCATCCCACGGGACTTGTCAAGCTTTGGCTTTTTATCCGTATTATTCCATTGTTCCATATTTATTGTTATTCACTATGTTTGCGAGGGTAGCAATACTGCTATTGAGGAAAAGAATGCGACAGGTATTTTGCCTCAAAATACAAATCATAATGAATTTCGCTTTAGCCACATCTTCTAAGTAATGTTGATAAATAATGCACTGAGTATTATTTAGAGGAATCATGTTTTCAGTTATAACTTATTACTGTTAGCTTTAAACGCATAAAAGCGAATACCGAAAAATACAACTTTCCCACGATTACTGCTAATGTGCAATCAAAATAGTCACGAAAACTTGGTGATCAAATTAAGTGGAAGCTTTACTTCATTGTGTGTATTTTTTCAGCCGCCTGTTTTATGATGCATTTTTTCACGGTTTCAAGTTTTATATACACAGACGAGGCATTTGTGTTACCTTTGTCTTATTCGTAGTGGCCTCGGTTTTACTCTAACAACTGAAGATCGCTTTTTGTTAGAAATCATTTAATGAATTAGTTAGCTGAACTGATTTCAAAGACATTGCAAGCATATTACTTAGGCAATCCTTTTAGAAATTAGATCGAGTTGCTTCACATATTTCACCTGTTGTTACTTTTGACAAAATGAAATCATTCGTCGAGAAACAGCCTTGGAGAAACCGCGCTATCAACCGGCCAAGCATACTTTCATTTTTTCGCAACAAACTACCTTGTTTGCTCAAAGATACTGAATTGTTTGCTCGACTGACAGATATGCACACAGGTTCCATCTTGTTTTTCACTTAATAACCTTGCATATTTGCTGATTCTGTTTTAATTCATCTGCATTGTAAACTGCTGTGAATGCGCTATACAGGTACTTAAAGCATTGCTTGGCTCGCCATGACTTGCAAGTCGCCTGTACAAACTCACCATCTCTCCACTTTAGTCAAAGCCAATTCCCGCAGTTAACTAAGGCAAATTTTAAATGTCCAAAAATACAAATATGAACACTGGAGTACTTGCCACCAACAAAGCAGCAAGTGGTGAAATGCCGTGTCCACCTACGAAAATTTTATTGGCGAAAATGATTTTACAACCGCATTTCCAACAAGAAACGAGTGATATTAGACAAGCTAATTAGTTTTCTGTCACTAGTCAAACCAACCATTTGAAGTAGCTAAAGATTTCCATTAGGAGACAAAAATTATGGTGAGTAATTCCAGTTACAATTATGAAGAACTGCAGCAATCAAACTCGTTTGCTTGCTTATAGACAGGCTAAATAAGCACTCTATATACTTATGATAGGAAAGGGTTGATGAAGTGACTGGAAAACAATAATTTCAAAAGATTTTAAGTAGGTTTGATTGGTGCACGTGAATTTGCCTGAACATTAGGTTGCAATGGTATAGCCAAAGTCTTGACAAACGGCTTATGTACACTCAGTGCAGTGTTTGCGACCTAACGCAATGCGTCCACCAATGCAAGGATTCGGCGCCTGATAAGATAGGAACGAACAACCTACATTTGGTAAGCCGGTAGAAAAACCTTAAAAATACGGTGCTTATTAATTTGAACTAGATGTACGACTATTCCGGTGGTGCGCGTTTTGATCAATCCTCGGCTTAACCATTCTGGGTGATGCTCGCGGAAATGTTCAGAGAGTGGTTTCATGATACGGTCTTAGAAAGTCGTCCCGAAGGAACAGGTTATATGATACACACATAAGGAGGTGATATCCACAGACAGTTTATCACTCGGCTGGAAGAGTAGCATTAGAGTGAAAATGGAGAAAGTGCGCAATCTTTTGAAGCTATACATTTCAAAGACAGCCGCTCCAGATTGTTTGTTAACGTATGCAGTACTTTTGTTTCCCTTGAATGGCAACGATTAGTATGCGGTTTCCTTTCCACTGTGGGTGCTTTGGCGACCATACAGTCAGTTTACATATTCCCGTTAAAGTACTTCTCAGGATAGCCTTCATTAATGAACATCAATCATATAATGGCGCACTCTGCTTAGCTTGTACCCTCAGAGCATACTTTTATATTGCTGGTCTGAGAAGGCACCAAAATAGCTTCTGAACTGGCACGATTATATCAAAGTGGGCATATTGGCCGGTGCAAGTTGCTTCCCTGTGGATTGTTTTCTGCAGCGAGCAATCTGATGGACGTGACGTTTAAACATCCAGGGACTATAGAACTTCAATGAACTCAGTTTGCATGCCATGGTGAGAAGAATGTAATGGAGATTGCGTCTAGATACTCCTGCGTCAGTCGGTATAAAGATTAATCGATGGAAACCGTTCTCAAAGATCAGCGTATGAATGACTGAATGCTCTTGTTTCAAGCTTGGACTGTGTAACATAAATAAACTGAAGCGGCACACCGTTTTCTCATGCAACTCATTGATAATTGCGTGTTTTAATTCCACCACACGGCGATTACTCCAAAGCATTTAAATTCTTAACTACCGAGCCAACTGTTGCTCCAGGATCTCAGAAACATGGCTATTAATGTTTGACCCCGATTTCTACTCAGATAATTGGCGTTTGAAATTTTATGTGAATAAATAAAAGTTTGTTTTCGACGAAACATACACGTAGTTACATGACCTGATCAGTAATATAACATATGGACAATAACATAAAACAACAATCCTTGCAGCAATGTCTAGAAAGACTTGAGGTCCATTCTGATATGATGCAGCATCAATATCAAGTGGTCAGCGCAGAGGGGCGTCCCTTGTTATGTAGCTAAAGAAAAATAGCAAACTTTGACAACAGTGCACAATTTGTAGGCGGATAATGCATTGGGTTTATGCAATGGAAATATATATACTAAGGTTTTTCTGTTTCTTTGGTAATGCAAAACGTTCTGCATCGCCATCGATTTTTGCTATTTTTACAGCATTTAAAGAATATTTAAGAAGTATAAGACATAGGTACCAAAAACTAAGGAAAAAGGCATTCCAGGACTTCTACTAACTTGTAGAAAATTTATCGGATAAATAAAACCTCGTCGAGTAAGTTTTAGTGAAAGACCGTGCGTCAAGGAAGGCCTTGGTAATTATGGATGTAGTGGAATAGTACCGAGTTACATTCTTAAAGTTAAATTTATGCCACAAAATTTTCGGTGTTTGTCCAAATTCGCGTAGTAAAATTATCCTGAGGTTTGACGGCATATTGTAGCATAGTTGGGAAATAGTAACCGGAGTCACTTCCAGTTGGGTGAAATTCAAAATCTTTGAACGAGGATGCACATTGCACAGTACTGGAGATGTTTTGCGCATGACTAATCCTTGCTACTTAAAATGGAACCAGCAAATATTAAAAGGATGGATAAAAACGAAAACTTACCAATTTCCGGAACTTAGGCATGAGAGAAAAGCTAATATATCATTAACAATCGCACATACTCCTAATTTGCTGAAATAGCCTTGTACCAAAGTGCCTTGAGTTTACTCATGTAATAAGGGTGCTTTTATGCGTCATCAAGTCTATCTGTCACTTCAGCCATCGTATGAGCGGTGACAAATTACAGAATTTTTTCTATGGCGCAGTACAACAAAGGACAACATGATTCTTGGGCACACCATCTGGCTGCACTAAGTTCTCATCTTCAGATTGTGGCCTCTGAATAATGTGTTGTGGTTGATTTTCAATAGGTGTAGGCGTGGGTTGTTAATTGACTTGAGTATCTAATCTAGCAACAGGAGATCATACCGCGGAAGACAATATTGTCCACCGAAAAGTATTAGAGTCGGTTTAAAATGCTGGCGGATTTAGCGCGATCCTTTAAAAATGTTTCATCCTCCGTTATAGTATATCAGCGGCTGCGAGACCATGTTTCTGCCAGGGTTGCCACACTTCAATGGCGTATTCCACATGTGGCCTCACGTACGCCCCGAGCGTTTTCTTAAAATAAGCAGAATCAAATGGTTCAAAAGCCTTCCAAAGTAGGCCTACTAGTTGGTTTGTAATTTGCATTGGTCTTGTGCACTCTTTTGAGCGTCCCAGACGTTCCATTGAATTCAATTGGCATTGAGAGAAATACTGTAGTTTCTGGATATGTGTATCGTTGCGAGGGATGACAACATATCTGTGCATTTAGGGTACCAGTTATTAATGTAGCTGCAATAATCAAAATGTAAAACATTTTGAACCCATACATGGACGTAGAGTAACGTCACAAATTCAACAGTAGTCAGTAGATGGAGATGCGCAGAGCGATAAGGCCGAGCTTGTTTTTGTGAAGGATTGTGTAAATAAAAACCCAGTCCTTCATCAAAATCTGACCCTACGTTGAATATTAAGCAATGCAAGTGAAGTAAACTTAAGATAAATGTTTTGCACTATTTCTATCCTTGGTACGTTCTAGCTGAGTGATTATTAACAATGAATCATTTTCATTGCAGTGTTTTGTAAACACATGTTGCATCGCCAAGTTCTCAATGTTGACTACACAAACCTCGCTGTAATAACGGATACTCAAATAACCGTTGAATGGTTTGCTATTGTTTACCGTTCTCGTTATCAGTGAGCTTGCGGAAGGATTGCCTAAAACGTTGTAAAACTTTGCTCATCTAACCGTACTTCTTCATGGAAGACAACTGTTACTGCATGTTCTCCTTAATTAGGTGTGTTGTCGTAGATGTTCACTGCTGGAGATAATGTACAGCCCGTTACTATTTGCTTCCTTGGAAACGTATAACAGAAATAAAATCAGAAGAGATTGGCTGAGTATGATTTAATACATATCTATGTCACTTCAAGCAAATCCTTTGCTTTACGTGGCAATAATATAAACACCTTTACAGACATTGAGTATATATAGTTGAGTAAATACTGTCCAGAAACCAGGTAAATAAACACAAGGTTTATCTAAATAAAGGACTGTAAACTAATGCATGTGAACGAGCTCTGGTTATCAGAACGACGGACCATGGGACAATAGCATGCTACGATTGGCAGTCTGCAAGATGAAGGTCACTTGGTATAATGCGTTGGTATGAAAATCAGATGAAAAAGTTGTTTCGAAGTTATATATAATTATTGTAGGATATAGCAGAATGCATGAATTAATTTAGACGCATTGGATTGATTCACCTATTGGCATCAACTTGTCACACTTAAATTACATTCCCGGGCGGGCGTATTTGCCTTATGCGCTGCATAAGTAATTGCCGTAACAAGCCATCAAGGCCGGGCATTTTTGAAAAATATTAGCTCTCCCATCAAATAAGAATTATTGGCCCCCTCACACTGGCTTATGCCAAATGCAATGTTTAATAGTCCAGAAGCAATAAGACCGGTCGAGACAACAAAATATTTACAAAATTGGTTACAGCCTTACAGGCGAGCAACACACCAGCAGGATACCAGAGAGAACACAGCGTAAGGCAGACAACATGTATTACGCGGAAAGCCGATCACACTCGTTTGAACCCAGCGGAACATTATTGAAGGGAGAAATTGCACGGTAAAGTTACAAGCCTACCCACGGGTATTTGTCATACAACAACACAAAACGCAACTGTGTTAAAATCATAAGAATAGGAACTAACCCCGAAAAAATTCAATATCCAATACATTATCATTTGAGGCTTGCTGTCGTTGAGCTTGATAATCTATTCTCCTGTATAACAGAAGTCGTACTGCAAGATCTATTTTACCAACTTCTGTTTAGTTTGGATAGGCGAACTCTGGAAGTAGGTTACATGCAAAACGAGGTCGCGATGGCGCGTGTTTAAATCAACAAATAAAATTCAATTTTGCAGCGTTCGTTAGGTAATCGTTTAATCAATATCATGATATTCCGATAAATTATTTAGGGGTTTTTGCTATAAGATGCCTCAGTTCTGCCCAAGTTGGGCTTGTTTGTTACGCGTAAAACTGTCGGTGAAACTGAAATGCAAGAACTGCGATGTTGAATGAGATCTCGTGGTTTTCGGATGTATTCTTGTTACAGTAAATTTGAAATCAGCACCCCTTATTTGAACAACTTTCTAATCTGAATTTGTCGTTAGGTAAATCCGATTTTGCTAGATCTAAAATTTGGTTTTGTGTCATTTAGTTGGGACATTTTTCGAAGCCACTGTGTATGTACAGTGATACTTCAGCTGTCAAAATAACTCGGTTGGGCTCATTTACAATCATAAGCTTGCTACCGGATTTATTTAAATGTTATGAACTTGTTTACAGTTGTTATTCTCAATCAGGTCGCCTAAGAAAAAGTCAAATCGATGTGGATCTTTGCTCAGCATGCTCAGAAACCTCACAGAAGACAAACTATTTATGTTTTCAACCACAGCAAATAAATTATACTTTTGTATTTCGCAAATGATGTCTCATCGAATTCACATAACAATGAGGAATATCACACAAGGGGACGGCAATGGGAGAATCAAAGCTGACAGCAAGAAAACACTATGGTGCATCTTTAATGAAGCATGCGGTCACGCAACCGATGCTTGTTTTCTGATGGTTTGACTAGTAAAATTGGTACATTATGCAGGATGGAGTACAACTGCGTGAAATGTAAGCGCCTAGTACAAAACAATGCCGTCAAGCGTGAGTAAGTTGGGAAGTGAATTATTGCAAAGCTTTGTGCAGTTTCTGTGTGCACAAAATCTTAAGCGACGAGACGATGCGTAACATAAAGTTGTGTACCTTTTATTCACACATCCTAGTCATATTTCTTTCCACCTAAAATTAACAGCTCTTCTTTAAGAAGAACTGACATAGCCTGAATCATGTTAATAGTCTTTGCTCATTTATATAAAGTAAAAAGCAGGGGAAACTATACCTACTTAAAGTAAAAGTTACTCATATATAATGATGTTGATAAGACCACCCAATTGGTCTTTGCCTCGCACTGCTGAGGAATAAAACGTTTATGTGAAGAACAAGCGTTATTCAGCCCATTAGCTAATTTTGGTATTTTTCCAGCGGCACATCAGAAGTGTTTCGGTATGGGCAAATGCACACAAAATTTGAATGGTGATTTTGAAATAGATTTTTTTCCATGAGACATGACATGATGATGGCAGAAGAGTTGACACATACTGGTTTATATACCTTACGACAAGCATTTTGATGGGTTATCAAGCTTTCAAGTTGGGCGTTCACCCGCGATAACAGCGAAGAAGGAACATTGGTTTTATTCTGTCATAGAAAAGGAAATGGTTTACCACAATTTCTACCGCCACGTTAGATCTGACTGCCCCTGACAGCTCCAACTTCGCGGTGTAGATGCCGTTTCTTGCATCAACAAAGTTTAGTGTAAGTCTTTTACAAATTCTTGAAGTACTCAGCAACTGCAGTAGTCTGTCACCCACTGCAGTGTAAACCAAGTTTGCTGAGCGGCTTCCTAATTGTCGTAGTTGGAAACGTGCACCTGACACAGTGCCGTTTGAGCTACACATTTTTGTAAACCACCTTGCTTTGGATTTGTAACCAAAGTTAGAATGTATAATCAGTGTTCTCGTCGGCGACTTTAATAGGAGCTATATAAATTTCTTTCACACCGCGGGCTTAGTCGATTTGTTGAAACTCCCTACCAGGCGAGAGAACATCAAGGTTTAGTTTTTACTAGAACACACGGCCTGCTTTCCAAACAAGAACGTATTCCCCTTGGTAATTCCAACCACTGCATAATAAAGGGATGTCTTAAAGTATACAATAGAGCCAACCATGTTGCGCTGACAAAAGAAACATCCAGTACTGTTAGTCGACGAAATCGCTAATCAGATAAGATTAAAAAACGCAAAGTAACGATTGTACAACCGTTTTTACTTTTACGAATAAATGCTTTTACGCTCAAACCGAGCACCTCACAAACTATATAAAATTTGTTTTGACCTGTGTTACCCAATTTGAGAAATTACAGCTTTTCACGTCCATTATTTAATCAACTGAGGAGGAAAAAGAACGGTCTTATAAACTTAGGCTAACTGACCATGTTATACGCCCTTACATGGCTATAAGTACGTTAAATACTCGATGAATTCAAACCATTCAAGGAAACTACATTTCCCTTGATCTGTGAAGACTATTAAAACAAGTCTCAGAAATCCAATTCTTCTGAACACGTCACTAACATTGAGTTCAGCTCATTATCACCTAACGTATTCTTCCTGCCTTCTCTCCCCACCACTGTCCTCCCATGTTATTTGCTTCCACATAGGTTTACAAGGAGCTCAGAATACGGAATCTAAGCAATAACAATGGACGGGTTTCTTTAGCAGCAGTCATTTTGAAAGCGTGTGCGGATGTATTAAATACATCTCTGACAGAGATCGTGAACAGATGCTCATCTACTGGTACCATCTCCGATATTAAAAATCATTAAAAATAACACTAGTGCCTAACAGCAGGATCTCAGAGGTGCCGCGCAATTGCATACACGTCCGTCCTGTTAAAAGTACTGGAAAGGTTACTAATCCCAAGCATTTTCACGTTAAATCAGACGAGATGCTATCAAACAGTGCGTATAAACTAGTGCACTCTAAAGTACTTGCTGTTTTGTGTCTGGGGAGTTCCTTTGCGCTAGCGTTGGAGAATAGAGGCAAGAACGTACACCTCCTATTTCTGGATTATACCAACGACTTTGGTAGCCTAGACAGATCATTACTTCTCATTATTTTCTCCAAACCTGGTCTACATCCATATTTGTGTAGTGTTATGCGTGATTGCTTGACAAATAGCTAACGCTTCATGCAGCTATGCGGCAAAAATCTTCTGAATGTCATCCAGTTGCGGTGTTTTGAAGGGAAATGCCTAATCCTTTTTTCTACCTTCCGCTTACATCAAAAGTCTCCCTAATCCATGAAAGTTCCTAGACTGTAAATATGCTGATCGTGCCGTCCTGGTTTACATTACGTTAATCAAGGGTCAATGGACTGAAATGTATGTGTGTAAATGCTGGAGTCAGGGGAATCCGGCAGTTATGTGACATGCTGGTAGCGCATCAGTATATTGGAGCATATTGGGGGAGTAGAACGTCGGTCATCTTCGGTGGTTTGAGCACATGGATTTTCGGAGATTATTTGGAGGGAATATTTGGCTACATTTTCTGAGCGCTTTTCCCGTGTTTGTACAATAGCATGTTGTTAATACAGTACCTTTCCGCTAGACACTGCTAATGAAATAATTTTTCACAGACAAGTACGACAGTTATTTTGTTGCACGACATGCTTACTCTATCTGTCTTGGCTAGGGTTCACTCTGTACACATACCACGCTACGTATCTTACCGCCCTGCGTCATCGGGTTATTCCCCGAATAAATTTTGATGCTACTACAGAACGAAGGAGCCCGTTTTTCGATGCTACTTCAATCAGATCATTGAATTTGCCAGCAAACACCATCCAATCAGTATCAAATGAACTGTTGTTCGAAAAATCCCAGGTGGCTTTCCCAAGAAGTTGTTAGCATATCGTAGTGTATGCCCGTTTGAAACAAGCCAATGTGCTATTGTTAATATTTCGCATAACACACGTAGTCGTAAATTATTGTCACCTAATCGCTGAGCCTGGGAGTACTCTCCACCTCTGACTTCTGAATCAAGAGCACTTCGTCTGTGAACATCAGTTCAAGTACTGTTGGTTTATTTCCTGCTATAAACCAGGTTATAGACCTGACATGGTTGGTAAAAGCGGCTCTTTTAACATGATTGTGCAGCTCGGCCTTAAATTGCTCGCTGGAGGATGGCACAACTTTCAAAGCTTGAACATTGATTTACCTAAAATGAGAACATGGCGATATCCTCACCGCAGGATCCTTCCCAATGCTAATGTCAAGCGGGAGTCCATCTCTGCTACAGTCACTGGGGGAAGCTAAACAACTGCCAAAAAGCAAGTGTCGTTGCGTCTCACTAGCAAATTGCACTAGATTGAGTCTATGTACGGCGATTCCGGATGGTTCATCGGTTCGAATTTCAGGTCACTGCTGTGGTATAAAAGTAGCCCACCGTCTTTGCTTGTTCGATCGTTTTATAGAAGGGATATACCTACGCAACGAGACTGGATCTTAACGTGGTGCGACGGTTTGCGTACCTCATTGACCCTTTGAGCTATACTGGGTGGTGCCTCCGGGCACCTTGAGCGCTACTCCTACCAGGTTGGTCAGTGGTGACAGGTCAGACAAACTCAGTCTCCTAGTCCTCCAGGTTGAGGGTTTGAAATGGAATAGCGTCCATTTCTGTAAAACTAAATCATTGCCACCTCCCTGCTGCCTTGCGGACAGGCTTTTGAGCCCATGGCTTTGGATGAGGACCCGGATCGTCCTGCTGTCTAAGTCTGGGCGCCCTGGTAGTATCTCAGCCCACATACAACCGTGACATTTTCTTCAAATATAAACTTCATCCTGCATTAGCCGTCGCGCAGATTATCAAGGGTCGCCTTATCTGCTGCATACAGCAGGGCGGATAAGCGAAAACATGCTACTGCTGGCGCCTCCTTTTTTGCTTTTCCACCTTTTTCGCTTACTCCCATCCCGACCCCCATTACTAACCTACCTCCTATAATTCCCAGCTTAATTGACAGCAACCGAAGTGCCACTGGAGTAGAACCATCTGCTGCCGCCATCCCACCGCACCTATCGGACGCTTATCGGCAAAAGTCCCTTATAAGGCCACGCTATCCCGTTTCCATGGCGACGTTCAACTTTCGCACTCTAAGACAAACAGGTCAACAGGCTGCACTCGCACGCACCTTGGACACACTGGGTATTGATGTGTGTTGCATGTCCGAAACTAGGAGCAATGAACCTAATGGAGTTGTTGAATTAACTGCACCCGGCTTATCCTCTCGGTATTGGTTGTACGCATCCGGAGACGCCGATGCAGCACTCACGGGTCAAGCTGGTGTAGGTATCATTCTAAGCTCCAAGGCTGAACCATCGTTGGTTGATTGGATTCCGGTGAACAGCCGTTTATGTGCAGCCCGTTTGACGACATCAGCTTAGGTTGCTTCACGAAATAGTACAACACACTGTTTGTTTGCGATTTCCGCTTATGCTCCCACCGACTGCAGTTCAGATGTTGCCAAGGACACATTCTATCACGAACTGAACGCGCTACTATGCAGTACTACTAGTTCAGATAGTATAGTACTTGCACGGGATATGAACGCACAAGTAGAGCGTCTGGGCTCTTCAGAAGCTCAGCTGGGTGGTAATTATGGGTTTACCTCCGAACGGACTGACAACGGTGAGCGTCTGCTGCAAATGTGTGCGGAGCACCAGTTGTTTCTTAGTAGCACTGCTTTTAGACACAGTGGGCGCCGAAATGCCACTTGGCGTCCTGCTGTAGCTGGCCAGCGGTGAACCCAAATTGACCACATAGCCATAAGTTACAGGTGGCGTGGTTCCAGCCTGGATTGCCGCTCGTACTAGAGTATCTTTGTCGACTCTGATCATGCCTTGGTGCGTTGTCGTTTCTCGATGAACTTTACCGGGAGGCGCACCAAGCGTACCCTACGATTGGCAACGGAGAATTTGTCCCAGTCCTCGGTCAGCAAGCCTATCAAGAGGCGCTGCGTATCGAACTTCCGCTGTCTTGTCCTAATGAAACCGAGGTTCAGTGGAATAGGATCTCGGCCGCCACGCACGACGCAGGAGCAGCTGCTTGTGGCACCATAAGTCGTCACCGCACCAGTCACTGGATATCTGAGAGGTCGGTGAACCTGTTGGAATGTAGAAGACACCTGCCGGCTGGCTCTGAACACAATGTGACCAGACGGGCTATTAGGCGTGAACTAAAGCGGAGCCTACGTGCTGACAAGGAAGCCTGGTGGACCAATAGGGCTCAAGAAATGGAGGAGGCAGAAGCAGTAGGCAACTACCGCAAACTCTTCCAGCTGATCCGCACCACTGGTCCCAGAAAACCAGACGTCAGTGAGACAATCAGAGACAGTGCGGGTGCGCTGGTACAAAATAAGGAGCGCCGTATGGCTCGTTGGGCGGAACACTTTCAAGATCAGTTCAGCTGGCCCCCTGCTCCCGGACCTCTTCCAACTCAAGTGATGCAGGACCATCCATGGACGGTTAGTTTAGAGCATCCGTCGGAGGCCGAGGTCCGAAACGCGATTACAGCCCTCAATCGTTTTCGTGCCGCTGGCCCGGATTCCCTCCTACCAGCGCTATTTAAGTATGGAGGTGAGGTCCAATGCAAAGCACTGACCTCCTTATTCGAATGTATCTGGAAGGAAGAGAGTGTCCCGGCTAATTGGAGCGAATCGATTATAGTGGCAATATACAAGAAGGGCAGTCGCACAGACTGTTCTAACCACAGGGGTATTATCCTAACGCCAGTTGTGACAAAATTACTGGCCTCGATTCTCGTTCGTCGCCTCACTGCGGAAGCGGAATCTCGGATTAGGGAAGAGCAGGCCGGTTTCCGCCCAGGACGTGGCTGTATAGACCATATATTCACTTTGCGCCAGTTGCTAGAGCAGCGCCACGCATACCGCAAACCGACAATAGCTGTGTTGCTCGATTTCAAGAGTGCGTTCGATTCAGTTGATCGATCGATTCTAATCGAAATACTTGCGCGGAAATGTGTTCCCACGAAATATGTGAACATCCTTCGTGCTCTATACTCGAACACTGCAGGCCGCGTCAAGGTCTAGGGTGTCCCGTCGGATAGCTTTCCGACCACAAGTGGCGTTCGTCAGGGTTGTCCGATTCCCTATTTTTGTTCAATTTCTTTGTGGATTCTATCATGGAGTGTTCCTTTGCGGAATCTCACGATGTGGGCGTCGAAGGGCTGCGTGGTGAAAGGTTAGTTGATCTAGATTATGCAAACGATAGCGTCTTGCTTTCTGACGATGTTGGGGCGGCACAATCAACCCTGAATAGCCTGTCTAGAGTGGTCCCATTATTTGGTATGCACTTCGCACCTTTAAAGTGCAAAGTGTTGTTGCAGGACCACCAGGCACTTGATGACCCCTTGACGCTTGCTACCGAGTAACTCGAAGTGGTTGATCATTTCACTTATCTTGGCAGCTGCATCAGCAATGATGAGCGCATAGAAACTGACGTCAGCTCACACACTGCAAAAGCCAGAGCTACCTTCTTGAACCTGCGGCATCTTTGGCGACAGAAAGGAGTTTCCCTCCGTCTGAAAGGCCGTGTATACAAGGCCAAAGTGAGGGCCGTTCTGTTCTATGGTAGTGAGACTTGGCCCCTTCGGTCTGAAGACCTGAGGCGCCTTCAAGTCTTTGATCATCGTTGTTTGCGAAGCATTGCTGGTGTCGGATGACACCAACGTGTCCGCAACGATGATGTGCGTAGGCGAGTACTAGGTGGTGATAATCATGCTAGCTCACTAGAACAACTGATAGCACTGAATAAGTTGCGTTGGCTCGGGCACGTGCTACGTATGCCTGGTCACTGCTTACCTTAGTCTGCCAGGTGTAGGGTGGCGCAAGGCTCGAGGTGGACAGAAGTTGATTTGGCAGCGGGAAATCAAGTCACTGACTACCAAACTGGGTGCCGTTGGTCCGACTCGCCTTCCGGGCTGGAGTCCACGTGACTCGCCTTGTGATTGGCTCGAGACTTTACAGGATAGGGCTCGCAGTAGACACCAGTGGCGCGTCTGCTGCCGTCTCCTAATCGGATTGTCCGTTTAAAGTGTGTTTGGTGCTGTGTTATCCGCGGGGTAGTGGCTGAGTATGACGCGGGGCAGTGAAAGCCGCAAGGAAGCTGTCTCGCCGATGCTGCCTTATCCTTGCACGAAAGCCAGCTGTTTGTGACGGTACGTTGTTAACAAAAGGTGTAGGCGCCTTGACCCTGTATGTTTGCTTAGGGCATTAAGGATTTCAGGTAAGTCTCTCTTCTCTCCCTCTTCCTATTCTTTATTTCATAGGTCCTCATGGTTGTATGGCAGCGAAGTATCAGTGCAAATGGCTGATGTACTGCTGTTGATGATGATGATGATGATGGTGATGATGATGATGATGATGATGATGATGATGATGATGATGATGATGATGATGATGATGATGATGATGATGATGATGATGATGATGATGATGATGATGATGATGATGATGATGATGATGATGATGATGATGATGATGATGATGATGATGATGATGATGATGATGATGATGATGATGATGATGATGATGATGATGATGATGATGATGATGATGATGATGATGATGATGATGATGATAATGATGATGATGATGATGATGATGATGATGATGGTGATGATGATGATGATGATGATGATGATGATGATGATGATGATGATGATGATGGTGATGATGATGATGATGATGATGATGATGATGATGATGATGATGATGATGATGATGATGATGATGATGATGATGATGATGATGATGATGATGATGATGATGATGATGATGATGATGATGATGATGATGATGATGATGATGATGATGATGATGATGATGATGATGATGATGATGATGATGATGATGATGATGATGATGATGATGATGATGATGATGATGATGATGATGATGATGATGATGATGATGATGATGATGATGATGATGATGATGATGATGATGATGATGATGATGATGATGATGATGATGATGATGATGATGATGATGATGATGATGATGATGAGAAGGGATATGTGATATATCACGTCTTCGACGTTCGTGATACCTGAGTGCATCCAAGTTTCTGTTACGAATATGAGGTCCCAGGTATAGGATAGTTGAAGTAGTCGCAGTTCGGCAAGCTTGTTGAAGATACCTTGCACGTTGGTTTACATGCAGTTGTACATGCAGTGGCTGGCTTGCCGAACAACCTCCTCCTGGTGCCAGCTGGGTGGTTAGGGATTTTCCAATTCCAGCAAATGGTTCGGCAATAGTGTTCCAGGACGTGGTGGGTTTTCGCCTGGCAAGCGTTCTCCTTATAAAAAGCCACATATGTCCGTTTAACGACACTGTGACGTGGCGGTAGTGACTCGTCACTAAATAAAGTCACTGCCCCTTGCTTCATCCTGGCGAAGCATTGTATCCCAGCAAATTTGTGCTGTAATTCTGGGGAGCATTGGGCCCCTGTTTGACAAAGGAACAAACGAAAGGCGTATGAACTGAGCAATCATTGACTGGCTTGCAACGGGCGCGATTCCCTGAATTCGCTCCGCTGCCTTGAGGGCAGTCTACTCAGCCAAAGGCTCGGGGAGGTGTCCCCTAAATCAACACCCTACTTCGGCTTGGGCAACCGTGTAGTATCTCGCCCTCTGACGAAACCATGGACTTCGATGTTTTGTGTTGTTTTCTATTACCATTTTTGTACCCCATGGTCTCTAATGACTTTATGTCTATCCGTAGACCCTTGCAAATATATATATATATATATATATGGTTGGCGGCATCCGGTTTCGGATTTGCCTGTCACTGTGGCAAGCCACAGGACGCCTGCGCCTACAGAAGGACCATGGATGGCTTGCGCTGCGCCACCCACAGCTCCAACCACATACCCCATATCCAGTGTAAACCCGAAGGAATAAGACCGGGAGGCATGCGGATGGGAACCACGTTTCATCAACGGAGCCGGCCCACACTCCTTCACAGGCAAACACAAGCACGCTGTATTTGGGGAATCAACCGCACACAAGGCGGTGGCTGGACCGTAGTCCGCTCCACACTGAGTGCATGGAACCGCTCTTTGAGCCTAGCACGGCCACAAGAACCGTGCACCCCGTCCCCTCCAGCAACGACCAACTGTCTCCTGGAGCCAGTATGAACGATGTAGTGGGTAATAGACAGGTAGGCACCTTGTCAACATACACATCAAGCGCAACCACACCGGGGATATCAAACAACATCCATTCACTTTAAACGACAAGCTGAAATAAAATAAATCCAATAATGCATACAGATACGGTGGCATAATTCTTCGCTAAATTACCATATGAAGTAAGTTGGTTAGCAACAAATCCGTGATAAGTAAGAAATGTCCACAAGTTACTTAAAAATGCTACAAACGCAACAAAATTACCAAAGATAAGCGCAATTAGTGTAAGCAACGTGGCCAGTTAATAGAACATTATTCAGGGAGGCAGAACAAACCAAATAAAGCGGAATGAAATTTATCCAGCTTAAAAAGACCTAGTTTAAGTGTAAGTTGGTTTAGCCCAACTGCGGTGAAGAAGCATCAAGAATGCAACATCAGCCTCAGCATATATATATATATATATATATATATATATATATATATATATATATATGCAATGGTAAACCGGAGAATGCATGTTTTGGGTGTAAGCTTGCGTCGACCGATGCAAAGGCGGCCATTAATGATTGTGTGGTGGGTCGGTGTCAAACCCTTTGTGTCAGGCTCAGGGATCCCGCCATTACCTCCCTGGGTGTGTCCACTAGTTGCTGGGCTTTCTGATTGATTTCAATCGAGCTACAGTATCAATGCAATGTGTTCAATCAAATGTGACCAGTACGCGACAAGAACATTTGTCGCTAAAGTCAGCACTTTGGAGTTGTTAATGAACAATTGTTTACCGAAGTTCTCATGACTTTAGACCATGTTTTGTGTTTGAATGCGGGATAACATTGTTTTTCTTTTCATATCATGCGCATTGGGCAGGAAACCCGTTCAACCTTTTGGCAGTCATACATAAGTACTGCTTTTAGCATTTTCTGATGCAATATCTAGCGTAGTAAAGCTGAGAGTCGCACGGATACCAAACAGCTACTTTCTTCCATAGAATTCTAATGGTATGTCTTCAAAATTGGCCGTGCTGTATAAATTCTATCCAAATGACATTGACACATATGCTTTTCGGCACTACGTCGAACCATCTTATTTTAGCATTTCATTATTTGTCCTGGTCCGAACGGGCCACCACGCTTTGTCCTCAGATTGTATGTAAATTCCTTGGCTCAGCCACTTTGTGTATGAAAATGTATAATGTTGCTTACTACTGGAAAATATCCGGAATTTCACTGGTGGTAATGAAAGACTCAGATAAATACTAACCAATTGCCTGTACCACGATAAAGTTGAAGATATTCGTGATTATTCATGAAAAGTTGATGAATCAGGCTCATTCAGTTGATGAGCTAAATTTTGCTCATCAATGTCTGAGGTCTAATCAGGACGCATTAACCAATCTTGTAGGGTGAATGCCGTCTTCTCTAAACAACAGTCAAATCAATACGTATGTGTAATCTCGATTACAATAATGCTTTCGGCAGGAAAACAGTGAGATTCTTTGAGAAACCTGCACAATCCTGGAATTCAATTCTCTACTGTCCACCTTTTGAGAGATTACTTCACTGCATGTGCCCATGTTATTTCCTCACCGCTCACCATAAACACTGGAGTTCTTCAAGGATCCATACTACATCCATACCACTTTTCCAACTGCGACACCTATTTACATGCTTCCACCAATGGGGAATCGCTGAAACATAGAACAACCGACCGCAGCCTCATTAACTAAATTGCAAGCCTATCTAAACAGCCTGGTATAATGGTCCAGAGCTCACTTTTCATCGCTGAAGGCATCAAAATGCAGTAACATCATTTTCTCGCTACATAAATGTAGTGGTTCTCAGCAACTTCTCATGGACTACCCCAAAGTTCACGTAGATGGTGAACATTTGTACTTTAGTGTCAGTCGTGATCTTTCCTGGTCACTCCATGTTAATGGTGTTTTTATAATGGTGATGAGGCTTTCGTTCTATATCCTTCGTTTGCGATCCCCTCAGTCCTCCGCCACTTCGAAATTCTAAGTAGGTCACTGATGCAATTATCTCGGTGTAGAGGAATTCCCAAGCCGAACTTTGTTGAGATTTTTTGTGTTTACGCACACTAATTCATGCATAAGGCGTGCTTCAAGATAAGTTACTGATAAGACAAAGGAGGTCAAGGCTACAGCGGCCGGTTTAACTATATCGCTCCGACCCCAGGTCAGTTTGTTCAGGTTTTCTGTGTCATATTTCGTAATCTGTTGTCTTCAGTTGTTTACTTCGGTATTATTTGTGATTTCGAATTATCCAGTAATATGTTTGAAACCTTTTTCGGAAGTAATTCTCTCGTTCTAGTCCGCCTTGCTTCTCGTCCTTCGTGGTCGTGTTTTGCTCGTGTCCTAGTCAAGCCAGTTTAGCCCGTTCTTTTCAGTGTTATAGTCGTTTTATGCTCTAATTCGAGTAATTCAATCAAATTAGTTATTTGGCACCAGTGCATCATAACCACCTGTACTAGTTTATCATAACTTCTGTGCTTCTACATTACGCTGATCTACTCGTATCGATCGATACCTAGTTTTGAAATAGCAAAGCAGTCACCTTGTGGTATTTGCTCCAAAGTCGTTGGACATCGCGCAAATGCGATTACATGCAGTTTATGCAGCGTAAAGTTTCATATTTCGTGCACTGGTCTGTCTGTGGATCAATTTCGAGTAATTCAAGGGATTCAGCACGATTTTTTGAAGGCCATTTGTAAACAATGTTGTCTAAACTTGGGCAGAATGGAACCGAAAAGCCTGACAAGCGGATCAGTAGAGAGAAGTGCTCTAAAACGCCCAGCTCGATTTGTCCTACACCACAGTCAGAGAAACAGCCAGCGCTTAGTACAACATCGCATCCATCCCTGAAGCAAAGTACTAGCGTTCCGGCAGGCTCGCCCTCAAGGCCTACGATTTGTTCTGTTGACAGTAAAGCTCCAATTTGCAATAAGCAAATTGGTGATAACGAATGGAAAATGCAAACACCAAAGAAACCAAGAACAATGTCTAGCGACCTGAGACGCCGCAGCCTCATGGTCATTAACGCACCTGAATCATGTGATTCCAATCCTCAGGTGCGCTATGAACATGATGTCGAGTTTTTGCAATCTCTGATTGATAGACTGCTCGACGTGGATGAGGGCGGGCTCAAAGTGAAACAGATCGCTCGTCTAGGAAAGAGAACCGAGGGCAAAAGTCGACCTATGAGGGTGACTTTTGTCGAAGAGGCAAGTCCTAAGTTACTATTGTCCCGTCTTAATAGGCTGAAAGGTCTAAAGATCCACGTGCGCGCTGACTTAGACCCAGCAGACAGAGAGAAACTCATGTCTGCGATGAATGAACTAAAGCGACGAACGGACGATGGAGAGACAAATCACCGTATTGTAAATTTTCGGGTAGTTGCCAGGATTCCTCCGCGAATCCGGATCAACTGGTTTCTGCTACTTCATGGGCGCCCAGCGGTTCCTACCGCGGTCTGCAGGTATCCTTTACTAACGTCTGCAGTCTGATGAACAGGCGCGATGTGCTGTACTACTTTGTAACCTCTCAGCGACCGGACGTATTGGGCCTTGCTGAGACATGGTTAAACTCCGAGGTAACAGCCCAAGAAGTGGAAATCAGCGGCTACTCATGCTTTTGCTGTGATAGATCTTCACATGATCGCGGTGGCGTTCTACTTTACATAACTTCTTCTTTGTGTGGGAGACTAGTAAGCGCCTACCGAAACGCTGATGGTCTATGTGAGCAGTTATGCTGTTCGATTCACCACAGACGCTGCGAGATGCTCATGGGTGTGGTATGTCGTAGTGCGCTGAGTAGATACTCGGACTGGTTGCCGTATGTCCTCAACCACATGAGTCGTCAGCTGTTCCTACTCATGTGTGATTCTAACATTCCCCGAATACGGTGGCTTGAGGATAAACTTCTCTCCGGTCATTTTGAAGTCGTGATGAAGTTTACGGTATTGATATTTGAAACCGGAGCCACAGCACGGCAACCAACCGCCAAAGATAACTGCGCGCGCGACTGCATCGTGCTTAGACCTGCTTTTGACTAGCTGTGAGCAACTTGTGCATGACCTTGCAGTCTTAGAGCCTCTGAGAGCGTGTGACCGCTCGATGATCATAGCCAGCTTGGAACTACCGCTGCCGTATTCGCCCCCCGCTAATGCCAGCCTTCAACCATTGGAAGGGAGACTTTAAAGGCTTCATTCGAGCAGCAAGCCAGACAGACTGACCTTTACCACGGGATTCATCTATTGAATCCTGTTGGACTATCATTAAAGGAGGAGTGACATCGTTGTGCGCCCGATTCGTACCCCTTAAATATCGGAAATTTGGGCCACGCAAACCACATTGGTTCCACAAGGAGTACAGCGAACAGGCCCGACGAAGACGCAGACTATGGAGAAAATTCGTGTTATCTGGCTCTGATGAGGACTGCAATGCGTACAAGGTTCAGCGAAATCGCTGAACAAAGCCAAAACAAAAAAACGCAGAAGCTTTGAAGAGCAGCTTGCAACCGCCGCAAAAACTGCCCTCAAGAGAATCTTCCAATACATGAAGCGGCGCCTGAGGCCTGCAGACAATGTCCCAGTGTTAAAAGACTCAGATGAACGGCCCCTAACCTCGAGTACAGACCGTGCGTCCGTATTGGCGGCGCACTTCGCCTTTGTATTTTCAAGTGACCAGGTGTCTGTAGCGAGCTCAACGAGTACCGCTCCCGCTGAACTTGATAGCATAGACTGCAGTACTGAAGATGTAAGCAAGCTTCTAGCAAATCTTGACGGGACGAAGTCTGCTGGGTCAGATGGAATCCACCCACTGATTCTCAAGTCCCTATCGACCATCATCGCGCCTTCTGTTACTGAGATGTTCAACAGGTCACTATTCACTGGACTATTACCGGGCGACTGGAAATGCTGAGTCGTTAAAGCCAATACCGAAAGGTGGTAACCCAGGCAAAGTGGATAACTACGGCCAATCTGCCTGACCGCTGTTTTGGCAAAGACACTCGAGGAGATTGTGAAGAAGAACCTTCTGCAGCTTCTCGAGTCGAAAAGCCTCTTGATGCCCGCACAGCATGGTTTCGTGAAATGTCGCTCGTGCATCACCAACCTTCTGTTGACGAGGCACGAATGCTTACAAGCGTTGAACCAAGGCAAATCAGTCGACGTCATTTACATTGATTTCAGTAAGGCTTTTGACAAGTTAAATCATGCAGTGCTCCTCGACAGGTTGAGGATGTGCGGTTTTGTGGTTCGTTGCACCAATGGATCAGGAATTTCCTTGTTGATCGAAAATGGAGGGTCCAGGTGGACAACCATTTAACCGACTAGTATCCATCGGGCAGCTGCGTGTCCCAAAGCACAGTACTGGGGCCGATTTTGTTTCTAATCCATGTGAACGATGTGCCTCAGCTACTCCAATCACCATGTGTGTTGTTCGCAGATGACCTGAAGGTGTGGAGAGTAATCCGCACACTCAATGATTGTGATTTACTTCATCAGGATCTCGACAGCCTCTCAGCATGATCCGCAGAGGTTAACCTTCCGATCAGCCCTGTCAAGTCGCAATTCATGAGGTTGGATAAGTGTGAGGACAGTCGGAACTACATCGTGGCTGGTCAACCGTTGCATCCCGCGCCGTTCGTGTGCGAGCTATGGGTACCCTCACGCTACTACCTAAAGTACATGGACAAGAGGAATAGCGTTTGAAAAGCACGGTAAGAAGACGAAAACTGGTAGATGCATGCATTTCGTATTGTCTTCTCAGTACCATTAACAATAACCGGTATGCAGTTATATATTTAAATATGCGTGTGACCGAATAAGCGTGAGGTGAAAATTGAATGACGGAAGTTCTTGTCAAATTAGCGGTGACTTAGAAGACATCAACCTCTCCGATAAGATCATGTGTTCATTGGATGTGGAATCTCTATTCACCAACTGTTGAATACATACGTGAGCTAGCTGAGCACTCTAGTTATTCGTTACCAATTCCAGTCGAATTTCTAAAGGAATCCTTACTGCTGTGTACAGCAAATATTGGCTTCCACTTTCAGAACACCCCATATCGTCAAATCGATGGTGTGGCAATGGGTAGAACACTAGGCCCTGTACTTGCTGATTTCTTCGTGCTGATGATATAAAGAGGCATATCCACAGAAATAGCCCAGTTGCCATACTATAAGCGTTATGTTGATGACATATTGGCCTTTTGTTCATCGGAGCAGCAGATTGTCCAGTTGGTGCAGCAACTCAACTGCGCACATACCAACTTGCGGGTAACCTGCGAAGTGGAACAGAAGAACTGTCTGCCATTCTTAGACATCCTCATCAGTCGCAGTGATGACGGGCTCATTAGAAGGTCTATCTACAAAAAAGCAACCTGGTTCAGCCAATACCTGCACTTCACCAGCTTCACACCAATGCGGTACAAGCGGACCCTTGTGAAAACTTTAGTTAGTCGTGCTAGACGAATTTAATCTGCTGATTGGCTAGCCGACGAGCTAGAGTTAATTACAACAACACTTGTTGCAAATGGTTATCCACGTAGATTTATGGAGAGATACAGCCAACAGCGAGGCTCGAGAGACTCGGTGCATACGGCAGCCAAGAAAAAGAGTTATATCGATTTGCCATGCAAGGTTGACTTTACTGTATTGAAATCCACGAAACGCCTAATCTCTGCTGCGCAGAGAAGTTACTGTGCTGCTCAGGTTGTGGTCATCAATAGAACCTGTAATTTGCTGGTGCCTCCAACGAAGGAAGCTCGACCGATAGGGGCCAACTCACACTGCATATACAAATTCGTATGCGACTGTGGTAAAAGTTACATAGGTAGAACCAATCGGTCTTTGGCTTCCCGAATAAAGGAACACGTGCCAAGGTGGTTTCAATGTGAGATTGGCCAACATCCCTGTCCCACTGAAGTTCCGTGCTTGCGCATCGGCCAGCTTCCTCAATAGGTAAACACCTACTGACCGTCACCGGATAGAGCTCGGATCAGCGTTCACACTTGTATTACGTCACCCTAATCCCCGCTTCCTCCGTTTCGCCGAGGCCATTGCGATAAGCCGGATGAAGCCGGCCCTGTGTGTTCAAAAGCAATTATTTATCAGCTTAAGACTGTCATGGACATAGGGGTGGAACTTCCGTCATTCATTTTTCACCTCATGCTTATTCGGTCACACGCATATTTAAGTATATAATTGCATACCGGTTATTGTTAATGGTACTGTGGAGACAATACGAAATGCATGCATCTATCAGTCTTCGTCTTCTTACCGTGCTTTTCAAATTTCTGAAGAGAACTAACTGCTTTAAAGTTCGCACACGAGGAACAAGGTTTACCAAAACAGACTTCGTGTGCTTCGGGAGCTCAGGCGCACCTTCAGCTCTTGGTCCGAAGAGATTGCCACTTGCCTCTCCGTCTCAATAATACGAGCAATGCTAGAGTATGGCTCTCCTGCGTATTGTCCTATCACCCGGGGCGAGGTAGAAAAGATTGAGCGAGTGCAGCATGTAGCCACCAGGCTGATTCCTAACTTACGTGGTGTGCCGTACGAAGACCGGTGTAAGAAACTAGGGCTGTACACCCTAGCTTATCGTCGAATGAGGGTTGACCTCGTCATGACTCACCGGATATTTCATCTGGGTGATTACCCTAAGTTGAGACCACTGCTTCATCTGCGCACACCAATCAGCACACGAGGACACCGGTATAAGCTTGTCGTACCGGATTTGAAGCGGATCGCTCACCAACTCTGTTTCGAACGCAGCGTGGTGAATGTATGGAACGATCGGCCGCAGCACGTAGTTGAGGCAAAGTCAGTGTCGGAATTTAAGAAGTTTCTTGACAAACATTTTGCCGACGCCAAATATATTGAGCGAAACACAACATAACGGGTATTTGGCCATGAGTGACAATTGATGCAGCTGCACAGAGCAAACTATACTTGCTGCTTCCAACCAGTAATCAGTAATCAAGTCACCTCATCATGTTACACCGCCTGAGTGTGTATCAGCATACTAAAACAGACAAAAGTATCGATCCATGTTTGCCTGCAATAAGAATACCACTTACCCGTTATTCTACATCTGGCACGTTGTTTGTGCGACCTGATATCAGTTGTCCTGGAGCTTGAAAGCAACTTTACATCATTACCATATTGCTATTTATACCAATTATTACCCCACTTGTGTATTTACTGCTTTATTTCTTTTACTGTGCTGAAAGCGTGGGGGTAACTGCCGAGTATTCACCCGTTTAGGTGCATATAGAACTTTCTTGATTTGAATTGAACTGAAAATATGAACCTTTACGCTCCCGATACTACGAAGTTTTGCATGTTTTTAAGCGTATTAAATGGGAAACTTTCGCTGGTCTAGCTATTCAAAACAAAACAAAAAGAATCAAAGGAACGCAAGAGAATTAATTACAGAAACCCCGTGCATGTTGGTAGGTTGCGCTTTGGAGGATACATTACGGAAGTATAGGTCAACCTAGTTTACGCAGTGCAAAAATCCCGGTCGCAAAAGGGAAAATTCAAACACTAAAAGCGCGATAGGACGTCGTAAATATTCTTGCTTGGGTGTCTATGCTGCGTGAAACCTGGCCTTGAGTCGATGTTGAATATGCAGTTATGGAAATCCACAGATTTTGGTCTTAATTTGTTGGCCTCTATGGTTTACAAAGAAACTGCTCTGGTGGCGTTATAATTTAAATTACTTCATTTTGCATGTCACTTAACTTTCTTTCGCTGCGGCCTGCAACACATAAAGTTTTATCGGTACACTTAAACCAGGACTTCTGAACGTTTATTGTTTGACCTTATTATCAGACCTCCCGAGTTTCCCTAGTTTTCCCAGCTACACACTCGAAGAATTTAAAGGAGGGGTTACAACTGCCGACTTTGATTACGCGGCGCTCTTCATGTGCTTAGCTGCCAGTGATTTTAACAGGTCATACACACGAATTCTTACGAGCCTCGGGCTGAATAACTTAGTGCAATCTCCAAGCAGGTTAGATGCAACAGTTAACATAGTATTATTAACAACCTGAAAGTGTTTCCTGTTTGTAATCCGTCACCGCTTGCGAGTTCTGATCACGCCAAGGTAGTCCTCTTCTGTTGTCACATGTAAGTGAAACATGCATATCACATTTGTTGCAAAGATCGCGAATTCAGGCAGTGACGATTCACTCCTCATAACACTCGGCAACTGCGTGAAACCATTGAGTCCACAGATTTTGGTTTATTTTGCGAGGCAGACGTATTAAGGCATTATGGTCAGTTAACAAATTACTTAAACGGTTGCTTCGACACTTAATGTTCAAATGAAACAGTTTTAACCGTGCCGATAGATCTTCGTCTCGAAGTCGCAAACAACTGCATTTGCTTAAAAAATGTCAACTAAATACAAAATACTTCATCGATTAAATCTTTGTAGATTAACATAAAAATCCAATTGGGTCGCCGCAAAGCTATCTATGTTCAGAACCTACTTGGAAACCATGATTAACCAGAAGTACGGAAAATTAAGAAACAGTTAAACGGAGTCACTGGCGAGGTCACGCATTCAACTCTTAGTGTCGAAAACCTAAACCTACATTTTTGACCAGGATAGTACTTCATTCATTGATATATGCTCTGCTGAGTTAGAGATGGCTTCAGGTAACCCTTGTTCTGTGAACAGTCTAAAAGTACACAAGGAATTAATCGGCTACCAGGTGAACAAACCACCCGATATTGAGAAGTTGTCTCCTGTTTTTCTTAATGTCTGTGTAGATTATAAGACACATTCTGTCTCCGACTTTCACACAGTTAGCTTCAAGCAACACAATATAGTTGACGGTTGGTGAACTGCATACTTCACGCCATTGTGTTAGGAATGAAATTGCACACATCAGCCGATCGCCGGCACACCAGCTGTGTTACAGACTTTCAAGACTTATTCTTAGAAGGTGTTCGGCGCAGACCCATTTGCATGACCCGTATCAGTTTGCATATCGCAGCTGAAGATCCACTGCAGATGCAGTTGCATATTTGGTAAACAATGTGCTCTGGTCACTAGATAATAACATGAAATCCATCCACAACTTCTTCTTGGCTTTTAGCAACGCTTTCTGTTGTGGGAACCTTGATCAGCTGTTACACTAGTTATTATTTTTTCGAGTTCAAACTTCGGTTGTCGTTCTGTTGAAAGATGATTTTAACAGGCCTAATCAGTTTACCAAGTTAACGGGAAAGCTTTTCTTCAATCTGAAACAGTTAGTTCGCTTTAGTAATTTGAAAAGCGCAGTAAGAAGACGAAGACTGGCAAATGGGTGCATTTCGGATTGTTTCATCAGGGCCTTTAACAATAACGCACTAATATTTATTCAGTGAAAGATGTGACCAAACATGGTTGGCGGCCCCGGTTTCGGATTTGCATGTCACAGTGGCCAGTCACAGGACGCCTGCGCCTACAGGGGGACCATGAGTGGCTTACGCTGCACCACCCACAGTTTCATCCACACACCTATATTCAGCGTAAACCCGAAGGAATAAGACCAGGATGCATGTGGATGGGAGCCACGTCTCATCAATGGAGCCGGCCCACAGTCCTTCATACGAAAACACAAGAACGCTGTATTTGGGGAGTCAAGCGCGCACTAGGCGGTGGTTGGACCGTGGTCCGCTCCACACTGAGTGCATTGAACCACTCTTCGAGCCTAGCACAGCCACAAGGACCGTGCACCCCGTCCCCTCCAGTCACGACCAACTGTCTCCTACAGCTAGCATGGACGATGTAGTGGGTACTAGACAGGTAGGCACCTTGTCAGCATGCACATCGAGCGCAGCCACACCGGGGATATCAAACAACTGCCAAGCACTTGAAATGACATTATCAAACAAAATATATCTGTTTAAGCATACGGCTACGCCGACATAACTCTTCGCTAAATTAGCATACGAAGTAAGTTGGTTAGCGACGAATCCGCGATAATTACAAAATGTTCAGAGTTATTTAAAAAATACCACAAACACGATAAAGCTAACGAAGATAACCACAATAAGCGTAAGTAACGAGTGCAAGTTAATAGAAGATATTTCAGGTAAGCAGAACAAACCAAATAAAATGAAACAAAGTTTATCTAGCTTTCAAAGAACAAGTTTAAGTGTAAGTTGGTTTAGGCCAACTACGGTGAAGTAGCATCATGAATGCAACATCAGCCTTATCACGGGACACACATACATACATGGTTGGCGGCATCCGGTTTCCGATTTGCCTGTCATTGTGGCCAGCCACAGGACGCCTGCGCCTACAGAGTGACCATGGGTGGTTTGCGCTGTACCACACAGTTCCATCCACACATCCCATATCCAGTGTAAACCCAAAGGAATAAGACCAGGATGCATGTGGATGGGAGCCACGTTTCATCAATGGAGTCGGCCCACGCTCTTTCACAGGCAACAAACAAACAGACCAACACACGATAAGCGAGACAGGGTTATCACCCCTATCCCCAGTGCAGTCTAATTCTGATCGATAATTGTTTCTGAACACAAAGCAGCGGCCTCATCCGGTTAATTGCCATCACCTCTGCTAAACAGAGGAGGCAATAATTGGTGTGCTATAATAGGACTGTGAACGTCGAAGTGACCTCGATTTGGTGACCTGTGGTCAATAAGTGTCGGCCGATCGAAGAGTTTGGTCGGTTACGCAGCCAAGCAGCTTGAGTATGTCCAGTTTCCTGCGCGGTCGAAGATTGAACCCACTTAGGTATATGCTCCTTCATTCAGGAACTCAATGTTCTATCGGTCCTGCTTAGGTAACTGGCGCCGCAGTCACAAATGAATTGGTAAACGCAATGCGATTTGACCCCGATATGCTAAGCCTCGTTTACAGAACTCTGGTGTTCTTCAGGGAGTCTTTTTGTCCCTATTATTATTTTCAACTTAAGTTGCATCAATCCCTGTCCCTGAAGAAGCCACGTTGCTGAAGTATGCGGACGACGTAATTCTTGACATTCATCATCCAAGCATAAATTCATCGGCAAAACTACACACTTTCCTGAGCAACCTCACAGCTTGGTCCAAATCACGTCGCCTACCGTCAAATAACTCATAATCCAAGGACGTCCCTTGTACACTGTTCAAATAAAATCGCTACCGACAGATAATACAGAACTGTCCGCAACGTTACAATGATGGTGAATGTTTGACATCTTCCACCGCAGTAAAATACCTGCCAGTGGCACTGACAAGTGGACTTAAGTACTGGCTTCATGCGAACCGATCATGCAATAAAGTCAAAAGATGCCCATGCTATCCTGCACGTCTCTGGTCTTCGTTATCTTCAGCTTATTGATCCAAAGTATGTGCATGTGTGCATCTGTTTTATCACTCTGGACCTACTGCGCACCCGTGATTTTTCTTGGTTTCTGGTGTAAGAACCTTAATGTCAGACATATGAGCATAAATCCCGGTGTGGTTGCATTTCCAGGACGGATTGCTAAGGTCATTTAACTCTTTTGTGTCAACTCCTGTAAAAACCTTGCATTTGAACTACTCCCTGATGTTATCTCCTCTATTCACAGAGTGTTGTTGAAAGCGCATCAACCTCCTCGATCAGACAGTTACAAAACCGTATACATACTCACAAGGGACTTGTTTTGCACGTTTCTTTTAATTATAAAAGGTTGCTCATTCAGGAACTGATTAATAAATTCCTTCATTGACGTTAACTATTTCAACATGCATTTTTCTTCTATGGTTTTGGTATTATATATGTGCATTATGCGAGTTCATTATTTATCCCTGACCGTAGCCTTTATGTTAGATTTGATGAATAAAACTCATGGGTACATAAAGCATATACTTGATTTGACTTCATAGGTATCTCCGTAACTGGGTTAAACAGCATTGCTTTCATCCATTCATCCACTGTGCATGTGTCATTCACTGAACTTCTCATTCTTTTCGTGAGATATCTTTCACCACCTTTACCACGAAAGCCTACTCTGATTCAGAGAGACGTCAGACTCATCATCATCATAATCATCATCATACACGTTAGCTAGAGGTGGGAAACACCTCGGCTGCTGCGCCGTAATACATAGAAAAAAGAAAAAATGCAACTGGTATAAGCTGGCTGAGCTACCTGTAACGGATGGGCATCGTTCCGGTAAGCTACCAGCCTACTGCTGTGCGTCAAAAAAATTACTATGCAAAATTATCTAGGGCTAAATAGTGAGATCGTGGTTGGAGGGGGATGCTAAGAAGGATGGGGTGGGACAAAGACTCACAGCACGAACGCCACTGACGTCGGCTCCTAGCCATATCTACAATTGTATCCAGCCAAACGAGTTCATCGTCCTTCGGACCCCAATCAGGAAGCCGAGATGCTCCAACCGAGGCCAGCTTCGAAGCGAGGGCCTTCAGTCCTCTCGACCAAGTCATTGCTTGTCCAACTCTCCTCTTCTTCCATCCACACCCCGGCGTGCAGACGACGCACGTAGCGGGAGCCAGTGGGCTGGCCTACGTGACACATGGCCCTTGCCATCGGAGCCTGGTGCCTGAAATGACGGTGCTGAGCGGTTCAGTTCCATTTCCTCTGCCGTAAACAAGGAGTCGAATAAGATCGTTGCTCACGCGGTGTTCGCATCAGATGTGAGCTAAATTGCGAAGGAACCGGTAGTCGAACGTACCTAGCTTCTTTAGTTCCGCTGCTTTAAGGGGCCAGGTTTCACAACCGTACATTAGGGTCGAAAGTACCGCTGCATTAATCACTCTACCCTTCAGGGCAAGAGTGATGTCGCACCGGCGCCATAAGTGGCGAAAGTTAGCAAAAGCGCCCCGAGCTTTTGCTATACGGTTCGTGATCTCATCTGCAATCCATTGGTCGCCGATACAACTCCCAGGTAGTTGAATTTTTGAACGACTTCTAGCTTATACCCACCAACGGTCAGCGTAGGAGGCGGTTCAGACCAATGTTGAAGGAAGCCTTTGCATTTCGAGGGTGCAAAGCAAAGTCCGAAGTGACGGACAGGACTCGTTAAGCATTGTTTTTTTTATTCGTGATACATCATTTTTCCATATTTAAAGTCCTCAATTTTGAACTGCTTCTAGCTGATCCCTAATAACGGTCAGCGTAGGAGGCAGTCCAGACCGATCTAGGGGAAAGCTTTGCACTCAGAGGATGCGAAGCAAAGCCCGAATAGACGGACAGCTAGTGATAATCTGTCCAGTGCCGCTTGGCACGTTTGTGAGCTGTCACAGATTAGGGCAATATCGTCAGCATACTCCAAGTCAATAAGTCGTTCTCCTGGGAGCAGCTCCACACTTTCTAAGTCGTGTCCTGTAAACGCGATTTCCATGACTTCATTAATAACGAAGTTGAAGAGGAAAGGTGACAGCTGGCATCCTTGTCCCAGGCCGCTGGAGATATTAAAGGGCCGCGACAGCTTGCCGTAAGCCCTCACTCTGGCTGAGCTTTGCGCATATAATGATCCAATAATATTTGCATACTTCTCAGGTACACCTTTCCTGAGTAGACAGTCCCAAAGTGCAAGTCCATCCACTGAATTTAATGCACCTTTGATATCGAGGAACATGACAACGGTGGGCCGCTAATATATGTGGCGGTGCTCCAGCAACTGACGCAAAGTGTAGATGTGGTCAATGTGGGCGATTAGACATACCGCATGAGGATTTTCTTGCTGCTAGTAAGGTCTGGTGAATATGAGACCAGTGAGCTTCAATTGCACCCAGTGAGCGTTTATCCAACACGTATGACAGCGTAATTTGATAGGCATTCAGAACAGCTGGTTTCGCAAGTAGGCTGGTGTCAATGCGGTCACGATGTCTTCGTGGGCGTCCGCCAAGGCGCATCCGCACGGCAGCACATACAAGTGCATGGTCGGTGTCTACACATGTGCTCCAAGTTGAGCGGCAGATCTGGACACATCATCTACATCGTTAACTTATCGCAATGTGATCGATTTGCGTCCACAGCTAGTTCGAGGGTGGTAGGCGCTAAGTCACCCTCCGGGAGGTGCTGTGTCGGAAATTAGTGCTCGCAAGAAATAAGCGAGCATCTTCACATAAATGATGTAACCCCTCACTGTTATCGTTACGGGAGTCTACGCCATGTTGGCTGCCCAGATATAGCTCATCAGTGGATAATTTTCCAACTTGAGAGTTCAGATCCCCAGCCAGCACTACAGTGTCCGAGCCACTTCTGTGGAGAAGGAGCTCGTTCATTTGACGATAGAAGTCGTTTTTTACCGAGTCATCGTTAGACTTTGTCGGTGCAATAACGAATAGACACCAGTTAGTTCCACGCGACTTCGAAGCTTTGAAGGAGCCAGCCAATCGGACCGCACACATCCGGCCACTGATTGGAATCCAATCGACCAGAATAGCTTCAGCCCGGGGCTCAGGGCAATACCAACACCGGCTTGTTCCGTGCTCGAAGCTGCATCGTCACCGGATAGGCGCAATGAAAAAGTGCTGCTACTGTCATATGAGGGGAATCGCAGCGTGAGCACAGAGCTCGAGAATTGTAGGCGCGTCTCCTATAAGCAGCAGATATCGATTGAGATGGTCTCTAATGTTCGGGCAAGTGCTGCCTGTTGACCGAACTGTAGCAATGTGCGAACATTGAAGCGCGCCAATCTGAAGGAGCATCGAAGGCTCCAAATAGAAGCTAATGAATTGGAATGGAGAGCTTGCTTGGACACGGGCCTGTTGACAAGGCAGGAATGACGCTCCTCGTTCACATGAGAGTTGCAACTTAAGGACAAGCGACTATTGAAGCAAGGTGGGGGAGGGCCGAGAATTGGGGGGTTGAAAACCGGGGGGATAAAAGTGAAGCTGGTACGGGACGATATGGACGAAAAAGCCTAAAAGGGGATAAGAAGACGGGAAGGCTTGAGTAATAGCATACAAACCCCTATCCACCCTGCTCGCGGCAGCAGACATGACACCTTGATTATCCTCTGCGGTGGCCATCGCATCAAGAAAGTGTTTGAAAAGAAATTCTTTGTATTGCGTGTGCAGGATACTGTCAGGTTGCCCAGGCCTAGACAGAAGAACGATTGAGGTTCGCAACCAAAGCCTTTGGTTCAAAAACCTGACCGCAAAGCAACAGGTTTGGCGTTGGGCTACAAGGAGTCCGCATTAAGGATTAAGGAGCCACCCTTATTCCAACCCCCAACCTGGAGGACCAGGAGGCTGACTTTGTCTGAACCCAAACCATTGACCAATCTCGTATGAGTGGCTATGAAGGTGCAAAAGCTAACACCACCAGGCATAGCTCAATATATCACTGAGGCACACAAGCCATGGCACCATGGCAAGTTCCAGCCTCCTTGTGATGGAAGACGTCAGACTATCACATAGTATTCATAAATGGCCCAATAGATTGAGGTTGGACGATTCTTTCAATTGTCTCAGTGAACTGGTGCAGATTTCCGACGCGTTTTGATGCAATTCGTAAGCGCCTCAGAGCCCAGAGCTTTACTGCTTGTATCCTGTTTTTATAGTAAAACAGAGCAGCTTATATCTTGGCACTTATTTCCTATTATATTTGAAAGGATGCTGAAAATGGAGGTGCTGACCTGGTCGATGTAAGGTCATTTCGCAAGTTTTGTTTCATGTGAACTGAAGTGTACGTCCCTGGCCTGAATGGACGCTTGATTGTCAATCAAACCCGAAATCGCTGGCCTCCCACAGGACAAAGAGAAGACCGGATCAGACGAGCAGAGCAACAGGGGATGGACTAGCGAATCAAACCGTGCATTACAAAGGTGAAATGGAAACTTCGTGAATGGTTTTTCAAGCGGACGTGCAAAGCTTTGGAAAGATCAACTTACAACCAAAAAAGGAACTCCGCCCTCGTGTTAATTGGCCGCTTCTCCCGGTTGGCGCAATGTTCACCCCAATCAGGGCGGATGAGTATGGATCGCCTGCCGCGGCGATGGGATCCTGGCTTGTTCGCATGGCGCCTTCTTTCCTATTAAGAAGTTTATCATGATATATTTCTCTTAAGTCAATGCAATCAGTTTGGAAAACAACTAATATTTTTACACTTAGGGAATTGATCACGTTACGAATGAGTGAGGAGCATTTCTTGGATGCAAAAAATCTGGTTTAACAAACGCTTACCTACTTTGGTTGGCAAGCTCTTTCGTATTTCGATTATGTTATGATTATTTTGAACAGAAGAACCCACTATATGCGTTTAACTAGACTTCCACGAGTACATGTGAGAAAGAATTGATACAGCTGTTTATTGGCGAATTTCTATGATCATGTTATCGCAAAGCAGAGGAATGAGAAAAAAGGGAAAACACTGAGTGTTCATGTAAAGGAATACCGGTATATTTGGCTTTTAGCCAGACTTGGGAATTTGTTTTCAACAGAAAACCTAAGGGATGCGCCTCATATGCTGGTCCAAGTGGGCTATGGAAAAGTTCACATGGTTCGGGCAGTATCAACACTGCGTAAACGTATGGAGTTGCAGACCCGAAACGGAAAGTACCTGTTGCGGGCCCGTCAAATATCCCCGCGAAAACGCACCAGTAACTCCGGCATAATGACCGTGGAAAGCGGGGTCCAATTCCTCCCCACAGCGTAGCAGTGTTCAGCCACACCGAGACACGGCACAACTGCGCACCCGTTGACAATGCACTTTTACAAACTACCACCCCGTCGTGGTAGCACTTTTCCCTAACTTAATGACCAGTGGCATTGGCTGTGATTCGCCCTTTTTTGGTCGTAATGGAGCCTACAGAGGACCGCCTGTCTTGCTTTCGCCTATTTGCTTGCTCTTCGCCTTACTTGGGAGTCGGTCGGGTCACGTGATTTTGTGTGCGTCGTTAGCCGGGATGCCTTCGCGTCTAAGTCACTAGCGCGCGTCCACCGTAACCCCCTCTCGTGTGCGTCCGTTCCGAGTGCGCAGCGTCTAACCGGAGACGTGCGGCTAGGATCGTTCTCACGCTCGCTCAGTTTCCGTCACACCAGCGCGTACCCTGGGCTAAGCTAACGCCGTCAGGTCAGCGCAAATCCATTCGATTGGCCAGCTTTCCAGGCCGTTACCGTAGGCGTGCTCCAACCGTGACAATCTTATCAGGCATCTACGCAATCATAACAGACGCATTCCCTCAATTATAACAGTGGCGACAGAGTTTAAAACCATGACCGAGTAATACGCCGATTTAGAACTGATGCTGTAGCAACAACTTAAATTGATGTCCGTCTTAACCGAAAACCTCACCAGTTCTTCCTTTCATGCAGGTTCAAGCGCCAATTCTCTGTCAATGGACCATGTGGTTAGCGGCATCAGCGAATTCCTGTACGATACCAAGGCCGGGGTAACGTTCGAATCTTGGTACAAGCGGTACCAGGATGTGTTCACGGTTGACTTGGCTTGCCAGGACGACGCGTGCAAGGTCCGGCTGCTTCTTCGCAAACTTGGTACGCTCGAACATCAACGCTACACTAACTTCATCTTACCGAGGAACCCACGTGACGTTACCTTTGACGAGAACGTCCAAACGTTGTCCCAGATTTTTGGCGAACAGTCCTCTGTGTTCAGTGCTAGTTATCAGTGTCTTCAGCTGGCCAAGCGTGATGCCGACGACTTCATCACGTACGCAGGCGTGGTCAATCGTGAATGCCAACGTTTACAATTTGGCTCACTCACCGAGGATCAACTCAAATGCCTGATTTTCGTCTCTGGTCTAAAGTCTCCACACGATGCCGATATCCGGACGCGCCCCCTGTCCAAGCTACAACAGGATAGCTCAGTCACACTCCAGAACCTGGCCGCGGAGTGTCGAATGCTGTTTAGTCTGAAGCACCATTCTGTCATGATCCAGAACGCCGCCGCACCTGGTATGGTCCAGGCAGTCACAGCACCGAGGGCGCAATCGTCCGCGCGCCTCACCCAATCCGACCGAGCGCAGTCCCCACCCTACGCGTGCTGATTCTGTGGTGCCTGGCATTTCCACCGCGACTGCAAGTTCCGCCAGCATCGTTGTCAATGTTGTGGCAGGGTGGGGCACCGGGATGGTTACTGCCATCTTCCATCTCCCAAGGGGCCAAAACTGGGCTGGCCCCCACCCGCGATCCAAAGAAGAGGTCTCGACCCAGATGCACACCCAAACCTGGTCCGCTTGGCAACACCCTGAGCCTGCTGTCCACGTTCCAAATCGACGCTGCGGATTGGAGAAAATTCGTCGACGTCTTGATCAACAGTCAGTCGGTCCGATTGCAGTTGGACACTGCGTCGGACATCACGATCAGCTCCGAGGATCTCTGGCGATCCCTTGGCAAGCCACCTTTCGAACCGACCTCCCAATCTGTCACCAGCGCCTGTGGTGGTCGCGTGCAGCTAACTGGGCAGCTGCACTGCTCCGTCTCCTTCCGAGGCGCCACGTTTTACGCGATCTGCTACATCACGAAGGCGAAGCTCAACCTGCTTGGACTCGACTGGCTCGAAACTCTTGGCTTGGCCGATCTTCCTCTTCGGGCCATCTGCAATGCGGTACATTCTGCGACGGTACCAAACGATCGAACCGCCGACATCATCAGATAGTTCGCCCCAGTATTCCAGTTTGGTCTTGGCCGCTGTACATTCACCCGCGCCGCGTTACAGCTCGTACCTGGTGCTCAACCGATTTTTCGTCCCAAGGGCCTGTCCCCTACGCAACATTACCCTTGGTCGATGCCGAACTCCAATGTTTGGACGACATTGACGTCCTGGTGCCTGTGTCTTATTCCGCCTGGGCAGAGCCGATCGTCGTGGTCAAGAAGCCGAATGAATCCCTCCGCATCTGTACCGATTTCTCCACTGGTCTCAACACAGCACTAGAGCCAAATTGCTTCCCGCTACCGATCCCAGCCGACCTCTTCACAATCTTCAACGGTGGCACGTGTTTCGCTAAAATCGACATGGCAGACGCCTACCTGCAGATCGAGATTGCCCCTGAGTCACAAGCCCTCCTGACGAGCAATACACGTCGTGGTCTTCTCCAGTACACCAGGCTCCCGTTTGGTGTCAAAACCGCTCCAGCCCTTTTCCAATAGACGATGGACTCTATGACCTCTGGTATTTCGGGTACGGCCGCGTACCTGGACAATCTACCCATTGTTGGTCGAACCCCAGAAGAGCTTCCAGAGCGTCTGGCTGCAGTCCTTCAACTGGTCCAGGAGTACGGTTTCCGCCTGAAACCTGTGAAATGCTAATTTTTCCTTCCGTCGATCAAATACCTTGGTTTCGTTTTCGATGCCACTGGTCGTTATTCTGATTCTGAGAACCTCAGAGCCATACAGCAAATGCTAGCTCCATCGGATGTGTCACAACTGCGGGCCTTCCTGGGTCTCATCAGCTACTACAGCGCCTTCCTGACATCGCTACACGATGTTCCAGCCCCGCTCAATCAGTTGTTGCAGAAGGAGGTTCCTTGGCACTGGTTCCCCGCATGCGAGAAAGCTTTCGTTCGCCTGAAAGCCATGCTGAGTTCTGATCTACTGTTGACCCATTACGACCCAACCTTGCAGATTTTAGTCGCTGCTGATGCTTCTGCCTACGGGATCGGAGCAGTTCTCTCCCATCGATTCCCAAATAATTCCGAGAAAGCTGTTATGCACGTCTCCAGCACCCTGACGTCTGCAGAGAAAAAGTATGGTCAGGTCGAGAAGAAAGCCCTTACCACCGTCTTTGCCGTCACTAAGTTCCACAAGATGCTGAATGGCCTGCGGTTCACGCTATTGACCGATCACAAACCCCTACTTGCAATCTTCGGTTCAAAGAAGGGCATTCCCGCATGCTCGGCTAGCCGACTTCAGTGTTTTGGGCGGTCATCCTTCTTGTTTACGACTGCCAAAGCCCCTACTGCCGTACGCAGAATTTTGGTCAAGCCGACGGTCTCTTCCGCCTCATTTCAAAACATGCCGCAGTAGAAGACCCAGTGATTGCCGCTGTTACCGTCGAGGAGTAGGCTCGTTAGCAACTCTCGAAGGCTATCCATTACTGCCGCCGACATACGTCGTGCAACTGCTCAAGACCCTGTCTTACAGAAAACCGTCACTTACTTTCAAACGTGCTGGCCAAACACTACCTTGTCTGGTGAACTCAAACAACTACATCAATGTAGCGACTCCCTTTTCTTGGTGGATTCCTGCTTCATGACTGCAGATCGAGTTGTCGTTCCTTCATACTGCCGGCAAGCTGTACTCCGGCAGCTCCATTCTGCTCACCCCGGTATGAACAGAAGGAAGGCAATTGCCCGCAGTTATGTGCACTTGCCTGGCATTGACAACGACATTCAAGATTTGGTCCGCCGCTGCTCAAGGTGTCAACAAGCCTCAAAATGCTACCATGCTTATCACCGGTTCCTTGGCATCCACCAGCAAAACCGTGGTCCCGAGTGCACATTGACTCCACTGATCCCATCGATTGCATTTCCTATCTGGTCGTGGTCAACGCCTATTCCAAATGGCCAAAAGTGCTCGCCGTCAACCCACCAACCGCATCCGCCACTCTGGGTTGTCTCCAACGCATCTTCAGTCAACATGGCCTTCCCGGGGTTTTGGTGTCCGACAATGGTACCCAGTTTACGCCTTCCATCTCCGAAGACTTTTATCGCCGACATTGCATCCAACACCTCCGCTCACCGTCTTACCATCCTCAGTCCAATGGTCAAGCGGAGCGATCTGTCGACACATTCAAGAGGGCGCTGTTGATATCTCGCGCGGAGGGGACCGTGGATAAGTGTCTTCAAGCCTTCCTGCTCTCATACCGGTTCACCCCGAATCTAGCTACGCCAAGATGCCAGGCACCAGCTGAAGCATTGATGGGCCGCAAGCTACGCACTACTAACGAAGCGCTCATTCCGACTGAGAAGCCACCTAGTCACTCTGGTGCTGGCACCAACACAAAGAATTCGTCGTTGGCGCTCCGGTCTACGCTCGCAATTATCGCGCAGGTCATCCAGGCTGGATCAAAGCAACACTGACGGCCAAGCGAGGTGACATGCTGCATGATGTCTCCGTGAGTGATGACACCTCGGTTTGTCATCGTAGTCAACTTCGACCGCGCCACGCCACGCGCCACGCCAGCCAGCCTTCCTGTGCGTCTGCTGCTGCACATCCTGTTGGATACTTTTGAATTGGCTACACAACGAGAGACCACGGTCGAAACCACTCAATCGCTGCCGCGCCTAGAGAACCCGCCTTGCCGACGAACAGAAAGAATCCGAAGGTCGCCGAAATCCCTCCAGGTCAATACTCGTCAGAAGCGGTACGCGTTCTCTTCAAATGGAGGTGTTGCGGGCCCGTCAAATCTCTCCGCAAAAACGCGCCAGTAACTCCGGCATAATGACCGTGGAAAGCGGGGTCCAATTCCTCCCCACAGCGTAGCAGTGTTCAGCCACACCGAGACACGGCACAACTGCGCACCCGTTGACAATGCACTTTTACAAACTACCACCCCGTCGTGGTAGCACTTTTCCCTAACTTAATGACCAGTGGCATTGGCTGTGATTCGCCCTTTTTTGGTCGTAATGGAGCCTACAGAGGACCGCCTGTCTTGCTTTCTCCTGTTTGCTTGCTCTTCGCCTTACTTGGGAGTCGGTCGGGTCACGTGATTTTGTGTGCGTCGTTAGCCGGGATGCCTTCGCGTCTAAGTCACTAGCGCGAGTCCACTGTAACCCCCTCTCGTGTGCGTCCACTGTAATCCCCTCTCGTGTGCGTCCGTTCCGAGTGCGCAGCGTCTAACCGGAGACGTGCGGCTAGGATCGTTCTCACGCTCGCTCAGTTTCCGTCACACCAGCGCGTACCCTGGGCTAAGCTAACGCCGTCAGGTCAGCGCAAATCCATTCGATTGGCCAGCTTTCCAGGCCGTTACCGTAGGCGTGCTCCAACCGTGACAATCTTACCAGGCATCTACGCAATCATAACAGAGGCATTTTTTCAATTTTAGTGGTGCCTTTGATGATACTTCCTAAACACATTCCTACGGACACGGGTCTAAGAACGTAATACACATTCTAGAAATGGCATCATAACGATTGTTGCACCATTCTAAGAAAACGCACTTCACAGCAGCAATGTTTAGAATTTTAGCAGCTCATTGCCGATCGTCATTGGGTCTGAGTCAGTTACTGTAAAATGTAGTGTAGAGCTGGCGAATAAAATGTCAGTTTAACAAACAACTCAAACTGGTTCCTGTCAGTTAACGCCTATTCATTGGTTTGATGGAGTAGCTTATTATTAGTTAAGCGTAATGAAAAACTGGACCTACAAGCCTGGCAATCAGCGCTATACAAGGGAAACTCATTAATTTTGTACAAGATACCGCAGTCGAAGAGCGAGAATGAGCTACATAAAATGGAGCTACAAGTTACTCTACAAAATAAATTCATTTGTGGAAACTTCAAAGTGTTTGACAAATGCTGGTTTAGATAAGTACCAACGGGGACTCACGCAGACTTTGTAAATTTCCTTATGACTGGAAGATGAACTCAGCATATTCCTTCACCTACAGGGGTAAATGTGTACGGACCTTATTTTTACTTTAGACCGGAATTTCGATTTTTTCTGAGGTGCTACGTGGCGTACAAGGATGCGAAGACCTATTGGTTGCTTGCAAAATAAAGGTCGACCCCCAATGGTCAATAAAATTACATTATTTCATCCCTAAATGTGTAAATTCGAACCCATTTTTCGTTTTATTTCGCGTGACAAATTGGGACCAATTCTTACTTTCTCATTACCTCCAGGATTGATCTGTTCTGTAACAGCAGAACTTAAAATATTTCTTGTAATTATTGAACAACAAAAAAGAAACCTTATGCAAAGACCTTCGGCAAGCTGAACTATTGCTTAAACATTTAGTAAACAAGTAAATACATTAGTTAGGAGGTACGAAAAAAACTCGTATTTCAGCGTGCTTTTTCGTCTGCAACGGTTTGTAGTCGAACGGATGACAGGAAAGCTGCACATCCTACGCAAAAAGTGGAACGCATTTTACACAGCAATAACAAAACCAGTGCACTAAGTAATTTAGTTAAGAAGAGAAGGGCGTGACATACAGATACACCCTATCATAATATCACACCAGACGGCATTGTTGTCGACACGCCTACTGCTATGGAAGATGCCTTTAGTGCATACTTTACAAAACTTTCAGCAACGAAAGTGCGATTCTGGTAATTCCAGTCTTATCTGTCACCCCCGAAACTAGCGTAGTTGTTGACTTCAACATCAGAGTCAATGAACTTTTGATTGAGCTTCTTCGGCTATAGCATTATCCTAGTTTCGATGGCCTCTTCAGGTGTTATAAGGTTTAGTGTGGATGATATATCAGTAAATTGTTATTAATTTTTCCCTGGCCTTACAGTCAGGCCAGTATCGTGAGATGGAAAGAATCTGTTATCGTACCGGGCCTAAAACAGACATTCGTAATTATGGCCCCAGTTGTCACACCCGCATCTTATCACGATTGATGGAAAGACTTGTAAGGGAACAACTCATCTATTTCCTCTTATCGCACAGTCTTCTTTCACCTTCTCAGCTTGGCTTTCTAATTTCTCCTTCGAATTTAACATGCCAAATTGATTTCCCAAATACTCTCACGGGAGCGATTGACTACAGTCTTCAATGCATTCTCCTGTGTTGCAGAAAGCGTTCGAAACTGAATAGCCTTGACATATCAAATCCTCTTCTTACTTGTTTTAAAGCCCATCTTACTGGACGCTCTCAGACAGTGAACATAAATGGGTTCATGTCTACAACCAAACAAGTTACTAGTGTCATCGTTCAAGGCAGCGTTTTAGTTCCTCTCCTTTTCTTATTGTACCTAAGCGATCATATATACGCTCTGGAATCTCATATTCTTCTTCAGCTGTGTTGAACTCGGTGCATTCGTTCCATCTATCCCGACACATAATTGAGTTAGCAAATATGAAATGTGATCTACAAGCCATAGAGGGCTGGGCTGAAATGCGGGAGATCCACTTCTCCACATCAAACTGCACTATCATGACTTATGGATGCCGTGGTTAATCAGTATTTTTTCTACTTCTTGGCAATCCTGTCTCAGTTTGCTCTTCTGTCAGAAAGTTGACTGTATTCCAGCTCCTTATATTTCAGTCAACATCCGAACTATGATGTCACTAAGGCAATGCAAGTATCAGGACACATTAATCAGCTCCTAATGTTGAAAAAGAAAAGGCTCATGGCATATAAAATCAATGTAAGACCATTGTTCGAATACTGTCGTGTTGCGTTCAGCATTTTACATGCATGTGAGCTGAGGGCCAAAGAAACTGTTAAACGCGCCTTCACCGAACTCAATTTTCGTTTCTCTACATTTCTTCTTTATAGAGGCAGATATAATGAATAAAACCTTGGGCCTTTATGACTCCGAAGTTTACACTTTGTAGCTCCCAAAAAGATAACTCTTATCTTTCATGTACAATTTAATTGTTGACCGATTGTACAGTATTCTTTCTTGTTTCAATCGTCCTGACAACCGGCTCGACACTCGTCTGCCTTGTAAGTTCCCGTGCTCACGTGTTCGCTCTTGCCTCGCTTCATCCGTCCGCGTTTTCTTGTTGCCCATCGAATACAGTCCGCTGTGTCCGACTCAAATTGCCTTCTGATATCCGCGCTTTATTTCGCACATCGTATCGGACTAGTATTAACTAGTCCTACAACATAAATTTTGCTTTCCTTCATACATTTGTGTGCCATGAAGTGCATTATGAACAACCGCTCCATGTAATTTTGGTTGGCAACCAGCTATAAAGTACGCAAGTCCAATCGTATGATGGTATTGCATCCAATGAAGACCACAGTCGGACAGAACATTAAAGGTTCAAGTTGCTATGGAATGAGCTATCTAGTTGTATAAGATACACAAAAAGTTTTAGCAAATTCAACAAAATAACTAAGATTTTCCTGACACCAGCAAAAGGAAAACATATCCTAAGTTTGAAAATGAACACTGATTGATTGGTTGAGGAAGGACCAGGTGAGATTTGAAACACAACGACCACGGCAGCTATTTGCTGAATAGGCTTATTCTATCTTCGCGTTTTATTGCCAATATAAATAAAATCTAGCTCTGTTAACTTTCTATACTCATGTCCACATTGCTTTTTTCTATTTCATATCTCCACTAAGCGACCAGTAATTGATATTTTCTATGCGATCTGTCGTCTGGAATTGATGAACTGATCATCCTCTAATTCCGATGGTTTCAATTGTTCGTCCTTTAGGATAAAGCAACTACAACTGCAAACATTATTAACTTCAGTTGAGTTAACAATACTGCTATTTATTCCTTACAAAACTTTGGCCGTAAAGCAACATAGCTTTTTCTCAAAATTTCTGTACGATCGTCGTTATTCACCAAGGTATCCTATGAATATGTGATTGGCCTATCTGTTAAGGTATTAATTACCATTTTGCTTTGTTACACCCTCATCCGTTATATTTTTCTTTATTTCCTTTTGTCCATGAGAGGTCTGATCTCCTGCTTTCAAGCTAACAAATGATACCAATGCGAGGCATATTGCCGCTGACTTAATGGCGAATGACAAAATAGTGCCATACCTGGATGATCCGATTGTCGGAACCGCCTGAGGCTTCATTGCATGCATAAAACAAACCTTATAAAAATAACGTGGTTTTGCAGGTGACGGCTTACATGCTATTATGCCACACCGGCACACAGCCAGCTGGAGTATGGAAGAGCAGGAGAAACTCATCGAGGGAATACCACGCAAGGAATCAGGTCCCATGGGGACGGTTCCATGGATGGCCGTATTCCGTTTGTGTTTTAAATGATCGACGCAAGCATTCCGGAAAGAATTTGAATATTACATAAATATTTTAAAAAGATACATAGTTGTATATAGAAGGAAAGTGCGCGCTTGGGGTCAGAATTAGCAACAAAATAGCAGCAGTACGAATTTTGACGTTCGAGAAATCCGCTTCTAGGACAGTTTCCACCAGATAGCCGATTTCTTATGAACTCTGCAGTTGCAACTACTAATTACATATATAAAATGTTTTTGCATGCACGGTTTGCATTTGTTTTTATTTGTTCTTTCACATTTTCATACAAAGAGCAACGAAGCCATTTGGCAATTGCGACCGAAAAAAACGAGTGATACAGTGAAGCGAATGCATGCTAGTTAACCTTGGCCTGGACACATGTTACACCAGCTATCTTCTGTAACTTCGAGAAAGAAACAGAAAAGACGAAATCAAACTGAACGCAATTTAAATGCTAATATTTTAGCCGCTTATGATGAGTCAGTTACGTATATTCCCAATAGGCAGCATCAATTGATTGCACTGGCGTGGCTTTTATCAAGCCATAACCTGTAGATTGTATGATCACCCTTCCTTTGCAAAAGCACATCTTTCGAACAATACATTACGAGAGGCGACGGTGAAGATTTCTCTATCTCTTACTGACTCTTCAAGGTGTTTTATCCGCGAAAATTATTAGAACTGCTCGATTTGAATGTTTCACTAAAGCCGTAATATTGGGCTGATGGGGTGTACCAATCTGAAACAATTTATGCGACTGACGGATAACTATATTTCACGACCGGTCGGTTTGTGTAACCATCTAGGTACAAATATAGCTTGTTTTATTGGAAGATAATCCTATAGTTGCTTTTCTCGAGAAACAAGCAGAGCATGGCCAAACGTAATTTTTATTGTTAAGAAACATTGTTTTGTGATTAACTTAGAGCCAATTTGTTGAAAAATTAATTCGAACAGAATGACGCCGTTCTTCGAATATGGGTTTTCTTCCTTTCAGGTTAAACGAAAATAAACGGTCTATCGTGTTTTTTAATACCTATTTCAATTTATTTAACAAAATAATACAAATGTGACACAGATACATAGACATCACATGTTTGTACATTGCGATAGGCTGATGCCAGGGCGGGATATTTTAAAATGTTATAAATACTTCATGTTCACGCGTAAGACTACTTAAAGTTTTCGATTGCACAGGTCTGCATATGGAAAGTGTGCTAGGATTTCCTTTGAATTCTGTAATCTTTACTTAATCTTGCTCGATTAGTATAGCATTTTAAGTGCTCATATTTTTTCCATGATATATATATATATATATATATATATATATATATATATATATATATATATATATATATATATATATATATATATATATATATAAGCCAGCTTAGTAGTCACTATCCACAAGTAAATTAGGATTAGTAGGCTAACGGGTTCACTTTGCTATTTTGATCTCCTTTATCGCCACATATTTCGTCCGACCACGCCAAGACCGAGATTCCACCTGGATCGAAATGAAAATTTCAATTAAGGTTTTAATCTTAAGCCAAAGCCCAAGGGCCTGACCCGGTTTCGAGACATCTAACATACCGACACGCGTTGCTACCCGATCGGCGTTAGCAGGGCTGAGTCACGCCGGAAGCTGAGGTAATCAATTCGTCATCGTCACACGCGTTGCTACCCAAGCGGCACCAGTACTGTTAAGTCACGCGGGAAGCTGATGAAATCAGACCATCAGCCTACAGCAAGTTGCTACGTGACAGGACCGCTCGCTAGCAGGTATGGAATCTATCCAAGCAAGTGGCTTGAGAGCTCAGGAACTCACAACAGGACATAATAGATTGTGATCTATAAAACGAATCGCGTTCTGTGCCTAATACACTTCGGTCTAGCAGGCTCGGCGTTCTGATTTACCCCGGCTGGGTTCGCGTGCCAGTGCACAGAGCACAGGGAAAAGCAGCGTTACTAAAGTTTTTCGGTAATACGAATAATACACAATAAGTATGGCAGCTCCCATGTTGGCTTTGGCATGAATTGGTGTCAATCTTGTAGTAAAGACGCTGGGTGCACCTACAAGTTCATGTTACTTCCCAACAGGGGCGCAGCAGGGGTTGGATGAGAGGTCCGCTATTACAACCCGAGTCAACGGATAGTGTTTATTTTACGCAATAAGTTACTTACGAGGTTCATGGAGTAATAAATAACTATTCTAGACAGAGCATTAATTCTTGTTTTATTCAATATTATTGTACTACTGCGCGTGTAGAGACATGAATTTCTTCGTTTAAGGAATTTGAAACAATTAGTTCCCTTGAGCATTTTAAACAACGTTGGGAGAAGACGAAACCTAGCAGAGGTTAACATTTCGTATTGTTTCGTCAGTGCCAATACAATAACAGGGAAATATACATAACAAGAGCTAGGGTGTGACCGGATAAAATAGAGACAGGGTGGGGTACAGGTATGCCACCCTACGTACATAGAAGCCGTAAACTAACAAACAGCTGTTTTTGCACACAGAGTGCCGGTTTGATCCTGCTGATCGCGACAGCCTCGGCGAAATGTAGGATGCGGCTGTTAGCATGTCTCAACAAGATTGTGAACTGTGTGGCAGGGTCGAATGGATGACAAGTGGACAATAAATGTCTACCTATGGATGAGGCAGGTGGCTTTCGTGAACAGGTGGTAGACGAAGCGGAAGACTGGATAATTTCACGCTGCACCCACTTAGGTACATGTTCCCTTACTCTGGAATTCAACATTCTCTCGGTACGGCCTATGTAGCGTGACTCGCAGCTACAAGTGAATTGGTAAATGCAGTGTGAAATGGCGCCGAAAGCTTGTCTTTCCTTCGTTGGGGGAACAGGCACTTTGTTGGTTCGGTTAATAAGGACAGCTTCGGCAGCGAAATAAGTCCTGTGAACAGCGGAAATTAATCGCTTGGTTGTCCTCATGGTGGCAAGATCACCTTTAAACGGTAGTTCTATAAATATCTTTTTGGCCACAGTGGGGACCTTTTCTCTCGCCACTCTCGTTTGGCTATGTTTTACGATAAACCGGCGAGGATAACCGTTTTTCAAGAGCGTATTAGTCAACAGCTCCTGTTCCTCTTCCAGGCAATCGGGGCTGCATATTCTTCTTGCGCGATTGAACAAGGTCTTGACTAGTGTCCGCTTGTACCGCATTGGAGTGAAGCTGGTAAAATGCAGGTACTGCCCGGACCATGTCGGTTTTCGGTAAACAGATCGTTTGATGAGACCGTTTTCTCTACGACTAATCAGTACGTCCAAAAATGGGAGACAGTTGTTACATTCTACTTCGCTGGTTACTCTCAAATTTGTATGTACACTATTAAAATGTTCGACAAGACGTGCAATCTCTGTTGTTGATGACGAGAACACTAAGATATCGTCCACGTAGCGTTTGTAGTAGGAAAGGCGGGAAATTTCTGCACTCATCTTTGTCTCTACCATGGACATAAAGAAATCCGCTAATACGGGACCCAATGGACTCCCCATTGCTACACCATCTATCTGGCGGTATGGGGTGTTTCGGAAGTGGAAACTGATATTTTCAGTGCAAAGTAACAGGCTGTCTTTCAACAGCTCAGTTGGTATTGGAAGTGGTAAACTGGAATGTTCCGCCAACTCACACACATACTCAATGGTCTCATGTAGTGGAACATTTGTGAACAACGATTGTACATCTAATGAACACATGACAATATCTGATAAGTCTATGCTGCCAAGAGTTTCTATGAGTTCAAAGGCGTCCTTGATACTGTGTGGAATAACATGCTTCTTTAACGGTGCAAGAATGTCCACAAGCCAGCGAGCAAGCTTATGTTGCGGGAATTTACCATTGATAGAATTGGTCTGAGGGGTGTACCACTCTTATGAGTCTTCGGTAACCCGTACATTTGCGGCGTGGTAAACCCATCTGGTTTTAGGCTATTATCCGTCCTCTCACTGATCGTTCTTTGTGTAAGAAGTATTTTAGGTGATTTGTGATGCGACCTTCTACGTCGCGAATTTCGTCCACTCTTTTGAGACGTCTAAACTTGCTGTCCTCGCTAAGAATAACCTGCATCATTTGCACCTAATCTGCCGTATTTATAACAGCGGCTCTGGAGCCTTTGTCCGGTCTAATTATCATGTTATCTTTGGTCTTCGGCTCTCGAAGTGCATGAATATGACGTTTTGTAAGTGCGCATCCTTCCTTCCTTTGGGTCAACATGAACCCATGAGTACTATCAGCTACTTTGTTTTTAAACCAGCCATGTTTAACTGCACTATTTGGCTGGAGGTCCGTTAACTTATCAAAGAAGTTCTCGAACTGGGCATCTATTAACAAAACGGTTTAGCTTACCAAGAGGAATGTTATAATCCAATTCGAGCGACAATGCATCCAACTGTAAGTTATCCAACGAAACGTTTGACAGGTTTTACACCTAAGCATTAGGGTCCTGAGAAGTGGTCACCTCTAGGTTATCTACCAATGAGTTTTGTAGGCGATTTCTGCATTTCTCCTTGGTACAGTGGATGGTATATTTGCAGAAATAACGGAATACTATATTGCAGCACTATGATAAGTCATCCGTAACGGAATTCAAGCGCATATGCGTTTCGAGTAACCCAGTAAGTTTCGTTTGGGTCGTTTCTATTTGAGCGGAGGCAATTCGTCTGAAGTTGCCATGGAACGGCTTGAGTTTGTTTATACGCAGTAGTTATAAAATCGAAAGTGGATACTGACGCAGGGCGACGCAGTTAGAAAGGAAAGATAGTTCCACACGGCGGCATGCAATTTTGCAACGCAGTTTACTATACGCCGTAGTTGCCTGACTGAATGAATGGGGATTCGTCGTTTAAGGAGATTGAAACAATTAGTTCCTTTGAGCATTTTAAACGATGTTGTGAGAAGACGAAACCTAGCAGAGGTTAACATTTCGTATTGTTTCGTCAATGCCAATACAATACTAGGGAAATATACATAACAAGAGCTAGGGTGTGACCGGTTAAAATAGAGACAGGGTGGGGTACAGATATGCCACCCTACGTCTATGGGAGCCTTAAGCTAACAAACAGCTGTTTTTGCACACAGAGTGCCGGTTTGATCCTGCAGATCGCGACAGCCTCGGCGAAATGTAGGATGCGGCTGTTAGCATGTCTCAACAAGATTGTGAACTGCCTCTAGGTTATACGGTCACACCCTAGGTGTTGAGAAGAAGCTGCGAGAACTAAAGGTGATAAATATGCTGAAGCCGAACATGAAGCCGATCATGCAAAAGTTGACCTACTTGTAGCAGTAAGCGACACATTTTTTGTACAATGTCTAGATAGTGTAACGTCCTTCCTAGATTGGATTCGGGCAAGCATACGCGGAAGAAATTTATTGTGGTGGAAAGCAGCACCGGATTAATCTCAACAGACAAACACCGTGGGGAACACACGCAGTCACCGGCCAGTCACCCAACTCGTAGTACGGAAAGTGCGATGCGAAGCGAACGACTGGCCGAGGGACGAGCATGTTTCTGAGCCACCGAAAACGAAAGTGTACAAGATCGTGTGGCCAAGAAGGGAAACTGTCAAAGTGTAGATGCGTTGATGATATGGTTCAGAATGTGTTCATGCATCCGTGAATTCTCGCGAATTTGTATATGAAAGCCAGTGATAGAGATCATGTAAGTTGTCTTTAAAAAGACTTTGGTGATTTCGATTTCGTTGCAGTAGGCCTGCGCGCATTTATAGAAATTGAAAGATGTTATAAATACAAAAAATCGAGTTTGCAGATGTCGATAGGTAGATTGTTAGGTTAACGGTCATTTTTGTCTGTCTAGGATCTACTGCATTGCAGCAACTCGATGATACATTCAATGAAGTAGGGCGATCTGGAACGAAAACAAAATTTGGCGCTAAGAAGAGGACGAGCACTATTTGTTATTTGTAAAACTGGGAGCACATTTTACGAATATGGATATTGTGTCCGCTTACCAGAGACCATGCTTTTTCTGCTGCATCTTATTATTTAACGAAGCAGACTAGTTTTGATGATGATGATGGAGATTCCTGGAACTCGTGGAAACTAAACATAAAGTTTATGAAGATGAGACTAGTAGATCGCATGCCCATGAACTCCCCAAAGGGAGGGAGTTGATGAGCAGTATTATTGAAGAGAATTCAACTGGCATATAAAGCAGAAATTCAGTTAAAAAGAAAAATAAGGTATGCTGTGAAAACCCATGAAAACACAGTGAAAGTAATAGTTGCTTGTTCATTTCATTGAGACTAGTGCCCAAACGACAGACAGAAACTCTAAAGTGATTTTGAACGAACTAGCAAAGATAGCTTTCGAATTGATTAGGGCTGCGTCTAAAAATGGACAAGGTTGATGCTGTGGCAGAAATCGTTAATTAACTCAAGCTTCCACACTTATTATTTTGATGAGTCAGTAGGTTTTGATATAGCCTTTTGATATAGCGTACAGACTTAAGCTTTTCTCGACATTTAAGTTGTCTGAAGGTCTCGGATTAGTTGAGTTGACTAAGTATCAATGGGATTGTTGAAACTAGAAGAACTATTCAAGTAGATTTAAATGTTATATCAAAGAAAGTGTCGAAACTCGAAAGAGAAAGCAACTCTTAGTTCAGGTGCATCGTTACCCCTGACGCTGTTGGAGGCTTTTTGTTTCTACTGCAGCTGAGCCACCAAAGACCTGTTCACCTAGAAATCACTGATGCGCAGACGTGGCTACAAACATGAAAGATTTATCTGTAGCAAGTCTCCACGAGATTCACAACATCATGAACGTGCTTTCTTCAGAAGAGAGAGCAGATAGTGTAATGTGAAAAAGATGGCTCCGCAAGCTCCGTGCTGAATCAGCGAAAGGACATAATGGTCAAAGATTGCTTGGTAAATCGCTTGGATAAGATGCTGAGTGGAAACGGAATATGCTTTCTGTCATAGCAACTTTACTTACGAAATATCTTCTAGGCTTCTGCAAAATCATGATCATGAAAATAAATGTATTGCTTACAACCTCTGTTATACATGATAATAATTGTGATTGTCAGCTAAACAACATGGAGTAAGCTATGGAAAAATAGGTATTTTTTTACCGAAAAGAAGCTTCAAGAAATGACAAGGTCTTTGGACACTTTGAAATTTTGATTCCAATAAATTATAATCACATGGAAAATCTGCCATGATTATTGTGCTCCTGCTATTCAGCATCTCTACCCGAGCCAGTGTGGTTGAAGCATTGAGAGCTTTTTCTCAAAATGCAATTCTACACAGCCGTTAATAGCCAGATAAGATTTATGGAATTGGCAGTTCTGTCTACCTACGGAACTTGCGCCTGGACTGAATTAGGCTAATCTTCTCGATAGCTTTGTTTGAAGAACAGCGCAAAAATTCTGTTTGTAAATATTCTACACGGATGTTTCAACATGAATATGTCTTGAATTAAGGTAGCACTCTAACATTAAATCTCTTACTGCCAATGTACGAATAGTAAATACTCAAAATAGAAACCTAGAAGATGCAGATCATTGCTGTTTCATCAAAGTTAGAGCAGGCACCTATTGGGATACATATTAAAGATTCCTGCTTCTTCGTAGTACGCCACAGCTGCACCACATCCTATTCCGATACGATGTACTCCCTACAGCTGTACTGTACAGTGGAAGCATATTGAAGTGATTATAATAATACTGTCTTAGGTATACTGTACTAATATCTCTCGACTCACCGCTGCAAGCATAGAGGGTGGGCAACCCATTTCGGATCCGGCACCAGGAGCCTGTATTTGTGTTTGCGAGACTGATATTGCGCGCGCGTGCAACAGTAGCCTCAAAGACGGGTCCTTTGAATTGACCGTTGCAACACTCTCCCAGAACATCGCTTTTTACGCCATCTACTGAAAATGCATTAATTTTGTATGCATATGCTGACGCATTGTTTGGCTGAGCACTTTCAAGCTCAGTGAGGATGTCCACCTCCATCGAAAACGTAATTCGTAGTATGTTGCTTTTATCCCAATAAAACGAGCTCTGAATAACCGTTGCAATAAACGTTGGCCTTGTCAACTGGATATAGAAGCTTATAAGCCGTTCTATCAACATGTGGTCGCTGCTCAAGGATGCGGGACTGCGTAGTTAAGTGACCTCTGAGCACTCTTTACCCTTCCTGCTTTTAAAATTGGGAAAGTATTTTATTCACTGATGCTGTTTTCCCACATTTGTGACAAACAGCGTAGAATGCTGAAAATCCATCCATCTGGGTGCATAAAGCTTTCATTGACTTGACTTGACACTCAAGCTGGGGATGCTACAGAATGTAAAACCGTGGTCTCATCTAGACGTTTGCTTGCCACGCCTCGCAAAGTGGAAATGCGTCTGGTATCTACATAGTGAACCTGTACTCATGTATGCATCACTCCACATGTGATCAGGCGATAGGTGGGTGCTTGATGCTGTGTTAGTCGTTGTACGATGGAAGAGAAGATGATAGTGTCAATCTCTTCGGACCAAGTAAGGTAGTTGGGCTTTTGTGCTCAAACTATGCCCAGTCCGTTTCCGCATAACCTGTTTATGTTTTCTACAGACTTTAACTGGCAGCGGGAGCATACGTCTATGGCCTTCAAAAATTATGTCGTCTAGTTCTAGAGTTCTTCTACAGTTCATGTCCCATAGATAAATAAAGTAATTGCAACTGCTTTTATTGGAAAGGCCATTCATTCGGCTGTCCAATCATGAGGGAAAAGTTGTGGTGCGGAACACCCCGAATATTTTAGTGGATAGTAGGCATAAAGTGTTTTCATGTATGCTAATACCACAGTGGATGCTAACCTTGCAATATGCGGTAAAGAGGTAAAATGTAGGATAGTTAGAGCGAAATCAAAAGGTTTTGGTAGACACATAGAATCAGTAGATGTTGCTAATTTTAGCGGTACATTTAACTACTATTTAATATACCCAGAAATGACCCACTGGAAACCATCTATCCAGTTGTACATAGCAAACCCAGCTATCATTTGCTCCACAACTCTCTTTTACGTTAGGCAGCTTTGTGATGGACATTGTCGAGTGGTTATATCACTTGAAAGCGGGGCAACTGTGGTTGAGCGCTCTCGCTTTCTTTTGCATTGGCTTTCATGAAAGCTCGACAACACTCAGGTAGACGCGTTCGATTTTGGGCAAATGTCAGCAGATACGCATACGCGTTATTCGTTGCCGCTTTCTTCATCCTAGTAAGGGACCTAAAATTAAAGTTGAGACCTTGGTTGCCTTCCGTCCTTATTTTCAAACTGAACAGGCGCGTATTAGTAGATAAATACTGCTGCAGTGATCCGATGAGTGTGGTTGTTGACTGTTTAACTTCCCACCTCAGGCAACGATGAATGCAAACTAATCTGTAGTATCAAAGTTCCGGCAGTGCGATTGTTGGGAAGTTTTGCTGGGGTACAACATTCAGGTAAGGGGAATCTCTTGTGAGCCTTTATACTGCGTTAAGCCCGTAGTCAGTAATACGTGTAAAAAGGGAATTAAATTTTGATTCATCTGGGCTCCAATAAGGCTCTGTCACTTATTACTTATTTCACGCAACTGCGGACCTTAGGCTAAAAAGGATGATTTCACAAGCTTTTCTATTAGGTATGGACTATTAAATGAACGCATCTTATTCAAGTGGAAAAGTCCCCTTGCTTACGTTCTGTACCTTTCTTTGTTTTTCAGTTGGAATGGTCAATGTTGACTTCTGCTAGTGAGATTACCGGGACAGATAAGGGAACACGATTCGCAGGAATCTTATTGGGTAGCTAATTTACCATGGCGTGTTTTTCACATTAATGCAAATCACATGATATACCTTCGTTAACACTGGATTTTACTCATAATGTACAATGGACAATGGACAATGGTTTATTACGGGTAAAAAAGCATCGCTTAACAAGTCCCGTGGGATGGAAATTATTGCGAAAATCAATTGCATAATAAAGTGAAAAGCGTTGTGGTGGACTCACCATAGACTTATGTGAAATAGCGGAGATGTTCGCGTATTAAACATAAAAATCCATAAATCCAATGGTTGAGCGATTGGCAAGAAACCGTTTGATTGCGTTTTGTAGCCCCTGGCTAACAAGTCATAAAAGCAAATGTAAGTGAGACAACGCATCGTCAACACGTTTTTTAAATATCGCCAGATTGGGAGCAGAGATGACGTAATTAGGGAGGGCATTCCAAGGCTCACACACGCGGAGAGAAAAGAAATTTCTACGGCATTCAAGCCGGCTATAATGAATTGTCAGTTTCATAGGGTGACCTCTTAGTTTAATGTTGGGGTTCAATTCCAGCAGCGGACGGCAAATGTGGTTTGGGTTCTTCAGAATCTGGTAAACCATTATGAGATCCCCCCGCAAAAGCCGATGTCGACTGCTGTACATTCTTAGAGATTTCAGTCTAAGCTGATAGGGCAGATGAAAGTGGCCCCTGACGTTCTTGGTTGCCCGTCGTTGAGGAGTCTCGAGAGCAATGAGATCCTGTTTCTGCCACGGCTGCCACGCCTGAATAGCATACTCCACATGCGGGCGCACGTAGGCGTTAAGCATTTAGGGAAATATTGATGGTTCAAACCGACCGAAGGCTCTGCGAAGAAGGCCGAAGTGTTGATTTCCGGTTCTCGTCGCCTTCTCTGCTTGTTTGGAACACCCGAGATCTTCCTGTACCAATACACCCAGGTCCCGCTCATGAGAAACCTTTGCCAAGGTGTGGTCTCCAAGCTTGTAGGCGCTCACCAGCTGGTGACGCAGATGCATCACTTTGCACTTAGCCATGTTCAATTGAAGCTTGTTACTCTTTGACCATTCATAAATGCAATCTAGGTCATGTTGGAGCAGATCCTGATCTGCCTTGTTACTAATCGCCCGCCATATCTTGACGTCGTCGGCGAAAAGCAGGAAGTTTGAGGAGATGACTCTTGCCAGGTCGTTGATAAACACCAGGAATAAGCGCGGTCCCAGCACCGAGCAATGTGGAACTCCACATTCCACCTCAATTGAGTTAGAAAGTGATCCCCTAACACGTACTTAGAGCTTTCGTTGGTAAAGGAAGTTGCCAATCCAACCAAGTACAGGATCTCCGATTCCGTAATTCTGAAGCCGTTGAAGTAGGATGCGGTGATCGAGGCGGTCGAAAGCTTTGGAAAAGTCCAGATAGATGACGTCGACTCCGACCCCATCATCGGCCACTTCCGTCCAACTACCTCGAGCAATAAGTAGGTTGGTGGTGCATGACCGGTGTTGAGGGAAGCCATGCTGTTCCACTACCAAGATGTTGCATTTTTCCAGATAGTCCATCAAAGCCTCAGCGACGACTGCTTCCATCACCTTCGCGAGCACAGGGAGGAGAGTCACTGGGCGATAGTTTGCAGGATCGGAACGGCTACCGCCTTTAAAAATATGGGTTATAATGCCACACTTCCACATAATGGGGACTCGTTGTTCATCAAAGCACCTTTGAAAGAACTGTGACAGTGGTTCAGCTAGCTTGGTGGCCACAGCCTTCAGTGCCTTCGGGTGGATGTTGTCTGCTCCCGGAGAACTATGCTCACGCAGTGAGAGTAACTTCCTTAGCACAATTGATGGGTTGAAAATAACATTTGTAAACAGAGGTATCGGTAATGAGCTTGATATTATGGGACAGGTAGATGTTGCGGGTTCAAAAATTGGTGCGTATTGCAGCCGCAGTGCATTAGCTGCTTCTTCGGCGCTTTGTACTCTACCGCCTGTCGTGAATAGTGGGGGTATTCCATGCTTCACTTTACGAAGCTTATTGACATGCTTATACAGCAGTTTGTTGTTTGCCATGAACTTTTTGGCTAGACACTGTTGATACGTTATTTTGTCCTCACGGACAAGTGCGGTGCAATGGTTGCGATGGGTCAGGAAATTTCCCCAAGTCTCTGAGTCTGCGTTAATCTTGTAGGCACGCCATGCTGCATCCCTTATCGCCAGGCATTTGCGAGTCCTACTCCTTATAATTGAAGGCATTTTCGCGGGACGAAGGGGTTTGGTCTCTGATGCTTTGTTGACGATGTCGCTGAGCTTATTAACGAACTCTGCCCAAACGCTGTCAAGGGGACTTTTGTTTGAGAATTCCCAAGCAGCTGCTTCGGCGAGTTCTTTCAATACGTGGTAGCGTGTGATTGTATGAGTTAGTTCCGAGTGTTCAGATGGATACTCTGCATAACACACATACTCAAAGGTTATTACTACATGGTCACTGAGACCTAATGGACTATCCATCAATAACTTGTCAATCATGAGCTCTTTATTTGTGAGCAAAAGGTCCAATATGGATGGTTTGTTTGCTGTCCTGAATCTAGTGGGCGTGGTGATGTGATTGTACAAGGGAATATTAGCGATCAGTTCCTGCAAGCCTGCTTTGAACTGCTCACTGGGCGATGCCGAAACCTCCAGATTGTGTAGATTGAAGTCCCCGGAGATGAGAGTGTGGCTGTACCTAGTGCGTGTTACTCTGTTTAGGCCACGGATCAAGCAGGAATCCATTTCCAGAGTGGACGTTGGGGGGCGGTAAACGATAGCTATGAGACATGTATCGTTATGTCTCAGTCGGAGACGGCACCAGAGTGAGTCGGTAACGTGTTTTTTTCGGATCATCAACGGTTGTACATTGTATTACTCGACCTCGTCTGATTCGAGGATGGAAAATGTCCTTACTTAATCATTGGACGCTTCAGCGCCAATGCTAACGGTTACTCTTTGTACCTCAAACTGGATTTGTGGTGTTGAACTGTGAACATTTATTTATCACTGGTTAAAGCAGGTGCTTAACAATACCGCAGGATGTTTGGATTAAAAAGTAAAAATCAAAGGATAATTTCAACTTCAGTTTTAGTGTCCAGCGATTTATATGCATTGGTGCGTAACTAGTTACATTTGATTTGCACACACAAAGTTATAGGAGGTGGAGTTATAGTTCACATTCTCTGCGAAAAATATTAAAAACCAATAAAAACGCTTACTCGTGTCGTTTTATTGGACGAATGTGATCCGTAAATCCAGTTTAGGTAAAACCTAACGATATTCCACATTAGCATCGTTTAAGCGATAAGAACAGAATGCAAAAATAGACAGTTTGGTTATTTGGCTTAGGCTGATGAAAGGCTATAAAGTACTATTTAGCTTAATGCAATGCACCGATACTCGGTATATTTTGAATCTCTCTTTAGCTAGTGTCTTTTATTTCAGACTGACCTAATTCCCATGCTAGAATTAACTCAAATAGAATATCTACAGTCGAGGTGACTTTGTCGGAAACAGTAGATCGAGAGCCGTTTAAAGGTTGCACCAAGTAAATTTAACACGTTGCTCTTTACATGATTTTTTCAACGTCTTTCTTTGGGTTCCGATATTAGTGTTGTCTGAAATATTACGCCTTTTCCATTGCACTTATTCGTATCCAAGTTACCACTAAATAAAATAGAACTGAATAGCTTTCCTGCTGAAAGTTCATCGGACTTGTGCATTAACAGAACTGAAAAAGATTTTCGCGTTTTTGGTACTGTTTGCAAATGGTTCAAATTGAATACTACATTGGTCACACTTTGTCAACCATTACACACTTCTGCTGCGATAGCACCAATAAGCAGACCAGTGGGTTTCTAATGATTTCTCTTTGATCTTGCCGCAGCTCACTGTATGGTAGTAAAAACTTCTTTTTGTAGGTATTTTCTAAATAATCCCATTTACTTTGTTCATGTCCAACAGATCTTGCATTGAGCAAGTAAGTCTAACAACGGATCAGTCGGTCTATCCAAACAACTTCACAGACTAGTTGATTTTACGTAAGTTTGCAATTTTGAAAACATATAAACCGTCAAAGTTTACTTATAGCCGTGTTAGCATGTGTAGGTGGGCGCAGCAATAAAAAAGACTCACGTAGGTTAACAAGACAAAAGCAAGACTGCAAGGATGAACCGCCTAATAATACTCAATTTAAGCGGCGGCAAATACGTGATGCAAATGCAAAGCTTATTGTTTTCAACTTCACACTGACCGAGAAGTTTACTTCCGCCTTAAGTTAACTCAGTCATTCAAGTAGAGAAATTGCTTTAATTACTAGGATGGAGCAATGCAATAGAGCAATGGTTTATAAGAGGTATAAAAACCAGTGCTTGACTTGTTCCGTAGGATAGTTAGGGCTTTCAGTATAAGAACGCGTGAAATGCATGACTCACCAAGGGTTTGGAGAAACACATGTGCGAATATTGCTGGCTGGAGTTTATGGAGGTTATAACCCCGTCTACTGTTTGCAGTGCAATAATGCCATTATCGGATGGTCATGAGCAATATCACGTAGTGTCAATATGTTGGAATATCGTTAAGATGTGTTTTTTGAAAAGGGATAAGGTGTGGGTATTAATTACATTTGCCTGGTGGTCGTTTCGTGCTTGTGACACTCGGATGGAGAAAAGGTTTCCTCAACATTCCAGTCAGCTGTACTTCGTGACCAGCTTAAAATGATAACAATTAGTTATGTGTTTTGACTGAGTTGCAAAAGAGAACGACATGTGTGTTTGGGATTTCTCAGGATTTGATATACCATTATGAGATTGCCCCTTAGACACTGAGAACGTCCGTTGTATTTGTTGAGGGTTTTCAGCTTGAGTGGGTAGGGAAGGCGGGAAAAATCTCTGACGTTTTTGTTGCCCTGCGTTGTACAGAACCAAGCGCGGTGACGAGGTGCTTCAGTCAGGGTTGCCACGCTTAGATTGCATATATCGCATGCGGCCTTACGTACACACCAATTATTTTCGGAAAGACTGAGACGTCAGGCTGTCCAAAAGCTCTACGAAGATGACCAACGTGCTGGTCTGATTAATTTGATGTCTTTTCTTGCTGCCTCAAACAATTGAAGTCATCTTGAACAAGCATTCAGAGATGGAACTCATGCGAAGCCTGCTGTAGCACTTGTGGTCCTAGGTGGTAGACGTGAATACTCTGATGCCGTATGTTGAGAACTTTGCAATTGGTAGCGTTGAATCTCAGTATGTTTTAGGTGGACCATGAGTACGCTTTGTCCAGATCATCCTGTATGGCTCTGTGATTTTCTACGGTAGATATAGCACGCTATATCTTTAGACCTTCAGCAAACAGCAGACAGTTCGAAGACCGCAGGCTCGCGAAATCATTTCTGAACACCAGCAGCAGGCAGCGTCCAAGTACCGAGCACTGAGATACGCTGCACTGAACTTCGATTGGTTCCGATAGGGTGCTGCAAACCCTCACATTCAGGTGAGGTCAAATGAGAAACACGTCTACCTATCCCAGAACGATATATCTGATAGCAGAATTCTAGCGTAAGTGCAGTAGAATGGATTGGACCAGATGGTCGAAATCCTTTAAGAAATCCAAGTAGATCACATGCTGTTTGTATGGCAGGAATTCCGCGCTTAACCCGGCACAGTTTGTTTACATGCCTGTATAGCAGCTTGAAGGAGTGTGCGCCGGCTCCGTTGATGAAACGTGGCTCCCGTCCGCATGACTCCAGGTATTATCCCTTCGGGTTTACACTGGATATGGGGTATGTGGATGGAGCTGTGGGTGGTGCAGCGTAAGCCATCCATGGTCCCTCTGTAGGCGCAGGCGTCCTGTGGCTGGCCACAGTGACAGGCAAATCCGAAACCGGATGCCGCCAATCATGGATGTATGTATGCTGAGTGGCGGGAGAGCCTATGGTGCGCTGAGGCTGGTGGTGGCTAGATCCTGACAGATGGTCTACCCACTGCTGCTACTGTTGTGCCATTTGCTCATGTTCTGGGCTCCTCCATGTGGCAACCGCTTGGTGGGATATGGGTTTCGCCCGTCTCCCTACTAAAATCCAGGACACCAATCCGCATGAGTCAGTGAACTGACCATGTGCTAGACCCGCTGCCTTTCGGGTGTTCAGTTAATCGAAGGCTTCGGCTGAGGACCCGAGTCTTTCTTCTGTCAGGTGTGGGCGCCCTGGCAGTATCCTAGTCCATCCTCTTCGGAGGTCAGGAAGTGGTCGATGGCCTTCTTCCCGTAAAACCTAGCCATGGGAGACAACAGGTCTACGGGTTATAAGCTCACAGCTCGATTGGCGTAGAGCACGAGCGTCACGCATTTTCTCTGACGGTGGGAGGGCACCTCCGGGTGTTCAATGGTTTGCTACTGCCCGCCTCAAGCCATGCAGCCCCTGGTCAAATTGGTGCAAACCCGCCAAAAATCAAATGCGTCTGGCCGTGTTCGCAGGTGCGTATCCTACTACGGTCGCAAAACATATATAAAACGTTCCAGAACCTCAAAGGCTGCGTGTGACGGCCGTCAAGCAGAGCCCAGTCTGTCTCTGCAATCACATTCTCGAGCTGGATCTGCTCCCCACTGCCTTGTGGGTCAGCCTATTGAGCCAAAATCTCCGGGTGGAGTCCCTCAAGCAAACCTCCGAAGCACAATGAGCATCTCGCGTGCAATTGCCCACCAATGCAATCGTATGCCTGCGCGTAAAGCACTCAGCATCGGGTGTTGGAACTTGCGCACACTACTGGACCGGAACTCTAGCGAGCGCCCGGAGAGACGCACTGCACTGGTCGCGATGGAACTGGTGCGCTACAACATCGATATTGCGGCGCTCAGTGAAACTCGGCTCGCTGAGCAAGGCATGTTGCATGAAGAAAATGCTGGCTACACATTCTACTGGGTGGGAAACGCCGCCTCAGCACTACGTGAACATGGGGTCGGATTTGCAATATCCAATCGCCTCCATGGCCAGCTGGTGGGTGAACCAACGGGCATCAACGTGCAAATGATGACTGCTCGCCTACGACTCGGAAGATGTACGTTTGCTACTTTTATAAGCACGTACGGTCCGACCATGTGTTATCCTGAAGACAGGCGTGATCAGTTCTACACTGAGCTATCCTCCGTGATACGGTCTGTGCCGAGGAGCGACCGACTATTTCTACTGTGTGATTTCAACACGCGCGTTGGGCGTGATGCATCAGCGTGGACAGATGTTATCGGTGCGCATGGCATTGGTTCAGCGAATGCGAACGGTGACAGGCTGCTCTCACTGAGTGCAACTCACGGCCTGACCATCACGAACACTCGGTTTGCACTGAGTGCGAGTGATATAGCAACTTGGACGCACCCACGGAGTGGTCATGCTCACCTGCTCGACTATGTCAACGTACGTCAGCGTGATATGCGTGAAGTGCGCATGACACGTGTACTGCGTGGAGCTGAGTGTGGCACTGATCACATGTTGGTTCGGACCAAACTGTACATATACTTTCGTAAAGCAATGTATTGCACTATCGCCGTGAATCGGTGTAAATTTAACATTCTCTCCCTCGGTACTGTGGCGAAACCTACTGAGCTGGAGAAGGCGATAGCAGCACACCGGTGTGATGTGGAAGGCATAGCCACAGTGGGCGACCTGTGGCGCCACATTCGAGAACAGGTGACAGCTGCTGCTGAGGAGACCATCGGGCGCGCAAACTGTAGGCGGCCTGATTGATTTAATGACAACAACGAGACGATTAGCGCATTGGTGTCGGAGAAGAATGCAGCACTTGCTGCACATGTGGCAGACCCCAGTGAGCTTGAGAAGCATAGTCAAATACATAAACTTCGACGGCGACTGACCCGAGAGCTCTGTCGCATAAAAATGCATGGTGGACGGAGAAGGCGAAGCAGATGGAATGTTACGCCGAAAGCCGCCAGCACAAGGAATTCTTTGACTCCTTGAAGGTGGTGTATGCACCGAGATTGGAGCCGCTGAGGACACTGATCGACGGTAGTTCTGGCGCTACCTGCACCCAGACTGCAGACATAATGCAGATCTGGCGAAATCACTTTGACTGTCTCTTGAACAACCGTTCAGAGATCAACTGGCCTATATTGAACTGCCTGAAGCAGCATGATGTGCAGACGAATCTCGCGGACACGCCGACACTGGATGAGACGCAGAGAGCACTTGCTAAGCTGCGAAACGGCAAGTGTGCCGGGGCCGACGGGATCCCGCCGGCAGTATTGAAACACGACGGACCCGCGTTTTTGAATGCGCTGTACCACTTAGTGAAACGTGTGTGGATTGAGGAGGAGGTGCCTGCTGAGTTGTAGGATGCCCTTGTGCTACCACTGTACAATGGCAAAGGTAGCAAGCAATGTTGTACGAATTATCGTGGCATCAACTTGCTGAGTTGTGTGGGCAAGGTGATTGCCCGAATCCTGCTCAACCGCCTCGTCAGTCAGGTTGTGGAACCTAACGTGGCTGAAGAGCAGTGTGGATTCCGTTCGGGTCTCAGCACTATAGATATGGCGTATGCGGCTCGTCAGTTGCAGAAGTGCAGAGAACGACACCAGCCATTGTACTCGCTTTTTGTTGAGTTCACCAAGGCATTTGATACGGTGAACCGCGAGGCATTGTGGCTGGTGTTGGGTAAGTTTGGTTGCCCGCGTAAGTTTGTAAGTTTAATTGAATGTCTGCAAAGTGGTATGCGAGCAAGGGTGCTTCTGAGTGGAGTGACCTCGGATGACTTTGCAGTTGTCTCTGGTTTGAAGCAAGGCTGTGTCTTAGCTCCTGCTCTGTTTAATATATATCTTCATTCAATGTTGTCCTGTGCTTTTCATGCCGCTTGTGCCTACGGTGTTCGTGTGGAGCACCGTATTGATGGTGGGTTGCTGAACATCCGTCGTTTCAGTACGAGAACTCTAGTCTGTGAGACAACTATCCGTATGTTGCTGTTCGCTGACAACTGTGCGTTGTTTGCACACAGCGCGGATGAGTAACAGCACATGACTCTTGCTCTAGCCTCGCCAGCGGCCAAATTCGGGTTCACCATCAACACAAGCAAAACTGTCTGTCTCTTTCAGCCTTCACCGGGGGTGCAATCTTCAATATTGCTGCAAACCAGCATTGGTGCTGAAGTATTGGAAACCACCTCCCGCTTTTGCTACCTTGGGAGTGTGATGTCGACTGATCAGCAGCTACACAGTGAGCTGCGTATCCGCATGTCGAATGCAGCGGCAGCATTCGGGAAGCTAGAGTACCGAGTGTGGAGCAACCATCAGCTTACCATCTGCACGAAGCTGATGGTGTACAAATCCATGGTGCTGTCCGTTCTTCTATACGGCAGTGAAACGTGGGCGATGTAAAGGCGGGATGTACGATATCTCGAGCGGTTCCATCAGCAGTGTCTGCGACGCATTTTGCGCATCGGCTGGGGCAACAGAGTTGCAGACACGGAAGTTTTGCGCCGAAGTTGGATGTATGCGGTTGAGTGCATACTTTTATTGAGACACCTGAGGTGGATCGGTCATGTGGGCCGTATGGATTCCACGCGGATACCGAAGCAGCTATTATATGGTCAGCTGAGTATAGGAAGCGGGACGTGGGGAAACGGAACTTACGATACCAGGACATGATTAAAGTGAGCCTCACACGTTCTAATCGTGATTGCAGATCATGGGAATCGAAGGCGGTTGATCGGCGTGCATGGCGCGATCTGGTCAGGAAGGCAGTTGCCAAGGTGCAGAAGAAAGCCCTCACGCATGCTGAGAAGAAGCGGCAAGTGCGGAAGCGTCAAGCACCGATGGGTTGTTCTCCATCAGCATCGAGCGCATGGTGCTGTAGCACATGCGGTCGCGAGTGCCTGAGTCAGGCAGGGCTAGTGAGCCATGAGCGAGGCCACTCGGGGCCACCACTGAAGCGACGACGGGTCCTGCAGAGAACGTAGGCAGAACCAGCGCAGCGTTTGTAGGTACGCTGCATTCGATTTACTAACCGCGTGCTTGCATGCTAAGTCTCTTTATTTCAGGTGGTGGGTTTTCAATTTTGTCCTAATGCTTTCCTTTCTCAAATAAATGACCACCTGTACGCTCTTCTATAAACCTGCACAACTCGCTTAAGCCAATTGTAGTTAATTTCGATAACATTTTTGCGTTTGTGTCATTTCCGTAATATATACTTTCTGACCCCTTGAACTTATCTCGGATCCTTTGTTAACAACTTATTTCATATGCTCATTAACTTAAGATTTTTGTCACGTTTCCTTACGCATCACTCGATTTCTTTTCTTTGTTAGCCTTCTCTCAAGTGATTGGCTGTTGCTTGATATCCTCGGTGTGGCTGCGCTTGATGTGCATGTTGACAAGGTGCCAACCTGTCTAGTACCCACTACCTCGGCCATACTAGCTCCAGGAGAGAGTTGGTCTTGGCTGGAGAGGTCGGGGTGCATGGTTCTTGTGGCCATGTTAGGATCAAAGAGTGGTTCCATGCACTCAGTGTGGAGCGGACTACGGTCCAGCCACTGCCTTGTGTGCGACTGATTCCCCAACTACAGCGTGCTTGTGCTTGCCTGTGAAGGAGTGTGGGCCGGCTCCGTTGATGAAACGTGGCTCCTATCCACATGCCTCCCGGTCTTATTCCTTCGGGTTGACACTGGATATGGGTTGTGTGGTTGGAGCTGTGGGTGGTGCAGCGCAAGCAACCCATGGTCGCTCTGTAGGCGCATGCGTCCTGTGGTTGGCCACAGTGACAGGCAAATCCGAAACCGGATGCCGCCAACCATACCTTGGCGCGCTGACACTCTACGTATGCGCGTGCCCAAAGGCTGACATCGTGCTTGACATTGGGCCATACGAAGCATTCGGTTAAGAGCTTCTGCGACGCATGTATGCAGGGATGAGACAGGTTGTGCAAAGCGTTGAAACCAAGTCGTCGCATTGTCGTAGGAACTACGGGGCGGGAAGAAGTTTGTGAGACGTCAAAAAGAATAGTTCCCTCAGATGAAGCTAGTGAAACTTCGCATAGTTTCAAAGAGGTGTTGCGTCGTAGCTTGTCTATGTCGGGATCAGCTTGTTGGGCAGCAGCCCATGGCGGCTAGGTCGATGATGGTGCCAGGCGATAAGCTGATCTGATGAATGCTTGACAGAGCATCCGCGACGGGATTGTGAGCAACTGAGACATGTCGTACGTCTGTCGTGAACTGAGAAATATAGTCTAAGTGTGTACTTTCCCGCGGAGAACACTTGTCTTTTGCGCCATTGATTGCGTAGATCAACGGCTTGTGGTCAGTGAAGACGGTAAAGTGTCGACCTTCGAGATAATGACGGAAGTGTCTGATACCTAGGTAGATAGAGAGTAGCTCCCTACCGAAGGTGCTGTAACGCGATTCGGCAGGTTGTAAACGTTTCAAGAAGAAACCTAGAGGTATCCATCTATGGTCGATGAGTTGTTGAAGAACTGCACCGACGACAGTGTCTGATGCGTCAGTTGTCAAGGAGAGTGGTGCTGATGGGTCTGGGTGGGCGAGAAGCACTATGTTGGAGATAGCGTCTTTGAGCTTCTCGAAAGACAGTCTAGCGTCGTCTGTAAAATTAAAAGGGCGTTGATTACCGTGGAGCAAGTCGGTCCTAGGTTGCATAATGCTCGCGCAGTGAGGAATAAAGCGTCGATAATAGTTAACCAGGCCAAGCAAGCTGCGTAGCTGTTTGAAGGAATTGGGAGCAAGGTTGTCGTTCAGTGCCTGGATTTTGCCTGGTAGGGCTTCAATGCCAGAGGCAGATATTCGGTGGCCAAGAAAGTCGATGGAGCTTTGCCTAAGTTCGCATTTGTCGGGGTTGACAGTAGCCCCATATTGCGTCAAGCGTTGAAAGAAAGCGTCGAGATGACAGAGATGTTCATCGTCAGAACAGCTCGCGAGGAGAATGTCGTCTGAGTAAGGATAAACATATTCGAGTCCTCGCGTTATTTCATGAATGAAACGCTGAAAGATTTGAGCAGCGTTGCTAAGGCCGAAGGGCATTCTGTGGTATTCGAAAATGCTAAGCGGCGTGATGACTACTGTTTTAACAAAATCGTCTGGCGCCACAGGTATTTGGTGACAGGCGCGAACTAGGTCGATTTTGCTAAAGATTGACTTACCAGCTAAAGCTGAGGTTAAGTTGTGCATGAGAGGAATGTGATATTTATCCGGGACGGTAACTTTGTTAAGTGCCCTGTAGTCACCACAGGGGCGCCAGTCACCGGATTTCTTCGGCACCATGCGTAATGGTGATGCCCATTGATTTTTGGACGGGCGGATTATTCCCAGTTCGAGCATATGCTGGAATTCCACAGTCGCTTGGAGCTTTTCCGGGACCAGTCTGCGAGGGCAGGCCGAAACAGATGGACGTTTAGTCGCGTTGTGGTGCATGACGTTTGACGTCACAGGAGGTAAGTCGTTCGGGACGCGAAAGAGTTTAGGTATGAAAAGGTCTATAGAAGGCTATGGAGCTTGAGACAGCACACGAATGGGAGTGATAACGACCACGTTGGCCTTAGTCCCGACAACACTGAGCTCTGTCCGAGAGTCGGTAAGCTTCTTCCTTTTAGCGTTGACAATAAGGTCGAAGTGTTGAAGAAAATCTATGCCTATGATAGCGAAAGGCACGGCTGCTACTATGAAAGGCCCGCGAAAGGTTCGCCGGAGGCCTAAATTGAGCGTTAGCAGCTTCTCGCCGAAGGTTGCCATTGATGTGCCTTGGTGGCACGGAGCGTGGTCGGCGAGGGTGAGACCACCTCATCTGAGCTACGGAGTATAACGCTAACTTCAGCTCCAGTGTCGACTAGGAACTCGGCACCGGAAGTTAAACCCCTAACGCGGATGGGGCGACTATGGTATTGGCCGGTCGCGCCCGTCGCCGAGAAGTCTCCTTGATTCTCGGTGAAAGTGCAAGGCTTGGCACCCTTACGAGCAGCGGTATCAAAGCGTTGATGGTATTGAAGGGCGGTGGAATCAAGCGATTACTCGTGAACAGGAACGACAAAAAACAGGGTCTTGAGACTAGCACTTGCTCAATCTATGCTAGGGAAATAAGAAAATTGCATTGCCTACATGCACACATCACGTGAATTGACGAAGCTCATCGATGCTGAGATTTAACTCTTCGGTTGTTAACTTTTGTACCCATAAATTTCTTTTACAGTTGTCACCGTTTGTTTCTGTAATCAACCTGATGACAAATAGATAGAAAACGCCTTTTGTTTTGAACTCGCCGCTTACATTTTACTTTGGGAATAACAATACATAATATTTTACACGAACACAGCTCCTTGTTAGGATCCTCAATGTATGCCTCATCCCTAACAAATGAAAAACCTAAATAAACTTCAACACCAACAAAAGAATCTTAAAGCAGAATTGGCCCACGAACTATTTTCTCAGTCCAAACTATGACAGAACTTGAAAACTTTTGGAACAAGAGTCACCACGGACGAATCGACTTCTTATTTACTCTACTTTTAGACTATCCTGTGGTTTTCTTTATAAAACTTGATAGCATAATAGTGACCAATCGGATAAGAGCATACCATCTGAAACACCGTACAAATTTTATTATATTTTAGATTGTTGACGGTGTTATTCTAGTCTATTCTCGGCACTCAATTTATGACAATAGTTACACAACCGCGCTGATTTCAATAATTAGACCGTTTTGCGACAAAACAAAAGAAACTACAAATATTCTAATCTCTTTGGTGGAATAATTTATGTAACATATACCATATTTCTATGTAGCGGTCTTAAAATTATTTAGAATCAGCATTTTTCGCATTGCTTTCGCATTTTGAAATATGAGGAAAATATTGTGCTTCTGATAACATCAGAGAAATAGGTGACACTTTATCAATCAGTGTTGCCAAACTAAAACTGAATTGCGTGACACTGCTCCATTTGTGACTTTGAGATATGAAAATCTATGAGCGCTTTGGTAAACGATATCTGAACTATCAAAACTAGATATGGCTTTTCTATCTGAAAATGTAGTATATCTCTAAACCGGATTTCAACAACTAGCGTTTTAGCATTTGACACACAGCATTTAGTGTTCCCAACCAGCTAGACCTTTCTAAGAGAAACCAGATATTTACTCGGGCTTTTGTATGATGCGTTCAGCACGTCGTGAAATATGGTGTACCTTAATACTACTTTCCACATTGAGACATTTGAGTGGTAGCCCGGCAACAACAGTTGGCGCCCCATTGGCGACTTTAAACGAGTTGTATACTACCCAGCAGGTTTTCAATTAGGGAAACGAGAACCTGGTGCACCTAGTTAGTACTCTTTGCTATTGGCGATATCAATGTCATCTATGGACATCAAAGTGTGGACAACCTTTATGTCCTCATAGAATGAAATTATTGTACGAAAAGTGGTACATTCAATGATGTTGTCAATATGATCCACCGCGACTAATATGTGTTGCAACCTGGTGCGCAAATTGGAACATGAATTTTTATACTGACAAATTTTGGGCAATGACTAATAGTAGCCTGACTTTTGATGGTAAACCATTAAATCTATGCCCTACGGTTAGAGATATGAAATTGCAGCACACATGCTCACTTGACTTCCGTAAACGAGTAAGATGCCACCACGAGAGCAAGATGAAAAATTGGATTGGTATTCAGACCTTTCTCCCTACTTGAATCCATATTTCATTCATACAAATCAATTGTTCCACCCATTGTGGAATATTGTTCAATAGTGCATCCCAGCTCAAAAAGGTGCGACCCCATTACACTGCAACCAGTACAGAGATCATTCACAAAGTGTCTCCTAGGTAGAGGGTTTCGGTGTGGCACACTCTTATCCCTGCACTCCACGATCGACAATTTTGCCCCGGTTTGGACTCATTAGATAGAGGTAGCCGAGCTGGGAGCGGAACTCGGCGCCTAGTGCTTAGCTGCTGTCACCATGATCACTAAGCCATTAAGTTCGACTATCTCTAGCTGATGAGTCCAAACCAGGACGAATCCGTCGGTCATGGAGTGCGATTGGAGTGAAAGTGCATCACCACTTTGGTGACAGTCTCAGTGAACCTATTGGCAGAGGCTGACTTCAGATGCAACCGAGACCACAACCAAGCTTGCTTGTCGCAATCCAAAACACGCGGCGAGTAGTCCAAAAAACCCGAAAATCAAGTGCCTCTTAGGTGCTTTTTCAGAACTGAAATATTCTGTACGAGGTGATAACCTTGATCCGCTCTGGCTACTGCGCATGAAGCATTGCCTAGCTATATTCTCTAACCTATCGAAGCAATGGTTTAAATGGCTAATGGGCTGTTGCTGGTGTTCATGATGATGATGACGGTTTGACGCAGCCTAGAACTGCTTGAGCCCATCCAGATGCGATGTTACTGACTGAAGTTGTGCCTTCGAGAAGGGTTCGTTTGGCTATTTTGTCCCAAACACATTGTGGTCTTTGAACCGTTGAAGCATTCACAGGGTGTTCTGCTCATCGGATGAACAGCAAGTATCAGAGTTCGTTCACATTGGGTGCACAATATCGACCCTCATTGTGTGTTTGCCTATTATGTAGCAAGCAAGCAACCGTACGAGCCTGACGCAGTCGCACCGAAAGACACGTATACTCTGGATTTATTCTTTCGCTTGATGTTTATCATCGCATTGTGCACTCGACATGTCAATATTGCTTTCGAAACCAGTCAAACCGCTGAACGTTCCTGCCAGCGTTTCCGCTTTTAGCCTACAGAACGATTAAGACAGGATGAAGAAGGTCAAGAGGGCAATTAATGTATAGGTTAATGACTCTCGGCGAATGCACATGCAACGTCATGCAACGTCAATCACACATGCACCAAGTATGCAGTCTTGCTTGCCTGGCAATCATTCACACCCGTGTGGCCGGGTAAGGGAAATTAAGAGAGACCGACATCTACCATCGGACAGTTGACAATTTCGCTCTCGTGTCACCTAAAAGCGTGCACTTTGTTCACCGAGCAACGGGCTAATAACGGACGTGACTTTTGTAGCAGATGTTACACACCGCCGATTAAAAACTTCGTGATATCTTGTCTTTAGTTGCGTACAGCTTATCGTCCACGAGTTACCTATTCGGAATGTGTGGAGGGTACGGAATGAAGCATTATACACGGCCTATCGTGCCAACAATTCTGTGTGTGGATGGTGTATCGCACTCAATGTTGCTTTTGTTTTTGAATTAGTAGACTGCTACCAACACCACATTGCACTTCAAAATGAGTTTGTTCTATATTGAAGCTGATTATCATGTTAAATTGCATTTAACCGCGTTGCCCACAAATATTTCTTGCAGCCATGTGTTATTTACTTTCAGACAATATTTCACCGACTTAGTTTACTTTATTTCATATTAAAAGCAGTTAATTTCCTTTCAACAATTTGAAAAGCACGGAAAGAAGACGAAGGCTGGTATTTCATATGTCACGTTTCATTTTCATATTCATACGCAGCTGTGGCAAAATTGGTTTACATAAGCGCCAATTTAAATCTTTGTTATCAATATATATCTCGCTTACATATAATCTATTTATTTAACAAGTATAACTGGCGTAATTGAACAGCACATAAGCTGCAATGTATATGCTTGTAACTGATATTCGAACCTGTTGTTCATTTAGAAAGTCAGATTTAAACTTAACTTATTGTAAGTGCTAAATTGACTGGAGCCAAGGTAGTCACGAAAACTCTTCGTTAAGTTGCATGTTGCGGATGGTTTTAACAAAATAAATAAACCTATGCGTATATATTAAACTAAACAGAAAATTCACTTAACCTTTTAACTTATCGCAAACATCTGTAAGCTAAGTGCAATGCGATTACTAGTAAAGGAAGCTCAGCAGATAGGTGACAACTCACGCTATACATAAGCATTCGCATTTGATTGTTGTTAGTTTTAAGCAAAACCGAAAAGACTTATTCCCAAACGAAGAAATATGTATTACGATGAATTTAGTTGCCAATTGCTCAATATCTCCTAACTGCTAGTTGAATTAAGTCGTTTTATACTTAAGTAAACTAGTTTAATCTACAGGATTTTAAAACTGTGTAAACGCTTATCCCTCTCGTTTGTATAATTTAGAAACTCGTGCTTAAGTTTGGCTTTTTTATGGTACCATTTTTATATTATAGGTTAAACTTGTTTCTCAACAGTAGTCCGACGCTCGGCCATCTACACGTGCGAAATACGTAGGTAATGTAACATTTCGCTTCGATCCATATTTAATGTGGCAAATTTGCTCTAAAGAAGCACTCTATACAGCTTGGCCTTTAGATGCAATACACTAGTTTACGCTGGTTGACTATCTTTTTTAGTCCAACAGTTGTAAATGATCCTCCACAATTGTAGCATTTAAAACCTGATTCCTCTTCGTTAGGAATGGCTCATTTGTTGTTGATTAGGTGATTTTTATAGGAAATGCTCTAAAACGATTATGGCTGATGCGTAACTTCAACCACAATTTAAGCCGGATCTTGGTCGATGTAGCAGATAAGTAAAATTAACTTGGTTCTGGTTACGCGCTGTTGTGTAATTTTCATTCTGGCCGACGGCAACGAAATGTCACTGGATGATTCCATCAACCATCCTTCACCTGTTGCTTGACCGCCAAAAATTCGCTTAGAGTAACGGCACGGATCCTGGGTTGAAGCGTAAAATCGAAGCTCCTAAGGGACCGAGTGGCAGGCGAGCGGCAGTGAACGCAGGAAGCACAGGCTTGAGCAGACAACACAGCTATACAGCCGAACTTGAAAGCTCGTTAATTTTATAGCAGGTTATGGGGCATCAAATAATCAACTTGTGATCAGAAACTAGGGTAACATTAAAAACTTTTTCGCTGAGAGTAGATGACGAAACCAGCATGGCTAGACCATATGAGAGTTTCAGTCGGAAGATAAAGAATCCTTAGCGCAAAATTCACTGTTCAAACTTATTCGTATTTATTGAACCGTTAGGTATAGGAAGCAAGAAAGAAAGAAATATGGGTATGTTGTCCAGCTGTTTTTCCTTCAAAACTATTGAAAATCACCTGTGTAGTGCTATATGTACTTTATAACAAAAGGCCTCATCCGATTTGCACAACCTAAAATATGTGTAGAATAGAGATCAGTGTAAATTAACACTTTTGTTTTCCGAGTCAAACTACATATGCGCAGTTTAGATGGCCCGTACGGCTGACTCTTAAGGATCGTTTATCCTCAAATACTTTTAAGTGGATAGGCAGGTGAAGTATCCCAAAATTTCCAATCTGCAACAAGAAAAGGCAATATTTAGGTGTACCATGTTTAATACAATGGTTAGATATTATTCCACTCTGGCCGTTATCACCAACAATATCCAAATTTTCTCGGTAAGTCTGAGTCCATGCCGGCCTCCCCATGGCTTCCATAGAAAAACATCTACTAATCACGGGTCACTGGATAAAACCCAGCTCTGTATACAAAGTCGTGTCAGCTCATAACGAAAGCACCTGTTGCTTTCCCCATACATTCGCAATAATCCTGCACAGCGATGCTGTATCCAACAAGTTTTCGGCCATATTCACCCCCACGAATATGAGCATACTGACGAGAAATTCTTAATTTCTGATGGGTGGTGGTGAGGAGTTTTGTATAATTCATCTAATTCATTATTGTCACTCCCATCTCCAGGCTTAGGCTAGTCTGGTAAAGCACCAGATACCAGTATTTCGACATTCTGTGTCTTGGCAGTGGTGCACCTCCCATGATTTAGGATGCCAGCAGATAGTGCCTATTCGCCATGGGTGACATCCACGGACCTGCGCGCTTGACATTTGACTATGATATAGCCCGGCTCATCTTCCAATGCTTCGCAACTTAGGAACTAAGCGGAGGTACTCGCTGCTGGCAACTTGAAGTCATGGGGGGAAACCCAGAAGATGATAACGAAGGTGCTTGGTGCTTCTGCAGACTAGCTTAAGCCTGCTGATTGGGAGTGACGACGATGAATTAGCTGAATATTAATTTCATGCATCTACCATTCGTAGGATGTTTAGAGGGTATTTTAAAAGCTATAGTAATCAACTAGTTTAGCTGTTCCTAAAACGCCAGGTCTTGAGGCATAAGTTACATCAGCAAAGTTGTGCCAGTTTCAAAGAAGTTTTGATTAATATTCAGAATTGTATTACATCGTTTAGGTTACTTGAGAAACAAACTATCCATGACAGCGATGTAGTATAAGCATTGAACCTTCAATAAAGTATGGTTTTCCCTCAATCGTGATAGCCTTCTGCAAAGTAAGACCCCTTGGCATAATAAAAACAAAATATTTGCACCAACAAATCGCTCATTAATGCACTGGATGAGATGGCGTAACAGGATGCTGAGGCATCCCGTTCAGCTTTAGTTTCCACAAATCATAGTTCTCATGTCATTAGGTAGTGTATTTTAGTAATTGACGGAATGTAGCCATAGTTGAAGTCGCTTTGTGCCGATATAATTACTGTCTTGACTCATTCTGCTACGGTGGTATGATAATCACAATATTAAAATTGAAAGAAATATTATGGCTAGGACGACAAGCGTTATTCTTTCAAGGCAGATATTACACATCTTCTTGCAAAGAGTGGGTTATAAAAGAAATCTTGGCGGTGGTAACTTTAGTGAAAAATAAGGATTGCAACTGAAGTTGGCACTTGTGCTTCGCAATGAAAACCAGTTTTCGTGGCAAATGCATTAAGGCACCCTAATTATAAAATGTTGTTGTATGCTATCTGTAATTTCAAAAGTTAGTCGATTTTATGCACCGAGAAATGTTGACCGGTTCAGCTTAAAAATTTATAAACGATAATAATTTTCCACGGTATATATGAAAAATGGTTAACATAAAATCAAGGGATTACTAATTTTTCGGTATAAACTAGTGGTCACAACTTAGGTTTTTAGATAGATAATATGATCTTTAGTTAGATGGATAATCTGCGTTACACAAAAAGAGTTTTACTCTTTTCCAACTGCCTATGATGGCAACTTGTTTAGTCAGAGTGAACCAACCATTCCCAGGAACAATCCAGGGAGCCAAAGGCAGAGGTCAGATTCGAGTATTTGGTATCTACATGGCTAGAGTTCAATGCTATATCCGGCATGTTGAAATCCCCAAATATTATTTTGCACTTGGCCGGTTTCGCTGCTATATGACAAAACGCATCCAGTCCGACATTAATTTCATTGACTGAAACTTGACTGCGTGCATATGTGCCCGAGAAGCAAAACGTAGCTCTCAATTTGTGCAGTTACGAAGCCCGTGTCGTCAAAGCAGACATGTGAGTGAACGTTAGCCGTTGATGTACGCAGCATTGTGCACATATGTTGTGTAACCACCTACAAGCTCCGACTTGCGAAACTTAATACGTCCTTTATACATTATGTGGTAATTGTACCCAAGAATGTATTCAATAACCACGGTTCAGTCATAAGAATGATTTGTACCCCAGCTAGGGAGCTCACAATTAACAGACTTATAAAGGGCAAAAAAGATGGTTTGACAATTCTCGAAAGATGACAGGAATGTGGAAAATAAACTAACGGTTTAAAATGAAAGCAGAAGAAAAATAGTAGTTTAAGGTGACTCAGAGTTATTCCATGAACGAAGTCCGGTGTCCTCATCGCTACGTAGAAGAAAACGCTGGTGAGCAAATTATTTGAGTTAACTTGTTTTCCGATGGAAACATACTATGTGAAGTAATGTAAATACAGTCCAGTCAATTTTTTAGATGGCGTTAATGTGTGAACGCAAATCAGGTGAGAAGGAAGAGCGCTACAGTTTCTGTTTAGCTGTAGAAAGGACACTTTTCGACGGTAGCCAAATCAGCCGTTGTGTGTGGTCAGTATGAGCTGGTGGTCTCCAGGTTTGAAATTGTGGCTGAATCTCAACAGCACGCGACAGGCGTGAGTAGGGTTGGTCAGTATTTTGTACACCACGTGGTCTCTCTGTAGTCGGGAGCATTCGCCGCAGCACAAGCTTATGGCGTATTTGCTGAATTAGTAGGAGAGGTGAAAGAGTCCTCTACTGATTTTCGTCGCCATATATTGTGGCGTTTTAAGACTATCAGCATCGTGTTCGCGTCAAGGTCGCCACAGCTGGATCACGTACTGTACGTGGGACATCACGTAGGTAATCCGCATTTGTGGAAAATTTGCTGGTTCGAGCTTCCTGAGCACACTTCGTAAGAGTCCAACCTGCTGAGTGACTTCTCGATACCATTTCAGCCTGTTCCGAGTAACCGAGGTCATCTTACACGATTACGCCGAGGTCGCTTTCCTACATAGCACGTTACAGTTGCTGTTCTCCTTCCAGATATTCCTGAGTACACTGATGTCGTGTGCTCAGAGCTTTGCATTTTGCCACGCTGAACTAGGGCCGCTTTTCGTTTGACCATGTATAAGTAATGTGAAGATTTCTCTGAGTGCCGCATGGTCGTCCACTTTAAGTCGTGTCATATTTTGACATTATTTGCGATTAGTAAGGTTCTCGACTTAAGCTACCTAGTGAGGTCGTCAATGGGTACGACGAATACACATGATCCTTGGGGTATACCACACGACTTAAACTGGATAGAAGATGATGTTGCGAACTATCATTTTCAGTTAAGCTTTAATGCGGAAGTTGCTTATCCAACCTATCACGTGTCACCGATTCCATAGCTTCGAAGTTTGTGAAGAAGAATGCGGTGAATCAGATGATCGAATGCTCTAGAGAACTCCAAGTAGACGACGTTGGCTTCTTGTCTGGTATCGACTGCCTAAGTCCAGATTGCTCAGGTTAGTAACAGTCTTGTAGTGCAGTTCCGATGTTGGCGAAATCCATGTTGTCTTGAGGCTATAATGTGGTTAAATCAAGGTATCCCATGTGCACCTATGCGAATACTGCACCCAAAGTTTTGGATAAACAGGGAGGAGAGTGATGGACGTTAGTTCAAGGTCTCCGCACGAAACCCACCTATAACACAAGAGTAACTGTTTCCTGTTTTCACAATGGGGCTTCGTTGAAAGAACGTAAGTGACGTTTGGAAGAGTTTACTAGAGATTGTATTTAATCCATTTGGTCTTATGTTACCAATAACAGGGGAGTTGTACACGCTCGCAGTGAGACCACGCAATTTCCATTTCACGGTGCAGCTGGTTTCATGAACCTACTCGTCACACCGAACTCATACCCAGCGCAGTGAGCAATCTGCGCCATACCTCAGCGTATGTCTCTACCTGATTTGCTATCTGCGGAGCCAGTAAAAGCACTTATTGGAAGGCTTATCTTTCTCTCATCAGGGTGCGGTCGTGTGTGGCACGTTCAACTAGTATTGATTGCATCACTCAACTGGCAGAGTTTCGTCATCGTCTAACCGGCGCCTAGGCTTCACACAGGCGTTATTACGTGACCCGTCTCGATGCGTGTGAACAACCCTAGGCTAATGCCAATAGAACTTGGGTATTGCCCGCTCAAAAACACTGCACTACTATTATACAGTAGTGCAGTGTTTTCGGGCGGGCAACACCCAAGTTCTATTTGCATCAGCTACGGTCATCGTGATCGAAAGACCAAGGTTCACTTCAATGGGAATCGCGGTCAACATTGAGATTGCGCGTCGCAATCCATCCACACAACGTGTACTTCAAAATGACCCTCAACCCTAGGCTAACTTTTCATTTAAGCGCGCCCAAGGAAAAGCGGTCTATGACAAAGAATGACAGCAATACAGTGGAAATTTGTGCGCATAAAGAAGAGAAGGTGGCATTCAACATAACAAGCAATGTCATCAGCATATGGCTAAATGTTGAGAAATAAAGGAAAGGTAAGCTAAGGAATGTGGTCCAAGCTTCGGGGCTGCGTTTCGTTTGAAACTGGCTTTTGATTTCTACTGAAAAATGGACCTATCACTTGGTATTGCAAAAAGGTGGTCTAATTGTGTGTGAAGCAACCGATGTACCGAATATCTTGCGACAAAAGCATCTCCCACTATCAACGCCGAAGAGATGTGGCCGTTTGTTTACATTGTGTTGGACTAAAGACAGGCACTACTGCAACAGTTATCAGTAGCGTAGGAATGCCAGCATGCAAAAAGCTTACCTGCAAACCGTAGGGAGTAATGACCTCCACAATAGAGAAAAACGCTTTAGAACAACACTTGTATGCGCGCGAGGAATGAACACACAGGCAATACACAACACATACACTCTAGACACGAAAAGAGGCCTTTGCTATACCACCTAAAACAGGGCTTACAAAAATAAATGGCTGACTCGTTTGCCGGAACCGATGCACCTATTATTAGATACGTTTGACACAATAGCTAATTCCGTTTGCAACGCGGGTTCTTATATTGGTGCCGTGATCAACCATGGTACGTCATGAAGATCCCTTGGCCTCAGATGTTTGAAGAAGGGGTTGGCTTAGAGGAATTGGAGGATGTGGCGGAGGCAGTTAGCTTTAAGGTCGACCGGGCGAAGCAAATGGCCCTGCGGAGTATCCTCAAGGACAGGGCGACAGCACTCATGAGGGTGGCGCGAAAAGTCGCCGATGAGTTGGAGTGGGTAGCCGCGAAGGATGCGTTGGTCTCCAGATTAGACAGCCAGGCCGACCGCCAGAAGGCAATGCGGCGGTTCAAGGCAAAACGGCTTGGTGTAGGGGCGGATCCTCTCTTGTTTGTAAGCTACATCAGAGGCTTGTTGGATTAGGCCTGGCCGGGAATGGAGGAATCGTCAAACGGCAATTTCTGGTGGATCAGTTCATGACCGGTCTCCCAGAGCCAACCGCGGAATGCGTCCGGATTGCCAACGCTACTCGGGGAATGTGGCTGGAGGAGTTGGCGCAGGTGACTCGGGAGCTGGGCGACGGGACAATCGCTGCGCTGAAGGAGGAACACTATCGAGCCATGGGGCGGATGGAAAAATTGGAACGGTTGATAGAACAGCTTATGAATGATGTTAATATGCTTTGCTTTCCGCTCTCAAGGAGCTAACAAGGAGATGTTGCCTCCTATGCGGGAAAGCGGGAAACTAGATATGACAATGTCCGGTGAGGCGCGCTGCTGCTCTTTTACCAAATCCACATATTCAACCTAATTTTTCGTCTTGCATCGAGGAATGTGTACTCGAGACGCTGAAGAGGGGGTGATCGAAGCAATTGTGGAAGTAGACGGAACGATGGAAAGGTGTCTGATCGATACGGATGCCGCGGTTTCGCTGTTCGGCTAGCGGCCGAGCGAAAACCTTCAATCGTGCTTCATGGTCGTGCGAGTTGTTGGCGGTTACTCAGTGGCCGTTGATGGTATGACCGAACACATCGTGAAAATCGTGGATGCGGCAACCAACACACCTCTTCATCGCATCACCAGATGCGAAGCAAACCATGTTGGCGGTAGGTTTCCTGCAGTTCAAAAAGGCTATTGTCAATCTAACACTTTGAAAATGATTGCCTGAATGCGGATCGTTGCCACCCATGGACCGTGGAGAAACTATATCCTCGCAATCGGTTGTTGCCGCGTTACATTTGAGCTCCACTATGCAGTCACTAAGCACCAATTATCAGCACTTGTTTACAGATGATGACATCGCGTATGGATTTTGTGACACGATCAAGCATACCATCTCGCTAACCCGCTAGACGAATCTGCCCCAGAGACATCTGAGAGGAAGAGGCGAATACAGGAGATGTTGGACGCGAAGGTGATCGGAGAGGCGCACAGCCTATGCAATTCTCCAGTGGTCTTGGTGAAGAAGGCAAATGGGAAGTACCGTTTCTGTATGGACTTCCGAGGCAGAATGAAATCTACTTGAGTTCTTTCGTTCCAGCGCCTTTAGTGGCTGACATTTTTTGATAGACTGCAACAGTCGAGGATATTCACGGTTCTGGATCTGAGACCTGGTTACTGGCAACTGGCGATCAAACGAGAATACCGAGAGAAACCGGTGTTTACCATCGGTAATAAACAATACCAGTTTAAAAAACGCCTTTTGGATTATCGGGAGAACCATCTACCTTCCGATGGTTAATGCTGCGCTTACTGAGTGGCTTGTAGAACGTGGGCATGGTATCTTGGTGTATCGCCAATCAGAGGCGGTGCACAGCGGTCATCTCGAAGCAGTCTTTGAACGGATTCAGCAGTCTGGACTCCGTATAAATTGACCAAAGTCCCAGATTGGAAAGACTTGTGTCACCCAATTTGGGCCATAAAGTTGGACAAAGTGCACAGAAGCCGCTACCTGAAAAACATTGACAATACATGGCACCCCATTTCCAACCTCAAAGCGCTCTTTCAGAGCCTTCCTGAGCCGTGCTAGGTACAACAGCAAATTCAGCAAGGAATTCAACAATTCGGCCTCACCATTGTACGAGCTGCTGAAATAGGAGAAGAAATGCAGTTGGACTACAGAAGCTCAACAAGACTTTGATGGCATTCTACAGGAAATGGGAAGGAAGAAGCTGACACTGAAATTGCCCATTGCTTAATATGTGTTCACGGTAGCCACATATGCCAGCGATATCAGAGGCAGCGCGGTTTTAAAAAAAGCCGTGAGACTATTGAGTACGCAAGCAGAATGTTGGCACCAGCAGAACACAAATACTCAAGCATAGTGAAGGAATGTCACGCAATCGAGTGGCGGCCATATCTGCTAGGTCAGCGATTTCACGTCGGAAAGGACCAGAAACATTTGGACAGAATTAAGTCTGTCAAAGATGCCGGGAGAAAACTAGCGCGATGAGCTTTGCGCCTAAAGGAATACGATTTCACGATAAAACGAGTGCTGGAAAGAAAACCAAACCGCCTTTTTTGTCAAGCATGATGAACGAAGATGACCTGCCGGGTGTAGCTTCCGGTATTAATGGTATGGTTGGAACATAATCCGGGAAAGTTGGCAGCCGAGCAATGCAGTGACAAACACTTGAGCAAAGAGATCACTGCACGAAGAACCGATCAATCATTCCTAAACAAGAGCCAAAAGAAGCAGCTCGGATCGTTTGTGAGAAAACTTGAAAATTCACAAGTAGATGAAGCTGGAATCTTGATGTGGAATACAGCAGCTAGCAACACTTTGGTGCCTGTTGTTCTGACAAAACTAGGGCGGGAGCTGGTGATTTGTTGTCACAAGATGGTGCAAACCGGTTGCTCCAGGAGTTACGAGCAGCTGAAAAAATGCACCTACCGGCCATGAAGAGGGACGTGAGACATACGCGCTTTCGTGCGTTCAATGTCAGCTCTTGAAAACCGAGTAGCACAACAACCAACAACTATGTTGATTCCCGAATCGCAAATTGCTGGACTATGGTCGCTCGACGTGATGGGACTGTTTCCATTGACCTGGCGGAACAACCAATATATCTTGTTGATGACGAACTACTTTACGCCTTGTATGGAAGCAAAGAAAATCCCGGATTAACGGGCGAACACATTTACCCATGCCGTCATGAAAAATTGACAGCAGGGAATTCAAAAACTGCTTAAAAATCTTGGTATCAGGAAATTGCGTACAGCACCGTAACACCCGTAGAAAAATGGTTTGACGGAGCATAACAGCAAAAAGATGAGGGATAGGCTAGAGGCAAAAAGCGTGGACTTGGAGGAAGCTCTGTCACTGTTGTTGCTGAATCAACGAGCATCCAAACAGGCATTCACAAAGCAATTACCATTCCAGTTGATGTACGGCCGAGCACCCGTCTACCCGTATATTTAGAGGTTGGAATGCGCCCAACGTGCCGAATAGCTCCGAAGAAGCACAGAATAAAAGGCAGGCAAACGTTATCTGAGGATAACTCTGCCTCGGAGGATGGAGAAGTACCAGACCAACAATGGTGAGACGAGAGTCGAGTTTCAGATTGGTTCGAAGATGAAATACAAGGACTAGCAACACGTTCCCACTTGTGGTCCAAGGGAGAGGAAACTCCTACCGAAGAGGAAGGGGTCGTACGAGGTGGTCAACCGGCTAAGTCTAGTGTATAAAATCAATCGGAAAGGAGTGTCAAGGTGAGTGTATGCCAGTGAGTTAAGGAAGTGGCACGAGTTAGAGGAGGAACCACTTTTGCACCATGCACGAACAGTGAACAGTAAACACAGAAGGACGCCGACTGAAAACAGCTGGATCGAGCGTTTTGGAGAGGATGAGTGTGGTGAACTAAAGGCAGACACTACTGCACCAGTAATCAGGAGCGTGAAACTTCAGCAACCAGCCCCCAGGAAACCGTACTCCCAAAGGAGAGGAAGAATTTAGCACCACAGTTGTGTGCGTGCGCGGAATGGGCGTACAAGCAGTGCATACCACACAAACCCTAGACGCAGTAGTAAACCAGCGCCATGCAACCTCCAACAGGAATTGCGAAGATGTGTTGATATCTCTTTTGTCGGAACCGATGAAGCTAATAGTAGCTATGTTTGCACCATACCTGATTCCGCTTGTACTTTGGATTCTTAGTGAATGAGGAGTAGCTTGAACTTGTGGGCGGAGTGAGCTCTGCTAAAAACTGATGAGGTGAAGTCTACTATTTGAACGCGCAGGTAAATCGTTGCTGAACCGCGTTGGCCACATCTTTGGGGAGCACCAGAGTGATTACTGTACGTAGGACTAGGGCTTTCGCGTTGTTCACTACGGAGTATCCTCACTTGCGTGCAGATTATATTAGAATTAGTCTTAAATTTCTTAGCTAATTCCTGTTGGTGTCTTCGCGGACCAAGTAGACACTGCGATTTTGCAGTTATGCAGTCATTCCAGACCTGCGCACATGGATTGGATTCAAAAGAGCACCAGGGCGAATTCCATAGTGCCACGCATCTTCGTATCCAACGACTCAGGAAGATTTCCTTTTCTTTCGGCGAAACACATTGTTTTCGAGGCATTTGCCAACAGCTCACTGAACAGGATAGGATGAAGATTCCCTCCAGGTAACATTTGGAGGCAGCTCAGCTAGGAAGGACCAGTTGGCTTATGATACGAGACCAGATAATGCACCGTAATAAGTGACGACTTGCACTTTGTATCTGCTTTCACATATGCATTTCGCCTAGCAGTTATAGTGGAGGAACACCGTCGCGTGATCGCCACAGCCCAAAGGTGCACTTATGTTTACTGCAACAATTATAGCTCCTCGATTGTGAAAGCAATAGTCTAAGACAGATGGTTCGTTGTCAGTCCTTAATCTAGTGAGAGGTGTGACGTGATTGTAGAAGGGTTTATCGGCGATAACTTCCTGAAAGTCCGCTTTGAATGGGAGGAGTTTCGGTGTTGGTCCTTCCAACACTGCGACCGCAATGACTGAGGTTCATTTCAACCTGAACCGAGGTCTCAGTAGAGATTGCCTGTCACAATGCAACCTCACAGCGGGTACACAAATAGTGCTATGAATCCGCTTTGAACTGTTCGCTGAGCGTAGCTGGGATTTCGGTTGCGCGCAGGTCCGCTAAAACGAGGTAACTGTAAGACCGTGCTAGTATTCGCAAATTTGCAGACGCCAGACAGTTATCCATTTCCAAGGTAGACATTAGAAAGCGGTAAATTACTGCCAGTGCATACCCATCACCATGTTTCAGGTGCACGCGGCCATTTGTATAGCTGAATCATCGTGATCGATAAGCAAGTCAGATCGGTAATACCAGTGCACTCAGCCTTTTATGCTGGGTCGATCGTTTCGTAGGAAAGCCGTGCTTGGCAGTGTATCACCATCAATCTCGGTATTCAGTCATGTTCCAGTTGTCAAGACGATATCCCGAAAAGTATGCAGCCCAGTTACGTTGGTATACATGGGAGGGCCCTAGATATGATCATTTTATTTGTGGATGCGGCTACCGTGTTGGGTTTATGCCGACACTTGGGGGGTCGGCTATTTGTCGATTTTAGTTTACCATAATCGGTGGCTCTGTGGCAATTCCAGCTTGGCATGTGGGTTCTCTGCGTCACAAAGTGGCCTCAATTATGGACATCATCCAGCTGACGGAGTGTTTTGACTACATCTCGGCTCTGAGCAACACGCTGAGACCGACTTGTTTAGAGTTGTATCATAGATTCGGGGCCGGGTATTCATCGAGTTCGTAGGTTTTTCGGATGACAGGTCCCTGCATAATTTGCGTCAGTTTTCAACCGGACGAGTCAGAGCAACACCTTTTCCGGCATGGGTCTGTTTTATCACCAGTGGACCTCAACCTTTTTAATCGGGTGATGATGGCAACTGGAGACCGAATTGACGATCATATTTCCTAGCGGGATTAGTTCACGAAGGGAGTATCGTCTACATCAGTCATGTGCTTGAGCCTCTAGTTCGCTTGGTGTCTGAATTTTGGAGACAGAGTGTATAATGATTGGTTTTACGTTTGTTATTTGCATAATCATCCGATGTGCGTTTGCGCTTCTGGCGTTCGCTCTGGGCAGCTTCTGGAAAATTGCGTAAAGTGCATTGAGATACTCGGAGGTCAGTGGCTGACAAGCGAACTGCCTCTGCGTCCTCTCCTCACGGATGCATTAATTGAAATTATCGAGGTCCACCGTAGAGTGCAGAGCACTGATGAAGGATGAGACGATGTACACTGAACAGCATTACTTTCCGTCCAGTTAGTTGACACATGGCTATCACTATTTGTGATTTTCTCGCAGCGTTGTTTTGATGGCGACTGCGCTGGATTCAGATGTATTGGCGCACATAAAGTAAGAGAAATATCACGATCTTTAGTGTTTTCCTTCCTTGTGGAATGTGTCCGTTTTTTTATTTCAGGCAACATGTGACCACTTGAATCCAATTTTTATTAGTGGCGCTAACAGCTCGTATCTTTGTAGCGACCGATGTTTGGTGAATGTATCCCGCATGAAGGTAGCCAAAATAGAACGGCATATTTTTGCTCTCTCTGCAGTGTTGAATGCACTGCAAAGCGTAGAAAAATTAGGCTGTCAGCGGATCATTATGTTCTGTCTATCAAGGGATATGTCTGTTTGGTTGGGGTGCGTATTGTCCCATCACGCTGGGCGAGGTAGAAAAGCTTAAGCGGGTGCAGCATGTAGCCACTAGGCTGATTCCCAACTTACGAGGTATGCCATATGAATACCGATGTAAGAAACTAGGGCTGTACACCCAAGCATACCGTCGGCTGAGGGTTGACCTAATCATGACGCACTGGATATTACATCTGAGTGATTACCCCATGTTGAGACAACTACTTCACCTGCGCATACCAAGCAGCACGCGAGGACACCGCTACAAACTTATCGTACCGCAGTTGAAGCGGGTAGCTCACCAACTCTGTTTCGAACGCAGAGTGGTGAATACTTGGAACAACCTGCCGCAGTCGGTAATAGAGGCGAATTCAGTGACCTAATTTAAGAAGCTTCTAGATAAACATTTCGCAGAGGCAAAATATAGAGAGCGGAACGATTAATAATAGGTTGATGTCCAAGAGCGACAATTGATGCAGCTACACAGAGTATGCTCTCCTCGCTGCTTCTATTCAGTATCAGTGTCAGTATCAGTATCAATGACTGACGTATACCTTGGCAATCCAGTTCAACTTATTGTTAGATTTTGTACGTAAATCTCGGGGTTCGGGTTAACCTGGGTCATGCAGGGTAGATGCTCTGGCAGTTGCTTGCTCAACAATTCCCGCCAGTCGATCACCTTCTTGTACCGACATTACTATACATTTGACGAAGGAAAATCTTGTATAGCTCTTGTTGAAAAAAACGCAAGCGGTCATATTTCGCTACTTTAGTTCACTTAGGCCAAACAAATAGCGTCTTCCAATATTTCGAGTGCCCACAGAGGGACCACGGGTGACTTGCGCCGCACCACCCATAGTTCCATCCACACACCCCATATCCAGTGTAAACCCGAAGGAATAAGACCGGGAGGCATGTGGATTGGAGCCACGTTACATCAACGAAGCCGGCCCACACTCCTTCACAAGCTAACTCAAGCACGCTGTATTTGGGAATCAAGCGCACACACAAGGCCGTGGCTGGACCGTAGTCCGCTCCACACTGACTGCATGGAACCACTCTTCGAGCCTACCACGGCCACAAGGACCGTGCACCCTGTCCCCTCCAGCAACGACCAACTGTCTCCTGGAGCCAGTATAAACGAGGTAGTAGGTGATAGACAGGTAGGCACCTTGTCAACATGCATATCTAGCGCAGCCACAACGAGGATATCAAGCAACAGCCAATCACTTGAGATAAAGATAACAAAGAAAACAAATCGAGTAATGCATAAGGAAACGTGAAAAAAGTTTAAATATATGGGCCTATGAAATAAGTTGTTTACAATGGTGTTATAATTGCGTGACAAAGTTATGATTGAGGGAACGCCGCCTCTCGATATGGATTGCGTAATTGCCCGATAAGATTGTCGCTGGCACGGTTGGAGCACGCCTACGATGACGACTTGTAACGCTGGCCACTCGAACGGAGTTGCGCTGACCCGATGACGCTAGCTTAGCCGGTGAGACGGAAAATTGAGCGAGCGTGTGAACGATCCTAGCCGCACTTGTTCGGATAGACGCTGATGCCTCGGAAACGGACGCACACGAGAGGGGGTTATGATAGACGCGTGCTAATGACTTAGACGCGAAGGCTGGCCAGCTAACGACTCACACGCAATCAGGTGACCCGACCGACTCCCAAGTGAAGCGAAGAGAAAGGAAAAGCAAGTTTTCCTCTGTAGGCTCTGTTGCGACCAACAAAGGGCGATCACAGACGATGCTAAGGGTTATTAAGTAAGGGAAAATTTCTACCATGACGAGGTGATAGTTTGTAAAAGGCCAATGTCAAAAGGGGCGTAGTTGGGACGCGGCTGGGAGTGGCTGAGCTCTGCTGCGTTGTGGGGAGGAATTGGACCTCGCTTTCCACAGCCATTCTGCCGGGGTTTCTGGCGCGTTTTTGCGGGGATTTTTGACGAGCCCGCAGCATTTCCCTTTGAAGAGAAAACGTACCGCTTCTGACGTGGGTTGACCTGGAGGGATTTCCGCGACCTCCAGATTCTCTCTGTTCCCCGGCAAGGCGGGTTCTCGAGATGTGGCGTCGATTGAGCGGCTTAAACCGTGGTCTCCGGTTGTGTGGCCATTCCAAAGGTATCCAGCAGGATGTGCAGAGGCAGGCGGACAGGATAGCTGGCTGGCTTGGAATTTTCTTCGTAGCGCGGAGGAAGTTGATTGCGATGGCCAACCCAGGTGTCAGCACCTACGGAGACATCATGTCACCTCGCCTGGCCGTCACAGTTGCTTTGATCCGGCGTGGATGATCTGCTCGATAATCGCGAGCTTAGACCGGGGCTCCAACGACGAATTCTGTACGCTTGTTGCTGGCACCAGGGTGACTAGGTGGCTTCTCAGTCGGAATGAGCGCATCGTTTGTGGTGCGTAGCTTGCGGCCCATCATTCCTTCAGACGGTGACTGGCGCGCTGGTGTAGCTGGATTCGGTGTGGACCGGTATGAGAGAAGGAAGGCTTGAAGACACTCATTCACGGTCCCCTCCCCGCGAGATTTCAAAAGCGCACTCTTGAATGTGTCGACAAATCGCTCCGCCTGACCATTGGATTGGGGATGGTAAGGCGGTGAGCGGAGGTGTTCGATGCAGAATCGGCGGCAAAAGTATTCGAAGATAGAAGACGTGAACTGGGTACCATTGTCTGACACCAAAACCTCGGGAAGGCAATGATGGCTGAAGATTCGTTGGAGACAACCCAGAGTGGCGGATGCGGTTGGTGGGTTGACGGCGACCACTTCTGGCCATTTGGAATAGGCGTCGACCACGACTAGATAGGAAAGGTCATCGATGGGACCAGCGTAATCGATATGCACTCAAGACCACGGTTTTGCTGGCGGATGCCAAGGAACTGGTGATTGGTGTGGTGGCATCTTTGAGGCTTGTTGACAATCCTGGAAAACGGGGGCGAATAGACTGGCTTTGTCGTCTGTTCGGTCACTTTGTACTGTCGGAGAATGTACCACGTTGCAGATGGCCCGAAGAGGAAGATCGGCCAAGCCAAGGGTTTTGAGCCAGTCGAGTCCAAGCAGGTTGAGCTTCGCCCTCGTAATGTAGCAGATCGCGTCGAATGTGGCGCCCCGGAAGGAGACGGAGATGTGCAGCTGTTTAGTTAGCTGCACGCGACCACCACAGGCGCTGGTGGCAGATTGGGAGGTCGGTTCGAATAGTGGCTTGCCAAGGGATCGCCAGAAATCCTCGGAGATGACTGTGATGTCCGACGCAGTGTCCAACTGCAATCGGACCGACTGACCATTGATCAAGACGTCAACGAACTTTCTCCGATCCGCAGCGTTTATTTGGAACGTGGCCAGCAGGCTCAGAGAGCTGCCAACCGGACCAGGTTTGGGTGTGCGTCTGGGTCGAGACCTCTTCTTTGGATCGCGGGTGGGGGACAGCCCAATTTTGGCCTCCTTGTGAGATGGAGGATGGCAGTAACCATCCCGGTGCCCCACCATGCCACAACGTTGGCAAAGATGCTGGCGGAAATTGCAGTCCCGGTGGAAATACCAGGCACCACAGAATCGGCATGCGTAGGGTGGGGACTTCGCTCGGTCGGATTGGGTCGGGCGCGCGGACGATTGCGCCCTCGGTGCTGTGACTGCCCGGACCATACCAAGTGCGGCGGCGTTCTGGATCATTGCAGAATCGTGCTGCAGGTTGAGCAGCGTTTGACACTTCTCGGCCATGTTCTGGATTGTGACTGATCCATCCTGTTGTAGCTTGGACAGGAGGCGCGTCCGGATATCGGCATCGTGTGGAGATTGGAGGCCAGAGACGAAGATTAGGCATTTGAATTGGTCCTCGGTGAGCGAGCCAAGTTTAAAACCTTGGCTTTCACGGTTGATCACGCTCACTTACGTGATGAAGCCGTCGACATCACGTTTGGCCATGTGCAGACACTGGTAACGAGCATTGAACAGAGAGGACTGCTCGCCAAAAATCTGTGACAACGTTCGGACCCTCTCGTGAAAGGTAACGTCACGTGGGTTCCTCGGTAAGATGAAGTTGGTGTAGCGCTGGTGTTCGAGCGTACTAAGTTTGCGAAGAAGTAGGCGGACCGTCCACGCGTCGTCCTGACAAGCCAAGTCAACGGTAAACAAGTCCTCGTACCGCTTGTACCAGGATTCGAACGTTACCCCGGCCTTGGCGTCGTACAGGAATTGGCTGATGTCGCCAATTACATGGTCCACTGACTGAGAGTTAGCGCTTTGACCTGAGTGAAGGGAAGAATTGGAGAGCTTTTCGGTTAAAACGGACATCAACTTAAGTTGCTGCTGCAGCATCAGTTTTAAATCGGCGTATTCGTCAGTCATGGTTCGTCAACTCTGTCGCCACTGTTATAATTGAGCACTGTTATAATTGAGGGAACGCCGCCTCTCGATATGGATTGCGTAATTGCCTGATAAGATTGTCGCTGGCACGGTTGGAGCACGCCTACGATGACGACTTGTAACGCTGGCCACTCGAACGGAGTTGCGCTGACCCGATGACGCTAGCTTAGCCGGTGAGACGGAAAATTGAGCGAGCGTGTGAACGATCCTAGCCGCACTTGTTCGGATAGACGCTGAGGCCTCGGAAACGGACGCACACGAGAGGGGGTTATGATAGACGCGTGCTAATGACTTAGACGCGAAGGCTGGCCAGCTAACGACTCACACGCAATCAGGTGACCCGACCGACTCCCAAGTGAAGCGAAGAGAAAGGAAAAGCAAGTTTTCCTCTGTAGGCTCTGTTGCGACCAACAAAGGGCGATCACAGACGATGCTAAGGGTTATTAAGTAAGGGAAAATTTCTACCATGACGAGGTGATAGTTTGTAAAAGGCCAATGTCAAAAGGGGCGTAGTTGGGACGCGGCTGGGAGTGGCTGAGCTCTGCTGCGTTGTGGGGAGGAATTGGACCTCGCTTTCCACAGCCATTCTGCCGGGGTTTCTGGCGCGTTTTTGCGGGGATTTTTGTCGAACCCGCAACATATGTATTCCGAGATAACTTCACGAGTTCAGAAAGTTTATTTTACGGAAATGACAAACACGAAGACGTTGTCGAAATTAACTACAATTAGTTTAAGCGACGTGTGCAAGTTTTTAGATCAGCATACAAGCCCACATATGGTTGGCGGCATCCGGTTTCGGATTTGCCCTTCACTGTGGCAAGCCACAGGATGCCTGCGCCTACAGTGGGTCCATGGATGGCTTGCGCTGCACTACCCACAGCTCCAACCACATACCCCAAATCCAGTGTAAACCCGAAGAATTAAGACCGAGAGGTATGCGGATGGGAACCACGTTTCATCAAAGGAGTCGGCCCATACTCCTTCACAGGCAAACACGAGCACGCTGTATTTGGGGAATCAAACGCACACACGGCGGTGGCTGGACCGTAGCCGCTGCACACTGAGTGCATGGAACCGCTCTTTGAGCCTAACACGGCCACAAGGACCCTGCACCCTGTCCCCTCCAGCAACGACCAACTGTCTCCTGGAGCCAGTATGGACGAGGTTGTGGGTAATAGACAGGTAGGCACTTTGTCAACATGCACATCAAGCGTATCCACACCGGGGATATCAAACAACATCCAAACACTTGAGAGAAAGAAAAAAAGAAAAAGAGAAAAAGAGAAAAACCCGATTAATGCATAAGAAAACGGTGATATAAACCTTTAGTAAATAGCATTTGTAATACGTTGTTTACAAACAGATCCTAGCTAAGTGCACGAGGTCAGGAAGTATAGTTCACGGAATGCCACGAACACAAAAATGTTATAGAAATCGAATAGAATTGGCTGAAGCGATGTGTGCAAGTTAATGGAATAGAATACAGGGAGATATTTATATGAGAAAGAAATCATTAAGGTAAAAACTGTAAACCCACCACCTGAAATAAAGAGACTTAGCATGCAAGCGTGCGGTTAGTAAATCGAATTCAGCGTGCCTACAAACGCTGCGCCGGTGCTGCCTACGTTCAATGCGGGACCCGTCGTCGCTTCGGCAGTGGTCCCGAGTGACCTCTCTCATGGCTCACTAGGCCTGCCTGACTAAGGCACTCGCGACCGCACGTTCTACAGCACAATGCGCTCGATGTCGATGGAGTACAATTCATCGGTGCTTGCCGCTTCCGCAACTGCCGCTTCTTCTCTGCATGCATGAGGGCTTTCTCCAGCACTTCAGCAACTGCCTTCGTGATTAGGTCGCGCCATGCACCACGATCAACCGCCTTCGATTCCCATGATCTGCAATCAAGATGAGAACGTGTGAGGCTCACTTTAATCATGTCCTGGTAACGTAACTTTGGTTTCCCCACGTGCCGCTTCCCTATACTCAGCTGACCGTATAAAAGTTGTTTCGGTATTCGCGTCGAATCCATACGGCTCACATGACCGAGCCATCTCAGGTGTCGCAGTAAAAGTATGCCGTCCACTGCATACATCCCACTTCGGCGCAACACTTCCGTGTCCGCAACTCTGGCGCCCCAGCCGATCCGCAAAATTCGTCGCAGACACTGCTGATGGAACCGCTCGAAATATCGCACATCCCGACGGTACATCGTCCACGCTTCACTGCCGTATAGAAGAACGGATGGCGCCATGGATTTGTACACCATCAGCGTCTAGGTTGTACTCGGCTCCTGCTCAAAAGAATGACGTGTCCAGGAGTAGGTTGTCTGATAATTGACGTTCGCAGTTGCCACTAGCTGTCAGTCATCACCATTAACGAAGGCACTCACCATTCGGTCACGAATGTCTGATGAAATACTCTGCCGAACGCGGGAGGGTATGCCGACGACGTTAGAATCATAGACACGGATTCGGTCATGCGCTTTTGTTCCGGCTGTTCACTGCTCTCTGACCAATTGTGATCCAGCGTGTCGGACGTAGGGGGGGACGGCTCACACAAGGTCGTTGCACCGCCGATGTCCATTGCCTCTAAGGTTCATTTGTAAGTTTCACCCAGTCAACAGTCGTTTGCGCACCGAACCTTAGCATCTGGCCAATATAGACACACTTGAGGTCAAAGGTTGGCTAAGAGCGGCTGGCGAATCGCACAGGGTTTGGTAACATTTTGGACATTTTTTGCAAAATGATGTGCTTTCTGTGCACAATTTTGGAATTCCTCTGCAACTTCGCGGAAAATGCAATAGAGCGGTGCTTTTCAACCTGGCGCTACTTTCCCCAAGGGCGTGAAATGTAATTCTACGGGGGACGTTAATCTATGGTGAGGAATATGTCATTACTCTGTCCCCAAAGAAGGTGAACAACATAAGCATTTGTGTCAAAACATGTAACTACCCAATCACTATTGAATAGAAATCAGTGATTAATCGTTATTAGGTGGTCATTGAATTAGGCCATGTTCGTTAGCAATTTTTATTACATAAAATACGATTACAAGTCTGCAAATCAGCGCAGCTCGTCGATCGTTTCTCTTTTGAGTCAGACAGTGGGTCAGACATGGGTCAGTAGACCAGATAAAAGTGGGAGCGAATGTTTACAAAGTAGGAGCGAGAAAACAGGCGCTTTGTGTTCTGGTCGTGTCAATGCAGAGTGGTGATGGAATGCTGTCATCCAAGACTGAGTTAGAAGGAATGGTTGAACTAAATGAGAAGCCAGACATATGTTCTTATTTGATCATGGACAGCACCCCAAATCAAGGAACCGAATGAACTTGCAACACGTTTGCGTTATCCAAAACCGCACTTAATATAACAGAAATTGCTGAAGCTTAGCAATATCAACCAGCTCATTAGCGTGTATTATCACGTGATTGTAAAAAAGTTGATGACAAATAGGTGTTTTCTTTAAGTAAATTAGCAAAAGTAATTAAACATAGCATTCATTTGGAAAAAGTTGTAGAGATGCAATAGTTAATAGGTAAGTAGCTTTTTAAACTAAATTTTGGTTGGGTAATTTTATAGTAAACCCGCCATGTGGGTAACAGCCTCAAAAAGTTTTAGCATCACTGGTATATAGATTCTCTTGTGAATGCTGCCGTTATAAAGCACCAAGATGCTTGTACTAATTTTTTTCTTCAAATTGCTAAACAACCGTCTTCATCTACTGCACTACGATTTGTCAACGGCACTATCCATTTCCTCTACTCCTTCCAAATATAAGGTCATAATTTCTCGTGCTTCATCTTACCGCAGTTCTGTTCTACTGTACTTGACCCGCTTGCTTGTCGACCAAACTAAAACTATCACTAATGAATGTTAGGAATTTGGTACAATTTTAGAGGTAATTTGTCGCGGTCCCCTCTCAGTCAGCAGACTTTGGCACATCTGAATAAACGCAAGAGAAAGCTGTCTCGACCTTCCGTCCGTATAGCTTCTAAGTGTTGTTCCATATACAGTTGCTATGCAGAAAGTGCTTTGCTAGTGGAGCCAACTATTGTCCTCTGCACTGTGTGTAACTGGTATGGCAGTGAAGGATGAATCGTTCTATGTCGTAGTCAACCGACAGTCACGCATGTACGCGGTCGTCACCAATGGCTTAATGGCACAAGTTGCTGGCATCCGGAAGTCGTGGAGTCGGTACCCGGAAGGGGTCCGATGGAAGCTGCGCCACTGACGAGACCCAGAAGGTCGAAACAGCTCTGCCTGATGCTTTTCCAGACGTGTGAAAGCCTGCTGACTGAGAAGTGCCGGCGATGGTCGACCTCCAAAACCATTAGTATGATGCGAACTTAGTTGCTCCAGTGATATGTGTAAAAGTTTTGTAAACGTTCTGTTAACAATAATTTCACAATTCACAGTGATAGTGTAACATGCTGAAAGTGCACGTACCCGGGTGAAAGAGCCTATTTTGACTTGACTTGACATAGGAACACATTGATTTATTTCGTACAATGCGACATACTAACAGAACTCCCCGGGGAGGCCAAATGGGAGTTTTTGGATAATACTCAAATGAATTTTGCTAGCAAGTTCAGTAATCTAGTCACATTCGTTTCGAAAATTAGGTTTTTCCGTTCCACAAGAGCGCCATACTTTATTCTGAACAGAAGCCGAAAGGGCTTGGGAATAAATATTCAGCTTGGTGTGCGTACAGAGCTAACCCTCGCCCTGACAACAGGACCAAAAATATGATTTAGCGTAATCACTCTAACACACGTGTCCGTGAGGACAAAATAGTACACTAGCAGTGCCTAACGGAAAGGGTTTTTCTATTAAAAAATCTACTACACAAAAATGTGGAGAAAACACCATAAAATAAAGCGCTAAATTCTGTAAATAGATAAATAGATAAATAGATAAATGTTATATTCCTCGGTGTTTCGAGGTGTAGTCCAACTATGTGGTCTGATCAATGTGTACAACAGGATCGCAAAAAAATAATCAATTTGTTCACGCTTTTTACAATGGATCCAAAAACAGGTACTAAACTAATTGGCAGGATTAAGGCATTAAAGAAAATAAAAGCAGGAACAATAACGTAAGCAAATTTAAACAGATGTCCAGTTAAAGTCATACGGCCACTCGTGGAACCATCCCCATGGGACCTGCTTCCATGCAAGATATTTCCTCGAAAGGTTTCGCTCGCACTTCCGTGCAATAACTGGCCGTGTGCCGGTGTGGCATAGTAGCAAATGAGCCATCACCTGTATATCATATGTTTTGTTCATTTTAGAGCTGTTTTGAACATGTATTATGGGCCATGAAGGCTCAGCCCAGTCCGTCATGCGGATCATTCTAGTATGGCACTTTTTTATACGCCAGTCAGTTGGTGGCAATTTGCCTTGCATAGGTAACGTCTTTTATAATCTGGAAGCTGTAATCCGTCACCACAGGAGATCAGCCCAGTCGTGGCCAACTATGAAATAAGGAAGAATATAGAAAAGGAATTCTGTGAGAGAGGTACTATATCGTTAATGTAAGAAATAATCAGGTATGTTTTGTACATCGGCGTAGAAATCGATCGAGCCGATCATACGATAAATTGTGTAGCGTGACAGCCGGAGACAGATGACTGTACAAGTTGTCCATAGGCAAAAGTCGCGAAGGGATTCAGTTATTGCCATCCTTGAATTCAAGTATATGTTTCTGGACTGTTAGTTTCAGAAAAGAGGGGGAAATGATTAGCTCTGGAGAACAAATGTAGCGAAAGGGATCGCAGAACAATATTACGAATTAATCAATTTGTGGGGAAAATTACAAAAATAGCTCCTGACGTCACACCAGTAAATAATTTTGCTCTCGGTTTTAAACAGAAGACAGTTGGTATGAATTAAGTTTAAAGGGAGTAAGACCGCATGGAATGTAGCGTTAAGGAATAGCATAAGAAGCGGTTTGTAGCAGCTCATCCTAGCTGATCAAGTTTTCTCTGGTGCAGTAGAGTTGATGTTCTCTGGTATCATACATGATCCGGCCATTCTTCATACAGTTTTTCATCATCAAATTGAATGTTTAAGATCCATTTCGCTCTGTCCGTTGACAGATAAGCCTTTATCATTTTCTTAAACATGCAGAAATGTTCAATACATCTAATCTCTTTTGGCAGCTTATTCCAAATGGAGCCATACCTAAGAAGATAGAAATTTCTCCTTAGACTGCTCTTGAATTTAGGTAAATAGAATACGCATTCTTTATCTCGCAGTTCATAAGTGGTGTTTTCCCGAAAGTGCAATTGATAGGTTCTAATATATGCTTTCCGCCACGCGAGTTTGTGGAGGAAGCACAGATTTAGTTGCATTCTTCGTAACCACAGAGGTTCAAGATTAAATTGCTTGCACCTATCTCGGTATGAAAGAGCGGTTGAACAGCCAAATATGCGCTTCGTAAGTCATATCAACGGACGGAATTGCTCAATGCGCCGAGGATGCAGCTAACACTCTGGGGCTCCAATATACTCTGATATTCCGAAGCGCCACCAGCATGCGTCACATAGGTATCCGACTTTTCTAGACACAATTACTACACAGTGTCAGTTTTAGTCCAGCGACCGTTTAGATGAAGCTGCTATTGGTGCCCATCTAAAGTTCGCTTGGATTTACAATATTAATAATCATGTATATTTTCGGGTTTACGAAGCATGCGTTTTTCGGAATGAACAAACTTTCAAAATTGTTTTCTTTAATACATACAAGAAGAAATAAAAATCTTGTTTTTAGGTCCACCATTATCCGGTTCAAAGCCTTGAATTGACAAAGAATAACTCATGCTGTCCTGACGGAGTGCTCCGTGTATGGACGAAACCAAGTTTTCTTTCCCTTGGAGAAAGTATGTGATGACAAGTGAAATATGAATGCTGAACGTATACTTCTTAAACACAACACCTACTTTAAGCTAAACATTCTCTATACATCATGGAGTATTAAAAAAGGGAAGACGGAGGTAGATATTCTCTTCGATTCAGAAGCTGTACTTACAGACCGAGACGGATAGGAAGGGAGATTTATTTGTTGTATGTTATGCGGACGAAGTTAGCATGGCTCAACTGACAGAGGCGTTTTGGTTTGACTGTACGCTAGGCGTAAACCCGTTACGGGAAAATGAAAGCGAAATATTTGAAATAGGGATGAAGATGTTGGAAGCAGAATCGCTTAGCTTCACCTTGCTATCTGGCATAATTACATGAGGCCAACTAGAGAAGCATAGACTAGTAAGAGAAGATCCATTGGTAAAAGTAAGTCAGGATGGATAGATACAGTTAGCGTTTGTAAGTAGTAGGGAGATTTGTTAGGATTTTGTGGATTCGTCGCAGTTATGGCTGTAAGGTATGCGTAGCTACGTAAGCTGAATATGAAGAGTGGAGCCAAAATGAGAATATTCTCAGTTCGCGATTCCTCTGCAATCCACACTTACTTCTGTGTCTGTGGGGTATGTTTTCCCGCGTAAAGCAGCAGGTCGAGCGTAGTGGGTGCCAGCTGCATGTACAGCCTAGTCATTAACCCATTCCTTCAAGGATGCTTGAATGAACAGCAGGTTCTTAACATGTGGAAGCATGGTATCACTACTACAGTTTTTAAAGGTGAAGCGGTTCGGAACCCGCCAAGTTTCGCCAGATGATTACCCCCACTGTTCATATGTGATAGAGTCAATGATTGCTGAGACCCTTATGGATTACTTAAAGCGATCTAACATAAAAGAAACAGGGATTCCGTTAACGATCATGTACTATCAAACTACTAACTGCGCATCAAGGTTGAACTGCAATAACGAACAGGAGGGCTGGAACCGATGTATTCTCTCTTGAATTTCTATAGTCTTCGGCACCTTAGATAACCGAATTCTTCTCCATAAGCTGCATACCTACGAATATTAAAAATTTGTTCTTGGAGGAATCGGAAATTCTCTTCTTCAGCGGCGGTTATAATTTCTGGTTCGATGCGCATTATCAGATGGTAATGAGATGGAAGTGACATTTTACATGGGTCAGTGTGGGAGCACGTTTATCCTTGGTCTTTCCCAACCACTTGGCGCTGGTCATTTAAGCTAATTTCTATATTTTGACATTAACACCAAGGTATGTCGGCGATCGGTAGTCAGGATCTATTGCAGCTCATCAAAGACCGTGCTTTTGAGTACTCAAGCGCCAAGCTAGTTCTGTTCAAGGCTGGTAAGTGCAAAACTTTGAATGTACGTCATAAGCTTACCAACGCATATAAGTTTCAATACTAAGTCTTGAAGAGCGATTCACAGGAGCGTGACCTTGGGTGCTGACGCAAGGCGACCTCAGTTGCTCGGAGCAGTACTTGGATACGTCCAAAACTGCAAACTAACCTATTCTTCGCTTACGGAGGGCCTTCCGTAGATTCGCATATTAAGCTCCATGTGGAGAACGCGGTTCAGTTCTGACAACCCTGGTTAAAACGCACCCTGACTGCACCGACGGTCACACAGGGAAGGGCAACCAAATATTTGAACGGAATGTTTCACTTGCCATCTTAACTGAGACCGAAAAATCTAGGAGGGTGCAATTAAAGTTACCACCGTCTACGGGACGACCTCACTCTGATGTTTAAAAGTTTGAGAAACCTCTATCACGTTTTCCGTCACCTACATAAACTTAATCACAATTTAAAACCAACGGGCCACCGGTTGAAAGCGGGTATCCAATAAAACAAGTTGGAATGTCACCGGGAATTTTTCATTAGGATTTGTCGGCTGTGGAACCAGCGCCCTTTCGACTTCTGTTATTTTTGAACTCACGTTACCCATTAAAAAACGACTCGAGGAAGCAGTACACGATCATGAAACTGTTGTTCAGAAGTATGCTCAAGCCCGCCGAAACCAAAGTTAGACACGGCGCGCCCGTTCACCTGAAGTACCTCCATATCAGACTTAAATGTTTAAGGGAAAACCACGCACGACTGATGTCAGTAGCTGAAAGTATATCCCTCTACTATCTGGATGCATATGCCAAGTTATGTGAGGCCACCATCGATCAGAAAAATCGAATGATCTAGCTGAGCTCAACAATCGCTGATGCACACCAAAGATAAGCATCCAATTATTGCAAGATCCCCACACTACGTTCAGATGTTTTGCGGAATAATCCCGACCACATATCGACAAATAAATCTTGGTTCTATAACGATATGTCTGATAATCGGTTTACTATTTCCGGATACTATAACTTTATGAGAAACCATCCTTTCTTTGAGGTGCAGACTGGGTAGTTTAGTTGACAAATTACGTACAACACCAACATTTGAGAACCCAGCGATTAACGACGTGTAGAAATCACTATGGATTGCGATAGCTACTTATGAGATATATACAGTGCTCCACACTGCAGCAATGAAGACTTTTGACGAATGTATTTGAATTTGTTGATAGCTTACCGATTATACATAAGAATATCGGGGGTGATTCCAATCTGCCATCGCTTACATGGTCCATAGAAACCGATCCATTAAAATTCTAAAACAATACTCCAGTATCCAAATGCACGACTGGTAACAACACGTATAACAACCTACCAGAAATAAAATAATTTTGGATCTAATTTTTCATTGGGCATACCTGATATTAATAGTAATATTTTGTGAATTTTCTGGGAGCGAGCATCACATGTTCAAATCCTAGTTAAGACCACACATGGTCAATATACAACCTCCAAATCATATGCTCATTGACACGTGTTCGCTTCCCTCAGGTGGTTCACAGAAGTGGTTAGTTTGGTGAGTTGGGAGAATTTATTTCCCTTTTCAAAGCATCACCTAGCAGCAAACCCGTTTTATAGTATAAATGGATTCTGTAGCGATTCGACAGTGCTGCTAATGTGTGAGCACCAAACTATACATAGAGCCGATTGTAAGCAAAATTCATAAAATTCGGCGGAAATTTAGGCTAAATGCAAACTTTGCGCTTATATTCCAATAAACAAAGATCATCGAACAACTCAAGCATTTAAGTGACAGAACAACCATTTTAGAAATGTATAAGTATTTTATTGGCGCTAGCAGAACAATTGAACTAGCTAAACTGTTCTGTGCCCATGGTATGTGCAGCAGCAACGCCCTCAAGTTTATGACCATGCCATATGGAACGTACTTCGATGCACCAGGTGATATTGGTGAAGCTTTTAACACCTACTTTGCGAATCATGATTAGTGAATCATCAAACACACCAGGACTTATCATGCCGCATAACGGTGAAAGTCTATTCACAGTGGAATTCACTGTTGCGAAAATCACAGGGCAAGTCTCCAGCTTTTGCTCCTTAACTTGCACAGAGCCTGATGTAATCCCTACCAGTCTAATAAAAAACAGTAGCAGTAGCTTGCTTCAGCTTTTGCTCAATACCTTTACACTCCCTTTAATCAACGGAGTATATCCAACTCAATGGAATACGTCTGACCTTATCCCGCGACACATAAATTGAGCAACTCATGAGGTTAACAATTTTCTCCGCATCAACCGCATCTCCATCTGATCTAGAATAACAGAAAGAACAGTGAAGGATGAATTACTTATCTTATGCAAAGCCAACAGCATCAGTGGACCGTGATAGAGATTTATGCGAGATGAGTCTTAAGCAAACATGCCTGACAGACTTCTTAAGCCCCACAAATGCTCTCATATACTATGGAAACAGTGTTGTTACCCAGATCCTAGAATAGACAAAAGCCTTCGATAGGGTGCGTCATCGCAGGTTACTCAAGAAATTGAAAGCCACAGGCATTGGAGAGCTGATGTTTCCTTGAATGCCTTCATATGTAATTGATAGACTGGATGTAGTGTGCAGCGGTGACTATTTCTCTAAGCCGAACTAATCACCAGTGGAGTAATTCAAGGAAGTGTTCCTGCTCCACTTCCATTTTCATATATGTTAACGCTATATTTCAGCGAATAATGCATGGCGATACGTTTCTGTTTACTAATGATATTAACGTCTACTCACAAGAGTGTGCAAATACTCTGGCCACTGTAAGCCTCATCCAGGATGATCAGTCTGCATTTGGGTATTGTGCTAACTGTGGGAGATGTTATTCGAAGTTGATAAGCGCAATATTCTGTCGTACAAATTCCACGTACCGCCAGTCTCTTACTGCAAGACGCATACATCTGGTAATGCACGGCAATTATTGACTTTGGCGATTATGTTTTTTAGTTACCTTCAACTATTATGAAAAGTTTCGCATTCGAGTTTCGAAAGTTATGAAGACCATAATTTTTATCACACTGAATTTCGCATCTGGCATTACAATATATGTAGTGCCTTGTATGGTATACTACTCATTGGTTTGATCGAACTTATGAAACTCTGATCAGCTCATATGTTGGTCCAGCAATGCTAAAGGAAAGAGCTATGTGGCTATTTCCCCAATATTACATACAGAGAACGTTGTGGTAAGCTTGGGTTTGACCCAGCGTAGCTTCGAAAAATGCAGCTGTGACTGGGTTTCATTAGAAAATCATAAACCATCAAATTCATATTTCTGACGACGACTATCACACGTCCTTAAACAGCAGATACCCGATCCGCAACAAAAAGAATAAGGTTAAAATTCCAAACCACTACAAATATAACAGAACCTTGTTTATTGTCCAGTACTCAAATATTTGGAGAAATCTTTTAAGGAATATACAAACACTGTATAGTTTTAAACTTGCGATTAATGAGCAATTATCAGTTAAAAACGCGAGCAAGATGTTTGAAACATCACAGCCCCTGGAGAACACTTTTGGGAAGGCTATCGGTGACTCCGAATAAATGACGAACAAATGCATATTAATTGTATCACAACTGCTTCCATTCAATTTAATTTCAATGCCCGACCTGAGTATCTGTCAGGTGTTAGTGAAGAAGCCTGGTTCACCAATAGAAGGAAAAACCAGCAAAACCTTTCTGATTATATTTTGTTACCTGAACTTGAAATGTGTGCTCATATATCTTTTTTAATTATGTGTGCAATTGTATGGCAGTTGTAGCAATATTTGATTTGTTCATTGTAGGAAACACCATCCGGCATCGTGGAAGGATAGGAAAGTTATCCATCTGTTTATTTAGGTAACGAAACTGTCAAATGTGAATCGACGTTACAGTTAAAGTCCTTATTGTTCGGGGCCGAATTACTGGGTCTCTTAGACAAATAAATGGGTCGTTTATTAAAGCTAAGTTTGCGTATATATTTGATCAGATAAAATGGCTTCAACCAAGTGATTTTGCTAAGTTTATATGGTCTAGAAACAAACTGACCGAAATTGCTAATGAAGCAAACAAGGATAATAAAGAAGTGCGCGCTAACGAATCGACAGATGCGTGCGTTATACGAACTGCGTTCTGAAAAGGTAATGAGGTTTGATACTGGATAAGGTGTGGTAGTTAGGAATAAAGGGACATACAGTAGAAAGATGAGCGTCACAAGTGCTCATTCGTTATCGTGTAATCGACACTGCAACCTACGTCATGTCGATGTTCAGCAACTCTACTATACCGCAACTGCATGGGATACCAAAAACAGATAAGGACAGAGTGCCACCCAGACCGTTCATCTCAGTGCTATTCGGCCCTAACACAAACTACCTCTTTGATTGGTGATACTTCTCTCACCGGTAAGGTGTCACTTTGAATCCTAACTGCCTCCATGATCCGCTTCCACTTAGTGAGTAGTAAGGGTATTTAATGGATTTTGTGTAGATTCGTTGCAGCTAGGTCCAGGCAGACAGCCATCACACATCCAAGAGAGTGTTAGGCGGTTATTTCATCCTACTGCAACTTGCCAGTAGCGCGCACCCGCCGAATACTGTCGGATTAAATCCCACGACTTTATTCATACGATCCAGCGACTTATGCCACTGAGTCATGGGTGACGACAGCGGAGAGACATGAGTGATATCTAACTGCGGTATAGAAGATATCGACACGACTAGCGTCTGATCAAGTGCTGTATTATTTGGATGTGGGCTCATTATTTATTAACGACCTGCTGCACAAAACAACTAATCACCCGTGAATTAGCAGAAAGTTCCGTGTAATCGTTCTTTAGCCGGTTGAATCATTAGAGTACTGGTAGCTGATGTGTACGTAAAATGTTTACTTTCTATTCCTAAACCCAAAGTACCGTCAGATTGATGGAGTAACCGTAGAAAGCCACTGGGCCGTATAGTGGCAAATTTCTTTATCCTGATAGTAGAACAAAGAATATTCAGCAAAATAGCTTAATAGTCATACTACAAATGATAAATGCATGAAATTCTAGCGTTTTGTTTATCAGAACAGCCGATCACACATGCAGTGATGCATCTAAATGCTCCGCATACCAGCTCGATGATTTCTTGTAAAGTTGAGCGGGTGAATGACATCTCTTATCTGGATTTTCTCATCAACCTCAGAGAAAAATGACAAGTTTGAATGTCAGTCTACACAAAAGTAACGTGGTCCAGCCAATAGATGCATTTTACCAGTTTAACACCAACGCGGTGCAAACGGTCACTACGAAGACCTTATTAATCGTGTCAGGGAAATATGTTTGACTGCTTTTGCAGGCGAGGAATGGGAAATGATTAACAGTAAACTACCTGCAAACGGCCACCTCTGGCTGATTAATCGACATTCACAGTAACATCTGCCAAAGGAGAGATCCAGTGCCCCCAGTGTCTAAAAGCTACATACCTTTGCATCTTCCCTTTAAACTTCATATTATAACACAGATGTTAACAAGGCGAATGTTCTCATTCCTGCAGAGCACATCCTGTGCAGACAAAGTCAACGTTATCTACCGAAACCACAAGTTGCCGATGCGTCCACTGAAAGAAACTTTGACTGTCGGGGTCAAATACTGTTGTGTATACCAATTCGTATGTAAGTGTGCAGTTAGTTACTTACGCAGTACCGATAGGTCATTGAGGTTCCGAATAAAGGGGCAATATTCAAACTGGATCCACTACGAGATGTCACAACAACTACGCCCAGTTCCGGCCAGCATATTCCGATCGGCGAGCACTGCTTGATCTCAGATCACCGGATTAATGTCAGCTTGTCATTCAAAGATCCGCCGTTGGAAAATCAATTCTCGTCTCTTCCGTTTTGTGTTAAAAGGCACCTATCGGTCGGCCTCAGATTGCCCGTGCGTAGTGACGTGATTTCCGCCTTAACTTTGTTTATTTGCATATTTGCACCACTTAACACTTATAATTATTTCCTGGTCACCTGATGACAATTCGAAATGCGTTCATCTGCCGAGCTTCGTCTTCGCACTGTGTTTTGCACAGTGTTGTTTGGGAAGTTAATTTTTAACGTGAAAATAAGCAAACTAAATAGCTATGCTTGTGTATTTTAGGTTCCCTGTAATTGGTAACCGTATATTCCCCTTAATAAATATTGTCTTGCGCAAAAACTATTTGGGATAATTCCGAAAGACAGACGAAAGGTGTACCATATATTGGCTTGCCTGCAAAACAACCTTCTCCTGGTGCCAGTTGGGTGGTCCCGGATTTTATCGGTCCAGCAAATATTTCGGCGGCAGTGTTCCTTTACGTGTTAGTTTTCGGCTGGCAAGTGTTCCCCCAATAAAATGTCACAGCTGTCCGTTTAACAACACTGAGACGTGGCGGATGTGACTCGCCACTAAAATTACAGTCACTGCCCCTGGTTTTACCTCGGTAAAGTATTGTATCCCAGCACCATGCTGCTGACATCGTGGAAAGGTTTGGCCTCTGTTTGGTTACTCACCAAACGATAAGCGTATGAACTGAGCACCTAGCCATCGGCTCCTAATGGGTGCGAATCCATGACTTCGCTCCGATGCCTAGCGGGTGAGCTATTGAGCCAAAGGCTCGGGGGGGGGGGGGCGGTCCCCAAAAACACTCTCCCGAATTCGGCTTGGGCAACCGGGTAGTATCGTACCCACTGAGAAACCCATGGAATAAGAACTTACTACTATGTAGTTTACATCTGCTGCTACTTTTGCTGCGACCAGTGCCTCTCCATCACACGCCAACTTTTCTCTTGTTGATAATCTACAACCTGTTGAATCTACTTCAAACCTTCGTGTCGCTGTTATACAAATCATTTGGCTATCAACTATCCTTCGGCCCCGTAATTCCTTCCGTTTGGCAGCTTACAATGTTCGGACCCTCCTATAGATTGGACAACAGGCTGGCTTGGCGCTCATTCTAGAGTCCTTCGCTATCGACTTTTGTTGCCTTTCAGAGACTCGACTACAGGATGCCAGCACTGTGGTTTAGTTGTCGTCCCCAGCTGTTCTTGAGGCCACATATTACACACGTCAGTCTAGTGACGTGGAAGCGGCAGCAGCCGACTTGGTTGGCATCGGTATCGCATTGAGGAACAAAGCAGAGGCTGCCATTACTCGATCGTTTTCCATCGACAGCCGCCTGTATGCCGGTTCAGCTTCAAGGCTCATGTAGACGCAACAATAGTGAAAGAGAGGCGCAATATGTTTGTCGTTTCTGCCTACGCGCAAACCGACTGCAGTTGTGTATCGGTGAAGGATGACTTTTATCGTGGTCTCACAACCTATTGAACAAGGCCAAAAACGCAGTTGAGACCGTCCTTGCCGGTGGACTCAATGAAAGAGTGGGTCGCCTGATTCCGCGCACTCTAAGGGGCGGACTTCCGCACAAACCTGGACTTTTGATCGTCATAGAGCTATCCAAGACGATTCAAATAGTAGTGCATTGCGTCGCATTCTCAGCCAACAAATTAAACAAAGGCTGCGTGCCCATCGTGAAAGTTGGTGTTTCTAGCGCGCCTCAGTTATGGAAAACAGCAGCCCTCTCTGGAAACATCGGCAAGCTTTCCCAGGTCATTCGGGCCACTGGTCACAAAAGACCTGTTGTCAGTGACAGTCTTTGCGAGGTTGACGTAACGCGGATAATATACTTACACAGGAGTATGGACCGCTGGGCTGGACACTTCCGCACTCAAATCAGCTTTAATCCTCCATCGGTGAATCTATTGAGAATACCTAGTTGCGCGTTTTGAAACGTCTCATGGGAACCACCCACTGAAGCTGAGGTCTGCCTTGAGCCCAGACACTTGAAGCGACTCAACTCTGCTGGCCAATGCGGACTTCTTCCAGAGCTGTTCAAGTTCGTGGGCGAAGTAATTGTCAACCCGTTAAAAGGATGGTTCTGTAATATCTGGTGTGAAGAAACAGTTCCATCCGCTTTGCGCGAGTCAATTATCATCCCGGTCTTCAAGAAATGTGTCAGTACCCAGTGTGCCAACCACCGAGAAATAAGTCTAAAGTCCGTTGTCTCCAAGCTGTTTACATCCATTCTACTCCGCAGACTAACACCGATCCGAGAATTGTGCTCCAATGAAGAACATGCTAGTTTCCGTCCTGTGTCTACGGTGAATAGACCATATGTTTACCGCTACGCTCTACACTTTTACAAGCGTCACATACACAGACAGGCTCAATATTGCTACTTTGTAAATCCGAGAAGCGTCGAGACCGTCGATTGGCCAGCTTAATGGAGTTGTTAAAAAATAATGGCAGCAAAATAAAGGTATATCGTCATCGAGCATTTTATTGCACTGTCTCAGGTAAAGAGGAGGGCTTGTGTAAGCTTCTTGTCACGTTCTGCATGTCAATAGCGGTGTATGAGAGGGTTGCCCCCATGTTCCCTCTGATTTCTCTCAATTTCACGATCGAGGATGATCCTTGTAAACGCTCTCAGAGGGCTTCAGGTTTGCTGTGTAGAGCATCTTCCTGCAATCACGGGACCGATTTAGATTATGCTGATGATATTGTCTTACTTGGTGATGACGCACGGTGCACACATCCGTTCTAAACCGCTGGCGATTAAAGCATCAATATATGGGATGACACCTTATCCCTTATGAAATGCGAAGTCCTGGTCCTGCGATTGGCATCACCTGCTCCAGTGCTCACACTTTCAAGGTACGCAGCTTGGACATGTGGACAACTTTGTTTACCTGGGAAGCTGTGTCCCTGCCGATGATAGCATTGGAAAGAGCTTTCCCTCCGCATTGCCAACAGCCGTTCGGCATTCGCCAACTTGTGGCATATCTGGTCGGCGACGTCGCGACGTTTCACTCTCGGTAAAGGGCAGTGTCTACAGTGTCTGTATTCACGCGGTGCTGCTGTATGGGAGTGAGTCCATGCCGATTCGTGTGAATGACGTTGTGTCGGCCTTTTGACAATGGAAGTCTGCGGAGGATAGCTCAAGTGTGGTGGATGTACCATGTAAAACAAACGATGATATTAGACGTCGCGTCTTGGGTAACACGGGACTTCCACTTCACAGATTGGTACCACTGCGCCAACTGAGGTGGATGCGCCAAGTTTTACGCGTGCCATGCGAACGGTTGCCCCGATGAGCACTTCGATCGCACAGAAACCAGTCTGTCACGCTCTAATTACCCCCCCCCCCCCCCCCCCCCCCCCCCCCCCCCCCCCCCCCCCCCCCCCCCCCCCCCCCCCCCCCCCCCCCCCCCCCCCCCCCCCCCCCCCCCCCCCCCCCCCCCCCCCCCCCCCCCCCCCCCCCCCCCCCCCCCCCCCCCCCCCCCCCCCCCCCCCCCCCCCCCCCCCCCCCCCCCCCCCCCCCCCCCCCCCCCCCCCCCCCCCCCCCCCCCCCCCCCCCCCCCCCCCCCCCCCCCCCCCCCCCCCCCCCCCCCCCCCCCCCCCCCCCCCCCCCCCCCCCCCCCCCCCCCCCCCCCCCCCCCCCCCCCCCCCCCCCCCCCCCCCCCCCCCCCCCCCCCCCCCCCCCCCCCCCCCCCCCCCCCCCCCCCCCCCCCCCCCCCCCCCCCCCCCCCCCCCCCCCCCCCCCCCCCCCCCCCCCCCCCCCCCCCCCCCCCCCCCCCCCCCCCCCCCCCCCCCCCCCCCCCCCCCCCCCCCCCCCCCCCCCCCCCCCCCCCCCCCCCCCCCCCCCCCCCCCCCCCCCCCCCCCCCCCCCCCCCCCCCCCCCCCCCCCCCCCCCCCCCCCCCCCCCCCCCCCCCCCCCCCCCCCCCCCCCCCCCCCCCCCCCCCCCCCCCCCCCCCCCCCCCCCCCCCCCCCCCCCCCCCCCCCCCCCCCCCCCCCCCCCCCCCCCCCCCCCCCCCCCCCCCCCCCCCCCCCCCCCCCCCCCCCCCCCCCCCCCCCCCCCCCCCCCCCCCCCCCCCCCCCCCCCCCCCCCCCCCCCCCCCCCCCCCCCCCCCCCCCCCCCCCCCCCCCCCCCCCCCCCCCCCCCCCCCCCCCCCCCCCCCCCCCCCCCCCCCCCCCCCCCCCCCCCCCCCCCCCCCCCCCCCCCCCCCCCCCCCCCCCCCCCCCCCCCCCCCCCCCCCCCCCCCCCCCCCCCCCCCCCCCCCCCCCCCCCCCCCCCCCCCCCCCCCCCCCCCCCCCCCCCCCCCCCCCCCCCCCCCCCCCCCCCCCCCCCCCCCCCCCCCCCCCCCCCCCCCCCCCCCCCCCCCCCCCCCCCCCCCCCCCCCCCCCCCCCCCCCCCCCCCCCCCCCCCCCCCCCCCCCCCCCCCCCCCCCCCCCCCCCCCCCCCCCCCCCCCCCCCCCCCCCCCCCCCCCCCCCCCCCCCCCCCCCCCCCCCCCCCCCCCCCCCCCCCCCCCCCCCCCCCCCCCCCCCCCCCCCCCCCCCCCCCCCCCCCCCCCCCCCCCCCCCCCCCCCCCCCCCCCCCCCCCCCCCCCCCCCCCCCCCCCCCCCCCCCCCCCCCCCCCCCCCCCCCCCCCCCCCCCCCCCCCCCCCCCCCCCCCCCCCCCCCCCCCCCCCCCCCCCCCCCCCCCCCCCCCCCCCCCCCCCCCCCCCCCCCCCCCCCCCCCCCCCCCCCCCCCCCCCCCCCCCCCCCCCCCCCCCCCCCCCCCCCCCCCCCCCCCCCCCCCCCCCCCCCCCCCCCCCCCCCCCCCCCCCCCCCCCCCCCCCCCCCCCCCCCCCCCCCCCCCCCCCCCCCCCCCCCCCCCCCCCCCCCCCCCCCCCCCCCCCCCCCCCCCCCCCCCCCCCCCCCCCCCCCCCCCCCCCCCCCCCCCCCCCCCCCCCCCCCCCCCCCCCCCCCCCCCCCCCCCCCCCCCCCCCCCCCCCCCCCCCCCCCCCCCCCCCCCCCCCCCCCCCCCCCCCCCCCCCCCCCCCCCCCCCCCCCCCCCCCCCCCCCCCCCCCCCCCCCCCCCCCCCCCCCCCCCCCCCCCCCCCCCCCCCCCCCCCCCCCCCCCCCCCCCCCCCCCCCCCCCCCCCCCCCCCCCCCCCCCCCCCCCCCCCCCCCCCCCCCCCCCCCCCCCCCCCCCCCCCCCCCCCCCCCCCCCCCCCCCCCCCCCCCCCCCCCCCCCCCCCCCCCCCCCCCCCCCCCCCCCCCCCCCCCCCCCCCCCCCCCCCCCCCCCCCCCCCCCCCCCCCCCCCCCCCCCCCCCCCCCCCCCCCCCCCCCCCCCCCCCCCCCCCCCCCCCCCCCCCCCCCCCCCCCCCCCCCCCCCCCCCCCCCCCCCCCCCCCCCCCCCCCCCCCCCCCCCCCCCCCCCCCCCCCCCCCCCCCCCCCCCCCCCCCCCCCCCCCCCCCCCCCCCCCCCCCCCCCCCCCCCCCCCCCCCCCCCCCCCCCCCCCCCCCCCCCCCCCCCCCCCCCCCCCCCCCCCCCCCCCCCCCCCCCCCCCCCCCCCCCCCCCCCCCCCCCCCCCCCCCCCCCCCCCCCCCCCCCCCCCCCCCCCCCCCCCCCCCCCCCCCCCCCCCCCCCCCCCCCCCCCCCCCCCCCCCCCCCCCCCCCCCCCCCCCCCCCCCCCCCCCCCCCCCCCCCCCCCCCCCCCCCCCCCCCCCCCCCCCCCCCCCCCCCCCCCCCCCCCCACCCCCCCCCCCCCCCCCCCCCCCCCCCCCCCCCCCCCCCCCCCCCCCCCCCCCCCCCCCCCCCCCCCCCCCCCCCCCCCCCCCCCCCCCCCCCCCCCCCCCCCCCCCCCACCCCCCCCCCCCCCCCCCCCCCCCCCCCCCCCCCCCCCCCCCCCCCCCCCCCCCCCCCCCCCCCCCCCCCCCCCCCCCCCCCCCCCCCCCCCCCTAACAACCTATCATGCACACTCCACATCGAGAGAGATAACCACCCTCTCACCAAAAACTCCCTTCCCCGCAACTCCCCCCTCAACTATTAATATAAAATATTCTTTGTGTGTAAAATCCCTCACCCACCCCAATTATTCCACATCTACCCACACCCATCTATCTCACCTTTTACTATCAATATACATTATATTTACGCATATAATTCCATCACTCTCAGTAATGATAGAGAGTTGTAGAATCACCACCACTATGTGTGTAGTGTTTGTGTTTCATGAAGTTCGTCCTCTATGTAGACCTCTCGCGCTCATTCATCGTAGCCTTATAAGACAAATCCTTATGCACCAGACATAGTTTCTCGCTACAAAACTCCCGTCACACCCCCCCCCCCCTTCCCGCGCGCCCACCAACCCCCTTAAACAAGACAATCCCATCCAAAATTGGCACACTGAGTGTCTCCCTCCTGTGTATGTGTAGTGTGTCGGTGGGGTGTCTTCGCATTAGAGGTCTCCGGTGCTCCTTGTTATGATGTTATATCCCCACTCCCCCTATATCTCTTATATAATCAGATGCCGCTTCGTTTGGAAATCCCGATCATCAACTCGCTGTGGGTCGTGTATAGATAGAGAGATATAGTATAATTTGGGCATGTAGAGGGGAGCGGTCCCCGGCCAGTTAGGATAAAACGTCCAGGCTCACACCCCAGCTAAGACCCATATCAATCACGAGGTTGTTCCATACTTTTTCACTTGTTATTTAGAGTTATGTACTTTGGTAGCGGCTAACGTGTATCGGCATTTTTCTACTTGAAGTATCGTCTTTGTGGAGCAATTCTGGACTTTAATTTTGGGCAAAAAAATTCGTCCAGTGCTTAAACGATTTTCATCAAATGGCAGGCCATTGCGAACTGGCCCGTTGTATTTTTGCCGATCTTCCGTTCACACTATCCGCTGTAGGTACATTGAATTTGCAAGAGTAAAACAGGTCTGATATATTTGTTCAAAAACCAGTTTGTACTGTTAGTGTGATATCATCTAGCATTTCACCTTTTGAAAACACAATGAGCTATTGCGACACTATCCCCCGATAAGTGCTCTAAGGCCTTGACAATAAATGAGTTATAAGTTTGTTTTTACACATGTTTTGCATCCTTTGATTGCATGACAAATCCGAAAATGCAGTGCAACGTTATGCAACCGTTGCTCGCGATTGGTGATGATAGTGCCCTCTTCCCCAAATTTGGTCTCACATCTGTAAACGTTAGCACTTTTGCTAGTGACAATTTATGTATTTAAAGTTGCTGAGTTAAAATGCTGAAAATAACCCATTCTGCTAACAAGAGATTACCTGCGGATACTACACGGGAAAGCCGAGTTATCTACGGTACGATGAGCTGGCTCGACTTGCAGAGACAGCCAACTGGAACTTTCTGACAGACGAAGTACCGACAATCGCATGGCCACATTTCGTCAACCAATTTAGCACTCTC
>OX104070.1:42966341-43103093 GCA_944474145.2 Dicrocoelium dendriticum | reverse complement strand
AGTACTTGGTTTGGCATCGGTATCGCATTGAGGAACAAAGCAGAGGCTGCATTACTCGATCCGTTTCCAATCGACAGCCGCCTGTATGCGGTTCAGCTTCAAGGCTCATGTAGACGCAACAATAGTGAAGAGAGGCGCAATTTGTTTGTCGTTTCTGCCTACGCGCAACCGACTGCAGTTGTGTATCGGTTAAGGATGACTTTTATCGTGGTCTCCACAACCTATTGAACAAGGCCAAAAACGCAGATGAGACCGTCCTTGCCGGAGGACTCAATGAAAGAGTGGGTCGCCTGATTCCGCGCACTCTAAGGGGCCGGACTTCCGCACACACCCTGGACTTTTTGATCGTCATAGAGCTATCCAAGACGATTCAAATAGTAGTGCATTGCGTCGCATTCTCAGCCAACAACTTAAACAAAGGCTGCGTGCCCATCGTGAAAGTTGGTGTTTCTAGCGCGCCTCAGATATGGAAACAGCAGCCCTCTCTGGAAACATCGGCAACCTTTCCCAGGTCATTCGGGCCACTGGTCACAAAAGACCTGTTGTCAGTGACGTCATTTGCGAGGTTGACGTAACGCGGATAATATACTTACACAGGAGTATGGACGGCTGGGCTGGACACTTCCGCACTCAAATCAGCTTTAATCCTCCATCGGTGAATCTATTGAGAATACCTAGTTGCGCGTTTTGAAACGTCTCATGGGAACCACCCACTGAAGCTGAGGTCTGCCTTGAGCCCAGACACTTGAAGCGACTCAACTCTGCTGGCCAATGCGGACTTCTTCCAGAGCTGTTCAAGTTCGTGGGCGAAGTAATTGTCAACCCGTTAAAAGGATGGTTCTGTAATATATCTGGTGTGAAGAAACAGTTCCATCCGCTTTGCGCGAGTCAATTATCATCCCGGTCTTCAAGAAATGTGTCAGTACCCAGTGTGCCAACCACCGAGAAATAAGTCTAAAGTCCGTTGTCTCCAAGCTGTTTACATCCATTCTACTCCGCAGACTAACACCGATCCGAGAATTGTGCTCCAATGAAGAACATGCTAGTTTCCGTCCTGGTCTAGGGTGAATAGACCATATGTTTACGCTACGCTTACACTTTTACAAGCGTCACATACACAGACAGCTCAATATTGCTACTTTTTGTAAATCCGAGAAGCGTTCGAGACCGTCGATTGGCCAGCTTAATGGAGTTGTTAAAAAATAATGCAGCAAAATAAAAGTATATCGTCATCGAGCATTTTATTGCAATGTCTCAGGTAAAGAGAGGGCTTGTGGTAAGCTTTCTTCACGTTCTGCTGTCAATAGCGGTGTATGAGAGGGTTGCCCCATGTCCCCATTTCTCTTCAATTTCACGATCGAGGATGTCCTTGTAAACGCTCTTGAGGGCTTTCAGGGTTCTGGTGTAGAGCTTCCTTCCTGCAATCACGTGACCGATTTAGATTATGCTGATGATATTGTCTTACTTGGTGATGACGCACGGTGCACACAATCCGTTCTAAACCGCTTGGCGATTAAAGCATCAATATATGGGATGACCTTATCCCTTATGAAATGCGAAGTCCTGGTCCTGCATTGGCATCCACCTGCTCCAGTGCTCACACTTCAAGGTACGCAGCTTGAACAAGTGGACAACTTTGTTTACCTGGGAAGCTGTGTCACTGCTGATGATAGCATTGGAAAAGAGATTTCCCTCCGCATTGCCAAAGCCGGTTCGGCATTCGCCAACTTGTGGCATCTGTCGCGACGTCGCGACGTTTCACTATTGGTAAAGGGCAGTGTCTACAATGCCTGTATTCGCGCGGTGCTGCTGTATGGGAGTGAGTCCATGCCGATTCGTGTGAATGACTTGTGTCGGCCTTTGACAATGGATGTCTGCGGAGGATAGCTCAAGTGTGGTGGATGTACCATGTAAACAACGATGATATTAGACGTCGCGTCTTGGGTAACACGGGACTTCCACTTCACAGATTGGTACCACTGCGCCAACTGAGGTGGATGCGCCAAGTTTTACGCGTGCCATGCGAACGGTTGCCCCGATGAGCACTTCGATCGCACAGAACCAGTCTGGAAACAATCGCGCGTTGGTCAGCCTATCACGTGGCGACAAACGATTAAATCGATGACTTTCATTTTGGTTGCCGTAAGTTCCGTGAGTCTACTGGGCTGGAGGTTCAAAGAGGAAGGACACCGCTGGCTGGAAACGCTTTCGGAGATGGCATAGAACCGGGCTCAATGGAAAGTGTGTACAAATCTTGCTCTTGGTTTGTTCTATTTACATCACAAACATTAAACAAACAGAAAAGATAAAACGGCGTGTGCAAAAAAGAAAAGACAAGATACAAAATACATTTTTGCAACTTTCATTCTTTTGTTGTGGTCGATGTATTTATTACTTCGGTTACCTGCTTTTCGCTGGTTCTATGTTTATCATATACACTGCTACTGATAATAATAATAATACTATATCATAGATTGTGAGGAAAAGTTTCGCAGCACTATTCCTCTCTGCGATAACTCTGATAAAAAGAAGGGGAAATTCCACACCTAGATGTTAAGTAAAGATTCAACTGCATCAGAGGTGTTACCGAGTGCAACAACTGGGCTTGCCGCTCTGTTGGCCTGAATGTTCTATAGACAAAGAATACAAAGTGCCCCATTCGCGAATAATAGAGATGTCCCTGGAAAGCTAGCAAATTTCATTGCCTTAATCTGCTCGATACACAGATGTTGTATGTCAGTGAAAAGGACTTTGTGGCCATTTTGTTTTTTCAACAATTTTGAAAGCGTAGTAAGGAGACGAAAGCTGGTAGATGAATGCATTTCCTATTGTCTTCTCAGGACAAATAACAGTAAGCGATATCCATAGATCTAGCTAACAATGAATGTCCCGAAACAGACTTGCAGTGCATGGTGAGTAAGGGAATTCCATTCCTACGTCCAGGACTTTCTAAGGCTGAACAACACTTGCACTGGACGCATAGGGCTTGGCTCATCCGGTTTATTGCAACAGCCTCAGTAAACGGAAGGAAACAGGGATTAAGGTGTATGAACATAATTTTGCCGGTTAACTTGCAGCGCATTTAATTCTTCGTACATAAGTCTACTTATAGGTAGTGTTAGAAACTGTGCTGAGAGTTTCATAGTTTCATAATATTGTAGAGAGCAGAAGGGAAAAGACCCGTGTCAGCTCCTTCACCTCCAGTTCACTGGCTAGATGTCGCGCGTACTTGCTAACCTGGGTTCACCGAGTGATCAGCACAGCTGCAGCAAAAACCGTGGAATCCAGGCGTTCTGAGCCTGTTGCTATCTAACCGCTGTTAAAAACATTCCTCTGAATGGGCACTGACAACATACTCCAGGAAGTTGTTTCATTGATCCGGGTAGATAACGTGACCTCCGAGCGGACGCAGAACCACCGCTGTTTAAACAGTTTCCAACTGTGACATCGTGTCGAGTTTTCTAAACTGAGTTGGGAGAACACTTGCAACTCTGTTCCTAAGTTTCCTTTTAGAATGCGTCGTGTGTATATAAGACGGGTTCAGTTTAGAGAGAACGCGTCGGGTTTCCTTCAGGCCTTCATTGATGCAACAAACAGGGATGCCGCTGAACCTATATTCTCAGACTGCCTGTATAAGGGACTCCTTATTTTCTTTTTCGTCTTCAGCAGTTTCTCGTGGATTTATGGTGACACTATTTAGTACAAACGGTTAACTGAATTCTAGGCGTTGGATTGATCTGGCTATTCAATCGTCACTGCACCACCTTTTTCATGCGTGCTGTTATTTTCTTTTCAAGATGGACAGACGTATTGGAATCCTGGAAAATTATATGCTATATTGAATAGATGCTTAGCTGATAGCAACACATTTTTTTGAGAATCTTCAAATATTTTCGTGCATTTAACATGTCATAAACGGAGTGGAGTCTTATAACTCCATTGGTGGCTATGCGACTTGAAATTACTATTTCTATTGAATGTATGACAGATATATTCAGACATCGTTATTTGTATTTTTCCCCCGGTAACAGTCGGGCAACTGTTCCGCTATAATTCTTGCGAATCCAGCATTTAACCTTACCACTAAATAAAACTCACGATCCTTCTTGCTAAAACAAGTATACACTTTGGCACACGGCATTCTACATTACTTTAGTGTATCACATTGAATGGTTTCTTCATTGACGTACGGTCTCTGTGACTGTATTCCCTACACTCTTTGATTGTTGAAGGACACACATCCATGGAATCATTCTCTTTCCATTTCCTTAGCGGATGAGGAGGGGTAAACTACCTGGGTCAACCAGATAAGAGCCTATCATCCATGCTTTCTACTTTTCACTTGTTATTAGAGTTATGTACTTTGGTTGCGGCTAACGTGTATCGCATTTTTCCTACTTGAGTATCCGTCTTTGTGGAGCAATCTGACTTTAATTTTGTGCAAATTCGTCCAGCTGCTTAAACGATTTCATCAAATGGCAGGCCATCGAACTGGCCGTTGTATTTTTTGCCGATCTTCCGTTCCACACTATCCGCTGTAGGTACATTAATTTTGCAAGAGTAAAACGACGTATATTTGTTCAAACAGTTTGTACTGTTAGTGATATCAATCTAAGCCATTCACCTTTTGAAAACACAATGAGCTATTTCGCACTATCCCCGATAAGTGCTCTTAGCTTGACATAAATGAGTTATAAGTTTGTTTTAACACATGTTTGCACCTTTGATTGCATGCAAATCCGAAAATGCAGTGCAACGTTATGCAACCGTTGCTCGATTGAGTGATGATAGTGCCCTCTTCCCCATTTGGTCTACACATCTGTAAACGTTAGCACTTTTGCTAGTGACAATTTATTGTATTTAAAGTTGCTAAGTTAAAATGCTGAAAATAAACCCATTCTGCTACGCAGAATACCCTGCGAATACTACACGGGAAAGCCGAGTTACCATACGGTACGATGAGCTGGCTGGACTTGCAGAGACAGCCAACTGGAACTTTCTGACAGACGAAGTACCGACAATCGCATGGCCACATTTCGTCAACCAATTTAGCACTCTCGTCGAAGAGGCATCCGAAACTAAGGTTGTCCACTCGAAGAAGACTGTTTCATTTGTGCGAAGTAGGACACGGAAATGTATGGCAGTGAGGAACTCGGTCTGGCGTATCTATAAGGAACACCCAAGCACGGAGAGCTGGACGGCCTATGCAATTCAACGTAATCATTGCACTCAGCTCGTTCGTGAGGATAAACTGACATACCAGCAGCATCTGACGGAGCGCATGGTTTCGAATCATAAGCTGCTCTACCAACATGTAAACAACCTGCGCAAGGTGAAACGAGGAATCCCTCCTCTTCAAACGCCAGATAGCATGACGCTGACTACGGAGGATGCGGCGAACGCCTTGCGGCTGCAATATGCTTCGAACTTTCAATGCATTCATTGGTCATCTGTTCCTTTGTCAGCAGCTGTTATACAACCAAAACTTACGCACATAACTTTCACGGCGGGGATGGTATTAAAGAAGTTGTTGTGTATGCGTAAGCACAGCTCTCCTGGAATCGACAACATTCACCCTAAGTCCCTTGCGGTAATGGGAGAAAGTTTAGCAGAGCCTCTGGCACGATTCTTCCAACGCTGCTTCGATCAGATGTATGTACCCGAGATGTGGAAATGTGGGATCATAACCCCAATTCATAAGGGCGGTAGCCGTTCTGATCCAGCCAACTACCGTCCTGTAACCCTTCTCCCGGTCCTGTCGAAGGTTATGGAAGCTATTGTTGCTGACGTATTAACAGCCTATCTAGAAGAGTCTGCCTTCCTTGCACATGAACAGCATGGTTTTCGACGGAATCGATCGTGCACCACAAATCTGATGCTAGCAAGATCAAGTTGGACCAAATTAATTGACAGCGGTGCAGGAGTGGACGTGGTCTACCTAGATTTCTCAAAGGCCTTCGATCGACTACACCATGGAATCCTGATTTGCAAACTTCAGAGAGTTGGCATTGGTGATCCGCTCCTAGGATGGATCACAAGCTTTCTTCTCCACCGGAGCTTAGAGGTAAAATTGCGTGGGTCCCTGTCCCACCCAATCCAAGTCGAATGTGGTGTGCCACAAGGATCGGTACTGGGGCCACGATTGTTTTTGATGTATATTGACGACATAGCGGCCCTCATTCTTTCCAACTGCCTACTCTATGCCGACGACATCAAGGTCTGGAGAGCGATCAATACACAAGACGACTCCGCAATACTTCAAGAGGATCTGGATAAGGTGTATGCGTGGTCAGTTCAGAACCAACTCCCATTCAACACAGAAAAATGCAGAGTATTACACTTACGTCACCAATCAGCATTTTTCTATAAACTTGGTGACCATGTGCTTCACACAACTGCTGAGGAAAAGGATTTAGGAGTCTTGATTCAGTCCGACCTTGGTTGTTCAGCCCAGGCAAAGAAAGCATCGAACGCGAGCATTCGAAATTTGGGCCTTCTCAGGCGCACATTTGGACGCTTCGATCCATCCGTTTTTCACCAACTTCTAGGTGCATACATACGACCACACGTGGAGTATGCAATACAAGTCTGGCAGACGTGGCTGAGGAAAGACCTCTCTGATTTAGAGAAACCTCAAAGACGCGCAACGAAGCACGTGAAAGGTTTAGGCCAGTTACGCTACGAAGACAGACTGAGATCGCTCGGGATATTTAGTGGTCAATATCGAAGACTACGGGGAGATTTGATTTTGGCTTATCAGATTCTGACAGACCCCAATCATACCTGCCGCCATCTGCTGGAGCTCAGTAACAACAACAACAACCTGACACGCCATCATCTGAAGCTGGCAGTGCAGTACAGCCGTTTGGAATGTCGACGGAATTTCTTTTCCGTGCGTGTTTGCCAAGCCTGGAATGCTCTCCCAGAATCTGTAGTCAGTGCACCAAACCTGATCGAGTTCAAAAATCGAGTTGATAGTGCACTCACTTCATTACACTATCTCCCATAGTACAGTCTAATTTTGAGAGATCCAAAATCCATACATTAAAAATAATTTTCCCCCACGCTTATTTCAACAGTGGCTTTATATTTTGACGCTTCAAACTCAAACACGTTGCCCCATGCGAATTTCAAGGGGCGGTGACTCTTTTAACCAAATACTCCATATCTCATGATCCCCTCCGGAGTTATAGTGGATTATTATTTTGACACTTCAAACTCGGTGAGTCCACAAGCATGTAGTGACTCGTTGTTAAACGGTTTTACTGAATTGGTTTCCATTGAATTTTTCACACTTCTATGATTTTCGCACTGATGACCCTACGGGATTTGTCAAGCTTTAGCTTTTATACCCGCATAAATCCATTGTTCCATTGTTCAGTTTGGCAAAATACTATTATGAGTCTGAACTAACACACTACCAGCTCGCGAGTACCTTTGATTTTCTGTTATACGGTCATACATTTTGTATCTACTGGAGAAAAATCACATTGTGGTAAAGTCAGGATCGGTCCCAATTTGATGCATTTAGAGTATTCTACACAAACTTCACCCTTGGGGATATCCCACCCAGCGTTTCTGCGATCAAAACAATCTTGAGCATAATAAATCTCCAAAAATTGTGATAAAAATTATTTTTGTGTTAAGTGATACATAGTTAATGTGCGCTTCTGTTTTGAGCTAGATGACAAAGCCAACCAACTAGATGTGCTTTCTTCCGAGTTGATGCTAGGCATCTTTACAGCATTGTAAGTGTTAGATTGCCTTGGATAACGCGTTTCTCATAAATATTTGTACAGCCGCGCCCGTATCGTACCATGGAATGTTACGAACTAGAAATCCAGGTCCGATGGCTGCTCATCTCTCTGTAGATGTTCTAAATGTAAAGTACCCAGCGCACTTGTGGAGATTTTCGGCGTCGACTTCTATCATTGCCGCCCTCCACGACACCTTTCCTTCTTATTTGAACTAATCGGTTTGAGTTAGCCGGATGGGGAGTGAAACATTGCACTTAATGTTTGGCGACTAGCTTCAGTACATAGGCCACTGAGCTTGAGCAAAAGTGTTTGACACAGGGTTTAGCAGTTGTTTGCCGGGCTTCTGGACATACACCATGTGTCTTGCACTGCGATATGCAATCTAAGTTGTGGCCCCGGTTTACGTTGATATATGCCTTTCTGGTAGTGCAAGCAGTTGATGGCAATGCGCTCAGACACATGATCGTAAAAATATATAAACCTTTACAAGCATAATCTTTAATATTTTACTGTAAGGTGAACAGCATTGTGTGCACCATGCAGTAAGTGCAAAACCATAATGAATTTCTGGACAGATAATTTCAAGCACTTAACACGTTTGGGACGAACTTGAAAAATTATCTGTGGCATCTGCTGGTCAGAACATTCATCATTGAAACACAGAGGTTATGCTGATTTTAGTTGAATCGAAGAAGTCTCCAAACTAAGGCTCACATGAGATATTCAAAGGTGAAACTGGATAAGTTACAAAACATAACACGCTTTGGCTAAGGGCTCTCCTGGATTTGTACCTTCTAAACTGACCCATTAGATGCGGGTCTGAGAGATGGCATTTGGTCAACTGATTGTAGTAGACAGCGAAATGCTTTCATTGTATACCACGTCGAGATAAAGAATTTGTCAAATAATGATAAATCTGATTTTATTCTTTTCCTGTTTCTACAATTTGGTACGTCAGAAGGAACCCAGCATTGAATAGACCCCCGTTTTCGAAATTGAATGTAATGCTGAATCAAATAATAAATGAGCTGAAGGATTCCATTCAATGGTGGACGAACCACACCAAGCCAATATTTAATTGTGTGAAACGGAACTTTGAAGGCCTCAGAGGCCGGCCAAGATACACTGAGATCAACAAAACTGTGCAACAGGTAATCTGCTGATTTGGTTTTCTTTCGGTTTGTATTAATTGCTAGCATCTATGGCACGAAATGAACTAATGTTGCAATGACGCCTTAGTGATTTAAGAGCGCCTCACTGTAGTTGACCCATCTCACTCATGTATTTCATATCTAATAGACTTGTTAATGCATATCGACGTAAGGTGCCAACTTTCTCATTAGACAAACAACCGGTCTCGTGTCACGGGATAGAACTGGACTCAGCGTTCAAAATTATGTTCATACACCTTAATCCCTGTTTCCTTCCGTTTACTGAGGCTGTAGCAATAAACCGGATGAGCCAAGCCCTATGCGTCCAGTGCAAGTGTTGTTCAGCCTTAGAAAGTCCTGGACGTAGGAATGGAATTCCCTTACTCACCATGCACTGCAAGTCTGTTTCGGGACATTCATTGTTAGCTAGATCTATGGATATCGCTTACTGTTATTTGTCCTGAGAAGACAATAGGAAATGCATTCATCTACCAGCTTTCGTCTCCTTACTACGCTTTCAAAATTGTTGAAAAAACAAAATGGCCACAAAGTCCTTTTCACTGACATACAACATCTGTGTATCGAGCAGATTAAGGCAATGAACTTTGCTAGCTTTCCAGGGACATCCCTATTATTCGCGAATGGGGCACTTTTTATTCTATGTCTATAGAACATTCAGGCCAACAGAGCGGCAAGCCCTGTTGTTGCACTCGGTAACACCTCTGATGCAGTTGAATCTTTACTTAACATCTAGGTGTGGAATTTCCCCTTCTTTTATCGGAGTTATCGCAGAGAGGAATAGTGCTGCGCAACTCTTCCTCACAATCTATGATATAGTATTATTATTATTATCATTAGCAGTGTATATGATAAACATAGAACCAGCGAAAAGCAGGTAACCGAAGTAATAAATACATCGACCACAACAAAAGAATGAAAGTTGCAAAAATGTATTTTGTATCTTGTCTTTTCTTTTTTGCACACGCCGTTTTATCTTTTCTGTCTGTTTAATGTTTGTGATGTAAATAGAACAAACCAAGAGAAAGATTTGTACACATTTTCCATTGAGCCCGGTTCTATGCCATCTCCGAAAGCGTTTCCAGCCAGCGGTGTCCTTCCTCTTTGAACCCCCAGCCCAGTAGACTCACGGAACTTACGGCAACCAAAATGGAAGTCATCGATTTAATCGTTTGTCGCCACGTGATAGGCTGACCAACGCGCGATTGTTTCCAGACTGGTTCTGTGCGATCGAAGTGCTCATCGGGGCAACCGTTCGCATGGCACGCGTAAAACATGGCGCATCCACCCCAGTTGGCGCAGTGGTACCAATCTGTGAAGTGGAAGCCCCGTGTTACCCAAGACGCGACGTCTAACATCACCGTTTTTTTACATGGTACATCCACCACACTTGAGCTATTCTCCGCAGACATCCATTGTCAAAGGCCGACACAAGTCATTCACACGAATCGGCATGGACTCACTCCCATACAGCAGCACCGCGCGAATACAGGCATTGTAGACACTGCCCTTTACCAATAGTGAAACGTCGCGACGTCGCCACAGATGCCACAAGTTGGCGAATGCCGAACCGGCTTTGGCAATGCGGAGGGAAATCTCTTTTCCAATGCTATCATCAGCAGTGACACAGCTTCCCAGGTAAACAAAGTTGTCCACTTGTTCAAGCTGCGTACCTTGAAGTGTGAGCACTGGAGCAGGTGGATGCCAATCCAGGACCAGGACTTCGCATTTCATAAGGGATAAGGTCATCCCATATATTGATGCTTTAATCGCCAAGCGGTTTAGAACGGATTGTGTGCACCGTGCGTCATCACCAAGTAAGACAATATCATCAGCATAATCTAAATCGGTCACGTGATTGCAGGGAAGAAGCTCTACACCAGAACCCTGAAAGCCCTCGAGAGCGTTTACAAGGACATCCTCGATCGTGAAATTGAAGAGAAATGGGGACATGGGGCAACCCTCTCATACACCGCTATTGACAGCAGAACGTGAAGAAAGCTTACCACAAGCCCTCTCTTTACCTGAGACATTGCAATAAAATGCTCGATGACGATATACTTTTATTTTGCTGCATTATTTTTTAACAACTCCATTAAGCTGGCCAATCGACGGTCTCGAACGCTTCTCGGATTTACAAAAAGTAGCAATATTGAGCTGACTGTGTATGTGACGCTTGTAAAAGTGTGAGCGTAGCGTAAACATCTGGTCTATTCACCCTAGACCAGGACGGAAACTAGCATGTTCTTCATTGGAGCACAATTCTCGGATCGGTGTTAGTCTGCGGAGTAGAATGGATGTAAACAGCTTGGAGACAACGGACTTTAGACTTATTTCTCGGTGGTTGGCGCACTGGGTCCTGGCACATTTCTTGAAGACCGGGATGATAATTGACTCGCGCAAAGCGGATGGAACTGTTTCTTCACACCAGATATTACAGAACCATCCTTTTAACGGGTTGACAATTACTTCGCCCACGAACTTGAACAGCTCTGGAAGAAGTCCGCATTGGCCAGCAGAGTTGAGTCGCTTCAAGTGTCTGGGCTCAAGCAGACCTCAGCTTCAGTGGGTGGTTCCCATGAGACGTTTCAAAACGCGCAACTAGGTATTGTCATTAGATTCACCGATGGAGGATTAAAGCTGATTTGAGTGCGGAAGTGTCCAGCCCAGCGGTCCATACTCCTGTGTAAGTATATTATCCGCGTTACGTCAACCTCGCAAATGACCTCACTGACAACAGGTCTTTTGTGACCAGTGGCCCGAATGACCTGGGAAAGCTTGCCGATGTTTCCAGAGAGGGCTGCTGTTTCCATATCTGAGGCGCGCTAGAAACACCAACTTTCACGATCCGCACGCAGCTTTTGTTTAAGTTGTTGGCTGAGAATGCGACGCAATGCACTACTATTTGAATCGTCTTGGATAGCTCTATGACGATCAAAAAGTCCAGGGATTGTGCGGAAGTCCGGCCCCTTAGAGTGCGCGGAATCAGGCGACCCACTCTTTCATTGAGTCCTCCGGCAAGGACGGTCTCATCTGCGTTTTTGGCCTTGTTCAATAGGTTGTGGAGACCACGATAAAAGTCATCCTTAACCGATACACAACTGCAGTCGGTTTGCGCGTAGGCAGAAACGACAAACAAATTGCGCCTCTCTTCACTATTGTTGCGTCTACATGAGCCTTGAAGCTGAACCGCATACAGGCGGCTGTCGATTGGAAACGGATCGAGTAATGCAGCCTCTGCTTTGTTCCTCAATGCGATACCGATGCCAACCAAGTCGGCTGCTGCCGCTTCCACGTCACTAGACTGACGTGTGTAATATGTGGCCTCAAGAACAGCTGGGGACGACAACTAAACCACAGTGCTGGCATCCTGTAGTCGAGTCTCTGAAAAGCAACAAAAGTCGATAGCGAAGGACTCTAGAATGCGCGCCAAGCCAGCCTGTTGTCCAATCTGTAGGAGGGTCCGAACATTGTAAGCTGCCAAACGGAAGGAATTACGGGGCCGAAGGATAGTTGATAGCCAAATGATTTGGATATCAGCGACACGAACGTTTGAAGTAGATTCAACAGGTTGTAGATTATCAACAAGAGAAAAGTTGGCGTGTGATGGAGAGGCACTGGTCGCAGCAAAAGTAGCAGCAGATGTAAACTACATAGTAGTAAGTTCTTATTCCATGGGTTTCTCAGTGGGTACGATACTACCCGGTTGCCCAAGCCGAATTCGAGAGTTGTCTTGGGGACCGCCCCCCCCCCCCGAGCCTTTGGCTCAATAGCTCACCCGCTAGGCATCGGAGCGAAGTCATGGATTCGCACCCATTAGGAGCCGATGGCTAAGTGCTCAGTTCATACGCTTTTCGTTTGGTGAGTAACCAAACAGAGGCCAAACCTTTCCACGATGTCAGCAGCAAGGTGCTGGGATACAATACTTTACCAAGGTAAAACCAGGGGCAGTGACTGTAATTTTAGTGGCGAGTCACATCCGCCACGTCTCAGTGTTGTTAAACGGACAGCTGTGACATTTTATTGGGGGAACACTTGCCAGCCGAAAACTTAACACGTAAAGGAACACTGCCGCCGAAATATTTGCTGGACCGATAAAATCCGGGACCACCCAACTGGCACCAGGAGAAGGTTGTTTTGCAGGCAAGCCAATATATGGTACACCTTTCGTCTGTCTTTCGGAATTATCCCAAATAGTTTTTGCGCAAGACAATATTTATTAAGGGGAATATACGGTTACCAATTACAGGGAACCTAAAATACACAAGCATAGCTATTTAGTTTGCTTATTTTCACGTTAAAAATTAACTTCCCAAACAACACTGTGCAAAACACAGTGCGAAGACGAAGCTCGGCAGATGAATGCATTTCGAATTGTCATCAGGTGACCAGGAAATAATTATAAGTGTTAAGTGGTGCAAATATGCAAATAAACAAAGTTAAGGCGGAAATCACGTCACTACGCACGGGCAACCTGAGGCCGACCGATAGGTGCTTTTTAACACAAAACGGAAGAGACGAGAATTGATTTTCCAACGGCGGATCTTTGAATGACAAGCTGACATTAATCCGGTGATCTGAGATCAAGCAGTGCTCGCCGATCGAATATGCTGGCCGGAACTGGGCGTAGTTGTTGTGACATCTCGTAGTGGATCCAGTTTGAATATTGCCCCTTTATTCGGAACCTCAATGACCTATCGGTACTGCGTAAGTAACTAACTGCGCACTTACATACGAATTGGTATACACAACAGTATTTGACCCCGACAGTCAAAGTTTCTTTCAGTGGACGCATCGGCAACTTGTGGCTTCGGTAGGTAATGTTGACTTTGGCCGCACAGAAGGTGCTGTGTCGTGGTGTTGCGAGGGAAACCTGTCTTTTTGGCGTCGCAAACGCTCCCACTTTTAGCAAATTTTCTCACACGCACTCAACAAACAGACGAAAAATATGCACTCGCTGATTAACAGGCATGTAACACGATTCGGATTAAGGGTAACTTGTTGACGGCTGTATATGCTCGTGATCCATCGCCCAGTCAGTGATCCGATAAGCAAATGAGAAATTCATCTCTTCGCCTAGTCATAATCTGACTGCTGTCTGTGTGTACATTGTGACTAATCTTGCCCTATACTGGTGTGGTCAGCGCTCGTTGCCCTCACACTGACCTCCGTTAGTGGTTTGCCTTTCAGTCAATAGCCGTATCGGAGTCAGTTTATCGTGTGCTTTGGATAGTGAGTTCGGACGGTGTAGTTTGCAGTCGAGTCCCACTACACATGCGGCTCGACAAATGGGGCAGAGAGACAACTGTGACACAGCCTACGCGCAGTCTCATGAACGCTTGCGCTCCTACACAATGTGCCGACTGGACGGGTTCAGTTTAGAGAGAACGCGTCGGGTTTCCTTCAGGCGCTCATTGATGCAACAAACAGGGATGCCGCTGAAACTATATTCTTAGACTGCCTTTACGTGTGAGGAACCCTGTCAGAACCTGCAAATATCTCCGGAAATGGCGCATTTAGCGTCAGTGAAATGCGAAAGATTTAGGAAAAAGTAAAGACTGGCCAAGCAATTCTTCCCATATAAACTTATGTAATTTTCCCTTGGTGGGCCACAACATCAAATGAAGTATATTTACTAACGTTTTAGCCACGGCGACGCCGTCAGAATGCGCATTTGCGTGATGCAATCCCGTAAGAGCTTAACAAGAGAACAATCAGAATATTCGGAAAACGGCATAGGTTTGACAATCCCGTGGAATGTTTTTGTGAATAAGTTAGTACAATAAGGTTACACAAAATGAGATAAACACATCTGTGAAATCTCCACACTATCCACGTTAACGCATAAGTAATTCTGTCCATCCCGATTTCATGGGTTGTTCATCACAATTTTTGTCTGCGTCTTGTCTTCACTCACTGAATAAAAATGAGAACAAGGGATGTAAATGGAACAATGGTACAATGGAACAATGGTTTATTACAGGTAAAAAAGCATCGCTTAACAAGTCCCATGGGATGGAAATTATTGCGAAAATCAACTGCATAATAAAGTGAAAAGCGTTGTGGTGGACTCACCATAGACTTATGTGGAATAGCGGAGATGTTCGCGTATTAAACGTATAAATCCATAAATCCATTGAGTAGGCGTTTGGCAAGACACCGTTTGATTGCGTTTTGTAGCCTCTGGCTAACAAGTCATAAAATGAAATGTAAGTGAGACAATGCATCGTCAACACGTTTTTTAAATATCGCCAGATTGAGAGCAGAGGCGACATAATTATGGAGAGCGTTCCAAGGCTGGCTCACGCGGAGAGAAAAGAAATTTCTACGGCATTCAAGCCGGCTATAATGAATTGTCAGTTTCAGAGGGTGACCTCTTAGTTTAGTGTTGTGGTTCAATTCCAGCAGCGGACGGCAAATGTGGTTTGGGTTCTTCAGAATCTGGTAAACCATTATGAGATCTTCCCCGCAAAAGCCGATATCGACTGCTGTACATTCTTAGAGATTTCAGTCTAAGCTGATAGGGCAGATGAAAGAGGCCTCTGACATACTTAGTTGCCCGTCGTTGAGGAGTCTCGAGAGCAACGAGATCCTGTTTCTGCCACGGCTGCCACACCTGAATAGCATATTCCACGTGAGGTCGCACGTAGGCGTTAAGCATCTGGGGAAAGATTGAGGGTTCAAACCGTCCGAAGGCTCTGCGAAGAAGGCCGAAGTGTTGATTTCCGGTTCTCGTCGCCTTCTCTGCTTGTTTTGGACACCCGAGATCTTCCTGCACCAATACACCCAAGTCACGCTCCTGAGAAACCTTCGCCAAGGTGTGGTCTCCAATCTTGTAAGTGCTCGCCGGCTGGTGACGCAGATGCATCACTTTGCACTTAGCCATGTTCAATTGAAGCTTGTTCCTCTTTGACCATTCGTAAATGCAATCTAAGTCACGTTGGAGCAGATCCTGATCTGGCTTGTTACTAATCGCCCGCCATATCTTGACGTCATCGGCGAAAAGCCGGAAATTTGAGGAGATGACCCTTGCCAGGTCGTTGATAAACACCAGGAATAAACGCGGTCCCAGCACTGAGCCTTGTGAGGCACCACATTCCACCTCAATTGGGTTAGAAAGTGATCCCCTAACACGTACCTGAAGCTTTCGTTGGTAAAGGAAGTTGCCAATCCAACCAAGTACAGGATCACCAATTCCGTAACTCTGTAGTCTTTGAAGTAGGATGCGGTGATCAAGGCGGTCGAAAGCTTTGGAGAAGTCCAGATAGATGACGTCGACTCCCACCTTATCATCGGCCACTTCCGTCCAACTACCTCGTGCAATAAGTAGGTTGGTGGTGCATGACCGGTGTTGATGGAAGCCATGCTGTTCCGGTACCAAAATGTTGCATTTTTCCAGTTAGTCCATTAAAGCCTCAGCGACGACTGCTTCCATCACCTTCGCGAGCACAGGGAGGAGAGTCACTGGACGATAGATTCAGGATCTGAACGGCTACCGCCTTTAAAAATAGGGGTTATAATGCCACACTTCCACATAGTGGGGACTTGTTGTTCATCAAAGCACCTTTGGAAGAACTGTGGTGTAAAGCATCGTCGAGTCGTTTCTCTTAAATGCGTAGCGTGGGCGCGGAAATGACAAAAGTCGAAAGAGCGTTCCACGGTTGACAAACTCGAAGGGAAAAAGAATTCCGGCGGCATTCCAGCCGACTCTATTGGGTGGCAAGCTTCAACAATTGACCTCCAATTCTGTGTTGCGGTTACGCTTTATGAGGTGGCGGCAAGCGTTACCTGGGTTTTTTAAAATCTGGTACGTCTGCGATATCTTCCGTTGTTACTCCTAGGGTTTTCAGTCGTTATGGTATTGTAGGTGGAACAACCCCTTCACACTTTTCGGTGCCCAGTACTGTGCGGTCTCCAGAAAAACCAGGTCGCCTTTTAAGCAGGATTGCCAAGCCTGGATCGCGTACTCTACATGGGCCTCACATACGCATTAAGCATTTGGGGGAAGTTGGAGGGATCCAACCTCCCGAACGCTCTCCGTAACAGATCAACATGTTTCGCGGTTTTGGACGCCTTCAAGGACTGCGCCGAACAACCGAGGTCGTCTTGGATCACTGCCTCAAGGTCTAACGCTTGTGAGGTAGTTTGCAGAATGTCGTCTCCCAGCTTATATGCTTACCTGGGCTGGTGGCGGACATGGGCGGTTTTGCACTTGTCCGTGTTATTCAGAAGTATATTTACCTCTGACTATTCAAAATGGCAGTTTGTCGCATTGCAGCATATATTGATCTTCCTGGCAGTCGACTGCTCGCGATAGCTTGATGTAAGCGGCATTAAGCAGGAAATTTGATTTGATGGCACTCACAAGGTCTTTCATGAAAAACAGTTATAACCGAGGTTCCGAACCTGACGATTGTGGGACACCACAGTCGGGATCAATCGGATCAGGAAATTTACCTCGCTCTCCAACCTGAATTCATCACTGAAAGAGGAAGTTTCCGACCCATCCAAGGACAGAGTTTCCAAGTCACTATGCTTGCATCTTTGGGAGAATGATGCCATGATCGATACGGTCGAATGCGTTGAAAACGTCTAAATAAATGACCTCAATTCCCGTCCCATTGTCAGCTATCTCGGTCCAACTGCCACGGGCAAGTCGTAAGTTGGTAGCACATGACCGATGTTGACGGACCCCATGTTGCTCCTAGTCTATGATCTTATACCTTTCGAAGTAGTCCATTACAGCCTCAGCTATGATCGATTCCATCAACTTAAAGCGCACCGCGAGGAGAACCACTGGGCGTTAGTTGGCTGGCTCTGAACAGTTAATACTTTTGAAAATCGGGCTAATGATGCCTTGCTTCCACATACCATGCACCTGCGGTTCATCCAGACATGTTTGGAAAAATCTTGTTAATGATTCAGATTTCCTCCTAGCTGGCACCTGCAGCGCTTCTGGAGGAATGTTGTCCACTCTGGGGTAACTATGGGTATGAAACGACAGCAGCTTCCTCAAAATGGTCGCTGAATTAAGCGTGACGTATGTAAATACAGGCATCTGGGAGAACAGGACAGGCATGTAACAAATGCTGGTAGCACGCCGGAAAATTGGGCCATATTGTAGCTGTTGGAAGTTGGCTACATCCTCGGCGCTTTGAGCACATCCATCAGCTGATATTATTGAGGGAACACCACGTTTCACATTCCGGAGACTGTTCACGTGTCTGTACAGATTTTTGTTAACAAAAAAATTTTCCGCTAGACGCTGCTGGTGTGCTCTTGTCCTCGCGCACTAGTGTGGTGCAGTGATTACGATGCACAACATAGTTACTCCAGTTGTCAGGGTTATGGTTCGCTCCATACACATGGCACGCGGTGTCTCTTACTATCACTTGTTTTCGGGTTCTACACCAAATGAATGGCTGGGCTCTTACAGAACGAAGGGGCTTGTTGACCGATGTAGATTTAATCAGCTCACTGAACTTCTCGGTACAATACAACAAAGCACTATCAACGCTACAGTCGTCCGGAAACTGCCAGCTGGCATTTCCCACAACTTATGTCAGTAGGTCGTAGTGGGTGATCGCTCGAAACACTTTGACTGTTCTTGTGAATACTCCGCATAATACACGAAGTTGTAACTTATGGTCGCGTGATCTCTTCGCCCCAGTGGGCTCTGCAGCCTTGGTTTCTCAACCATAAGCTCTTTTTTCGTGAGCTCTAAATCAAGCACAGATGGTTTATTTTCGACTCTGAATCGGGTGGATGAATTGACATGGCTGAAGCGCAGAATGCTTGCAATATACTCTTGCAGGCCCGCCTAAACTGCGAGTTGAGGGATGTCGGAACTTCCACATCATGAAGATTGAAGTCGCCTGAGATGAGAGCATGACTGTATCGTCCTCGTTGGACCCTTCCCAAGGATAATACCAGGTGGAAGTCCATCTCTGGCGTGTACATTGGGGGACGGTAAACAATGGCAAAAAGGAAACCGTCACTGCGTCTGAGTCGCAGACTGCACCAGAGTGAGTCTATGCTCAACGTTTCCGGATCTGCCACCATTTCGCACTGCAGGTCGTTGCGGTAGAATAATATTACTCAACCCCCTTTGCTAGGTCAATTTTTCGGAGGGGGATATACCATTTACCGCGACCTCGGCATCTGTAATTTCTGAGTGCAACCAGGTTTCCGTAAGGAACATGAGGTCCCAGCCATTTGACGCTTGACGTAGCCGCAGTTCGGCAAGCTTGTTCGGGCGACCTTTTGCGTTGGTGTACATACAGCAAGTTACTCTGTTTTTAGTAACAAATCGTGGGATAGGCATTTTGGATAAAATGTTGTGCCGACCCATAAAAGATCAGCAACTAATCGTTTTTTGTGTGTGAGTTGATGAACTCCTCTGTGTCCGAATCATGGATCCTACCATTATCTCTTTGCTTCTCTCTTTGTATGTACTGTATGGGGTGCGTTTACCAGTTTCGGTGGCTAATTGATTGAAGTTTCTCGACTTCTTCTCTGTAAGTGGTCTGACTAAGTGGCTGCTCCTGTGTGCTTGCTTAGCGGATGTTGTTTTGAACCGGATCTCGAAAAGAAAGCTGCTGCGGCCTGTATACCATCCCTCCACTACCACTGCTGCCATGTGTCTAGCTTGAAGGGCTACTTCACCATCTTCGGGCCACAGCCCTTGTAGTTTGGCGATCGGCGCAGCCTCGGGATTTATTGCTCTATGACCTTTCTCAGGGAGAGGGTCTCGTGAATGTATCGCCATTGTACTTGGTCGTGAGTGGTCGTTTTGGCGCTCATCATGACTTCCAGCTTCGGGAACACCGTCTAAAAGGATGGTGCTGGCTACGGATGCTTTCTGGTTTTCGTCCAAGTAGTACTTCTTCTGTCTGCACTCGGTCCACGGAATATAAGTGAATAGGCGAATGGAACATGACTCAACCTGGAGGCGAACTGTCGATAATAGGACATCTTCTACTTCATTGGCAGAAGTCAAGACAACTAGGAGAAGTCTTGATTCACCGTAGTGCCATGAGTTTGGTTGACGGGTAACGCGTGTCAAATTGACAAACTTAGTTGCGACAGCTAAGGTGTCACACATGGAGTTCCACCGGTTCACGTCAGCAAGTTGTTTTCCTTTTAAGGAATTTGACGTCGATTCTGAAAAGTTGGTGCAGATTACCGCTGGTATATTACATGCAACTATGGTTGAAGACAAACGACCAGCTGGTCTTATACAGTCGATGGAGGCTATTTGGGTACAGCATCGTCTTTCCATATACTATGGGTCCATCGGGAGTGGACGAAGATCTAGGTTTTTGTCACCTTTGGCAGTAAGCAAAATCCAAGCACCACTGTTGTCGAAACCCTTCTGAATTTTCGGAAACTTTTGGAGGATGGACGAGACCCTGACCATGCTCATTGCAATCGAACTGGCGGTGTTTGCTTCAGGCATATTTGAGCAGATGGTGGTATTGGCGTGTAATGCCACAGACGCTGCAAGTTTAGCGCGCTGCCTAGCCTTCTTCCTCAGTTTTAATGCGGGACCGGATGAGAATGACTGTTATTTACTCTCTGTCACGTTTTCCACAAATCAATCTCTTTTGGCGGTCCTTATTTGTTCGAACATTGCCACTAGTCTTTCGTACTTCCGCGATAGCTCATGTAAAATGTTTACCAGTGGGACAACTATACATACTGAAAAGAACCACTGTGAATTTGGTGTAGTTTCAACTACTTCACTATGAGTTTGGAACATTTGCGATGGAACTTGCTTTGGCAACTGCTAGACTGGATTTCAATCCGTACATTATTTTGGCATAAAGGAAGGCAATAAATTACTGTCGATCTGAATGCGGTAACATGGACTATTGATTAGTCGCCCCAATTCATTGCGTTGATCTATGCTATCTCACTAGACGACCGAGCGCTTATGGCTTCCTGCCGATCGCGTGTGCTCTGAATTTTCTGCACGTTCAAGGTCGTCACGTTCTCTGCGGCTGGCACAGCCGGAGCAGGTTAAAGTGGCAAGATGGTTCACGCTGCAAACAGAGCGACTGAGCTGAGTGTACGACAGCTACTTTGGTAATCGGTCTACAGCTGTGGTTGCTGATTCATCAGATGAAACGGGTAGTTGGCCTTCGTTTGCAACCACAACTACTGATGCGTAGTTCCTGATTCGGAAAATTCCTCTATTGTGTTGTTAAGGGAATAGCACAGAAACCGCAATGTGGAGATAAAAGGCAATCCACACGAGCTAGATCCGAATGATGGAGTGTACTAGAGAGCGCTGATGAATCTGGGTCGAAATGTAACTGAGAACGGCGGCAAAACAACGTCTTCACAGATGAGCGATTAGAACGCAGGTTGGTTCAAGTTCGCTCAAGGTCGCGTAAGATAACGACTGAAGTCCCAATAATTAAGCGTAGCAACATTCAAAATACAACTGTAAAAGAAGTTTTATATATTACCTTACGAATCTAGGATGTGCAGGTGATAATTCATTAAAAAACGGTACTTTTTCGAGTTTTTGCAAAAGTGTTTCACGCAATGTATATTTGTAGCCAGGAATACACGCGTTGGGAGCACCGCGTTTGCAGTGAGCATGTTCAGCATCGCGTATTTGGAGCAGGAAGAACCAGTGAACCGCTCAGCATCATGATACCACGTACCAAGCACCGGTGGCTGGGCCAAGTGTTGCGCATGCCAGCACACCGACTCCCGCGACATGCATTATTTGCGCGACGGGGGTGCGGTTGGAAGAGGAGGAGAGGAGGACAAGCACTGACTTTGTCGAGAGGAATAGAAACCCTCACTTCGAAACTGGCGACGCTTGATACCTTCTGACTACCTAGTTGGGGTCCTAAAGACGGTGAACACGACAGATAGACACACTTGCTGATATGGCGAAGAACTGGTCTTAAAGGCTTTTATGTTGTGAGTTTCTTTGTCCACAGCCAATCCTTTAGGATCCACTCCAATTCCGATCATGTGCGAAAAGCATGATATATTACTTAACATCAATTACTGTGATGTAATATGTGAAGTTCGAACTGTAAATTTTTAAGTAGCTTAATTTTTGTATTGCGGCACATAAGTTGTGGTGTGTAACTAAACCTCAGCTAAGGTGTACTGATGCTAAGGTTTCATTTTCAGATGGCGATGTCGCATATCTTCTCGTTAGAACATACATAATCGAAGACGAATGAACAGAATGTTTCCAGTTGTCTCGCGACTTCCCCGTGTACAATTAACCCATACTCAGTCATTATAACGTTAGTGACATTAAGATGAACACAGACCAAAATAACAGTCGAAGAGGTCAATTTTGGATTAACGTTGTATGATTGGATTGCAAAGCGCAACTTCAATATGAACTTGGATTCACATTGAAGGGAAACTTTGTCACTGAGATCACTGAGGTCACTGGAACAGTAGCCGAAGCCTCTACCACTTTGAAAAATGAGTCACGGCAAACAAGGAATCGCACAAAGGCAAACGACAAATTGGAGGGTCAATTGTCGGATAAACTTCGTAAGATTGATTTGGGATGTGCAACCTTGATGTGGACCGCGAATCACATTGAAGTGAACCTTTGTCCCTGCGATCACTGAGACCATAGTGAAAGCAAGTGGAAATTGCTGGTTGCCCGCCCGAAAACACTGCGCAACCACGACGCGTTTCGATGTCATTTCATCTCTTCAGGTGGAGATAGCAGGCTACCAACACGCAACCAATGGAATATTAGCGAATGCCCCTACAGCTTTGGTTATCGGGTCGCGGCAGGCAACGATTCGCCCAACACTATTGAAATAATTCGAGGGTCAGTTTTGTACTACGCGTTGTGTGATTGGATGGCGAGGCGCAATGCCGATTTCGACCGCCATTCACGTTGAAGTGAATATAGGTCACTGCGAATTCTAAGACTGTTGTCAAAGCAGATGGAGATTAGTGGTTGCCCGACTGAAACCACTGCACAACGGCGACGCGTTTCTATATGACTTTATCTCATCAAGTGGAGATAGCAGGCTTCGAACCCGCGAACTTTCGATTGGTGTTCGAGGCCTATACCTATTTGAATACTGGGTCACGGAGGGCAACGCTTTTCACAACGGTAAATGTCTAATTGGAGGGTCCATTTTGAACTACACGTTGTGTGATTCGATTGCGAACCGCATACTCATTATGGAATGCGATTATAATAAAAGTGAACCTTGGTCCCTGTGTTCACTGGGACCGCAGTCAAATCAGATGGAAATTGGTTGTTGTCCACTAGAACACACTGCACATTCACGAGGTGATTCTGTGTCATCTCATCATCTCATCCCATGAGATGGAGGTAGCAGACCACGAACCCGCGACCAATCATTTACCAGCCGAATCCTGTACCTATTTTGCTACCGGATCACGGCTTGCGGCGCATCGCAATACGGTAAATGATTAAGTGGGCGGTCAATTTTAGACTACACGTTGTGTGATTGGATTGCAACGCGCAATCCCAATGTGGACCGTGATCCACAATGAAGTGAACCGTGGTCACTGCGATCAAGGAGACCGTACTCATGGCAGATGGAAATTGGAGGTGGCCAGCCTAAAAACACTGCACAACCTCCACGCGCTTTGATGTTGTTTTTTCTAATCAGGAGGAGAGAGCAATCCAGGAACTCACGACGATTAGAATGACAGCTGAATCCACTACCCCATTTTGCTACCGAGCAATTGCGGATAACGGTTTGCACAACGGTGAATGACTAATTAGAGGGTCAGTTTTAAACTACACGTTGTGTGATTGGATCGCGACGTGCAATCTTAAGGTGGACCGCGACTGATTTGAAAGTGAACCTTGGTTAATGAAATCAGTGGGACCGTAGTCAAACAGGTGGAAACTGTAGGTTGCCTTCCAGAAAACACTGCACAACCGTGACCCGTTTTTATGTCATTTCATCTCATCAGGTGGAGATAGCGGGCTTCGAAATCGCGACCATTGGAATGGGAGCAGAATCCCCTACCCTTTGTCTACCGGGTCACGACTGGCAACGATTGGCACAAGGGTAAATTGCTTAGTGAAGGGTCAAATTTGGACTACACATTGTGTGATTTGATTGTGACTATCCATCTAATTATGCACCGCGATTCACAATGAAGTGAAGCTTGGGCAATGTGATCAGTTGTACCGTAGTCAATACAGATGGAAATTGGATGATAGACGCGCGAAAACATTGCTCAACCACAACGCGTTTCGACCTCAGTTCATCTCAGCAGGTAGAGTTATCAGGCCACGAACCCGCGACTATTGAAATAGTAACCGAATCGACCAATACATCCGGCTACCGAGTCAAGGTGGGTAACGCTTGGCACAACGGTAAATGACAAACAAAGGTTCAAGTTTGGATTACACGTTGTGTGATGGGATTGTGAAGAGCAATCCAAATGTGGGCCGCTAATCACTTTGAAGGGAATCTTGCTCACTGCGATCACTGGGACCGTAGCAGATTAGATGGATATTGATTATTGTTTGCCCGAAAACACCACACAACCACGACACCTTTCCATATCATCTCATTTCATAAGGTGGAAATAGCAGACCTCGAAACCACGGCCATTGGAATAGAAGCCGATGCTGTTGTGTATTCTCTCAGCATTCTTGACGGCTAGTCTAAACAGACACGTGCACACAACCCCAGACACACACACACACACACACACGAGGCGTCTAATTCTCTGCTTCCCTATTTGTTCATCCTTCTCTTCGCGACACCTTAATGTACTCACCCAGTTAGACATTGATCAGATTACAGCAGTTCGTTTATCAGGATGACCTTTTAACTTGCTCGTGCATTTGACCTTCCGTATACAACAGATGCCTCTACACATTTGGCTAAATGGTCATGGCGAGCAAGGCTTCTCACAACTTTGGATGACTAATTGCGGGGTAAATTTTTAACCAGTTATGTGAATAAATTGCGACGCGCATTCTCAATGTGGGCAGCGATTCACATTGTAGTGAGCATTGGTCACTGCGATCACAAGGTAGTAGTCGAATCGGATATAACTTCAGGGTTGCCAGCCTGAAAACACTGTACAACCACGACGCGTTTCGATGTCATTTCATCTCATCTGTTGGAGATAGCTTGTCTCGAAACCATGACCATTGGAATGGCAACCGAATCCTTTCCCTTTGGCTACCCGGCCACGGTGGGAAACAACTCGTACAGCGGTAAATGAATAAGAACGTCATTTTTGGACTACATGTTGTATGACTGGATTGCGACGCGCAGTCTCAATGTGGACCGCGATTCACATTAAAAGTGAACCTTGGTCACAGCGCTCACTGGGACCTTAGTCAAGGAAGATGAAAATTTGGGTTCGTTTGCCCGAGAACACTGTAACACCGCGAGACCTTTCAAGGAATATGCATCTTATCAGGTGGAAATAGCAGGCTTCGAAAGAACGGCATTTGAATAGAAGCCAAACCACAACCCTTTTGGCTAACGGGTTATGGCGGGCAACGCTTGGCAAAACGGTAAATGACTACTTGTAGGGTCAAGGTTGGACTAAACGTTGTGTGATTGGATTGCGACGCGCAATCTTAATGTAATTGACCGCGACTCACATTGAAGTGGACCTTGGTCACTGCGATCACTGGGACCGTAGTCAAAGAAGATGGAAATTATGGTTTGTTTGCCCGAGAACACTGCAAAACCACGAGGCGTTTCAATGACATTTCCTCTAATCTGGTGGAGAGAGCTATTTTCGAGACCACGACCATTCGAATGGTAAAATGACCAAGGAACAATGAATTATCACGGGATAAAAGCAAGTGCTTGACATGTCCCATAGGATGGTTGCGGTGAATATGATAAAATGGAAATATATCTGGGTCATCTACCGAACGTCTGCCACAAAAGCAATGCGTGGACTATCCTGCCTAAGTTACGAACTGCGTCTTTCTGTACTCGGTGTGTTCTCATTAGAATACCGACGGCTTCGCGGAGATCTTACTCTCACATACTGGATACTAACTGAAAGCGGGCATCCATGTACATCACTGTTGACTCTAGCTCCTTACAAACAAAGCAGAATCAACCACCTGCAACTAATGACGCAACACACCCGGCTGAATTGTGGAAAGTATTTTTACTCACTTAGAATCTGTTCTCACTGGAATGCATTGCCAAGACATGTGGTGAGCGCACTAGACATGACGAATTTCGAAAGACTCTTTGACTTTCATCTTAGTGATAAAAGCTACACAGCAGTTTGATAAAGTGCAATGGTTTAGTCACTGATATTTCACGTTCAAAGCTGGAACATTTTGAGTTTAATTTGCTGTTGCACATCCATCCTGTGGGTCTTGTAAAATTATGCTTCTTATCTCATCATACACTACTGAACTATTGCCGAGATGAATACTTTGATAAATTACACTATTGTAAAATTAAATAATCGAGCGTAAGCCTTCAGAATCTACTGGGGTGCGGTGGTCGTTGATATAAGGCATGAGAAAAGTAAAATATGGTCGCTCACTTGGTTCCATCTGATGCATAAATCCTGTAGGAAAGCATTCTTGGCGTAATCCACCATAGAGGAGTTTAGATAACAAAATGCTGAGAGCAAAGAGCAACATCTAATCGTTTTTTGAAAACGTCCAAGTTAGGGGAGGATACAACTGTAACTGGGAGTGGGTTCCAGGGTTGGCAAACGCGAAGAGAAAAGTAATTCCGTCGACACTCTAGACGGCTATAATGTTCATTTAATTTTAAGCAGTTACGTCTGAGCTGCGTGTTGGGGCTGTTTCAGCAAATGGCGACATACATGGTTGGGGTCACTCAATATCTGATACGCTAATATGGAATCGCCGCGCAGCCTTCGATAGCGTCCGTTGAAAATTCCCAGCAACTTCAGCCTTGGTAAGAGTGATAGCGCAGTCCCTTTACATTCTTTGTTGCTCTTCGTTGTGACGCATCTAACGCATCTAGATCGAGCTTCAACCAAGGTTGCCAAGCTTCGATAGCGTATTAAACATGCGGACGCACGTAGGAATTGTGCACCATTGGGAAGGTTGATGGGTCTCATCTCTCGAATGCCGCTGGCAGCATGCCGCCGTGCTGCTTTCCTCTTTTTGCAGCTACCTCAGCTTGTTTTGAACAGTTGAGGTCGCTCTGTACGATCACACCTAGGTCACATTCCTGGGAACTGGTCTGCAATACGTTTGCCTCAAGCAAATATGTGTAGTTATGTCTATGGCGTAATTGTACAACGCGACATTTGGCAATGTTAAATGGTAGGGCCTGTTGAACTGACCAGTTCGACGTTGTGTTAAGATCGCACTGGAGCTGTTCGTGGTGGCCCGGATCTCTGATCCTTCGTCATAAATTGATATCATCCGCGAAAATTAGGAACTCGGAAGCAATTGCCAAATCAATTGCATCGGACAATGATTCTCGGACTACCACCGATATCCTTCGTTCGTGTAGAAAATTTCTAATCCAACTCAGGACTGAGTCGCCAATGCCGTAGTTCCAAAGCTTCTGAAGATGTCTGTGGTCTAAGCGATCAAAAGCTTTTGAGAAGTCGAGGTAGATGACATCGGCTCCTGTTCCATCATTAACAGCGTCAGTCCAGATTTTACGTGCAATTAATGAGTTAGTATTACACGAAGGATTGTGGGCCGGCTCCGTTAATGAAACGTGGCTCCCATCCACATGCATTCCGGTCTTATTCCTTCGGGTTTACACTGGATATGGGGTGTGTGGTTGGAGCTGTGGGTGGTGCAGCGCAAGCCAACCATGGTCCCTCTGTAGACGCAGGCGTCCTGTGGCTGACCACAGTGACAGGCAAATCCGGAACGGGATGCCGCCAACCATATATGTATGAGATGTGCCCTATGCTGCGGCTGAGGTTGCATTCATGATGCTTCTTCACCGCAGTTGGGCTAAACCAACTTAAACTAGGTCTTTTTAAGCTGCATAAATTTCATTCCACTTTATTTGGTTTGTTCTGCCTACTTGACAAATCTTCTATTAACTCTCTATGTTGCTTACGATGACTGGGGTTATATTCATTAACTTTATTGTGTTTGCAATATTTTTGTGTAACTTCTGGACATTTTGTATTTATCGCGAATTCGCTGCTAACCAACTTAATTCATACGCTAGTTTAGGGTAATGTTTGCATAGCCGTATTCTTTAACAGATATATTTTTTGTGATCATGTGCGTCACAATCAAATCACATACCGTGTATGCAAATTTGACGTATTTATTTATCATTTAGCCTCGTGCCATTCGTCGTCTGCCGTAACCAGGCAGCCAAAATGAGTTGAGGCTGCGGATACTTTTCCATTGATGGCGGGTTCGGGGCCTGATATCTTCACCTGATGAAATGACATGACATCGAAACGTGTCAGGATTTTGCTGTGTTTGCTTGCGGGCAATCCCAATTTCCATCTGGTTTGACTTCGGTTTCACTGTTCGCATTGACCAATGGTTCACTGCAATGTTAATCGTGGTCCACATTGAGATTGCGCGTCACAATGATATCACACTCACGTATTCCAAAATGGATCCTCCATTTAGTCATTTACCGTTGTGCCAGGCGTTGCTGGCTATGATCCGTTAGAAAATGTTTAGATGCCTCGTCTACTCTTCCAATTGTTGTGGGTTCGAGGCCTGCTGTCTCCACCTGATGAGATGTAATGGCATCGAAACGCGTGGTAGTTGCGCAGCGTTTTCTTTTTGGCAACGCCCACTTTGTATCTAAGTTAACTAGTGTTTTTTGTAACCCATTAACCTTATGTCATTTTGTCTTTTACTGCTTGTAAGCATATAGCTTTGTATTTGTCCTAACATGTTGAGCGCTAACTCTCGATATTGCTGATGTATAGGGGGAATATTTGTTACTTTGTTATTGCAACTCTTAACCAGCAGTCATAGGCTAGTGTGTTCATGTACCAGTCGCCGGCCTTTCGGCCTTCTGTGTCTCGTCATTCATGCGGCTCCCAGCGGACGCCTGCTCTGTGCTACCTTCATGACTTCTGGATGTCAGAAGCTAGGACCAGTTCGCCATAGGTGACAGTCGTAGATCTGTGTGATTGATAGTTGACTATGACAGCCGGACACATTTTCCACGGCCACTCTGGTTACGAACTTTGCAGAGGACAATGACCAGCCTCACGAGCTAGCATTTTCTGCATAGTGCCCCAGCACGGCAGGTGGCCTTGAAAGTTATATGAGAAGATTTTCTATATAGTACTGATGGGAAGTAATATTTCGTTACTTCTTTATTGCCACTCTCAACCATCAGCCTTGGGAAGATGAGCCATTCTGTACCATAGTCAACTGTCAAGCATGCGCGTCCGCGGCCGTCACTTGTGGCGTAGTAACACTGGCTACTGGCGTCCAAAAGTCATGGGCGTGGAACCCGGCAGGTGTCCGCTGGGTAGAGCACCACTAACGAAATCCAGTAAGTGGAAACGCAGGCGTCTGATGTTTTCTAGACTAGTCTAAGACTGCTGATTGAGAGTGGCAATGACTAATAAGCTGAAATATAGAGTTTTGATAACAACAGCCTTGCACATCCCTAAAAAGTATTCATATTCACTGATAGTGCTTGGGCAAATCGGTGTCCACAAGAGTACTTACGCTCCCTTAGTATAAGGTGGTGCCATACAGACAACTTCTCTGCTTCGGCTCTTTGGCTGTTCTCATTTCTCCCAAAATGAAATACTCTGCAAGGCCGAACGCTCCATATATGATGAACATACATTATAAGAATCTTATTCTGGTTTGCAGATAATACACTGTGTGTTTAGATAATACAGAAACATCCATTTCAAGCGAAAAAGGTAATATTAATTGATGAATAGCAATATATATATTTCATGGGCTTTGTGTTGTTCTCTGGCGATGCACTGTTAAGTCAGCAAACCCTAAGTTTGTTGGCCAAGCAAAAGCCATTCTGCATAATCCTCCACTATATATTACATAAAGTCAGTAGAGAAGTGGTATATTTCTCGTTTGTGCGGCAAACGAGCCTTATTAACTCAAATTCTGTGACAAACTTTAGCCGCGAACTTGCCAGTTTTGAGAAATCGTCCTGATTGAAGCTCTAGTCTCATATATAGTAGTAAAAAATTGATAGATATTTTAACGAAGAACTTTTCTCTGTTTCAACTCGTTTCATATTTTATTTATTTGATAAACTTTGGATCTAGTTATATAAAAAACTAAACTGAAAAACAAATCACTCCAAAGAAAACTGCTTCAAACCCACTAAGTAGAAGAGGAATGAAATATAATGGTATCCAACAATGAAATGTAAACTTTTCAAATACGCGATGCATTTTCCTACGATGTTTTAGTGCATCAGTAGGGCAGCAAGTAAAGGAATATTTGACTATAGTATTCAGCTGGTATGACTACACTGAAGGTTGCACCAACCTGAGTAAATTAGAACAAGCAAGTTGGAGTACGCACATATGAAAAAGGAATGTATTATCAATAAAAGTAATTGGGATCGAGCTTGGCGTATTCGCAGCAAGTGAAGGTGGACATCAGCGTTAAGCTAGATGGATTGAGTGTAGAGGGTTGGCAGGAACAGGTTGGGTATACTGCATATCGGCACCGCAATTCCCTACAGACGGTCCAAAATCCTGCTCAATTCTGTATAATTTTGGCCGTTTTAAATAAACTTGATAATTAGGTTTATGATCTTTTTAATTCACCGATAGAAATTGAATATGCAACATCCATTTGCGATTGTACTCTACTTGGTGCAACCTGCCTGAAATAAAGTAAAAGTCGACTATTGAAAGTTGCCTCATTATCAAAAACAGAACGCCACTCAAATCCGCCCAGCTTGCTTAGCTTTCAATGTTTTATCCTTCACACAGACAGAATATGAGTGAACATTCTCGCTGGTTAATTCATCAAATGTCCATGTATCCAATTGCACTTTATTTCCAACAGTATCAGTTATTCTAATTCCCTATGTAGCGTTTCCTGCTAAACATGAGCAAATATGATTACGAAATCCGTAAGCAAAATTTTTCTACTTAAGGTCAACCTGAAACTACTTGATCTCAAGACAGAAATCTTGATTTAGACCTCAGCAGTACAGCCTACTTCGGATTTACGGACAGCCGTTTATCACAATAGAATCGAACGCTTTTGACTTTTAAACCAGAATAAATGTAATACAAAATCCAGAACAAGTCCCTTAGCAGTTGCTGAAATATTATCTTTCCAACATGTTTTTGTGGAGATTGGGTCACCTCAAAATATCTTTTATGCTGGAGCCATATACTATTTTAACATTAGTTCACATATCCATGAGTCAATACAAAACACAGACACAGTAATAATACACACCCAGTCAACTATTAATCACGAGTATGATTGGTCATTTCTGTAGTACATCAAGAATACATAAAGATAATATAGAGCCAAAAACCTATATCTCACTGCTGTTTCACTGAACTATGCTAGGACACCCAAAAGGAATAGTCTCATTTTTTACTCATCATTGTCACTATGATCCAGTGGTACTACGTCCTAATCAGGTGCGACGCGCTCACTAAATCCACAATCCGTAAAGTGGGCTACCAAATATTTTTACATGTCGACATGGCTTTTGCTTGGATTATTGCCTCTGGCAAACTGCTTTTAGATTTTACCATTTGACGCACAAAGCACTGCAGATGAAGTAACTGCTTCAGATCCGGTATCACTACATGAAACTCGCGCTGGAATATGCAGTAACAGCTTCGGCATGAGAATCCACCAGTAGGTGATTATCAGGTCAAAATTTAACCGACGATACAGAGAAGTACACACTGCTAGTCACTTGCGTTGGTCTAGGTGAGTCATAATACGTAAACTGGGGTAAGTATTGTGGTTATCCACTTTCAATCATTTGTATCGAACGAACTATCTGCATACGGAATTTTTTCCTACGTATCGTGATTACTGTAAGCTTAGCAGCTTTTGCACACTTTTGCACCCACATGCAGGTGAGTAACTTTTTTGACTTTTTAACAAACCCCAGAGAAACGAGATTGGATTTAAGAGATTATACTACGATCTGACGACGTGATTATTTCTAGGAGAGATACGATTCAATTGATAGCTTAAAATCATGTCCAGTTGTATTGACACTTATGATGCACAACGCTTGCGTGCGCCCCCACGTGCGCAGTCACACCATCCAAGCTTGACAACTTCGGCTGAAGCGCGACTTTGTGTCGCTTACAACACAGCGTAGTTGTACCAACTCTGGAACTCCCTCACACACGCATTTGTTTCCTCCCATTCTCTGGATATCTTCAAAAGACGATTGTATGTCGCTCTTACTTCCTTTCACTTCGTTATATAAACTGTGCTATTGTGCAATATCCCTATAATATCATCATGCGGAAGTTCTGTCATGTGGATACTTGGAAGCCATGCATAAATTTGGATTTTATTCGCATTTCGTCACCCAAATGTTAAGTGCAAATGCTGTCTACATTGTTTGTTTGCTAGCGTCCAATTCCCGTTTACTGCTTTGGTCATGAAACGGTGCGTGTAAAGCGGTTGACGCTCAATTGCAAGACACATTTTCCATTGATGTAATCCTCGGTCATTGCGATCCCATGGACCGGATCTGGAATCGAAATAGATGGGTGTTGCTCTTCCCAACACTGGCACACCACAACCTTGGTTTTGTCCTGGTTTGAACTCGTCAGGTTTAGATAAGCTGAGGCAGTTTTGAGAAGAGCAACACCCATCTATTTCCATTCCGGATACGGTCCAACTGATCGCAATGACCAAGGTTTACCTCAAAGTGAACCGAGATCTCTATAGAGGTTGCGAGTCGCAACCCAACCACACAGCGTGTTCTTTATATTGGGCTTTGATTTGCCTTCCGCTGTGCCAAGCTTTGCTCGCGGATCTCAGTGGCATAATTTTCAGGACGTCAGCCGTGAGCTAATAGGCTCTGAGTTCCATATCAGCTCAGGCTATCTCCACCTGAGGAGTCCAAACCAGGACGAAACCACAGTTGTGGTGTGCCAGTGTTGGGAAGAGCAACATCCATCTATTTCCATTCTATCGTTTTCCTGCGCACACGGATTTATAAACTTAAGGTTCCGAAAATTTTCGAACTTCCCACCCAGTATTTCCGTAAGGGAAACATGGAGCTTTTACGGTGTTTCCGCGCCACATTTCCGTCTGTCTACACTGAATATACTCATCATCCTTGCTATTTTCCCATAAGGCAATTACGTACCATTTATCAAACCATGTATTTTACCACCATTTACCTCTTCCGTTTAGTGTATATAAGCTTAGTTTGTTTCTGTGTCTCTGACAACAACTTTATTACACCTATACTGTTGTTTCTCGTTTCATCGAGAATAAAACTATTTATTTATTTATTCAAGTCCAGTGCATTGCATTGCAGCATTGATCTTATGACTGAACAGAAGGGGCGAGGCAAAGTTTCAGACTAATTACAGAGACTGCTCTTTAGTGCCCATGTGGTGCGCAGCTTGTTTCCAAATAAGGTGTCCATGTGGTTAGCGGATCCGAAATAGTGGAGTAAGAATATGCCTAGGTCCTTCGAGGAAGGTGTAGAATGAATCAGCTAACAAGGCAGACTGTATTTTTATCAATACCACCCATCCCAAGATGTTCAAATAACTATATGCTTGCGTTGCTCAGTAAATTAACCTCTGTAGACTACCTAGAAAGGCGACTAAAGTCATGCTAAGGCACACCGCAGTTCTTATGAGCATTGTTACTTGCCACGTCTTTGGCGTATCCGCGAAAAAATCTAATCAAATGAAGAACCAAGCTGATGCAATTCAAGAACAAAATGGGCCTCAATACCATGACTTGGAATACGTCACTATTGAAATTCGACGGTCGGTTAGATGATCATACACCTGTATCCTACATTTTCACCAGATGATAAATTCGTTAATCTATTAATACCGTGCGCTACCGACACCACATTCCACATTCCGTGTACGTGGAGCTACTGATTTAGCCTATTGAATAGACTTCCTTCTGCTCAGCAACTACAAGCTTTTACAAATCGTCGTGAACAGGTTGATGATGCATAAGTGATGTTTCACAAAATCAAAGCGCTCGTGCGTCGGGAAGTCTATGAATCTGCTAGCTGAAGCAGACTTTCTTCATAATATTTTCCACCACCTTGGCTAGAGAGGCGGTTAGAAAAGTCAGCCGTTATTTATCCACCTTACTTAGGTTACTGCTCTTCAAGTTTCACCACCCAGCATATTAATTCACTTGGCATTAAACCACCGCACAGCAAACGGTTGAACGGCTCAGACTGAGAGGGACTTGAAATTCAACAAGTTGAGTCCGTCAGAAGCTGCGAGCTTCGTGTTGTCAACAGTAGTAATTTGATTACGTACAGCTTTAATTGTAACATACAGGTTATCGATTTTGTAAGCTCCTGGAACCTGGTGCATACGCGTGGTCATTTACAAAGGCCGAAACGAAGTGCATCGTCAGTGCGGTAGCACCCTCATTGCTGGAGGCTAGGGGATATGGGTCTGAGCGTCCTAACGTTTGTACGTCACTTTGAGACTTTAGATGGTGATTCGCGGTGGCAGATGGTCCCTTCGGGGCCGTCTTTACAGTGGTTGCAAGCAGCCCTTTGAATTGTCAAAGGTTTGTGCTCCGCAGGATTAATTTACTCCATAGTCTGAGTCGCCACCGAACCATCCTAGTATAACCCATTTCAAAACGGTGTTGTTCCGTCCGTCGCGTTTTCGATTGTTGGTGTCACAAATCGAGCCCACACCTACATTGCACTCTGATAACAGACCAACACGCTTCAGTAGATGGGTACTTCAACAGCGATTAGTCCATTTGACAGGCGGGTTTAGTCAGACCATTTGACTCAGTTTTCCAGTTTTCCAGCAGACGTCAAAACGGTGGTGGTAGCTCCAAACTGCTTTTGATGGTTGAGGGGTCACTCTTTGCTAGAGGCAACAGGTCTTTAACGTCATACACAGGTTATTAGCAGTTGCTCAGCATTAGAACCTTGCAGGAACGTGTTGAGTGGGGTGATTTGTGCCTCATCTGAGATGCATTTACTTGCTCAGTCTCAAATACTATTTCAGCAAACGCTGTTTCACACTCAGTGTCTGAGGAGATGTTGAACCCAGACTGGCATATTCGATGTAAGATGAAAACATTTATGAGCAGCAGCAAAATCGACTGAGCTGGTTTCGGATATGCAACGACAAGTTCAAACAGCTGCTAAGCGGACTGTGACAGGCAACGTCAACGAGCACTCAATGTGTAGATCGAGCACCACAGTTATTTACATAGCTCATCAGTATATTCGCAGTTGGTTCCTAGTCTCTACATAAGGAGGACCGAGAGCGTATTATCAAGTTACTGCGATAATTTGAAAGTCGGTCACAAGGAAAGCACTAGCAGTTACTAAGCGGCGCTTCCTTGGTGCTTAGCTCAGGGTTATATCAACTATCGTCTAGGCATAGTAAAAAAGTGTAGTTCACCACGTTTGCTCATTCTGCTTCAAATGTCGGTGAGGGATACACGTGAAAACCCTTGGTAGCGCTTAAGACAACGTCAAACTCTTAATTCCGATTAAGTAAACTCGAGTAACTAGTGAAAACTTGCAATGCGGCGGTATCTCATCAGCCTCAATATGTCCCTTTAGTTCGGTGATGGTAGACTTGCGTTTGCTTTCGCCTGGAGTACCCGCTTCTCTGTGGATATTGATATTTCAACCTCTTGTACTACTGAGGCACGATAGTAACAGCATCGAACTAGCACCGTCAACAAAAATGGTTTGCATTTACCGAGTCTTCTCATGCTTTCTTAGGACCAAGAAACTGATCCATGAAAGCTCTTTGGGCAGTCCTCAATCCCAGATTGCCGCCACTTGTGTTTATCAAGTTACTTGTATTGGCGGTAGCAAGTTCATGTACAGAAGCGCGAGGAGACTATCAACTAGGATCACGCAACGTGTTCCACTGAACTTAGCAACGAGTGCCCCTACGCTTTCTGACATCTCAATCGCCCAGCATCGGTTCATTCGCACTTTGTGCGTAAACACTTGTAACGCATTCAACGTTATCCACAGGCTGAAGATTCTAAACCTACTCCGGTTTGCTGAGTCTTCAGCCATCTGGCCATTGTAGGCAAATCTCTGCAAACAGCTAGACTTTGGGGCTAACCTCGCGAGGTCATAGGAAGGTGTTGGTGACGTTATTACAGACGACGTCATCACAGGCGACTAGCATGAATTTCTCGCGGTCTTATTGATGCACTTATTGATCATTCGTTCACGCCTTCCACTGTTGGTTTGTGTGCGACTGTTTGTGAAGACAGAAAATAATCCGAACTCAAGCTACGCACCCAAATGTTGTGCGTTTTCGCTGTTTCAAGGCCTTTTAAAGGGAAATGGCCTCATGAGACGGGAGGTTTGTTTTACCCTCACACCCCGCTTACCCACTTGTGGAATCTATCAGTCAGACGCTGCATAAACTCGACATCAAGATTATGGCAAACTTAGTCATTTACATCAGCTGACTTAGGTGTAAGCAATAGTATGACCACACAATATAACTTACATCCTTATTTGCGTTTTCTACTTAATTACATAACCTAGGCTACCGGACCTCGGAATGTTTTTACCCGTAAGACGTAAAACAGGTACATCACCTGGGACCCCAGTAAAGACTGGGCATCGTTCCTGTGAGCTTGCGCAAGCAGGCAGGAGGAACCGTTTGGACATAGACATGGCTACGCGTCAACATGTTCAGAAAAACATACCGAGCTTCTCGCTTTAGAAGCTGACATTCTTCTCGTCGCTGTGAGCGTTTTTTAGACTTTCAGATATTGCTGAATATTTGGAGAAAATCACGCTAACTCCACGAAGTTTAAAATACTCATCCGTTCCAATGATGAACAAATTATTATAGAACAAGCGACACACAAAGTAGATCACTGCATTAGCTCTAGCTTCGACAGCAGCAGGTTTCGTAGAAAATACATACTAATACGTTAGGAATAAAAGCAACTGATTAAGAGATGCATGTGTAACTTTTGGTGTCCGTAAGATAAACAAAGGTATCTGACACATATAGGTTTCAAGTTTTAACGTTGAATAGTAATGTAGCCGCAGAACATTGGCTGCCTCTCCAGCGTTTTTGTCCTGTCCTCTTTGGGCACAGGTGCGGGAAGCCATGCTTTACTTCGCGAAGGTTGTTGACATATCTGTACAGTACCATGCTGTCGGCGTAAACCTTTGTGGCTTGTTACTGTTCATAGTTGGGCTTGTCCTCAAAATTATCTGTGCTACAGTGGTTGCCAATTGTCAGCGGGTCACATGGAACTGGAAAGAACTTGATTGTTAAATGCGCACTTATGCACTCACGATTTTTTCGTTGTTGCTCAGCGACCTTTTACGGCACAGCTTTGGATCCATACCCATTCGTCTTGTTTTTACAAGCTCTACCTTGTGCCATCATTTTCTCTAGTACACGTCAGTGCATCCTAGAGTTGCCTTGAATTCTAAGTTCCGGACAATTCCGCTGATATCCAAGCAACTAAAGTTGCGTAACTCCAAGCAGCGGAGAAATTATTTGCTTTCAATCGATAATGCATTTCAACGGCTTTTGAACGAGCTCTCCCCCGTTCAACTCCAATATTGCTTAGAGCAGCTACAGCTAAGTTACACTTCTCCGTGACGAACTTCTCTCAGTCTGCTGGCAAGTTCATTTGGGGCGATCCATATGCTTATCCACGAAACAACCATGTAATCTGCCCTACATTCACGCTAAAGTATTCGACTGGTGCACCAGTGAGGACAGCCTGCGAGCTCATAATTGCAAAGTGAACCCTCTGGTCTTGCCGTGAACGTCAGCAACAGAGCAATTGCTTTCCATAGAGGGTGAGTCCTTTTAATTGTTCGTAACATTTGCCCAACAAGCGCAATGTGTTGCGTGCCACATTCCAAACACTTAAGGGATCATAGGCTAAATTGCTAATTTGAATATTCTGTCTCACATTTGTTGTAAGCATTTTCATGCTAATTGCGTCCGAGTTAAATCTAGTCTGTCAAACCTATTACACGAACCAGATTCTCTACGGTTCTCTATGGAATGCACATCCATCCCTCTGATAACAAGCTTGCCCTTATATTCTCAGGATTACGACCAGATACTATCCAAGTTTAAAGAAATGATGACTGCAAGATTACCATAATTGGAGCAAGCATAGCAGACTGTGCAACTCAGGCATCCCAAGCAACTGCTGCTCCAATTCTGAAGAAACGGCTCTTAAGCGTAAAAGAGCGACACCAATAGCCTTGCAAAGCAGCTGGTTCCAATACCACAGGTGGCTAACATTCAAGTTATGCGGTTTTTAGTTCGATCGGAGCAACTACACGCAAGGATATGTCCGATATTACGACTGAGTACCTAACAAAATAACAAGCCGGTACTAGTTAGCGTTGGGTTAACTTTAGCTTTCAAGGTGAACGGAGATTTAAACTTAAAAGCACCCGCAACTGAGTTGGAAAATGTGGGGTGAAGCAGCGTTCTCTTGGTGTAAGCACCACCGGTCTCCTGCGGAACATCTCTGCGTGTTTCATCATATCCTGTGACATGTCGAAAGATGCGAAGAAACACCAATCTGTGTTTAACATATTGTCTCCCAATGTCCCCGAATCAAAGTCAACGTCAACAAGAGGCGAGCAGTTAGACGACCGCATCCACTGGGACCTAAGTATTAACCTAATCGGAGTTGTGCGGAAACCTGTGCACGTAGTTGCGTATCACGCGGCACCCTAGGTCTAAATATTATGTAGGCTGTACTAAACTCCATCACTGAAGTAGAATCAGTTCCACTGTTGACAGTTAGACTTAGAAATGAACACTGCTCCATCCTTGTCTTTGTACAGACATCCCATGGGACGAACGTTATTGAAGTAACTGCTCCTTAGAGAACTAGCAGAAGAAAACTTCCTGTTCATGGCGTTCCTGAAAATGAAGCACGAGGGAATAGTGGTGTTAGATTTATGACTTGCTAGCGAACTGGTTTTCATGGCTGCGTACCTCAACGAACTACAAAGAATGTAGCCCGAGAGTGTTGAACGTAGTCCTTCCGTCAAACGATAAGTTAGCACGACCGCTAAAAGCCGGGATATGTATCGCTTCAGGCTACCAGCTGAGCTCGGCTAAAGACAGTCAGCGATTTGCCCCTAAGAGCTGATATGTCACGCAACGAACCAAGCGCGATTGGATCAATCCACGAGTACTGTGGCTGGTGAGCCCTTACAATCTGTTGAAGAAGACAGTGGCCAGACACCTTACGCTGTACGTAGAAAATTATATAGGGGACTAACTACTCGGACAATAATTAGGCCGTCGAACCGTTCGTCAAGTACCTACTCAAAAAGCGATTAGTTGCCGGCCACTCACTGTTCGGCTAAAATTCGACTGTAAATCGCACAAGGCACAACACCGCTTACATCTGAGAAACTGCTATGTATGTACACTAACGTCCGATGGCTCCTCAGTATACCTAGTGAACTTCGGCTAAGTCACTTCGCGAATACTTGGGACCTGATTTCCAAAACTAAAACTTGTTTGCACCAAGAAGTGACTGATGCTGAGATTAAGACAGCAATAGCTCAATAGTTCAATAGTGTATGATGGGATAAAAAGCATAACTTTTCAAGACCCACAGGATGGATATGCAACAGCAAATAAAACCAAAATGTTCTGCCGTGGTAGGTGAAGCATCAGTGATTAAACCATTGCACTTTATCAAACTGCTGTGTAGCGTTTATCACTAACAGGAAAGTCAAAGAGTCTTTCGAATTTTGTCATGTCTAGTGCTTTCATCGCATATCTTGGTAATGCATTCCAGTGAGAACAGATTCTAAGTGAGTAAAAATACTTTCCACAATTCAGAGGGGTGTGTTGCGTCATTAGTTGCAGGTGGTTGGTTCGGCTTTGTGTGTAAGGAGCTAGAGTCAACAGCGATGTACATGGATGCGCGTTTTCAGTTAGTATCCAGTATGTGAGAGTAAGATCTCCGCAAAGCCGTCGGTATTCTTATGAGAACCCACTGATTACACGAAGACGTAGTTCGTAATTTAGACCAGATAGTCTACACGTAGCCGTTGTGACTCTTCTATTTTGGGTTGTTCTAGGAATCTAAGTCAAACGGAACCTCTCGCAACAGAGGAGGTGAGTTTCTTTTCTACTACCACAGCGACCTGTAGTGTGCGATTGTTGATGATCTGGAAACTCATGTTATCGACTCACTCTGGTGACGTCTCCGACAAATACACAACGATGTAGATCTCGTAGCTGACATATACCACCCCCAAAGCCTATACTGGAAATTGATTCCCGCTTGATAAGTGCCTTGAACAGGGTGACACGCACTAGATACAGCCACAAAGCTGGACTTGGAGAATCAGCTGGTGTTGGGTTGCTACAAGCAACCTCTATTGAGACCTCGGTTCACTTGAGGTGGACTTCGGTCATTCCGATCAAAAAGACCGTAAGTAAAGCTTTCTCCAACTGATGAGTCCCAATCAGGACGAAACTGCGGTCTTTGGGTGCCAGTTTTGAGATGAGCAACACCATAATGTTTCCATTTTACTTGCGGTCTTTGTGATCGGAATGACCGAGGTCCACCTCAAGTGAACCGAAGTCTCAATAGAGGTTGCTTGTAGCAACCCAACCACCAGCGGATTATCCAAGTCCAACTTTGAATTCGTTTCCGCTGGACCAAGCGTTGGTCGCGGATCTCAGTGGCATAGTGCTTATGGCGTCAACCATGAGCCACTAGGCTCTGAGTTCCAGCTCAACTCAGGCTATCTCCAACTGATGAGTCCCAACAGGACGAAAACGCGGTCTTGGGGTGCCAGTGTTGGGATGAGCAACACTATAATGTTTTTTAGGTACAGCCACATTCTCATATCTGATGACTTCAGTGTACACGACCTGAAGGTATCTGCATCACTCATTGAACAGTTCAAAGCAGACATGCACTAACTTATGGCTAATATTCCCTTGTACACTCATGTTACCACGCCCACTAGATTCAGGACAGCAGACAAACCGCCCATATTGGACCTCATACTCACGAATGAAGAGCTCATGGTTGAGGTTATTTGGAGTCCATTTGATCTCAGAAACCATGTAGCACTAGCGTGTAACTCTGTCTGTTAGCAGAGTATCTATACCAACACACAAAACTAACTCAAACAATCACACGTTACCACGTCTTGAAAGTACTAGCCGAGGCATCCGTTTGGGAATTCTCGAACAACCGTCCACTTAAAAAGGTTTGGACAGAGTTCATTGAACGTCTCACTAACATGGCCAAATGAGCATCAGAGACCAAGCTCCTTCTTTACGCAAAAGCGTCGTTAATTCTAAGAAGCATAACTCAAAATTGCCTGGTGATAAGGAATGCAGCATGGCGTGCCTACAAGCCTAATCAAGCTTCGGAGACCTGGGGCAATTTGCTGACCCATCCAACATTGCACTACAATTGCCCGTAATAACAAAGTAACTTACCAACAGTGCCGAGCAAAATGTTTCTGGCAAACAACCAACTATTGTATAGGCATGTCAAAGGTCCTCGAATAGTACAGCCTGGCATCCCTACAATTTCTACTATAAGCGGGAAAGTAGAAAGTGTCGCAGATGCAGTAAATGCCCTGAGGCTACAATACACCATAGTTTGCGCACTCGCAGCATCTGCAACTCACATGAGATTAAGCACAATACCGACACTATGATTTACACATGTAATTTTCAACATAGCACGAGTACTTAGGATGTTACTCCCGCAGAGTGATCATGGCTCTTCGGAAGCAGACAACATCCGCTTAAAAGCACTGAAGGCTGCGGCTACCAAGATGCTTGAACTTCTGTCACACTTCTTCCAAAGGTGCTTCGATTAACAGTAAGTCCATACTATGTGGAAGCATATTAATGTAACCACAATAGTTAAAGGACGTAGCCGTTCAGATTCTGCAAACTATCGGCCAATGATCATCCTACATGTGCTCGCGAAGGTGATGGAATGGTCTTTGCTGGGTGCTCTAATGGAATAAGTTGGAAAATAATATATTGACACGGACCACACCGGTCATGCACCACCAAGCTGCTAATAACGAGAAGTGGTTGCACGGTGGCTGATGGTTGGGTCGGAGTTGATGTCATCTATCTCGACTTCTGTAAACCTTTCGACCGCCTGGATCATCACATCCTACTTTATAGGTTACAGAGCTACGGTATCGACGATTCTCTTCTTTGTTCGATCGGCATCGTTCTTCATCAACGGAGCCTTCAACTGCGTGTTAGGAGATCGCTCTCAAACCCGATTAAGGTGGAATGAGGGGTCCCACATGACCCGTTGTTGGGACCGCGCCTGTTCATTGTGTTTATCAACAACCTGTCAAGCGTTGTCTCCTTAACTTTCCTACTTTGCGCAGATGATGGCAAGATGTGTTGGCCGCTTAAAATCAGGGAAGATCACGATCCACTCCAAGCTGACCTGGATTGTATTTCTGAAGGTTGCACGAGGAACCTACTTCAGTTAAACACAGCCAAGTGCAAGGGTATCCATCAGCGGTACCAGCCAGTGAGTGTGTACAAGTTGAGAGACCACACATCGCAGAGGGCCTCTCAAGAGCGTGACCAAGATGTTCAAAATAAGCAGAGATGTCGAGAACCAGCAATCAACAAATTGGCTTTCTTCGTAGACAATTCGGTAGGTATGATCCCTCAATCTTCCAAAATGTTTAATGTCTACGTGCGACCGCACGTGGAATACGCCATCCAAGACGGGCAGCCTTGGTCGAAACTGAATTTCGTTGCTCTAGAGACTCCTTAACAGAGAGCAATCAAAACGTTAGAGGCGTCTTTCATCTGCCATATCAAATGAGGTTGATGTCAATGGGAAAGTATAGCAATTATTATCAGCATTTGCGGGGGCACCACGTAATGGTTTACCAGATTCTAAAGAACCCAAATCACATTTGTCGCCCGCTGCTGGAACTAAACCACAGCGCTAACCTAAGAGGCCATCCTTTGAAACTGACAATACAGTACAGTCGGCTGCAGTGCCTTAGAAATTTTTCACTCCCAGTGTGTCAGCCGTGGAACGCTATCTTAATCTATACCACTTCCTCCCCTAATCAAGCGATTTTTAATAGACAACGACTTGTCTTATCTGCACTTCGTTTTATGACTTGTCAGTCAGGGAGCTACTAAACATAAACAAACGATGTGTTTTCATACTTCGCAATAAATGAATGCTGTCTCAGTATCGTTGCTGATGAGTTTAACAAATGTTATGCGGAATACGTCAACACACTTGGCCTACAAAATGTTGTGTTGTTCGAAACCCGGCCTGATGCACAGTTGGATTTTGTTCACAGAAACGAACAGCTGCTTTCTAATTTAAAGTGAACTGTCGGTAACACAGATAACTGCGTACTGAAGATATTCCTAATTATTTCAGGCAAAACCAAATGTTGTCTTTCTTAGAAAAAGCCTTCAAAGCTGTCAAACGTCTAGTTTACTGGCCCCCAAATATCGCGAAACCCCAAGCAACGTTGGCCTCAACTGCTTTTTCGCATTTTACTAATTAAAAGATATTATTGGAGTGCGGGCACCTTACTCATATTTCAGGGTTACGTAAGTACGTAACCCTTCCCCTGACTGCCTATTTTATTCCTTTCTGTTGTTGTTATCCGTGCGTTGCGGCATTTTGCCCATTGCTGATTAGTGAATATATATATATATATATATGAGTAAGGTGGCCGCACTCCATACATAACTTTTTATCAACAAAACGCGATAACGCAGTTGAAGCCAGCTTTGCTTGGGATTTCGCGATATTTGGTGTCCAGTAAACTAAACGTTTGACAGCTTTGAAGGCTTTTTCTAACAAAGATAACATTTGGTTAAGCCTGAAGTAATTGTGAATATCTTCAGGACGCAGTTGTCGGAGATGCCGACTGTTCGCTTTAAATCAGAAAACAGCTGTTCGTTTCTGAAAACAAAATCCAACTCTGGGTAAGGCCTGGTTTCGAACAACACAGTATATTGTAAGCCGTGTTTTGATTTATTGTGTATAACATTTGTTAAACTCATCAGCAGTGGTACTGAGACAGCATCCGTTTTTATGTGGTAAAGCCAAAGAGAAATAATCTGCAAAATTTTGAGCTCAGCGAGTAGTGTGTCGGAGGCTATATGGACGTATCTGATGACCATGAAAGGTCTAATTTAAAAGTTCGGTTTGTCTATCATTCGACGACCACCCATTTTCGATGTAGAGTATGTCGATAGTAAGGTAACCGAATTGCACCCTAATTGGTTGGCATAGGTGATGACGCATTCTCCGCGATTCTGTAGCTATCCATGCCGGTCGAATTTTACAAAACACTCTGTGAAGTCGAACAATCCTATCGTCCACTACAGAATAAAACCAACTTTCTTGCGGTGTTACAATACCAGCATCTTCTACAGTCCCAGTGATCTCAGTGACCAAATTTCCCTACAATGTGAATCACGGTCTACATTGAGTTTTTCGCGTCGTAATCCAATCACACAAAGTGTGAGACAAATGGGCCCATCAATTATAATATCTGCTTTTGCGTATGCTTTATGCTGCATAGTTGCCCAAAAGTTAGAGAATTTACCAATGAGAAAGCGAACTTTGTTGGTGAATTTGTTAAGCTTGCCAAAAGTTACGGTGCGTTTTTTACACATTTGTTTAACGTTATTTCTGATCTTGTGACCGTATGCTACCTAAAGCGCATTTCACGCTTTTTCGGAAAGATCTAAAAAATTAGAGAACACTATAGCACTGCTAAACTAAAAGTTATTCAGACGAACAGATTCAGAGAACGGCACAACAAAATTGAAAAGTCCGTAGTGGATAGCGCAAAAAACTGTGCTCCGTACAGAAACTACAAAGGCCCACTGAAGATACTGCTCAAAATTTAATTGATTGTGTCCCGGCCTAGAGTGGTGAAAGACAGACAACTTTAGGATTTAGCTTAAAAAAATATAAGATATTCTTATTTGTTTCAATATAGGTCAATTTGCCTTGAAGTAGAACGAAATCTACTTCTGTTGGAGGGGCGATTTTGCAGCGCACGTGTGATTGGATTGCGACACGCAATATTAGTGTGGACAGTGATTCGCATTACTTATTGTCCGACACCTTGCTGCTTCTGTTCGGTCCCAGTGATTCAACAGACCAAAGGTCCCTCCATGTTTTAGTCTCTTCGTAGTGTCTAGGAAATCGTAAGTAATCTAGCATATATCAAGAATATTTACTTTTCCTGATGTCAGTCAAACCACGGCCTGCTTTCTATATGCTTTTATGACAGAGTGCCGTTTCATGTCAAGCTATTGGACATCCCTTACTTAACTAAAGGGTCTATGCAAGGTGAAAAAACTAAGGTCTTTATTATAGTGACTGCATACTCAAAATCGTTAATTCTCTTCAATAGTTTGAACAACGCAATGAGAAGAAGAGCACTGATAGATGCTAGCACTGTGTATTATCTCGTCAGTACCAATTCAATAACCGAGAAGTATTTTGTAGGTGTCATACGATAAAACGATGCAGATGGCTTTTATGGTTGTAATCCTTGTAGTTGGCACTAGGACTATGGCAATCGCAGGTTGACATGTAGTTGCTTTTGAAAGCATAAAGCTGGTTTGTTTCCGATTATCCTGACAGCTTTGGTAAATCTTAAACTGCATAAATTCGTATGACGCAACAAGACTAGAAACTCTGATAAGGGATTAATCCAGGGATGAGTCACCAAAAGGTGTCTGTTTGTGGATGACAGTAACACGTATCATCGGAGAGAACTTGATTAACTTCTCGCTAAACACAATCTGGTAACTGCTCCTTCACTCTGAAACCCGAAGCCCAGTCGGTTCTGTTGACGTAAGTTACGTCGCAGTTACATACGAGTTGGGAAAGGCACTGCATTGGCTCCGAGGCGTTCATCTTTCTATACAAAAAGTGAAAGCGTCTTTCGGGTCCTGTTAATAATTACTGCCTCCGTAGCACGGTACGTACGCTGAATGGCCGAGACTGTGTGTCTGGTGTTATATTTTGAGGCGGTGCCAAACCTGAATGGCAGTTAGATGTATAAGTTTGCATATGTTATCATGGAAAATTTGAAATCTGACCTACAAATTGCCAAAGGATTACATCGGATTCATTGCCACTTAAACACAAATACCAAGAGTAGATCATCTGCTCAACACCCTCATGAGGGATATCCATTTTGCAGGGTATTAGAAGATATAATAAAGCCCTGCTTTTGGCCTAATCAGTGGTCATCACTTTGGTCGAAGGACCGCAAACGTCGGTTTGTAGGAAGAGTAGACACAAAGCGCAAAAATTTACTCCAAGAACAACTACTGGATTTATCACAAAATTGGTTGCATGGCACAGCATTACGTTGCGGCACCAGAGAAATAATGTGTAGAAGCAATATACCTGCCCGCGCTGATTCAGCACGACGGTTTTACGTAACTGAATCTAAAAATGTTTGAAATTAAAAGCAGCACATATGGAATCCACAGTACATTTAAGTAAACATTTATGTGAGGTCCATCGCAGCCAGTTTCCAAATCAGATAATCGTCCCCATGCCCGGAAAATCACTAGACTGCAGTTTCATCCAGTTGGGCATCGTCAGTAGTGCGCATCCATCGGATCCCTCAGGATTCGAACCCATGACCACCAGCGGCTTGAACCACCAGTCAGCAGCTTATGCCACTGGGTCACGGAGGACAACTTCGGACCGTAATGATTTACAAGCTAACTGCGATATAGCGCGTCTTATCCTTCACTGCCATGCAAGTTACGAACATTTCAGAGGACAGAGTTGGCCCCGAAAGACCCGACGTCCACTAACAGTAGCTATGCACGACATGGCATTTAGAAACTGTCAGGGCGGATATAATTTGGTGTACTCATGAGTAGGGGATTTTGATGTAATTACGTGAGGTCCATCGCAGCCAGTTTCCGAATCAGATAATCATCCACATGCCCGAAAAAGCACAAGACTGCAGTTCCAGCCTGTCGGGCATCGTCAGTAGTGCGTGTTCATCGGATCCGTCAGGATTCGAACCCATGACCACCAGCGGCTTGAACCACCAGTCAGCGGCTTATGCTGACCATGTCCTCTGCAAAGTTTGTAATTTGCCTGGCAGTGGAGGATAAGACGCGCTATATCGCAGTTAGCTTTAAATCATGACCATCCGAAGCTGTCCCCCGTGGCCCAGTGGCTTAAGCTGCTGACTGGCGGTTCAAGCCGCTGGTGGTCATGGGTTCGAATCCTGACGGATCCGATGGATGCGCACTACTGACGATACCCAACAACCTGAAACTGCAATCTAGTGCTTTTCCGGGCATGTGGACGACTATCTGATTTGGAAACTGTCTGCGATGGACCTCACATAATTACATCAATATCCACTACTCATGAGTACATTAAATAAACATTTGTTTTGCCGTTTATTTGAACACACTTCAAATGACGGCAAGGTCATTTAACTCCCACAATTCATGGCAATTCCTAATCACATTCCTGCCCGAAGAACAAATTGCCAAGTTACATGGAATAAAAGAAGAACGATAATGGCTAAGCGGTAAAAGATGACAAATGTTAGAATTTATAGAAGGACTAAGTTTATCCAGGAAATAAGAAATTAGCAACATGGACACAGGATTAGAAAGGAAGGTGTGAAAGGCATTATGCTTCAGCAGTTGTCTATGTTATAATGAATGAAATATGACCCAATTTCAAATGATTCAAATTGGAGATGCAAACTCGGGTGAAATTTGAAAGTAACTATACGCCTGAAGCTAGGTTTACCACAGCAATTCAGCCGCTTGTATATATTGTCAATAACTTCGATATCAAGAAAGCAAGCACAGTATGCGCAGTTTTACCAGACAAAGTCATCCTGTCTGAGATAATAAAAGTTCAGGTTCCCTAAACCGAACACAAAATGTATATATGGTGCACCAACAGAATTTTAAGAATAATCCAGTTTCAGCAATATTCCTGCTGACACATTCAGTAGTTGCGAATGACTTAACAAGCGTAAAAGTATTGCCCATTAGTTGATTCCCGGTGGCCGGTGGGACTCTCTGGGACTCTTTTAACTTCCGATATAATTCCACGGGATGTACAGCTGAGCGGCTAATCGTACTCCCACAACGACAGAACAACAACAGATCATGGTGACGTGCTGGTATAGATTTGTTTTCCTATTTCGTTAGACTGCTGCTACCAAAAGAAATGCGGATGTTCTAGCTGTGCCCTAAAGCTCGATCCACCTGAGTGTTGGCGAAATGTGGGTGGGTGAGATTTACTGTTTTATGTGAAGCTGCCGTTTGCACTAGTTGCAAAATACCCAAGACAAAATGAACCGTAATCGCTTTCAGCTCATACGTCCTTTTGACACGTCAAAGAAATAGAACAAGGGTTCAAATTCCCTACAGGCCTAGTGATCTGGAAGCAGAGAGTGCGGAGATGATATCTGAGATTGGGGGCAGCACTACACGTATGCTGGTGGACTCGCACCAACCGCAATCAGATCCCTCATGTATGAATTTGAAGTTGACGAGCTGCTAACAACTTGTCGTGGAGTGTGAGGCATGAATCCAGTAATACCAAGTGAACATCCAGTGGCCCTAGCTTGGCGAAAGCTGCTGCTGTCACACTCGCTTCCATAGCAGTCATCCTAGGAATACTGTAAACTGGCTTCCATGAACTTACCTGAGCTACAAATCAAGTGGACTGGTCACTACAGCAAGATTCATCTATCGAAGCAATATAGGCAATCCTAAAGGAGTATGGAAAACGATTGTGCGCAAGATCCGTAACCCTCAATTATCAGATGGTTGCACTAATGAAACTAAAATGGTTCGACAAGTATATTTTATTTCATTAGACATTGACGTGTACTAAGGAATAAATACAGTCCGATGGGTTCTGCCGCCGATTACGTGGTGTCATAATCATGGCTGATTTCACGCAACAGCACCAGTGTTCAAAAATCCCAGCCACAACGAAGACGACCCACAAGAGGATCATTCATTAAGTGACGCTGCACTTGAGGAGTACAGATGACGGAGCAATGTTAAAGGGTTCAGCCGGGCAGTCCCTGACTTCCAGGAGGGACCATGCGTCGGCACTTGTGGTGCATTTCAATTCCTTATTCACAAATATTTAGGAGGCGGTACAGAGTTTGATTTGTGTAGGCCCTGCCCCTTTTGACAGAAGAATTTCGGCATAGTAGATGCTCTAGGATGCTTTAGGATTGCCTATATTGCTTCGATAGATGAATCTTGCTGTAGTGACCAGTCCACTTGATTTGTAGCTCAGGTAAGTTCATGGAAGCCAGTTTACAGTATTCCTAGGATGACTGCTATGGAAGCGAGTGTGACAGCAGCAGCTTTCGCCAAGCTAGGGCCACTGGATGTTCACTTGGTATTACTGGATTCATGCCTCACACTCCACGACAAGTTGTTAGCAGCTCGTCAACTTCAAATTCATACATGAGGGATCTGATTGCGGTTTGGTGCGAGTCCACCAGCATACGTGTAGTGCTGCCCCAATCTCAGATATCATCTCCGCACTCTCTGCTTCCAGATCACTAGGCCTGTAGGGAATTTGAACCCTTGTTCTATTTCTTTGACGTGTCAAAAGGACGTATGAGCTGAAAGCGATTACGGTTCATTTTGTCTTGGGTATTTTGCAACTAGTGCAAACGGCAGCTTCACATAAAACAGTAAATCTCACCCACCCACATTTCGCCAACACTCAGGTGGATCGAGCTTTAGGGCACACGTAGAACATCCGCATTTCTTTTGGTAGCAGCAGTCTAACGAAATAGGAAAACAAATCTATACCAGCACGTCACCATGATCTGTTGTTGTTCTGTCGTTGTGGGAGTACGATTAGCCGCTCAGCTGTACATCCCGTGGAATTATATCGGAAGTTAAAAGAGTCCCAGAGAGTCCCACCGGCCACCGGAAATCAACTAATGGGCAATACTTTTACGCTTGTTAAGTCATTCGCAACTACTGAATGTGTCATGACCGTGGAACAAACGGTTGAACGTGAATCCTCAGTGATCTATTTACACAGTTTCCATAGATACTTAAAATACCAAAAATTCTAGTAGGATGGCATATTAAGGTTTTCCAAATTGGCCGGATACGTATCTGGGCGATAAGGAATATTTAAACATTCAAGTCTGCCAAGGCGGGGAACTCAAGTCAAGTCAATAAAATGCTTAATACACCAACAACGCTTGAATATTCAGCCGTAAACAGACTGGCTTAATCAAATAAATGCATCGTACGCGCTGGATTCTTCCATCACCTTTCTTTCTAAAATGGGTGATTAGATTTGACCTAAACGCTTCTTCATCTACTTTAGGATTCTTTTACCATACCAATACTGTAAAATTCCTTCTCGTGCTCATTGCGAAACTGATTTTGATTTAATTCTCCAAGCTGATGGAATAAAATGAGATTTGATAAAATCTGTTCAAAAGGCACTGCACTCAGCTTTCTTTTTATTTCTGTATTCTGCTGGAATTAACTCCTTAGGCGGCCGCGCACTTGCAAATAGATCCGATGAGCCTCCAGTAGCTGGTAGACATTGTTCCGGACTCATTTATGCAGAAGTAGCATCTCATATTTTCACCGCCTAATTGTTACGAATTCTTATTTTGCTAAGGTGGTTTATGTGAAGGTAACATTCAGTCTACAACAGCGTTGTCACTAACCCTTTCATCATTTGCTGGGATAACATTAAGCAACTGTCGAAGCGCCACCAACATTTGAACACGGTAGCCAGTGCATTATGCACTGCTGTCGAGATGTTGCAAACCACCAGCCAAAAACGTCGGCATCGACCCAATCTGAGCTGGCCTTTGTCGGAATCGACGAGGGTCATTAACATATTTCAAGGACACATGCACCGCAATGCGTCCTCACGTCGTATTCACACCCCCAGACATGCGTGGATGAGTAAATACAGTAGACTTACATGCCATTGGTGGGTCGGCAAATTAGTGCGCTCTAATCTACCCCTGACCTGCGCGGCGGCTGAGTAAAAACGAAAGACTCTTATCAAATGCACTGTAGGAGCATGCTTTTTATCAGTGGGATCGATGTGCATTCCACACAGAACCATAGCGCTAGTTGAACTCTGAGGCATCTCGCATGGAAGAACTTGCAACAGTTACGGCACAAAATGCCCCCCTTAACAAGTTTGGAACATGATCCACATAGGTCTTTAGTCTGTGGGACGCCGGGCATCACGCTTGTTGAGCAAATGTTACGAACCATTTGATTTACTCACCTTCTATGGTAAAAGGTCGTTCTGTTATTGACGTTGTCGGTAAGGTCACAGTGGTCACGTTGCAGTTGTGTACTTTTATACTGTCCTCTCTGGCGTGCCAGTTGAATGTGACGTGTTGAACTTGGGGCAGAATACACGAAGATGTGATTGAGAATTTTCGTGGTTTTGCGTATGGATCGCGCCGGGTGAATTTGCTTTGAGACCTGTAGCTGCACCGAGCAACGTTGGATTTGAACGAGTGACAGTTCGTTCGAAAGCCGTTGAAATGGTCTATCGAGTGAGACCCAACAATGTCTCCGATGATTGGAGGTAGACAACTTTGCCGCTTGGATATCGACGAAACACGGCCCGGAAGTTAGAAATCAGCGTAAATGTAGGATGCACTGAGGTATGCTCGGGAAACTGGTATCACAAAGTAGAGCTTGTAAAAGCACGACGAATGAATATGGATCCAAAGGTGTGCGACAAAATGTCGCTGAACCACAGTTAAAAAACCACGAGTGCACAAGTGAGCGATTAGCACGCAACTTCTCTCAAGGTCCAATCATGTGGGCTTCACTGAGAATGGAAATGGATAGCCAAAAATGGTGTACGTTAATTTCATCAGAAATTTATTTTGTCTATAAGGGGGTCTTTGGTTACATCCATTTTTCAGTTTGTATTCACAAAGGTAATACTGCAAGCTCTGTACTTATACAGTCACTTCGATCGGCGATTGGGCGCCTTCACCAAAGTTTACAGTTAACGTGACAGTTTAATACCCAAACGAATGCAAATTTTTATGGTTTTATTTGCTAGCGGTTTAGCCGCAAACGATGAAATCTAGTACTGTCATGACTTCCACAACAGAACAGATTATAATTCAAACATGGTACACATATTTCAAAAGGAATACATTGTAGGAAAAAACTAATCCAGTCAGTTCAAAAATTTTACATTTAAACCACAAAATAGTGAAGAATATTTCCATACTCATCAATTTTGCTAGCCACCTAACTGTGTGGTCTCTACGCGCCTTCATCAGGTCCGTTAAGTATGATTCATTTTTACTCATTTTCTGAATTGAGAGAACAAAGAAAATCAAAAGCCCTTTTGTATTTATTCATTAGCAACATATTGTGTTCTCATGAGCTTAAACGCACGAGGCCATTAAAGCCACTGAATTGCTTCTCAGAGTCAGCTATCTTAATCCCTCCTTCCTAGAATGCAGTTATATAATATTGGTCAACAATGTCCCATGGAGAGGGCGACATGTTAAACGTGGTAAAGTTACGTGGCCTTGGCGTAATGTTTATTTAAAAAATCAAATCATGAGAGATTTACATGCATGATGTTTTCCGAAAGTAATCTGGCTACTAAGTTTCTTATTACTACATAGTAACTTCTGGCATAAACGTTCCACATGCCGTGTTAGCCGAAACTGGTAGAGTGCCGTCGCAATTGTGTTGGCAATGTGTGTGAAACGTCGTCGGAACTAAGTTCTTTATTAGCTAATGGACCTACGTTGGAGACTGTCTGAAGTCGTGTATATATGATGACAACTAGTTGCGGTTACATCCGTCTAGAGCTCAGATGGTATTCAGTCAGGTAGGTATGGCTTCAGTTAGTGGTCAAAATATACGTGGGCTGCTTACAGACGATAGCATCAGTGAGAGCAACCGAATAATTTGAGCTAAGCTAGGTGAGATAGCAAATCCCCAAAAGTAAGAAACGAACATTATCCATCTTTGACAGCGATACATACATGCAATGGTGCCTCGGTAATAAGTATATAACGACATCCCATGTAAATAGATAACTCGTTCATCTTTCTTCAAATTAGACACGGGATGTTATGAGAACCGCCCGTAGTGCACACACTTGTTTCACTAAATTTGTAAACGTTTCGAAACGGATCTGCCAGACACACAGCATCATCCAGGGAAATTTCATTGAGGGAGTTTTACCGATTGACGAAAAGCTTTGCGTGTAGGTTTCCGGTGAAATCGTAGTTTTTTGAGGTATTGATTATAAACGGAGCAACATGACCAGGCAAAGAAAGAACACTAATGATTAAACTGGAAAAAGATATGGTAAAAGCGGTAACGGTAAGAATAATAAGAATATAGCCGACTTGCTAAATACATACATAAATATATGGTGTGATCATCCGATTACGGACTTGCCCGTCAGTGCGGCCTCCATAGGATAGCCACAGGATGCTTGCGTCTACAGATGAACCATGCGTGGCTTGGGCTGCACCAACCACAGCTCCATGCACACTCTCCAACTCCAGTGTAAACCCGAAATATCAGGTTACTAATAAAGTTATTGCATTTTCACACATTTTTATTTTAACAACTGTGCTTTTAAACAAGTGTTAAAGTTGCTTTGACCTTGTATGTCATTTAAAAACATGATTTGCCCTCTATCTAATTATGGTGACCGTTTCGCTCTGAAACACACTTTTAGATATTTGCGGATCATTTAAAGCAGCATGAGAAGAGGACAAATGCGAACAATTCTCTTGTACCAATTTAAACGGTTGAAATGCAGCGCAAACACTCATGATATGAACAATGCACTTGGTGCTGGAACCACTACTAGCCCTACTGAAAAATGGTGGTTTAAAGAATTTCAGGAAGTTACCAGAGGCATGAAGATGAAGATCGTTTTGGACCGCCATTGAAAGTAAACAGCCTTCAAGCAAGTGTCTCAGTTAAAACAGATCCGCTTAAAACTAGTTGCGATCACGCTGCCGGATTAGTAGTATCGCATGTGACAGTTTTAAAACATTTACGGGCGATTGGAATGTCGAAAAAGCTTGAATGAAAATAGAAGCAGTCCTCATGTTCAGGCCTTCTCCGCCCTTCTCCTGCGCAATAAAAACGACCCGAATCTCGATAGCATTTTGGCATACTATGAAAGGTGGATCCTTTACGACAAACGGCGATTATCTCAATGGTTGGACCACGATCAAGCTTCACAACACTTCCCGAAACAAAATGGCAGTTAAAAATTTTGTGTTGACTGTTTGGTAGTCTGCTTTCTGAATCCAAGTGAAACAATTACAGTGGAGCAGTATTGTCGACGAATTGTCGAAATGCATCGAAAACTTTAACACAGGTGCCTGGCGCGGACAACATATAGGGGCCATTTCTTGATGATAACGCTCGGCCGCACGTTGCACAAACAGCCATGCGGAAGACGCACGGGCTGGGCTATGGAACGTTGCTTCACCCACCATACTCCATATATATATATATATATATATATATCCCTATTTACTAATATAGTGTGAACCGCTCTGACCTATGCTACCATGCTAAATCTGTCTACCTACGCGTGGGCAGACTGTTCGATGCTACTGGGGCAACATAGATGAAAGAATGGTCTATAAACGCTAAATTGTCTGCCCAGATGTGATGGTATTCCTTAGCATAATAATCGGAGATAATACGATTGGGTCGTTTGTGCATTGCATCTGGAATAGATCATTACAATCGTTGCAAAATTTGGAGACTGTTTTAACAAGTGATTGGCAGTAGTTCTCTCAATCTAGTTGAGAATGTGGATATGGATAAAATCATAGCCGTGTTTTGTTCTTCTTTACTTTTTTACACCAAAGGACCCATAGTTTCCCTTGATCGCATAGATTGTTACAGAACACTAAAATAGTTGAAGACAACTGAAGCTGTTGCACCTGATGCATTATCAATACTCTTTCTAAAAGTGTGCGGAATTACCTCGCGTTTCCCATTCTCGCTCTGTTTAACCGGTACTTTATCAATGACACTATCCCTGACAGTTAGAGACATTTCCAGATAACGTCTGTGCTCAAGAAGGATTCTCAATATTGTCACCGATTGTTTATACGTCGAGAAATTACTTGTCTTATATTTTCACATACAGCGATATAGCTGTTGTATAACCTAACATCTAAATACTAGATGCTATATCGTGCCTTGAATTTTCTGTAGCAGCTGCAAAATGCAGCTCGTGGGACTCCAGTTTCTTAACTATTCAACTGCTTTCAGGGATGTAAACAAATCCATGCTGCTCAACTAGCTATTGATGAGTGATATTAGCACAAATGTTTGCAGAATGAATAAAGACCACTTTATAAACCGCACAAATTTTGCCTGTATAACAGAACAAAGTACCTTACACTTGCTCATATCTTGGTGTTTTGCAGAAGGATCCTCTCCCTCGCCCCACATTTTTCCTTATGTCCAAAATGCTTTTGCACCGACCAAAGTTATTTTATGCAACTGTGCTGATGGTGTCGTTTTGTGACAAATTACTACTATTATTAATGTATTTTCTATCATTCAAAGTGACTTAGATGAATTCTGATGTGGTTGTCACCTCCGTCCTCACTTTATGAACACTTCTAAACATTGCATTATGACAGTATCCTTTATTCGGGTCTATATGCTACAAGCTATTATGAGTAAACACCACTGTCACTGCGTGGCCAAGCCATAACCAAGATGTCAACTTTCAGATATCTGGGTTAGTTTTAACACAATACCAAACTTGGTCGATTCATATCATCTAAAATCTTGCAGGGGTATAAATTTTCAGCGCGCTTATACGTAAAATATTCTCGACATCCCGCTATTTGCCTTTTAAATCTATGCAGTCATTCGGCCTTAATGGCTTTACTGTTTCCCTTTAACTTTTCCTGGGTCGCTTATAAAAGACTACAATCCTTTGTGCGACCGTTGAAACGTATCTTGTGTTGCACTGGATTGTCAAGAGTGACCCTCATTGAGTTATTGGTAAGCGAGCCTATATTCGCCGTTGCCACATTTTCCCGTCATTTTCTAAACGACCTTTTCGACACGTCCTATGGTGAGCTTCCAAAAACGCAATGTTCTTCTAGAATTTCTAGCTTTGAGTCTTATTTCCTAATGCTACATCCTACCAAAATTCTGTCCTACGGTAAATGCCACGATTACCAGTTGAGCCAAAGAAATTTATTAGTACGATGCGAAATATTTTGCCTAACTAATGAGCGTACACATTTTGCATTACAGTGCTTAGTAATTTTTTATTCATTTCATAGATTTTATTACTAGTAGTGTTGGCAAAACGTATTTAAAATATGCATAAATCCTTCCAACTTAAACTAAAATTGCCATAGCCTAATTTAATGGACCTGATATCAAAAATATATATATTAATATTGCCTAGTTTCTGTGTAGAAAGTTGTGATTGTCCTGCTCAGTTATAAAACCGATACAGTAACCATGTAAATCGCAAACTTCACCCTCCAATAAAGTTTATTACAATGAACATCTGGTAATAGATAAAAATATTCAGCTAAATACTAATATTCCCTTTACTGAAACTGCCAATACTTGCCGTCCTGGATTGGTTGGGTATTGTAATTGTAAAATATAGGATATGTCAGTTGTATAAGAAGGATCGTTTCAAAACGAACGATTATCTTGACTTCAAAGCAATACACGCATCTATGCATAATAATGCTATTGGCCTAATTGTGCGCCCGTGGTTTTAAACGTTTCTTAAGTTGAAAGTGAGTACACTAGATAGCCTTTTATTATAACATTGCGCAGACGCTCATTAATGGGGATGTGAATTATTTGGTGAGAATTTTCCATATTTCTAGCTCTACAACAGTCATAAGGTAAACGTGAATGTTTCTCTGATTTCTTAGGGGGCGGGTGAGTTCCGTGGCGATAACACAGTACATCTCGTCAAGCTTCTACCTGCAATCTAGCATGCAATGGATTTGGGGGTGAGGTCAGCAACATTAAAATTTAATCAACTTTCACCATCGTTTTTGTATGGTTACGTGGATTAATAATCCAAATTACTAGTCAAGAAATATTAGATGCATTACGTCTTGCAGAATGGATTCACGGTGCATTGAATGTAAACAAAAAGGAGAGCATGGAGACATATTTGTAGCACTACGTTATCAACCGTATGCTTGTGGTATTTGCAAATATTTTTGAATTTCACGACTAAAACTATCGCTGATAGGGATCACAGCTTCCTATAAAAAACTAATTTGGAGTGATACTGAGCTCGTTTCAAGAATACCACCTCGAAGCATCCCACAAGATACGTAAGATACCTTGGATAAATTATCATGAAAATGAAGAAAGACAACTCATTATCAAAAAGTCAGTTCGAAAGTTTTAATGGGCATTGGCAGTAAAGTAGAACTTAAGCTTTAATGCGAGCACAACACCGAAGTGCCTGCAAATACATCTGGTATATTTATGAGTCACGTATCTTGACTACCAGGATGGGAGCAATTTCTATGAGACTAACCTAAAATCCCTATAGGAAAGCTAATTTCTCGGAGCCAACGACTTGTTGCAAAGCTACTCAATAAACCGGAAACTTTCACACACTGCAAAGCAAGGGAATTACTTGGTACAAGAGGGCACATCAACAAACACGCTCCATTTCTTAAGCAGCTGATATACCAACAGAATGACAGTGATCCAATGAATAATGATTTATCACAGGTAAAAAAAAGCATGTGCTTGCCAAGTCCGGTGGTACTGCCATGGATCAGCGATCCACTATTGGGCTTGTTCGGCTCATATCTGAACGAGCGAGCACAAAGAGTACAGATTGTTCAATACTGTTCCGCTCTCAGAAGTGTGGTCTACTTATCAACTATGCCAAATATTGTGTTCTCCCGATTGGTACGTCTGATCTACTTGGCACTTACCATGCTGGAAATTTCCTCGTCAAAAATGACGCCCGGAAGAAAGACCTAGGTGTATTAATTGCATAGGGCCTAAAAACCACCTAGGACACACTAAGGTGGCTGGCCGGTGCTAACAGGATATGGATGCCATAAGAAGATCATTATCTCGGATGGCACCAATGATCTTCAGGCTAATATTCAGCTCTCAAGTACAACCTATTCTTGAGTACGGTTTTCCGGCTACGTTTCCGCATTCAAAGCTAGAATGTACCCTAATAGCAAAGGCCCAGAGACGAGGCTCAAATTTTGTGTTCGGACTTCGGGATTTTCCCTACACTCTTCGACTCCAAGAGATGGAACTATTCTCACTGGACTACCGTCGCTGCCTTGAAGACCTCATCTTCACCAGCCCATACTAAGACAGGAAGTTGAAAATGAACTGCGGCAGATATTCCAACTCAACTTAGGAGACCCAAGACAAGGTCACACTTGGAATGTAGTTAAACAGAGGATGCTCCGAGTTCGCAAGGCCGTCGCCCTTTCTACTCGGGTGGTAAACGACTTGAACAGCCTCCCAGAAACCGTAGTCAAGGCACAGACTGAGGAAATTTTAAACCGGCTTTTGAATTCCCATCTGCGCAAAATGTCTGGAAAGCACTGTTCCTCTGCGACTCCACTGATCACTTTTGGACTGTTAGGGCGTTAATGCACACATGTTTCCAGCACTGACCTGGAGGCGACCGGACTAATATGAGACTTCCCTTCTACATTCTAAAATCAAGGAACTCATTGAACTCAATGAAGTGCCATTAGTGGTTTTTTCAGGGCAGTGTATTTGGCCGATTGCTTTGCCTCATTTACATAAAAGCTAAATGTGAGTACACTCGACACGGGCACCCACTTTTACTTGCAGACGACACCAAACAAGCGTAGTCGTTTATATTTGACCACCTGGAATTAGGTCTCAAAAATATACGCGAAGACCTACCACCCCTAAACAAATGGATCGAAAGCAGGTAAACGAGGTTTTCGGCAGATATATCTCAGATAATCTGCCACAAAAGCTGTGTACCAGTAGGATCCATCACTATTAGTCGTACTTCCATCCCAACTGCGTACTTGGTGCGGGACTTTGGGATTCCGATCCTCTGCGATACTTCTCCGAATATCAAGTAGCGAAAGCAATGTAACTAACGAGCTACTTCAATAGCTTATTCTGACTATCCTAGACACTGCTTAAAGCATGCAAACGCATAGTGCGACCCACAATAGTGTACTGCTGCATCATACGCACTCACCTATGCAAGACAGACAGAATCACTTTGGAAAAGTCCGTCGCTCATTTACCAACATGATCATGTGACGCCCATAAACGCTTGCCTATGAGGAACATTGTTCCTGCCTCCGCCTTAATCCGATAGTTACAACAGCTAGAAGCAGTCCCCATCGTATCTACAGTATGATTTACTCGTAGTCCTTTCGATCAGTACGGTTGTTGCTTTACAAAATGACCTAACCTAACCCACATGTGATGCAAAGGTGTAACCTTTGGCCTGAAGAAGCTAATGTGTCAAGGGCGAAACCTTGCCACAATAAAACTCTACCAAAACCGATTTGTATACAAAACCTTCCGAAATCAAGGTGTAACCTTCTTACAGAGAATTAAGCGAAATATCCGGTTTACTTTATTTTTCTTATGACACGTTCATTAGTAGAATAAAGTATAGTTGTAATTGAGAAGCTGCGAGAGCCTTTTTGCATGAATTCGCATCGAAAACATTTCTTTTCATGCTATATGTGGTCAAAATTTTGAAATTCAACAATCGAAGAGGGCCTTCATGAAATTCGGCCCGATAACATATGACAACACTGGCATTCCAATAATGCTACTCACTACACTCCACAAAACCTTGCGTTACTGACCCCTATTGAATGAAAGCTCACTGCATTGTAGTGGAAGACGATACTGGCCATTCCAAAGTCAACTGTTAATCAAGCAGGTCCGTGGCTGTCACCCATGGCAAAGTGGCACTAGCTCTTCGTATCCAGAAGTCACGGGGGCGGCACCCGGCGGTGGTCCACTGCGAGGCGCACCACCGACGAGATTCAGAAGGTCTAAACGCAGGCGTCTGCTGCTTTTCCAGACTGGCCTAAGACTGCTGATTGCGAATGGCAATGAGGAAGCAGTTGAATCATAACGAACTTGTTGGTGCGACTCGGTGTACAAAGAATAGTTCCAGACAATGGAACGCATCCAGCCTTCCGAAGAATATATCCATTTATTTATTATTTGGTATTTGGTATTGTGAAGCCTTTTCTATTCCCATATAAGTTCAACATACAAGATACAAATTTTTAGCACCTTCGACAACAAACAATATATTCTTCGGTACCATATTTACTACTGCAGCTCAGAAAATTCACACCAAGTGCAAGATATTTGTAGGGCTCAACCAAAAAGACGAAGAGAAAGCGGGATAGTAGATATTCCTTTGCACATCTAAAGTGCATTTACATCAGAACGTAGCTGAGGGTTATCTTCTCATCATGGCGATACGTCGATCTTGCAATTGGTCTTGTCTGCCCCGGGAACCATGAAACTACAGTGTTTGTCCATTTTGCACCAGCGCCAGAAGCACCTGTTCAACAGGCAAATTGTGTTGACCAGTACGTTTACAAGAATAAATTTTGCAGGTCACCTTGCATTTTATGAAGTTCAAAATATGAGTAGGAGTGATTCCTCGGCGCAAGAAAGCGATTTTCTTGTCCAATGGTGAAAGATAGGACGGTTTGTTTAAAATCAAAGACGGGCACTCTAGTCCCATTTTCCTCGTCTAGGGAGAAGTAGAAGAGATGGTATCCCCTGCCAAAGGTTAGAACAAGATTTCACAATCCACATACAACTTAGACATGACAAGCACTTCACCAATCTCATGATACTGATAGTGTGAGACGAAGTGATTTCTAAACCACTGCAGAAAAGTTTTGGTGGCTCTCGACAGTTGCAGTTTAATCATCTGTTATTTCTTGTATTGCGTTTATCCGACCCTTTGGATTGCTGGTTTTTACCGGTAACCATATGAAGTGTAGATCCAAAATAGGATTGAATGTGCTTTCCTGTCTTCTTACCTCTGTGCTGAAGACGGGATTACACATGAGGCGGATACAATCGCAGCCCATAAACCTAACTTGCAAATCGGCTACCTTTATCTCGCTACCATGATTTTTCGGATTACAATCCCACCTAGGCCAGACTTTTCTGATCTTACAACTAGCAGATGCTTTTTAACACCATTTTCAGCGCAGTACTTTCATCCTATTGTCGTTTAACATGCCAAAGGATAATTTTAATCCTACTATTATGAAGTTACAAAACACATAAGTAAAAACTGATACTACTGGTGGCTGCAATGATTTGGCGAAATTATTACATAAAAAGCACTAACTGTTCTCGATGTGTGCAAAAGTGTCTACAAACAGCTGTCACTTGTACAGCAGCCTACCGATGACTCAATATTTTCAGAAATATGGCCGAGGAGATTCAATTGTATGAGTTCTTATTAATCATAAATCCTGGGATGGAAAGCAATTAAAATCTAGCTATTGTATCGGTTGGTGTCAAAATAATCCCTGCAGACAGATTGGCCAACCCGGATTGAGTAACGGAGCATGTTACAAATACTGTTCCATTTAAATCATTGTAGCAAACATTTTCGTGACGAGTCAGGTTGTATCTAGACCCGTAGTCGGGCTGATGATCAAATGTAAATGTAATCCATTTCCAAAGTTCGAAATGTTGTTTAACAAAGCCAAAAATGGGTATTTTACAGCCTTATTACACGTGCATATTCACGTCATATCAGCAGTCTGCTTATTACGCTTTTTAACACTTTGCTAATTATACTTAAACGAGGGATCTAAATCTCAGTTAGCTAACTTTACGTTTCCAGAATGCGACGTTCGTCGATGGATAAAATACTTAAAATATTCTTTCACACTACCATAAGGTTTAAAACCAGACGTTCCCATATCTCTCGCTACGTTAACGGTCAAGTGCGATAGTTTCTAAGCTAGTTCTGGAAATAAGTCGATTTTTAATCAGAAGAAAGATAAAATCAACATTCTAAGGCACCATTACTTGCTGCAGACGGCTCCTGATTGCTATTATGCATGGCCTTTAAACAGAACCGACGCACGCGCTCTATGTTATAATTCCTAGACAGTCTGAGTATGAAGATTGAGCTTCACATATTTAGTGAGAAGGTTTTGACATATGCATCAAACAAATGGACTATCATAATTGTTCGAAGAAAGTAGAAGTCACGATTAAAATTCACGCACAATAATATGCCTCGACGGGGAGTCGAACCCCGGTCCACGAATTTCCGGTCCGTTGCTCTACCACCTGAGCTACCGAGGGCTGACGATTAGGTGCGCAAATTTTAACACATGTCTTCGGACGTCTGAAGGACAGGAACTTCGGTCTATTGGGAAGTGACGGGTGAGTGAGCCAATCTGCAACATCAGGACAGGTACTGTGAGCTTATTGGCAACACGTCGCGCACCAAGCAGAAGACATGTGTTAAAATTTGCGCACCTAATCGTCAGCCCTCGGTAGCTCAGGTGGTAGAGCAACGGACCGGAAATTCGTGGACCGGGGTTCGACTCCCCGTCGAGGCATATTATTGTGCGTGAATTTTAATCGTGGCTTCTACTTTCTTCGAACTTCACACTACTCACAAACATCCACCATTAATCTACCATCGCCCATTGGACGTCTGAAGGACAGGAACTTCGGTCTATTGGGAAGTGACGGGTGAGTGAGCCAATCTGCAACATCAGGACAGGTACTGTGAGCTTATTGGCAACACGTCGCGCACCAAGCAGAAGACATGTGTTAAAATTTGCGCACCTAATCGTCAGCCCTCGGTAGCTCAGGTGGTAGAGCAACGGACCGGAAATTCGTGGACCGGGGTTCGACTCCCCGTCGAGGCATATTATTGTGCGTGAATTTTAATCGTGGCTTCTACTTTCTTCGAACTTCACACTACTCACAAACATCCACCATTAATCTACCATCGCCCATTGGACGTCTGAAGGACAGGAACTTCGGTCTATTGGGAAGTGACGGGTGAGTGAGCCAATCTGCAACATCAGGACAGGTACTGTGAGCTTATTGGCAACACGTCGCGCACCAAGCAGAAGACATGTGTTAAAATTTGCGCACCTAATCGTCAGCCCTCGGTAGCTCAGGTGGTAGAGCAACGGACCGGAAATTCGTGGACCGGGGTTCGACTCCCCGTCGAGGCATATTATTGTGCGTGAATTTTAATCGTGGCTTCTACTTTCTTCGAACTTCACACTACTCACAAACATCTACTATTAATCTACCATCGCCCATTGGACGTCTGAAGGACAGGAACTTCGGTCTATTGGGAAGTGACGGGTGAGTGAGTCAATCTGCAACATCAGGACAGGTACTGTGAGCTTATTGGCAACACGTCGCGCACCAAGCAGAAGACATGTGTTAAAATTTGCGCACCTAATCGTCAGCCCTCGGTAGCTCAGGTGGTAGAGCAACGGACCGGAAATTCGTGGACCGGGGTTCGACTCCCCGTCGAGGCATATTATTGTGCGTGAATTTTAATCGTGGCTTCTACTTTCTTCGAACTTCACACTACTCACAAACATTCACCATTTATCATAATTGTTGTCCAGGTGCCCATGGATTAACAGCAATATCTCTCATTGATTTTCTCGATGTATGTTTGCACTTGTTTAAGATTTTGAAACGGGATGTTGTGCAATTGAATTTTACCCAGCCAGGAAGCATTCTTAACGTTGTCTCTGAAAGAATGTTGTTAATTCGGTCTGAGTTTAGAAACTACAAAATTCCTCGTTAATCCTGCAATAAAATAAGAAATGAGCCTTTATGCTTATTTAAGGTTATATAACTGACTAGAATACTACATTCATATGAATTTCTAAGTTATATCCAGCGCAAGTACAAAAGCCACCGGGACAAAATTGGGAGAAAACCAAATAAAATAATATCTCGCAACTAATATACGTTCCGTCCTATTTACCCATGCCTGGGTGTATCCTATTCTGTCCAACTGCTCCCAATAAGCTTGGATGCCGGTTACCTTGGCGAAAGCTCTATGAGTTGCCTTTGTGGAATTCCTAGATGGGGCAAAACTGGTCAGTGAAGTAGGACAGTAAGAGACCCTTGTGCTCTTTCGCTTTACTTTCTGTTTCCATTTTGCCAGTTGCACTTGTTTCAAATCATTCTTCTCACAAGGTAACGCATTAGCTGCACATAAAACAAATTTAAGCTACATCCTGGCGAGAAGGAACAAACGGTTTCATTCCTTCACATCAATCCATCAATCAATTCATCAGAGGCAAACATAAGACCTCAAAGTAAATGAATGGCTTTCAGCGGGACTAAAGTTAATAACCAAATCAAATGCAGTCAAATCCGCGTAATACCACCAATATTTCCAAAAAAAACTGTGCGAGTTTTCACTATAAATAAATTGTGCTCATAGAGACGGAACGCGTTTCTGTCCACAACGCCAGGTATACTTTAATCCGATGTAAAAGTGGGACAAAACAAGAATTCTCATGCACTTCGTTGTGTTCAAACCAGCGCTTTGAGTAAAGCCAGTTTCCTGGAACATAAAAAGAACACACTATATTTTCCTTTCTCTTTCCATAAAAATGTGATATGCCTAAGTTTGGGCAATTGCTGCTTTCTATGGGTTCCCACGATAAAATTTTAAAAGTATTTGTAGTTTATCCATATTTTTATAAACTATACATGTTATGAGATGCAAATATGAGCCTAATACCGATGCTGGGTCACATGGAAACAGACAACCGATTGCTGCCAGAATGTTTACGAAGATTTGACCCACAAATTATCTGTTGTAGTTAAATCAATTTATAAAGATTTCTTCTCTTACTGCTTGGTGAACCCAGTAGTCTTGAACAGAATCATAAAGCAGCCAATTCATCAGTTTCTTTAATCTCTATGAATAACACTGTACGCTTATTACCCGCAGTACTGTGCAGCTTGTAAATTGATCAAAATATAAAATTATGTTACCGATGAAAAAACTATTCTTTGCAACGACCTTCAGTGTTTAAATGCCGCCTTTATCCCTGAACTACTGGATGACTGCATTACAATCCTGGCAGTTGAGAGTCAATGAATAAAATCAACTCTGTGGTTGTAATAAGGTAAAAGTAGTATATAAATGACGATCATCGGATTATGTAGGTGACGAAGCGAAAAGTGGTTGACTAGTTGTCCTAGACGGCCCACATTCGGTGCCAGCTATGAATAACCTTTATTGGGTACTACGAAAGTAAATTGGTAGGGAAAATATCGTCCAACAGGATAAACAGGATTAATATTATAGTTTGGATTAATCAATCCTGCTAATCCTACGGGAATATATAATCCCTAGCAATTTACTTGGCAAGTACCCAATAAAGATTGTTTATAGTATAGTATATACTACAGCTTTGGCCATCGCAATGAGGTTGGACCTTATCGTGGGGCGATGGTTTGTGTGCCTCAGAGAGTGAGTGGTGCTGAGTGGTGCCTATTTGCACCTTCAGAGCCATTCATACAATATGGGTCAATGGTTAGAGGCCAGACAAACTCAGCCTCCTGGTATTCCAGGTTGTAGCACAACGCCAAACCCGCTGTTTGCGGTCACGTTTTTGAACCAAAGGTTTTGGTTGATGACCCTATTCGTCCTCCTGTTTAGGCCTGGGCAACCTGACAGTATCCTACGCATGCAATACAATGAATGTTTCCGCAAAACATTTCCTGATGCTCTGCCCACCGCAGAGGATAATAAGCGGTGCCTCATCTGCTGCATCGAGCAAGGTGGATAGGGGTTTGAATGCTATTGCTCAAGCCTTCCCGTCTTCTTATTCACTCTCTTACGCTTTTTCACCCTTTTCGTCCCGTTCCAGCTTCACTTGTATATCCCCTGTTTTCAAACCCCCAATGCTTGGCCATACCCTACCTTGCTTCAATAGTCGCTTGGTTTCCAATTTCAAATCACATGTGAACGCAGAGCGTCATCCCTGACCTCTCAACAAGCCCATGTCTAAGCAAGCGGTTATGCTCAGTTCTTCGGCTTCTATTTGGACCCCTCGATCCTCCTTCAGATTGGCATGCCTCAACGTACGCACATTGCTACAGATCGGTCAACAGGCAGCACTTGTCGGAATGTTAAAGACCCTCTCGATCGATATCTGCTGCTTATCGGAGACCCACTTGCAAGACTCGATCTCTGTGTTCACTCCGCGATTCCCTCCAGGTAACACTACCAGGATTTTCTCATTGCGTCAATCCGGTGACGATGTGGATTCGAGTACCGGCCAAACAGGTGTTGGTATTGCCTTGAGTCTCTGGGCTGAATTTACTCTGGTTGATTGGATTCCAATCAGTAGCCGGATGTGTGCGGTCTGATTGGCTGGCTCGTTCAAAGCTTCGAAGTCGCGTGGGACTAACAGGCGGCTATTCGCACCGACAAATTGTAGAGATGACTCGGTAAAAGATGAATTCTATCGACAACTGAACGAACTCCTTCGCCACAGAAGAAGCACGGACACTGTAGTGCTGGCCGGGGATCTGAACGCTCAAGTTGGAAAATTATCCACAGATGAGCTGCATCTGGGTGGCCAACATGGTGCAGGATCCCGTAATGATAACGCTGAGGGACTATTTCACTTGTGTGAAAATGCTCGCTTTGTTATTACGAGCACTAATTTCGGAAACAGCACCCACCGGAGGATGACATGGCGCCCACAAGCTTAGAACGAGCCTTGGACGCAAATCGACCACATTGCGATAAGTTACCGATGGAGAGGCTGCGTCTAGAACTGTCGCTCGATTTGGAGCATCTGTGTGGACACTGACCATGCACCTGTATGTGCTGACATATAGATGCGTTTTGGCGGACGCCCATGAGGTTGCTGTGAGCGATTTGACACCAGCTAACTGGCAAAACCAGCAGTTCTGAATGCCTATCAAAGTACGCTGTCATGCGTGTTGGGTAAGTGCTCACTGAAGACAATTGAAGGTCACTGTTCCCATATTCACCAGACCTTACTAGCAGCAGGTAAATGCTCATGTGATAAGTTGAATGGACATTCGGTTTCTTTGCGGTCACTGGAACTTTTCGATGCTCACCGGCGTATTCCGACTGGAAACGAACACAATGAAACTCGCAAAGAGCTGCGGGAAAAACTTCGTGCTAGCCTAAAGAGAGACCGCGAATCCTGGTGGTCGCATCGTGCATCAGGGGTGGAAATGGCCGCTGCCCTTGGTAAAGATCATAAGTTATTCCGGCTGATACAGGAAACGAGCAGCAGAAGACCTGATGTTAGTGATACTCTACGTGACGAAAGTGGACAGCATATCCACAATTTGTCAAAACGCTTGGATCGTTGGGCTGAGCAATCTGAAGCGTAATTTAATCGGTCTGAATCGTTAGATTTATCGCCAGCCACTGATCGCCACGCTCCCTGGGCTCTCCCTTTGGATCCAGCCCCTCACTCAGAAATCGAACGTGAGATCGAACTGCTGATGTTAAATAAAGACACTGGGCCACATGATCTTCCTCCAGCCCTCTTCAAATTCGGAGCCTTGATCTTGTTGATGGTTTACACGAATTACTGGTCAAAATGTGGGAGCAGGAAACTGTCCCGATCGACTGGAGCCGCTCCGCTTAGTCCCGAGTTTCAAGGAGGCTCTCGATCGGAATGCGGCAACCATAGAGGAATCAGTCTGGTCTCCATCGTCTCCAAATTGCTTGCCTCTGTCATTCTTCACAGACTGACTGGCACCCGTCAAAGCCATATTCGGGAAGTGCAAGCTGGATTTCGTCGAGATCGTGGCTGCATTGACCACATCTTCACTTTGCGTCAGTTGTTGGAGCACCGTCACATATATAGGCGGCCCACCGTTATCGTGTTCCTCGATATCAAAGGTGCATTCGATTCGATGGATAGACATGCACTTTGGGACTGTCTACTCAGGAGAGGTGTGCCCGTGCAATATGTAAATATTATCCGAGCATTATATGCTCGTAGCTCGGGAAGAGTGAGGGCTTACGGCAAGTGGTCGTCGCACTTTAGTATCTCCAGCAGCCTGAGACAAGGATGCCCGCTGTCACCTTTCCTCTTCAACTTCGCTGTTGACTAAGTCGTGGAAATCGCGTTTACAGGACACGACTTAGAAGGTGTGGAGCTATTCCTAGGAGAACGACTTCTTGACTTAGAGTATGCTGATGATATTGCCCTAATCTGTGACAGCTCGCAAATGTGCCAAGCGGCACTGGACAGATTAGCACAAGCTGTCCGTCACTTCGGGCTTTGCTTCGCACCCTCGAAGTGCAAAGCCTTCCTCCAAGATTGGCCTGGACGGCGTCCTACGCTGATCCTTTGTGTGGATCAGCTAGAAGTAGTTCAAAAATTTAACTACCTGGGAAGTTGTATCGGCACCTGTGGGATTAACGATGAGATCAAGAACTGTATAGCAAAAGCTCGAGTTGCTTTTGCTAATGTTCGCCACCCATGGCGCCGGCTCGACATCACTCTCGTCCTGCAGAGCAGAGTGTACAATGCAGCGATACTTTCGACCTTACTGTACGGTTGCTAATCCTGGCCCCTTATATAAACGGACATAAAGAGGCTCGGTACTTTCGAGCACCGGTGTCTTCGCAATTTAACTCACATCTGGTGGGAACACCGAGTAAGCAACGAGTGTGTTCGACGCCTTGTTTACAGCACGAGAAAAGGAAATGAACCGCTCAGCACAGTTATTTCACGCACCAGGCTCCGATGGCTCAGCCACGTGTTACGCATGCCAGCCCACCGACTCCCGCGAAGTGGGTTGTTTACGCCGGGTGTGTGGATGGAAGAAGAGGTGGGGTGGCCAAGCGATGACTTGGTCGAGAGGAATGAAGGCCCTCACTTTGAAGTTGGTTTCGGTTGGAGCGTCTCGACTTCCTGGTTGGGGTCCGAAAGACTATAAACACGTTTGCTTGGATTCACTTGCTGATATAGCTAGGAGCCGATCTCAGGGGCGTTGGTGCTGTGGGGTAAGCCCACTAAGACAGCCCTCCAATTCGGCCTGGGCAACCGGGAGGCATCACGCCCACTGACGAATCACGGACCATACTGCCTACTACTGCTCTTGGTATGCCTATCAGCTCTGCTGACTCAACTCCAAAACCTCCACTCACAGCTCATCCCACCTCCCGTCCTTCACCTTTACGTAGTCTTATGTCTTCGTCGGTCACCGTCACGAACGACCGACTTCTCGCAGCTGATAGAACTGACAGCCAAACTCCCGGTTTTCGATGTCCTGCGATCACAACCGTCTCTCACTCCTCCGAAGCTCCAGCTCTTCTTTGACCTGGCTCTCCATTCATCCTCGCAGCGTATGGTGTTCTAAGATTGTTGCAGAGCGGACGACAAGCATGTCTGGACCGTACTCTTGAAACGCACTCGATAGACATCTTTTGTCCTTCAGAGACCTGATTACAAGACTCTAGCGCCGTCATCAGAATGGTCTCTCTTGTAGTCCCCTACGCCAAATACCTCTTGCGGCTTTCCGAAGACCCAGAAGCTGCCGCCTCTGGCCAAGATGGTGTTGGGGTTGCACCGAGTGCCAAGGCTGAATCGGCTCTCTTTGAGTGGATCCTAGTCAACAGTCGGCTGTGCGTAGTCCGATTAAGAGGTTCATGTAATATAAGCAGGCCTCGAAACCTTAAGCGTCCCTTGTTTGTCGTCTCTGCCTACGCCCCTGCTGACTGCAGTTCGGATGCGGTTAAGGGTCGCTTTTACCAGCAGCTACAAGTATTTCTGCGTTCCTCAAAAAGGACTGATATAGTCTTTCTTGCCGGGGACTTTAACGCACAGGTGGGCCGCCTTCCACCAATCGAGCACCATATTGGGGGTAGTTTTGGCGTCTGTGGCAGTCGATCAGACAGTGGAGACAGACTGCTTGCTCTTTGCTCCGATTATTGCTTGTTTCTTTCGAGTACTAGTGTTCGACACTCGGGAAGGCAGACTGCTACATGGCGCCCGCCCTCCTAGCTTGACCACATAGCAATCAGCTACAGATGGCGCGGAAGCGTAACGGACTGCCGATCGTACTGGTCAAGTTATCTAGACACCGATGACGCATTGGTTCGTGCTACCATTTGCATGCGTTTCGGAGGATAACCTAAGCGCGCTCACTACCGACCGGACCTCGTAAATCTGCAAAACTCTGCGATTTTAAGCAGGTTCCAAGACACAGTGTCAACATCTTTGGCCCAACTATTGACCATGAGATCGATTCGCAGTGGGATATATATGGTATATTTCTTCACAAGTCAGATAAAGATGCCTTAGTTTCCGCCAGTATCGACACTTGTGGAGTTGCCTGTAACCTACGAAAGCGTTGGATTTCCGCCGTCTTCTTGTCAATGATGCACATACGCTGCTTGCTCTCGTCGGCTTCCAGCCACAGTGAAGAACGCCAATTCCTCGGTCAAGAGTTGCGCAGGAGTCTGTAAATGGGTCGCGAAGCCTGGTGGCGTGAACGTACTAGGGACATGGAGCTTGCTAGTCTCTCTAGTATTACCATCTCTCTAATATTATCATCCCATTCGAGTCACCGAAGGTGTACGATCTGACATAAGTGACACAATACGCAAAGAGGATAGCACCTTAATCACCAATCTTCAACGACGGTTGAAGCGATGGGCTGAACATTTTGTCTCGCAGTTTTGTTGACCCCCAGCTTCATTTGCTACTTCTGGCGCTCACCCTAATGTGGAGTGGTGCACTCTCACTGATCCCCTCCATCTTACCAGGAAATCAAGCAGGAGCTCCGCCACATGAAGCGTTATAAAGCCCGTGGTCTTGATGGTCTCTCTAGTTCTATTTAAAGATGGTGGTGCCTTGCTGGTGCAAGAGCTCACTGTTTCGTTCTCGAAAGTTTGGTCAAAATAGGAAGTTCCACCATCTTGGGGTGAGTCAATAGTCGTCCCCATTTTCTAAATGGGCCTGCACACAACATGCTCTAACGGTAGAGGCATATGCTTAGTCCCCATTGTTTGCAAGCTGCTGGCGTCCATCATAATTCGCAGGCTGTTCCCAACTCGCGAATCGTTTCAGCGAGAAAAACAAGCTGGGTTTCTTCCTGGTCGCGGCTGCCTCGATCAAATCTTCACACTTCGCCAGATAGTCGAGCTCCGCTATGTGTATCAGACACCAACGATTGATGTGTTCTTGGATATCTGTGCAGCCTTCGGTTCTGTCGATCGGACTGTACTATGGCACTGTCTGCTGAGGAATGCCGTCCCCGAGAAGTTTGTCTCTATACCTCTCCCTCTCTATGGTTTGACCTCGGGCAGTGTCTGGGCTTATGGCAAGCTTTCGCCTTCTTTTGTATCCTCCAGTTGAGTTTGACAAGGATGTCCTATGTCTCCGTTCCTATTCAACTTTGTCATTGAGGATATCCTAAAGAACGCTCTGTGCGATTCCTTGAACGCTGGCGAAGAGCTCCTCCCAGGTAGGTGACTTGCTGAGTTGGATTATGCTGATGCAATCGCCTTTCTGGGTGACGATCCACACACCGTGCAACTTGCATTAAACCACTTGGTGATTGAAGCATAAAAGTATGGTACGTACTTTTCGCCATCCAAATGCAAGGCTCTCCTTCAAGACTGGCAGGTGCCTGTGCCATCACTCACTTTCGGTGGTGAGACACTGGAGGTTGTGGAGAGCTTTTCTACTTGGGAAGTTGCATCACCGCTGGTAGGGCTGTTGGAGAGAAGATTTAGATGCACGCCGCGCTTTTTCTAGGCTGTGACACTTTTGGCGTCCTCATGACGTTCGTCTCTCTATCAAAAGGCGGGTCTACTGTGCAACTGTTCGTGCTGTACTGTCGTACGGATGCTAGACCTGGTCTATTCGTAAAGGTGACTAGCGTAGACTATCCGTCTTCGAGCACCGCTGACTGCAGTCCATTGCCCGTGGGTGATGGCGGCACCACGTTAGCAATGTAGAAGTTAGATAGGTTGTCATGGGACGAGAAAGCCACTCGCTCGAGGAGCTCGTCTCACTGCATCAAGTGCGGTGGATGAGACGCGTATTGGGCATGTCTGTTCAGCGTTACCTGCGTCGTGCCTTGTTTGCGGTTACTGGACAAGGCTGGAAGAAACGGTCTGGTGGACGGGATGCAACTTGGAGAAGTCACATGAAAAATGTGAGAAAAAAGTTGGCCTCGGCCGGTTTTTGTCGACTACCTGATTTGGGCCGAGAGATGCGGATACTTGCTGTTTGGAGACCTTGGAAGCCATGGCTCAAGATCGATGTCAGTGGCGGACGTGTGCACCGGTGAGATGCGGTCTCCCTCCTTCCTCACATAAAAAACAATTCAGAAAACTGTGAGTGACAAACTGGGAAAAAAGGCGTTTGTTGTTTTTATTTTCTTAGTATTCATACTGTTTTCCTATTCAGCAAAGATTCCGATGGCACGATATCTGTACCACAGATTGTGTATTCTATATACATATATACGGATATTTGGCGAGCTGTGCTATGTTGGGCTAGTATATACTGAGGACCTGATATGTCATCATGAAATCACTGAGTAACTGTTGATACTGTGTTGCACTTTCCATGATATCCATCCTCATTTAGATGAGGGATGAAACACGCGCGTACGTCTTGTAATGAAGCAACGGAACAATGGTTTATGAGAGGAATACAGGCAAATACTGTAAAAGTCAGTTAGGAAGATTAGACTACAAGTTACATGGTAACAATCAGTATCGGTAAAAGAACGCTCGAACTACATGACTCATCAAAGGCTTTGCATTATCCCATGTGTGAGTATTTCTGCTTGGAGTTTAGGTGAATTATAACACCGGCAACTGTCCCGCAATAATAATACCATCTGATACTCATAAACTATAGTACTTTAGTGCAAATGTGTCGGGGTATCGTCAAGGCGCTTTTTGAATAGGGATAAGGTGGGGGCAGTTATTAAACGCTTTGGGACAACGTTCTAGTTCTGTGACACTCGGAGAAAGAAAACTTTCGTGGACATTCCAGTCGTCTGTACTGCGTGATCACCGTAAAACTGATGACAGCTCAGAGAAGTGTTTTGCTGAGTTTCAAACGATGGTGTCATGTATGGTTGGGGTTTCGTAGGATCTGATACAGCATTATGAGAACCAGCCTTGGTACTGATAATAGGTACTGTATATTTTTTAAAGTTCTCGGCATGATTTGAGTAGGAAAAGCGGGACGAACCTCTGACATTTTTGTCACCCTAAGTTGTGTGCTTTTGAGAGCGGTGAGGTGGTGTTTCTTTCAGGGTTGCCACACTTGTATAGCGTATATCGCATGCGAGCTCACGTAAGCGCAAAGCATTTTCCGAAAACTGAGGCGTCGAATTATTCGAAAGCTCTAGGAAGGTGGACGAAGTGTTGATCTGCTTTCTTCGATACCTTTTTAGTCTGCTTTAGAAAACCAAGATCATCCGGTACTACCACGCCGATATCACACTCATGCCGAAAACGGTGTCTCCTAAATTAAAAAAGACGAATTATTAATACCAACAATATTGTTATGAGAAATCCGTTGTAGAGTTTGTGGCTATAAGCGGTAGTTGCTTGTACTTTGATTGCGGATGCTCAACATATTTCATTTGGTGGCGTTGAACTGCAGCATGTTCCCTATCGACCATGTGTATGTTTTAGCTAGAATCTCTTGTAGGGCTAGATGGTCCACTACTGGGGTGATAGCACGCCATATATTTAGACCACCGACAAAAATTAGGATGTTTGAAGATAGCACCCTCGTGAACTCATTTAGGAAGGCCGGGTACAGGTATGGCCCGAGTATTGAGCCATGAGGTACGTCGCACTGGAATTCGTTTAATTCGGATAGCGTGCTTCGAACTCTAAGGTTCATGCGACGCTGAACGAGAAAGCCGTTTATTCACACCAGAATGGGATCGCGCATTACATAACTCTAAAGCTTGTGCAGAAGCACGCAATGGTTTGGACGGTCGAATACCTTTAGGAAATTTAGGTAGGCGGCGACTACTCCTACACCAGCATCTATCGATTCCGACTAACACACACCAGCTATTAACTGGTTAGTAGTATGAGACCAAATCTGCTAATCCATGCTGCTCCGAAACCGGAAGTTTGTTGCTCTTCATGTATCCCAAGAGCACCTTAGGTGCATTGGTCTATGTGGATTTAGAGGTCAACGGAAGTAGTGTTATTGGGCTATAATTTGGTGGCCCCGCACGGCTACCAGTTTTGTTGATTTAAGTCATGATCTCGTGCTTCTACATCGTTGAGATTTATATCTCGTTATGATATCGTCGAAAAATATTGCTAATGTTTTAGATAAACTCTTGGTAGCCATTTTCAATGGCTTAGAAAGAAAGCCGTCTGCACCAGGTGAGCTGTATTCGCGCAAGGACATCTGTGGTTATGAAGGGAATGTGCATAAGTCCTGATGACGGCATGATTCGATTAGCTAGGATATGAGATGATTATATGCTTCGGAAGGTCCGAGCAAATTGTTTTCCACGTACGTTGGTTGCCTGTAATATCCTTGGGGATATCCCGTATTCCGTGTGCAGAGCATGAATTCCACGTTTACGCTGCGAATGCTGTTTACGTATCCGTTTCGCAGCATGAAGTTAAAGCACATTTTTATCACCAGGTCATGTTTTTTCATTACGGTATCCTCCTGGATGAGTTTGACGCTGTAGTTATTTCCTGTCCTATATGAATCCCATTTGCTCTCTAGCGGTGAGGCTACGTGGGCGATCCATACCGGGTCCCTTACTCCCATACATTTCCGAGTCCTGCTGCATAGGAACGACTTCAGTTTTGTCAAACGGTGGATGTTTGCTTCTGATGTGCTTGCCATGAGCCTGTTTCATCTGTTGATATATTCGCCACAGGCCACCTCAAAAGAACACCTAAATAAGGAAGACCAGCTTGCTGCACCAATAAGGTCGGACAGCTCATCATAGTTGGTTACGATGTGAAATCCCTCTGTATTTTCCTTAGGATACTCTGCCTAGCACATGTGTTGGAGCACGTGTCGCAAGATTGTTGCGACCCAATGGAGTTCACGTTTTTACCACGTCAATCATGAGTTCCTGGTTGGCAAATAAGAGGTCCAAGATGGCCGCTTTCTTCTCGACTAGAAACGTATTGTGGAAGTGTTTTGATCATACAGCAGTGAAACAGCGATTGTCTGTTGCAGTTCTGCTTGGAATTGCTCACTAAGATTGGCCATGGTTTCTAGGGTGGACAGGTTGAAGTCCCTTATTAGGAGAACGTGCCTGTATGGTCATATCTGTAGGTTCTTCATGGCGGAGGCTGGAGACCGGTCCACCTTTGAAGTGCATATTTGTAGGAGGTATACAACGGCCACTAAGCATATATCGCCCTGCTTTATATGTAGGCAGCACACTAAGGAGTCTACTTTATGAAATCCTGGGTCGTTTACGAGATCGAGGAGCCGGTGGGAACGGCTACAAAAAATTGCACCTTATCTTTTTGTGGGTCGGTCTTTGTGAAAGTGTGACATTCTAACTACTACGATCTCGACGTCTGTAATTACGTCGTTCAGCGAGGTCTCGGTCGCCATGGTGAGATCCCAACACATTAAGTTTTGGCAAAATCGAATTTCGGCCAATTTAAGTTTGTATGCACGCAAATGAGAACAACTGATACCAGTAGCGTATCTAAACACACACAAGTTTCCCGCGAATTTCCGCCGACCCTTGTGGGGTCGGCTTACAATCTTTTTGATTGGCTTTCTGGCCTAAAGCCCAGAGTCGCTTCGCACCACTTAATACATCAGAGGCGAATTTCCACTGATTTCTTGTTTCTTCCTTTTCAGGAAAGAAAGAGTTGCAAAGTGCTCAAGCCCGGAAACGAAGATAGCATGGCTGGCATTAAAAACTCGCTTGCTTTTTGTCCTCTTAGCTAATAGTAACCCGGCTTCGACCACCTTCAGATGTATTTCTGGTGGCAGTTTGGTGCGTAAATTGTGCCAACTTCCGAGCATCCTTTACGCCATTTGTCTGGAATAGAGTAGGCCATTCAGCACCCTTGGATCATATTTCTTATATTTGGGTAACATTAATAACCTTACCGTTGAGTAGGCCATCACTTAGTGGAGGAGCTTCCTGGATGCAGCGCCACTTTTCCAAGTCATAAACAGGAGCCTGTGACTCGTCGGAAGACTGAATTTCTGGGACACCATAGACAGAGATGGATCTTTAGTCGTTTTGTCTGCAGTATTCTAATTTGTTTTGTTGCTTTTGACTACGCTCACTTCACGGGAATATAAGGAGGTCGCAAGACGAACCACGAAGGTGATGAGATGACAAGCGGACGGTCCCCGCATTTTTGCCCGCCTGAACTATCACCTGAAGTAGCCAGGGCACGACATCGTGTACTGCATTATGTTGGCGGACGATGCGAAACAAACTAGCCGGTTTGATCTGAATTCCCATTGCTAGGAAAGTAGATGCCCAATGTTCCAGTTCGTCCAATAGTTTGTCTTTCATGGAGTTCGCATTACTTTCCGGCACCTTAGAGCTTATTATCTTCCACGAGTTCGGCGATTTCCTGGTGTTCATAACTTTGGATAAGAAAGTTCTGGCTTTTACTGGCGGCGTGGTGGCGGTCTTCTAGAAGGCGCATTGGTATTCGGCTACTTTCTAACCTTCTTTGGAGTATTTGCAGATTTGTGTGATAACTTTGCCTCGGGTCTGCATGCAACGGTGACGGATGCGAATGATGTCAGCATTTCGCCAGTATCAGACAAAGCCGAACTCAATGGAGTACCATGTGACATACGCAGGCTGCAAGATTGGTATCACCTAGCTTGGTAGGTCAAGAACAAGGAGGCTGGACCTTATCGTGGGGCGATGGTTTGTGTGTCTCAGAGATCCATTGAGCTATGCTGGGTGGTGCTTTTTTGCACCTTCAGAGCCATTCATACAATATTGGTCAGTGGTTAGAGGCCAGACAAACTCAGCCTCCTGGTACTCCAGGTTGGGGGTTGGAATGAGGGTGGCTTCTTATTCCTTAAAACGGACTCCTTGTAGCCCAAAGCCAAACCCGCTGCTTTGCCGTCAGGTATTTGAACAAAAGGCTTTGGTTGAGAACCCTAATCGTTCTTCTGTCTAGGCCCGGGAAATCTGACAGTATCCTGCCCACGCAATACAATGAATTTATCTTCAAACCGTTTCCTGATGCCCTGTCCGTCGCAGAGGATAATTAACGGTGCCTCATCTGCTTTATCGAGCATGGTGGATAGGGATTTGGATGCTATTGCTCAGGCGTTCCCGTCTTCTTATTCACTCTCTTACGCTTTTTCACCCTTATCGTCCCGTTCCAGCTTCACTTTTATCCACCCAGTTTTAAACCCCCGATTATTGGTCCTACCCAAACATGCTTTGCTAGATGTTTATTTTCTAGTTTCAAGTCACATTCAAACACGGAGCGTCACTCATGTCCTATCGACAAGCCCATGTCCAACCAAGTGGTCCATTATAGTTCATCAGCTTCCATTTGAATCCTTCGATCCTCCTTCAGATTGGCATGCCTCAATGTACGCACATTGCTACAGATCGGTCCACAGGCAGCACTTGCTGGAATGTTAGAGACCCTCTCGATCGATCTCTGCTGCTTATAGGCGACCCGCCTTCAAGACACGAGCTCTGTGCTCACTCACCGATCGTCTTCAAGTGACACCAGCAGTATTTTTTCATTGCACCTATCCAGTGAGAATGCAGCTTCGAGCACCAGCCAAACTAGTGTTGGCGTTGCCTTGAGTCCCTTCGAAGTCGCGCGGGACTAAAAGGTGTATATTCAATAGACAATGAACAATGAATTTATGCAGGTTAAGAAGTGTTGCTTTACAAGTCCCGTTGGATAGTTAGTGGGGATATCGACATAACAATAATGATGATAAGGATAGTAAAATAGTTAACACTTTAAATACGAAAATAAGGACTTATCGTTTGCTGCACTGCTGTCCTGCGATCCTCTTAGTTTCACAGCATCCACAGTTAACAACAAATAATTCCATGATAAGCTCCAGGTGTACGATGGAGACGTAGTGTTAATTGACAAAGTGTAAATGGATGTGTGCATCATCCAACCGCCTTTTAAATACTTTTAGTGTCGGTGCAGAGACGACCGATTCTGGAAGAGCATTCCACGGGTGACAGACACGAATGGAAAAGCAATTTCTGCCGCACTAGAGGCGACTACACTGTAGAGCGAGTTTTTAATGAGTGGCCCCTCAGTTTTGTATCGCTGCTGAGTTGCAGTAAAGGGCGGCACACGTGATGTGAGTCTCACAGAATCAAGTATGCCATAATCAGGTTGTCTCATAGTCTGCAATATCTTCCACTGAATATCCCCAATCGTCGCAGCCACCCTGGTTTGAAAGATTGCGCATTCCAATCACGTTCTTCGATGCCCGAAATTGTGGCTGCTCCAGTGCATTAATGTCGTGTTTCAGCCATGGACGTCAGGCTTGAGTTGCGTATTCGACATGGGAGCAAACATACGCACTGAGCATTTGTCGAAATATGGAGCTGTTTACTTGTCCAATTGCCCGTCGCAACAGCCCGACATGTTGGTTTCCGGTCTTCGAGGCCATTTCGGATTGCCTGGAGCAACCCAAGTCATCTTGAACCAGGACACCCAAGTCGGGTTCGAGAGTTGTTTGTTGTGGTATATTAGTTCCTAGCTGGTATGAGTAGGTACTCTGATGTCGGCTGGAAAGCACCTTGCATTTACTGATGTAGAAACGCAGTAGGTTTTGGGTTGACCAGTGATATACTGTATCTAGGTCAATCTGAAGCAAAGGTTAGTCGATGTTCGCCTGGACCCTGCGTCAGATCTTGGTATCGTCGACGAACATTAGAAAGTTTGCAGCGATTCCGTGTGCAAGATCAATAATAAACATCAAAAAAGAACGTGAACCTAGAACTGCGCCTTGCGGCGTGATACACTCTACTTGTATGGGGCCCGATAAAGAGCTCTGAACTCTGACCACTAATCGCCGTTGAAGTAGAAAGTTGGCAATCCAGCTTAAAAGAGAGTCGCCGATCCCGTAATGTTGGAGCTTGGAGAGTAGTACTCGATCGAAAGCCTTGGAAAAATCCAAGTAGATCACATCAACACCTTCTCCAGCGTCAGCTGATTTGGTCCAATTAATACGTGCGATTAGTAAATTCGTTGTACATGACCGCTGTCGACGGAAACCGTGCTGCTCAGGCGCGATGGACTTACAGTTTTCCATATAGCACACCAGTGCATCGGCAACTATGGATCCCATGACCTTGGAGAGTGGAGAAATAAGGGATGCTGGGTGGTAGTTGGAGGGTTCAGTTCTGCTTCCACCTTTGTGAATCGGGGTTATTATTCCAAGCTTCCACATGGCTAGAACTTGATTCTGGTCTAAGCAGCGCTAATAAAATTTGAGCTAAAGGTCTTGCCAGTTGGCCTGCTGCTGTTTCCAGTGCCTCTGAACGAGTGGTATCGAGACCCGGCGAGCTGTGTTTGCGTAGAGACTGCAGCTTTAGCAATACAGCCTCCGCAGTAAAAATGTTGTGGGTTAGTCCTGGCGACGAGACGACAAAGGGTGGTAGATCGCTTGATGGCAGGACCCTTTGAAATGTAAGGGGTATATTGCAGTTGCAGCGCGTTTGCTGCTTCCACAGCCGTTCTTGTTGGGCCATCAACCGTTCTGAGTGGAGGAAATCCTTGCCTCATTTTCTAAGGCTGTTAACGTGCTTGTACAGCAGTATGTGGTTAGCACTGAAGGTTCCTGCGATGTTGTGTTGATAGGCGGCTTTATCTTCTCCTAGCAGTTGAGTGCAGTGCTTGTGTTGAGCTACGTAGGTGCCACAAGTTTCCGGTGCTGGAGCTTCTCTGTACACTCGCTATGCTGGGTTGCGTACTGTCATCCATTTTCGAGTTCTGCTCCTAACGAAAGAAACTGATTTACACTTATTGCAAACTCTTATCTCAGAAGCCTCTGCAATCAGCTGACTGAATTTTTGACGAACTCGAGCCAGGCGACTTCCGGGAGGTTCGTCGGCAAGGAACGACCAAGTTGTGGCGCTGACGAGCTGGACTAATCGATCGTAGCTTGTGATGGTTCACACAGTCTCATCATTCTCATTCCAATATTCTGCATAGCAGACGAAGTTGAAACTGATGACTGCATGATCACTGCGACCCAACGGGCAGTCTACAACCAACACGTCATCAGCACTGCCTACGTGCCCAGAAACTCTAGCAATGATTCGGTAAAAAATGACTTCTACCGCCAACTGACCGACATACTTGCCATAGAAGAAGCACAGACACTGCTGTGCTGGCTGGGGATCTAAATGAACAAGTTGGAAAGTGTTCTACTGATGAAATTCATCTGGGTGGTCAGCATTGTGTAGGCACGCGTAATGATAACGATGAGGGGTTACTTCACTTGTGTGAAGATGCCCGCTTATTTCTTGCGAGCGTTAAGTTCTGACACAGCACCCGCCGGAGGGTGACATGGCGCCCACCAGCTTAGAACCAGCCTTGGACGCAAATCGATCAGATTGCAATCAGTCACCGCTGGAGAAGCTGCGTGCAGAACGGTCGCTCGATTGGGCCCACATGTGTGGACACTGACCATGCACTTGTATGTGCTGACATATGGATGCGTTTTGGCGGACGCCCACGAGGTCGCTGTGAGCGATTTGACACCAGCCAACTGGCAAAACCAGCAGTTCTGAATGCCTATCAAAGTACGCTGTCATGCGAGTTGGGTAAGCGCTCACTGGAGACAATTGAAGGTCACTGTTCCCATATTCACCAGACCTTACTAGCAGCAGGTAAATGCTCATGTGATAAGTTGAATGGACATTTGGTTTCTTTGCGGTCTCTGGAACTTTTCGATGCTCACCGGCGTATTCCGACTGGAAACGAACACAGTGAAACTCGAAAAGAGCTGCGGGAAAAACTCCGTGCTAGCCTGAATAGAGACCGCGAATCCTGGTGGTCGCATGGTGCATCAGAGGTGGAAATGTCCGCTGCCCTTGGTAATCATCGAAAGTTAATCCGTCTGCTACGGGAAACGGGCAGCAAGAGACCTGGTGTTAGTGAAACAATTTATGACGAGTGTGGACAGCCTATCCACAATTTGTCTAAACCTGTGGAGCGTTGGGCTGAGCAATTTGAAAGGCAATTTAATCGGTCGGAATTGTTAGATTTCTCGCCGGTCACTGATCGTCCCGCTCCATGGGCTGTCCCTTTGAATCCACCCTCTCGCTCAGAAGTCGAACGTGAGATCGAACTATTGAAGTTCAATAAAGCCGCGGGACCTGATGACCTTACTCCAGCCCACTTCAAATTCAAGGGACCTGCTCTTGTGGATGATTTACACGAGTTACTAGTCAAACTGTGGGAGCAGGAAACTGTCCCAACCGATTGGAGCCGCACCGTCATAGTCCCAATTTTCAAAGGAGGCTCACGATCGGAATGCGGCAGCCATAGAGGAATCAGTCTGATCTCCATCGCCTCCAAATTGCTTGCCTCTTTCATCCTTCACAGACTGATTGGCACTCGTGAAAGCCACATTCGGGAAGTGCAAGCCAGGTTGCGTTGAGGTCGTGACTGCATTGACCGCATCTTCACTTTGCGTCAGTTGTTGGAGCACCGTCACACATATTGGCGGCCCACCGTTGTCGTATTCCTCAATATCAAAGTTGCATTCGATTCGGTGGATAGACGTGCACTTTGAGACTGTCTATTTAGGAAAGGTGTGCCTGAGAAATATGTGAACATTATCCGAGCAGCATACACGCGTAACTCAGGCAGAGTGCGGGCTTACGGCAAGCTGTCGTCGCCCTTTAATATCTACAGCGGTATGAGACAGGGATGCCCGCTGTTACCTTTCCTCTTCAACTTCGCTATTTATGAAGGCATGAAAATCGCGTTCACAGGACACAAATTTGAAGGTGTGGATCTGCTCCCAGGAGAACGACTTCATGATTGATGACATCGCCCTAACCTGCGGCAGCTCTTAGACGTGCCAAGCAGCACTGGACCGGTTAACACTGGCTGTTCGTCACTTTGGGCTTTGCTTCGCACCCTCGAAGTGCAAAGCCTTCCTCCAAGATTGGCCTGGACCGCCTTCTACGCTGATCCTTTGTGTGGATAAGCTAAAAGTAGTGCAAGAATTCAACTACCTAGGAAGTTGTAACAGCACCCGTGGGATTGAAGATGAGATCATGAATCGTATAGCAAAAGCTCGAGTTGCTTTTGCTAATCTTCGCCACCTATGGCGCCGGCGCGACCTCACTCTCGTCCTGCAGAGCAGAGTGTACAATGCAGCGCTACCTTCGACCCTACTGTACGGTTGCGAATCCTGTCCCATTAGGTCAACGGACATAAATTGACTCGGTACGTTCGAGCACCGGTGTCTTCGCAATTTAGCTCCCATCTGGTGGGAACACCGTGTGAGCAACGAGCGTGTTCGACGCCGTAGTTTCGGCATAGGAAAACGAAATGCACAGCTCAGCACAGTTATTTCACGCACCAGGCTCCGATGGCTCGGCCATGTGTTACGCATATCCGGTCACCGACACCCGCGACGTGGGTTGTTTGCGCGCCGGGTGTGTGGATGGAGGAAGAGGAGGGGTGGTCAAGCGATGACTTGGTCGAGAGGAATGAAGGCCCTCACTTTGAAGCTGGTTTCGATTGGAGAGTCTCGGCTTCCTGCTTGGGGTCCGAAAGACTATAAACACGTTTGATTGGATTCACTTGTTGATATGGCTAGGAGCCGACCTCAGAGGCTTTGGTTCTTTGGGGTAGCGCCCCCTAAGACAGCCCTCTTATTCGGCCTGGGCAACCAAGCGACATCACGCCCACTGACGAATCATGGACCACACTGCCTAATACTGCTCTTGGTATGCCTATCAGCTCTGCTGACTCAACTCCAAAACCTCCACTCACAGCTCATCCTACCTCCCGTCCTACACCTTTACGTAGTCTTATGTCTTCGTCGGTCACCGTCTCGAACGACCGACTTCTCGCAGCTGATAGAAGTGACAGCCAAACTCCCGGTTTTCGATGTCCTGTGATCACAACCGTCTCTCACTCCTCCGAAGCTCCAGCTCTTCTTTGACCTGGCTCACCATTCATCCTCGCAGCATTTGGTGTTCGAACATTCTTGCAGATCGGACGACAAGCATGTCTGGGCCGTACTCTTGAAACGCACTCGGTAGACATCTTTTGTCCTTCAGAGACCTGATGACAAGACTCTAGCGCAGTCATCAGAATGGCCTCTCTTGTAATCCCCTACGCCAAAAACCTCTTGCGGCTTTCCGAAGACCCAGAAGCTGCCTCCTCTGACCAAGATAGTGTTGGGGTTGCAACGAGTGCCAAGGCTGAATCGGCTCTGTTTGGCTGGATCCCAGTCAACAGTCGGCTGTGCGTAGTCCGATTAAGAGGTTCATGTAATATAAGCAGGCCTCGAAACCTTAAGCGTGCCTTGTTTGTTGTCTCTGAATACATCCCTGCAGACTGCAGTCCGGAGGCAGTTAAGGGTTGCTTTTACCAGCAGCTACAAGTACTTCTGCGTTCCTCCAAAAGGACTGATATAGTCTTTCTTGCCGGGGACTTTAATGCACAGGTGGGCCGCCTTCCACCCATCAAGCACCATATTGTGGGTAGTTTTGGCGTCGGTGGCAGTCGATCAGACAATGGAGACAGACTGCTTGCTCTTTGCTCTGATTATTGCTTGTTTCTTTCGAGTACTAATTTTCGACACTCGGGAAGGCAGAATTGCCTTCTACAATTTGGGCTACAGTTGCTAACAAATCTGCTGGAGGTCAACGAGCTACCTCTCTGGTGTAGGTAGTGGGTGCTTCGCTGTCAATCTGACCGGGCTTCGGCTCATAGAAACGATGAGTTTTGATGAGTGCAGTTCCCTGAGTATTCTACAGTGCATTAAGATCATGCTTCAGCCAGATCTGTTAGTATTGCGCTGGGTATGCCGCTTGAGGTGTTTTTGATGAAGTCGCGAACATCGTCTGGATTCCATTTGTATACATTTCCATGCTAGGTAATTATTCAGTAATAACCCGCAAGCACTATTAATGACTTATAAACACAGCATAACTGTAACTTGATAGGGGACGAATCGTAGGCAAGATATGTGCCACCCTGGCTGGGACAACCATGGATTCAACTTACCTAACTTCACTTTTACCGGAAGATTTTGTTCAAAGTCACAGGCTGAATATATCATAAAGTTACTGTCCGAGCCCCATTTCACAGTGGCGAAACTGGATGAGAGCGTAAGACCTATCCAAGAATCCATTGCTTATTTTTATGGTACTGCGTGCAACAGGTGAGTCTTCCATCTTAAATGGAAATAGCTAAATTGCATCTGTTTACAAAAAACAGCTACATCATTGTTAGTTGACGTTTCTTTAGACAAGCTATCGGCTTAGCTACCCAGACGACATCTAACTTTAAAAAATGGCAGCATCGAAATGCTGGTAATATTGCTGTCAGCTTAAGCTAATACTACGCGGTGAGTCAATTTTTGGCGTGCCATACGGATCGAGCTTTTTACCTGAAATATTGTGGAAAACCGTGTTTGAATAAACAATTGAAACGAAATTTGACTATTGTCAAATTTCCTCTGATCCAAAATATCTTGGTTCAGATTAAAGTGGTATTGGACATAGCGTCTTCTTGACGCTTACTGGTAATTTTTGCAGTTATACCCCTTTTTATTCCCGTTTTACACCCAGTTTTACTTTATTGTGGTGGTCGGTTAATGGTTGTATACGTGTTTTTAAATTCAGCTCTGTTTTTTACTTAAACATGGCCCTCTCGCTAACGGGAAAGGCGGATGAACACTATGCGTCCTCCTCTCATGAGTTCAGTGCAGCTTGCGGCAATTCTGCCTGTTCAAGGCCATTTACGGATTCATCTGGTGGTATGCCGTGTGATGTTTGCTCCCGCTGGTATCAAAAAGTTGTACCGGCCTCCGAGCGAATCAGTACAACATGCTATCATCTAGTGAAAGCCTTCTCCTTAGATGTGCTGAGTGTTGCGCTCAGAAAACGAAGCTCCCGGCTTTCACCTGTGCTGAATTCAAAGTACCGGTGTCCAGGTTCATAGTTGTTGAGAAAGCATTAACCGACCTTATCTCTCTGGCCTCGCTCAACTCTAAAGTCGATTTGATTATGAAATCCCTGAATATTACGAATGTAAACGCTGTAACGGACTGTCCTTCTGCTGACAGTCCATCCGTTGATAAGGCGTTCTTCCTACCGGACGTTCCAGTTCACATGGCGATAACTGGCAGAGATACCTCGGACGGCATTTTTGATCCTCCCCAAATGGAAGGCGAGTCATGGGATCTTGGGCCAGTAAATAATAAGCGTAGGAGGGCAAGGGAAGCGCGCAAACCCTCCCATCCCAAACCGGGAAGTGATAAAACGGTTGAGACAAGCGCCTGAGCTGGAAACACCAGCTTGTGCTGCAATTCCCTTAGTGAGACATGACGTGCCGTCGCCCTCGGTCCCACCTATTCCTGTCAAACAACCACGTGGCGTAGATGGTAGAGTATGTGGAGTAAATACACCTCGTCGGAGCAATTCTTACACAGATAACAGTGTGATTTCCAAAATATCACTGAATCTACTGCCGCTCTTCTCAACGAGCGCATGCTTGATGATCTTGGTTGGCTTAAAGTCTGTGTGACCAGGCTTTTACCACTAGGTTTCCTTGGCGTTACTGTCAGGAAGCTCATCAGGTTGGGGAACGTCCCGGATGGTCAACCAAACCCTCGACCCCGTATGTTTAGGGTGGTTCTCTCCACCCCAGAAAAACGCAGGGCCTTACTGCGATTCGCCTTCAAGCTCAAACGTACCAATGTTAGTGTGCAACCAGACCTTCCGTTAGCGAATAGGTTAGACTTAAAGAAAGCCATCAGCGACCTAAAAGCCCGGCGTGCAGCTGATGAGCAAGGTCTCCGATTGGCAATTTTTCAGGTGGTCAGCCGGCGGTCCCTTTCCGCCCTGCCAGCACCTATTCTACTTGCACACGACCCAGGGCTGATCGTGCCGAAGTCCTCCAAGTAGTACTTAGTAACGTGCGTAGCCTGAGGAACAAGATGTGTGAGGTGGGTCTGCTCGTAGACAAATCTCGTCCAGATATACTTGCTTTCACTGAAACGTGGCTGTCTGAGGAAATCACAGATGGCGAATTATATCTGCCTGGCTACGCACTGTTCCGCACTGACCGCTCCATTGGCCGTCAATGGGGTGGTGTAGTTCTTTATGTGAGTTGTCACATCGACGTATTGTGAACCAGCGTTTTTCAGTGTCTCGACAAATCTGTTGAGACGCTCGCATTCATGATTTGGCTTCCTCGGTTCAGGTTACGGTCGTGTTAGCATATAGGAGTCCCATATTCAACTTCAATAGAATTATTGAGTTTATACGCACTCACACTGCGAACAATTGTCTGGTGCTGGGAGATTTCAATCTCCCAGAGGTTTGTTGGGATGATCTACCTTGCAGTTCGGCGCTGGGAGCGTTCGGTGCAGCAGTGCGGAATTTAACGCTGCAGGTACCAGTAAACCAGTTCGTGGACCTCCCCACTAGGTGCATGAGAAATCAGCAGTCGTCCATTTTAGCTCTTTGATGAGTCACTTGACTTTGTAAATGACATTAATTACGACTGGGCTCTTAGCGCTAGCAAGCAGGTTTGTTGGTCTTTGCAGTGTACCCTTATCAGGTCTTGCTAAGCTACTACCAGGTGGTATCCGAACGTTTGGGTCGCGGACTTCCATGCGATGCGTAATAAAGCTAGGTCATCGCCTTGTGTAAGACGGACACTGTTTACATAGCCTGGGAAAAACTAAAGGCTCACCTCGTCGACATTTCTGCACCTCACATCCCACTGGTAAAAAGAAGGGAATCGAGGGCGCAGCCTTCGTGGATAGATTCCGCGAGGAAGGGCCTGCTAAAGAAGCGGTCTAGATGCTGGCGAGCGTATCGAACAGCTTCGTCGAACAGCACGTTTGACAAGTATCGGTTGGTTTGAAATGAGTGCAAGCTACATCTAAAATTGGCCCGGCTCCAGTATGAATAGGGCTTAGCTGATACTGCCTCTACAAATCCCAAGAAATTCTTCGCTTATGTTAAACGACGCTGTGGTACAAACTCGCCCATGCCACCACTGCTTCGAGGAGATGGGACCCATGCCTATAACGACTATGACAAGGCTTGCGTACTTGGTGAGCAGTACTCAAGGGTCTTTTTCCGCGAAAAAATACGCCATGCAAAGAACCAGCTTCAAGAGTCTCTGAGGACTCATGTCTGGATAAAATTCCTGTAACCGAGTCTCAAGTTCTCCGGTTGCTGAGAGAGGTGAACCCAACTAAGGCTTCCGGGCCAGGTTCTGTTCATCCAAAACTGTTGCACGAACTGGCATTGGAATTCAGTGGACCTTTGACACGTGTGTTGAAGAAGTCACTCAACAGCTGTGTCTTACCTACCGAATGGAAGGAGGCTGTTGTTTGTCCTATTTTCAAGTACTGTGACAAAGACCTACTGGCTAATTACATGCCTGTCAGCTTGACTAGTGTGGTCGTTAAGTTACTTAAAAACTAGTACGAGATACAGTGGAGAACCATTTAAATAGCTTTAACCTGCCTAGCGTCGAGCAACATGGTTTTCGCAAAGGATTTTCGTGTCAAACGAACTTGCTTGTAGCTCGTGAGAGCTAGGCTGAAGCCGTAGACAGTGGACATGCGATGGATGTAGCGTTCATTAACTTCGCCAAGGCCTTTAACACTGTCCCCCATTCGCGACTTTCACTGAAGTTGAGGCCTTATGGAATATTTGGTCGCGCTCTCCATTGGGTGTCAGCCTTTCTGGATGGACGGGAACGGTGTATTCGTGTGGGAAGCAGCCTTTCGTTTCGACAACCTGTCCTTAGCGGCGTTCCGCAAGGCTGTGTCCTAGGTCCGCTGCTGTTCTCAGTCTATGTGAATGACTAACCAGTGGAGCTTGAGGTACCATCGCTCTTATTTGCTGAGGATCTAAAGCGCTGGAATATTCTCGATATCCCTGCAGGTCCTGTGGCTCTTCAAAGAGTTCTGGATCGACTCTGGGAATGGTCTGTCTTGTAGTTGCTGCCCAAAAACCATGCAAAGTGTCCAGTGTTGCGGACCCCAGCGTCTGATTCCTCCACAGGTTATATACTCAATGGGAGTGAACTCCCTCACGTGACTCATCAGGTTGATCTAGGTGTCGTCCACTGTTCCACCCTACATTCTGGAGACAACTGGAAGAATGCGACTAGTAAAAGTTTCCGGATGTTGTGGTTTATCCGCCGTTCTCTCGGGACCCTAAACGCTAATGTGTTTGTGAAGCTCTTCTCAGCGTTTGTGCGACTCCACCTAGAATGTTGCGTCCAGGCCCGTCCACCATGCCTTGCCCGGGACAAAATGACATTAGAAAGGGTGCTGCGTGTCGGTACTAGGTTGGTCGAGGGGTTACGAAGACAAACGTACCCCGAACGCCTACTTAGTTTGGGGATGCATTCAATGCACTATCAAAGGATTAGAGGGAACCTAATCCTAACCTACCGTATTTTGACTGGGAAGCTTGGCCCTGATTTGTCTTGGCTCTTTAGTCCTGCTAGATTACCTGGTCTCCGCGGGCATTGTATGAAGCTGGACAAACCGCCGTCCGCTCAAGTTAGAGCGGAGACACGGTTATCACGTCGAGTCATCGAGAGCTGGAAGTTGCTTCCAGAAAATATTGTCAAGGAAGCTAAGGTTAACGGGTTTGAGCGTCAGCTAAATGCTCCTTTTTCCTAACTAATTCCCATCTTCATAATTCGACTCTATTTTCTATACTTTTCCTCACCATTGGTATTATTCTCTTGGTTTAACTGATTTCCCTTGCTCTTTCCCTTCGATTTTTCTTCCTCTCTTACTTACATCAGGTAATTGGTATAGCAGGGACAGTTAACGTACGGAAGGTCGGCATGAAATTGGTGGAACAGGGGTTTTTGGGTGTTTTCGTTTTAGACACCTCAAGTAGTGGGAGCACCCCTATCAACTCCTGGATCAACGACCCGCTGCAGAAGGAACACTTACGGGATTCATCCACTCATTTCAGTCTCACCTGAACTTGCACTTGAACTTACACTTCCCCTGTTGTACTACTAAAACTGAAGCAGCCTTAAGGCATGTAATAGTGTATCTAACATTTCTAGGTTTCCAATACAGCTGAGTTTGTTAATCAATGCTTAACCGTAAACAAACAAGTCGAAATGTGCTGACGTATGATGACTGTGCAGAAGACGGCTATTGTCCTACCGTTGGCGTTGTTGTTATCTTTTGGTTCGGCTAAACAGTCATGCTTCGGCCACCATACTAATGTGGCACCCGTGTTAAGCTATTCAATGGGCCCGCAAAGTCCAACTGGACCAAAAGAAAAAAAGCAGGACCGATATCATATAATCAGGCTGCGGTTCAGCAACTCTTATAATCACCACGTAAAGTACCATTTTAGCAAGGTTTCGACTACACGGACTCAGACAAACCTGAAGCTGAACCCGTTATACCCACAATATTTCATCTGCTCAATCTGTAGAGATGAAACAAAAAACCAAAGCTCATTGCATTTTCATCTTCCTGGGCCGAATACTGTTCATTCATAAAGGCTTACGGATCTCAGTGGCATGGTGTAGATGGCATCCATCGTGAACCACTAGTCTCTAATTTCTACCCCAGCTTAGGTTATTTCTACCTGATGAGTCCAAACCAGGACGAAACCGCGGTTGTGGAGTGCCAGTGTTGGGATGAGCAACACCACAATATTTCCAAGCAGCATTACTGTTGTGCAATCTTCTACTACAAACAGCTTTCAAGCAAACTGCAAATTCGGTCTTGTGTAACTGTAACCAGCCTCGTTCTCCTTGGTTGATTCAAGTACCTTAATCTTCTAATCGCCCGATTAAAAAAGCTACCTTAATAGAGTGACGAAAACCCGGTTTGTATACCGTCTCCTAACGCTACTGAATCTTAATCTGTATTCTGCATATCACTCTGAAGAAGAAAGGAAACCGGCTGCTGAATTTGACTGACATCAAAGAGTTGGACCTCGGTTTTTATACCACGTACGACGTACGCAGCTTTTGTAAACGTGCAGAAAATTGAGTGCATTTTAAACCAAAGAAAGAGAAAATTGCAGTAGTTTTATTCCACTTTGGCGATTTTGAATTCGAGCCAAAATCTCGTAGATGGAAAAGTAGTGAAGGATAAAAGAATGTTACTGGCGAATCCGAAATGTTTCGCATAGGCTTTGGACTTCTTAATAATTTTGTGCTACCGTATAAGTCGTACTAACAGAAACAGGATTTCTACATTATTTTCCATGCATCATACGATTTATAAAATTCAAGGAATAAAAGTACTAGAGTGGCACAGTTGTTTTGAGTTATTTGATAGGAAAGGTTTTTCAATATGTGGGGATGTTTGGAAAGGTTAGAATAAAAAGAGCTTTCCGTATCCTGTAGGAGCCGTATTTACAGAAGACTTGATTATATTTACGTAAAACGCTACCTTAGTTACGCCAATCCGTCGGTGGGTGGACTGTTGGCGAGGTTAATATGAGGAGCTTTTAGCATAGATTGTTGTAAATTTTCTTGATATTTCCTTCCAAAAGATGAATTATGATATATATCAGTTAAAAAGGATGGTGATATCATTAAATGGGAAAGAAAGCATTTAGAGCCATTAGCCAAGACGAGGTATTTAAGTCTGTGCATAGTAACTCATATTGGTAGTTTATCCATATAACATCATTTTTCCTTAGGTTGCACTAAGCCATCTACAACTCTTACGTAGCTTTGACGTTTTGTGTAGTGTGTATAATTTCGCAACAATTCGGAAATCTGTTATGAACTGTGTCATGCGGGACGCCACTGGTCGAGAGATACCACTCGGTCGGGTGGTTATCCAGTTACACCCACCAAGTCCAACCAATAAGGAAGTCACTGATCCACTGGTGCTGTGAGCCTCCAGCACCGCACATGTTCAGCTTCCGAAGGAGGATCTCATGGTTCACCTTGGCAAAAGCTTTACTGAAATCGATGTAAATGACGTCAACCTACTTCCTTTGGTTTAGCTCTTATAACCAGTCGTGCCTCGAGAACAGCAGGTTTGTGATGCATGTTCGACCTTTCATGAAACCCTGCTGCGCGGGCGTCAAGATGCTTTTCGAATCGAGATGCTACAGAACACCACGTTTCCATTTCTTCCCAAGTGTATTAGACAAAACGGAGGCCAAACATATCGGCCGGCAGTTGTCCACTTTGCTCGGATCGCCGCCATTCGGAATCGGTTTCTCCGCTGAGCATTCCCAGTCGCTGGGCAATGAACCAGCGGACAGTGACCAGTTGAATAGCTCAGTCACCGAAGGCGAGATGATGCCCGATACTGACTTGAGGATCAGGAAATGGATCCCATCAGGCATGACATGCTTGGTACCGTCAAAACTGGCGAGCTATTTGAGCACATTCCCAGTGCTGCAGTCCAGACTGTCCAGCCTGTTAGGAGCGAGTTGCATCTAACTCGATGCAGGCGCCCGATTATCTGCAAAAACGGAAGCAAAGTGCGCCGCTAATGTGGGAGCACGCTCAGTGCTGGAAACTAGGGGCTGTCCGTCTGAGCCCTCCAACTAAGGCACATCATCTGTTTGCTTCAGGCGTCGCTTCATGTATGCAAAGATCCTCTTGGGAGCTGTATTTGCTGCGATTACAAGCTGCTCTTCGAAGTTTTGGCGTTTGCTTGGTTCTACGCTCTTGCACCTCGTACACTTCGTAATCTTCCGCAAAGCCAGACTACAAGAATTTATTCGATAGCCGGCTCCAAGCTTGGACAAATTTCCCATACTCCTTGTCAAATCGGTGTGACTTAACTGGTCCAGCTTTTCGATATTTGAGGAGCACATATTGTGCGCAAAGTGCCTTTACTCCCTATTTTATGCTAGGCCAACAGGCTTTAACTGATGAGTCCTGTGGTATCAACCAGTCCATCATGCTGGCAGCTCGAGTGAGGCCATTAAAGTCTGCCTTCCATTAGCTGAAGGCTGGCTCCAGAAAAGGAATAAACAGCAGTGGCAGATCTAAGCTAGCCGTGACCATCGAGTGATCATTAGCTGCTAGGGGATCTAGAACTTGAACATCACACATGCGTTGATCGCAGCTGGTCAGCAACAGGTCCAGGCACGATGGAATGGCGCGCAATAACGTGGGTTGGCTGACTGATGTGCTGTGTGGCCCCAATTTCAAACATCTGTGCTAATTTCGTTTCGACTTCGCAGTGACCGGGGAGAAGCTCGACCACGGGCTTTCGTATTCGTGGAAAGCTGAAATGGCCTATGAGCAGGAATTGCAGACGACTCATGTGGTTGCGCACATGGGGCAACCAGTCCAAGTTACAGCTCAGTGGATTGCGATACACAACACCCACGGAAAGTTCACCGCGTCTCAGGTGTATCGAACCCAATAGCTGTTCACATAGGCCACCAACGCTTCTGTAGTTGCTCACGAGTCTCCCGCACTAGGAAGACCGCATTTACAGCTGCACTCCACGCGGTCATTTGATAGGCTAACACATCGGAAGCAAGAGTATCCACTGATTTCGATTTCTTGGGCAGGTATTTCTAAATTTAACCAAACTTCAACTAGGTCCAATAGGTCTGGTTGCCGGGAAGCAATGAAGTGACAAACGTCATCAAGCTTTTTCTTTGGACTACAAACATTTGTAACGGCTACAGGCAGGCCGCGGTAGGAACTGTCGGGCGTGCGTGAAACATTAGGGCGCAGTTCATCCGGATTCGGGGAGGAACCCGGGTAACTATACGAAAATTTACAATGCGGAGATTTGCTTCTCCGCCTTCAGTGCGTCGCTTTAGTTCAATCACGGCAGACTTGCGTTTTCTCGGTCTGCTGTACCCATGTCTTTGCGCGCAAGAATCCTCAAGCCCTTAAGTTTACCGAGGCGCGATAATATCAACCTCGGACCATGTTCGTCAGCAAAAGGGACCCTCATATGTCGAACGTGTACCTCAGTTTTCATTCCCAGATGGGCAAGTTGCTTCACGTTCAACCCATCTTCACCGACTTCGAGCAGCCCATCAACCAGACTCTGCAGAAACTTGACGTCGGGTACGTAGCGCTTCTGATGGTTCGAATCCGATGATTCAGGTGCGTGGAAGATCCTCAAGTTGTGACACCTCAGGTCAGTGGACGTTGTTTTCGGTTTCGTTGGCTTTTGCATTTGTGTTTGCCAGCGTTCATCACTACCTGGCTTGTCACGTATTCGAGTTGCAGTGTCCGTCGAAGGAGTATCATTTGATAAGGAGTATATATTCGGTAATCTAGGTGTTCGCTCAACAGAGCTAATGGTAGACTTACAAGGTGCTTGTATCTGTGCCTTTTGCGCAGAACTTACAGAGCTGCGGGCCATGGAATGCCTAGCTTTACTAGTCCGTTGATTAGATTTCCCAGGGGACGGGCTGGAGTTTGCATGGGCACCCCTTAAGATAATCTTGACAAAATCGAGCTAAATCTCGCGAATAACGCGAAATAGGACAACCAATAACTGGAATGTGAAGATTCACTTGCAAATGCCATATGAAACAGCGTTTGCACGATGACCAGCGGTCTTAGAGTAACTTCTGCAGGGAGACTGCGTCACTAATTTTAAATTTACCAGTGATCGATACGACAAAAGATGGAAATATGCAATCCCAGGAAAATGACGAGGACATGATACATATTAATGATAATTAGCTTCGGAATCACAAATGACATTGAATTACATAAAAGGATACGGATAACCACGACTTTAATAATGTAAACAATGAGGAAAACAAACCTAGTGGAGCCGCGAAAAACGGACAAAAATAAATTATTGGATACTTCAGTATCACAATGGATACTGAAATATGCAATTGAGGACAAATGATTACCATATAAGACACAGAAAAGCGGAATAAACTGGCATGGGAACAGAGATATTTATTTCCAACCTGCCGCGTGACCTTGACCTTGATGATGTAAAGGATAAGGGATAGATGAAGGGTTATAAAGCAGCGGAGCAACGGTCTTTCATGTTCTAGCGAACGGGCAGTGATGAGCACCAGCTTGAATGTACTACCATAAATGGGATAATCCATGAGTTTACATGATATATTATTTAAGCGACGCTCTATTTATTTGACAGGTGAATCAATAGGTCCGGAATATTCATGTGCTAAATGGTTTGCGGCGGTGGTGGGCAAGGCGTGGGATTTTAAAAAACCTTGTGGTTAGGTGCGGTCGACGTGAAAATTCGTTTTCCCACTGGAGAACTTCGGAGTAAACTGAGAGTCTGGTATATGTTTTTATGGGCCTCTCACGCACCTGGTTAAATCCATGCACAGATGCATCTCCCAGAATTTCGCATGCCTAGCGATGCGCGAGGTTATAAGACGTTTACCATGTCTAGAGGTGGCCCGTAGCCTAGAGCTAATAAACATGTCTCGTAAGCTTGCGGCGCTGGTTCGAATTCGCTTAGGGGTGGGCGTCCTCGCGGTATACTGATCCCGCGTGCGACTGGTGGTGGTCGCACGGCAGCGAAGCACCGTTACGGCATACAGCTGACACCTAATTTTGTTCTTGACTGATGTCACCGCGAAATGGGGGCTGGTCGGGGGTGGAAGTAATTGACTTGCGTTGGTCGGGTCATGGTCTGTATTTGGGGTTGCTCATCCATAGTGGGTACATGTTCTGTGGTAATTCTTCGAAAGGAACTGTCAGCACGTTAAATTTGCTGACAATCTGCGGCTCTAGGGTACTTAGCAATAAGCTGAGAGACCTTATTATTCTTACTTACAATGCTTGTGGTTTTAGTGCAGGAGGCAGTAGACTAATAGGGTGATAGGATCGTTTTCCGCGGATACTTGTAGGGTAATAGCTGAAGGGCTGCTCCAAGTTTCCAAAAGGGAAGCAGAGGAGAACTTTACTTATAACAGGAGGTTGATGTCTGAATTTAGAAATACTTTGGCAATTGTTGTGTTGGATATTAACTCGTAGAAACTCTCGTTTGCACGGGGTTATTGGTCTGATTTCAATCAGTCACCTGACCCATCTGGTGAAAGCAGCGTTGCCGTTAGGTGACTGTACCTTTGTTTTTGTTCCGACTTGCTCTCAGTTTATATTGTTGTTTCAACGCGATTTCTTGATTAGGGGTCCTAAATTGATCTACATTGTTGTTATCTTGACCGTAATTAATGTGAAGCACGTTAGCTTCCATCTGAGTACCAGGAGATACTTCGTCGCTTCTTGCGGTCGTTGAGGCATTGACGTCGTTGAATTGGATGTCCAGATTATTTGTGTTTGCCGGAGTGCAACTATGGCCAGTAGATTTGCACGACTTCCCCAAGATTAAATTCACGGTCGAATTCATAGAGCAAGCGGAACATGAAACTTCGGAAACCTAGTTGCACTAGGATGAGGGTAAATCCACTGTAGGTTGGTCATTGGCTTCAGTATTTGTTTGGTGACTAAAAATACTACAGAGAGTAGCCTTGTAATCAGGTTGGACCTGCTTTACCTTTGTTTCCATCTGATGGGGCGTTCGATAAAATTTGCTCCTGATACGTTTGAAACCAGACTTGGTGGTAATTAAACTCGTTCGCTTGCTAAATTGCTGAGCATAAGTTTCTTCCGCAAATTTCACTATGATTGAACGCGCGTAATTAGGGTTTACTTTTCGTTGGCATAAAAGGTGACCGTCTGTTTCCTTAATACCAAGCGCACTCAGCAAGACACGCCGCACGGTTTCTAGGTGTATTTTGTATGGTATATTAAAATGGCAACATTTCTAGCTTGATTTATCCTTTCACGACTTTGCGTGGTGAGCTACGAGAAGATCGCCGAATCAGCTGCTGCTGCTGCTGCTGCTGCTGCTGCTGCTGCTGCTGCTGCTGCTGCTGCTGCTGCTGCTGCTGCTGCTGCTGCTGCTGCTGCTGCTGCTGCTGCTGCTGCTGCTGCTGCTGCTGCTGCTGCTGCTGCTGCTGCTGCTGCTTGCAAGTGGTTTGACTTATACATAAATAAATAAAAGGTTTATTCGCGAATAAGCGAGGCACACTTACACAGACATGATCACGTTAAGCGTACAAAATGTGGTCAGTTAATGTCAATGTCAACGTCACATATGTAGATATATGAATGTACGTGGGTGTGCATGTAAACGTGTGTAGCTGTGTTTATAATGTTTGTAGATGTGTTTCTGCACTTTTGATTGTTTTTGAACATGTCGCCAGTGCTAAATTGCAGCTTGATATCTGTGGACTTGAAGTAGTTGTCCGGCTAAGCACTGGGGTGAGTTTAGTTGATGGCGAGTCACAACCGCCGCATCACATTGTAGTTAAATAGACATTTGTGGCTTTTTATAGGGAGAACGCTTGCCAGGCGAAAACCCACCACGTTCTGTAACACTGCCGCTGAACTATTTGCTGGAACGAGATGAACCCGAACCACCCAACTGGCACCACAAGAAGGTTGTTCGGCTAGCCAGATGTTGCTGCTTGCAAGTGATTTGAATTAACGTTTTAGGCGCATTCGCTACACATGTTCTTGCTGTCAGTATAACCAGCACCTAGCTGACTTCTTAGAGATTTTCGTTTCATACAGTTATCGCTTGCGAGGTAGTGGATTTTAGTAACCATTTCATATGTCCAGTTAGGCACTGGAATGGTGCTATTAGTTTTGGCAGCTCTCGTTAGCCGGACCCTTATATTTTTCTTGCGGTTTCCTGCAACCAACTTGGCATTTTGGTCAGAAGAATGTAAATATTTTTGAATACCTAACAGCAGTACGCGGCTTACAGCTGAGTACCTGACGCATTTTGCAAGTTGCTTTCGAAGGAACAAATGGCTTTATCGGCAGCATAAAATAAGACCTCAGATGGCAAAGCCAACCTAGTTGATCAGCTATAGAATCCCATTAAGATCTAAGAAAATAATTACAAGTTACAGGATAAAGATGAAACCAAGTATGTGATGTTAGCTAGGGAGCTACTCCGACGTAGAATAAATCCGAGACAATTCAACCGATTGAATTCTGACTGGCACTACAAAATGGGAACCCAAATGCTGAAATTCATGATTTTTAACTTTATGCCGTTCGATTTCTGCGCCTTTGTCGTAGTAATTCGTGTGTCTGAGTGCTCATTGGCCGGCTAGCTACGTCAGTCTGCATCGATCGACGATTGCGAGGCGTTTAACCGTGAGGCGATGCGGTTGGAAGGGCGGTCTTGGGCGCGTACACAGGCACCATCGGTCGGCTTGATAGAAAGTAGGATTCGCGGTGGCTTGAGAAATGTGATGCCATTAACTGCTAACTCAGTTGCCGTCACCGTACACAATGTCCGATGGTTATTAGCCAAAATTGACTAGACAGCCCTTAAAGAATGCTCTCCAACGACTGTAAATATCTGTGTTTGAACACATAAATTATTGTGTTTTAGCTTGTTTGCTTCCACCAAGATTCTGCCAGAACTTTATCAGCGAGGTAAACAGTGATGCATGAAGAATAGAGCTTTGATTCCGGATCATTACTTTAGTGCTTGTATGTCCGAGTTGAACTAGTCCAGGCGCAGCAGGGTATTCTAATATGGTAACGGCAAGTTCACTAAACATAATAGCAATGGAACTGAGCAAACAACACGCGTCGGGTGAGCTCGGGCGAACTTTGTGAGACGCTCTGGATGACAATATATGTTTTATTGAACAGTACACTTGTGATGCAGTCCATTATCGTTATTTATGGTCGTTTATCCTACTTGCATTTTGCGTTTTGAAATTCGTTCACTCCTCTGGCTACTTTCATCCATTCGAACAGTCCCGACTATCACTCACAACTACTCACAGCTATTTGCATTTTTCACTTAAATATTGCCAGCTATCTCCTGTTGAGAAGCATCTTTGTGTACCGCGACAAGTCTCACTTTCACACCTTCATTTTTTGTGGAACTTAATTGTAGGCTTGTTCCGAGGGCTAGCACAAATGCCGTAAATTTATCAAACCATACTCTGTAGTCGAAGCCTACTGCCTGACAGGTTTGGATTCCTCCGAGACGGTCGCTTGGACACAAAACCGGAGCTAAGACAAGTTACACAGTTTGTACCACTTTTACGTGCAATCTTAACTGAATTTTCGATTATCATATACAACTCAATTCCAGTTGGTGTGCTTTTTCCATCCCTGGAAAAAGTTGACGAATAACTTTTAGTTTTCGTGAAAGCTGTGCAAGGCATTTTTAATCATCCTGTGAACCGCCTTGTAGGAGGGTTTCCCTACGCATTTCATCACAGATCGCCCAAGTCCCACTCATCAGAATTACCAGTCCTATCCATTGGATCGCCAAGCGTAGGACTTAGTCCATTGCCTTATTCCCTAAATCGTCTTACCTGTCGACGGCAACCGATCTACCATCGTGGGGTGTCAACCGAATCGTCCTGTAGGACCAGCGTTCCGGACAGTAAACAGGAGCGCAACTCACACCGTCAGATGACTGACCATGCGGCATTTGGGCCGCCGTGTGAATGAAACCAGCGTGCAGTGCGTCCGTTTCAAGTTCGGACAGATTGGTTCTATAGCGTTCCCTCTCACTGCATAGGGTAGTGTGTGAGCACGAAGCAAAGCGGCTGCCGACATCCGTCTGTCTACGGTGCGAAACGGGTTATAGTCCGACAAATACTCAACTTTAACTAGTTTACGGTGTAAAGTTGTAACTCTATTCTCAGTAGCAGAAAGCAAGTAGATTCTAATCCAAGGGGGCTCCAGCCGAAGGGGAAATGCGGGTCTGCAGAATGTAACCGAATAGTCAACTTTGGTTTACTTTGCTCACACTGTTTCAAATGGTACCAACCATAATGTGCAATATTTTCAACAACACGTGAGCAATCGAAACAGCTCTAACATGATCTCTAGCTAGTACTGCGTGTTCGACCATCGCACTAGTCAAGTGTACGCTAATTGTAGTCCAAAGGTTAGACACGTTAACAGAAGAACTTGGACATCGAAGGCTAAGATTATATCACGGGAAGCAAGTATGCACTAGGGCAACACAATAACTTATAATAGAAGCAGTGGTGTAACCTTTGCTGCTTAAACCGCGAGTGCCAAGGTGCCATTGCCGTTATCTCTTTCATTGTTGACAGAACGCCAGGCGAAAACAGATGTTGGCTCTAATAATCAAGCGGTACACAGGACCACGAAGATCAGACACCACCCGAAATGTGTGCTCGAATGAATTCAGCCGATCTCGAGAATTTGTATCGTTTGCAGAGATTGGACAGCCGAATCCGGGTCTACTGCAGCTGCAACACAATGGGTATCTAGTCGAGTTCAAATCCCACCAGACTCCAGTCGCAAATGCAGTGCTCGACGTAAAAGTCCCTCGGAAAGCTACATCTAGTGTCTCCTCTGTTGCAAACACCACTAGCGCCAATATAGCAACAAAGAGTAGACCAACGTCAGTTGGCATAAAGCCAGGCCCAACGAGCACCCGACCTTGCAGTCCAAGAAATATATGTTCCAACGATAACTCCCAAGCTGTCGTGCGCACAAATGCCCCCGAATCTACCGCCATCACACTACGGAGTAACTTATCTGATAATCAAGACCAGTGGTACTCACTGGGCGTGTTGATGAACGTGAAAGCCAAATCTGCAAAACCGGTAAGAGGTACTCGTCATCCGAACTCTGCACACTATGGTGAAAACAGAATTATTAAAATAACGAGGGAATCTGACCTTGAGGTAACAAATGTTTTACTTCATGCAACTGTGCTACAACACGGGCCTTGTAAGATAAATAGCTATCCTGAGGTCCCTTGGAGAACACGTCCATCAAAAATACATCTTGAATGGACACAGAAAGGTGGATTTTTTAAGTACATACTTTATTTATGATGTACCAAAACTTCCTTCCCACTCTAGTCATGAGGTTGGGACTCACGATTTAGAACAGTGGCGGTTCATTCGTAAAACATGTTGTGGGGCGATCGCACAAAAGCTTACCTCGCTCACCGAATTATAGAGGAAGCGGACCAAGCATCCTATAACTCCTGACTCAGGCAGAGCAGATAGCGACGGAAGTGTTAGCACGTTGGCGGAGACGTCGGAAAAGCCTTCCAGCTGAACTTCGGTTAAAAGCTGCTGGCAGACATGAGCCTACTTGAACTTGCAAACCTACGAGCGATAACGCCGGAGCATTACTTTACCGTTCGATCACGCGATTCGGAGGACGAATGGAACCTACCTTGGCCAAATCAGTTTGCGAACTAGGTGTCATCAACATTCCATCAAAAAACGAATAACTGCCGACCACAACTCGGTCAGCATTCTACCACGCTTGACTCCTTTGACTCTGTGTGGGCTCCTAGGTTCCGAAAAACTATCCTGCCTTTATACCAATGCTCAAGACTTTTTCAGTAAGCTGGCCGAAGTGAAAGCCATGTGAAATCATCGATGTCATGGAGACATGGTGGCACACTAGAATGACGGACGATGAAGTCTCGCCGCCGGCCTGTTACGCATACGAAACGACAGGCTGACGAAAGTAGGAGAGGTACTTCTTTATTACCGAAAGGACCTACAGTGCGAGACCGTTGAAGATTCGGACTTAGAATGCGCCGATTCCATTTACTGCTTCCTGCAATTACATGGCAAGGACACCTGCCTTATAGCTCTGGTGTACCGCCCTCAAACACTACACCGGAAATGGACTGCCAACTTGCTACAGCTTTAAGATGCTCACTTACATCCTTATCATAGATAATTTCAACGTAAGCTGTTTAGTAACCCCACTACAATCGGAAAGCCATTCAAAGCAGATCTGCAAGAGCTTATAAGCAGTGTTTTACTATAAGCACGTCAATATGCAAACTCATTTCAAAAGATGTAGTAGACCAAATTTATTACATCTTGTGTTCACCAACGAGGAAAATATTATTGTTGTATTGATTGTAGAATGCCCTTTTGGTCGCAGTGATCATGCAATCATCAGCTTCGACTTCATCTGCCATGCGGAATAGCGCCACGAAAACACTGAGAACGTGCGCAACATTACGCGCTAAAACGGTTATCCCAACTCGTCAGTTTCAGAACCTGAAGACTGAGGGTTACCCGGAAGCCGCTTGGCTTGAATTTGCCGGCAAAGTTAATCAACTAGTTAAGATGCTTCAGGGACAAGAACTTGCAATTGGTCTAAAATCGTTTCTTTTTTGAGGAGCAGAAGTAGAAAATAAAGGACTGTATGCAAAGCAGCCTGACGAGAGTACAGATCATCACAAAAGCCAGGTACTTTAGTCAAGTACGTAGCTCATCGTAATAACTGCAATCATCTGCTCAGAGATGACAAAATTACATAACAGCAGAATATGGTAAAAATTATCAGGGCTAACCACAATCTGATGTACAAGTACATCGAGGGCCGTCATAAAGTGAGGCAAAGAATCCCTCTGCTCCGGACGATTGATGGTCCGACTAGAACAGCTATAGAAGCAACAAACGCGTTGTGGAAGCAATATACTCCCACATTTCAGAAGACCTTAGCATCAGGTAATTTGCCAACTTTAGTTTTTCCGCCTCCAAGGCACACACACCTCTTTTACTGCCGTGGCTGTATTGCAGAAACTGACCTATCTGCGCAACCACTGCTCCCCTGGAGTCGGCACCATTCGCCCAGAGGCACTGAGAGCAGCAGCAAGACAACTGGGAATAACCTTTGGCCCAGTTGTTTCAACGCTGCTTAGACAGGAACCAGATTCCTGCGATGTAGATATTTGGAATAATAACTCCGATTCACAAAGGCGGAAGCAGTGTTGGGTCTTCGAACTACCGCCCAGTGTCGCTTCTCCCTGTATTGTCCAACGTCATGGAATCCATCGTTGCCGATGCGTTGGTGTTTCATCTAGTAAATTGTAACAATTACGCTGCCGAGCAAGACGGCTTTCGTCAACAACGATCATGCACAGCGAATTTATTATTCGCAAGGAGTAGTTGGTGCGAGTCAACTGAAGCTGGAGCTGCCGTTGATGTGATCAACTTTGGTGTGTCAAAGGCATTCGATCGTTTAGAGAACCGGCTTCTCCTTCCCAAGCTTTAATATTACACGATCGTTGATCCTCAGTTTAGCTGGAGCACCAACTTCCTATTCCAAAGACAAATAGTGGTCCGAGTCCGGAATACCTTATCTGACTCCATACCATTCAAGCCTGGTGTGCCCCAGAGCTCAGTTCTAGGTCCGCGATTGTTTTAGTATTCAGCACTAACTTTGCACGGAAATTCTCTTTCAATTTCCTGCTGTTTGCTGGTGATCTCAAGCTATGGCACCAACTTCAGGCGGATGCCAATCAGAATTTACTTCAGTGTGACCAAAGTATGGTACCTGATTGGTCAACCCGAACTTTGTTACAGTTAAACCTGGACATATGAAAGGTAGTCTCCATACGACACCAGAGTACCCATTTCTACAAGCTAGGAACGCATGTACCACAACGATCATCAGTCGAACGCGACCTTCGCGTGCTTGTTCATGATAACATAGGTTGTTTCAAGTAATCCGCAAAAACATCGAAAACTGGTAACCGGCACGTCGGCTTGCTACAACTGGTGTTCGGACAAGTAGACACCACTATTTTCAGATAGATGATGAATACGTATGTTCGTCCCCATGTCGAATACGTAATCCAAGTCGGGCAGCCATGGTTGAAACATGAACTTGCTGCACTGAACCAGTCTAAATGTCGGGCCTTTAAATACGTCATTGGAATGTGCCACCTTCCATAGAAGCAGAGGCTGAAGATTGCTGACGTATTCAGGGGGCGCTATCACCGACTACGAGGCGACTTTATTATGGCGTAGTTGGTCTTACACAATCCAAATCATGTGTGCAGCTCTTTACTACAATTTCAGCAGTACAGTTCAACCATCTGGCGTGTCCTATAAATTTTTTTTCCATTTGTGCTTATCTACCATGGAACGCTCTTCCCGAATCGGTCGTTTCTACACCCACGCTTTGCATATTTAAAAGTCGGTTGGATGACGCACTCCTCCACGTACAATTTGGTACTTGACGCTACTCTCCATATTATTCCCGGGAAATACCTTGGATTTAATTTTTCGCCTATTGAAGCTATGAAAACACTAGGCGTGCAGGGCTACTGCATTACATAAGATAAGTCCATTCTTTTGACGATAGAACTACTAACCGCACTTTTTAATTAACATCTTTCGACAAGCCACCAGAGTACCCAACGGCGCTTGTAAAACCGTGCTTCTTAACCCGTATACAATCATCGTTCAGTGTTCATCGTTCTTTCCAGCAACGGTTACGGTAGCCCAGACTGTCGGTTATGGATTGAGTTTTTAAATGCTGACGATTCACTTGCGCTATGTGTTATGTACTCCTCTTGGTTACGCCACGCTCTGACAATCTGGCATGAACTCTCCTAATCGAACGAACCAACGAACGAATGTGCATTGGAGCTATTTTACGCACGACATGGTAACCGACCAAATTCGAAGTTGTACGACTCGTGAAGTTAGCCGCTACACGATTTCTGCACGCCAGTTGGACAGGCTCCTTGGTCGAACGCAATTTCACACACAGCTACCAAACCCGAGAGAACCAGACAAGGACAGGCCCTTCGCGTTGCAACTTCTACTGGTCAGGATCAATGCGATTACAAAGCAGTCCAGCCTTGCTTTTATACCTCGATTGGAACATATGTTAATTGTCACATAAAATAGATTGTGTAAGCAGGCCCCGGGGGCAAGACATAAGCAAGTGAATTGGTTTAATGTCCAATCGTAAATGTTGGTAGACGCGGAGGCTAAACTTGGAAAATGAATGTTTCCCGGGTAAAAAGAGGTTGAATGTTTCATGATTGTGGGTGTTGGCCGGAAACAGGAATGTTTTCTGAGGTACAAAGGCTAATCAACATGTGAATGTCTCACGAGTTATAAATCTGCTTGAAAACACGTACACTTGAGTGAATCGCGTACATGTGCACCCACCTGCATCGAGTTGTGATCATTATGGGAAATTTGGATCTCCATAACACCATGCAAATGTGTACCATCCGTCATACCACTAACGTCCGTAGCCGTTCTGGACTGATCGCAGCCACGAATGACCTAACAATCAATACAAAATTGCCCCGCAACCAACAGTTATTGATATAAACCTTTCGGTTTTACGGTGAGGTGGATTATTTTATGTACCTGATCAAATGTCCGATCTTATATGCTATCTTGTGAGCTGTGGACAGAAAATTCCTGGGCTTTTCTGCATACCGCCCATTTTCAAATATACTCATTCTGTCTATGCCCACATTATCGGAGCGGTTTACCGTCATCAATAGGATTGCCCCTGCATCCGATCAGCAGAAACTATCATTACTGCTAATTAGTGGAAGGCGCAGTAATTCCGGGCTCAAGCTCAGTTGATAGATATTACAACAGTTCCGAGTATCGATCAACAAAATGACAACGAAGGACACCGACACAAAGCACTGGAATACAACGGCAGAATGGTCTGTAGCTCTGTAACGAAACAAACCGTAGTACTGTACGCGTTTGTAGGGCCCCCAGGTTAGCGATAGACATATTCGAAATACGTTCCGACATTCCGCATGGGTCACCAGGGTGCGTGCTGGAATAACGGTTTTGGTTCAAATTCCACGCAACTGAGGCAAACATGAGATCTCTCGGAGCTGCCACAACCCGTTTTTCCACAAGAACCTCAGCATGATAGCAGCGCACGATGTATCTCCGGAAAATTTTATCTGCATATAATCAAGTGCGTACTGCAGACTGGGTGCAAACATATGTACATAGCAACCAGAACCTCTGGTATAGTTGGGATAACAAGTTCATTAAAGGACATACACCGTCACACACATAGACAATCACTCACATACTTGTTCGTTTGTCAGCTGGCCTGCTACCACTGCAGAGCCAATGTGACGAACGCGTCCTTTTGTACACATAGGGTGGGGCCCAGTGGTTTGATGACCACCGCTTCGCCATATCGTGAAATTTGGGTGTTATTTGACGCAAAGATACTGTACACATCGAATGTAAAAATTTATTTTCAACAACTAGACTATCGACATGTGAATGGTATCGCAATGGGCAATCCACTTGGACCAGTGATAGCGGAGAATTTTCTGGGTCACCTCGAAAATCAAGCTAGGAACGAAATTAACTAAGCCGTGCTTTTTCGCAGGAATATCGACGACCTCCTGCTCAGTTGTAATCAAACGGCCCATCTTACTCAACTGAGTACCAAATTAAACAGCCAGCACCAAAACATCACGATGACAACGAAACATAAGCAGAGTGAGAGTTTGCCATGTTTGGACATCTTGATAGAACACAGGAACTATGGATCGATACGTAAATCTCTCTACCGCAAACCCACTTGGGAGGGTCAGTATTTGAAGTTCCATAGCTTTTCCCACGACGCTACAAACAGGACTTGCTGCAGACTCTGTTTGATAGTGCGCGCAAATATGCACTTCTGACACGCTCGAACTGAAGATGCAACTTCCCCCCAACACCGACAGAAAACGGCTACCTGCCTACTTTCTTCACTCAGTTTAGCAACCAGATAGCAGAAGAGAAAATACATACCTTACCGAATAGAACGTAATGCTGCAACTAGCGTTTAAGGAGGAAGATGTAAGCCAAGTATTACAACGACGTTTGAAACCCGCAGTGGCACGTGTGTACCCAGCGGCGCAACAGGTATTACTGTACACAAGGACTCACATCCCTACTCCGTCAGTTAAGCCACCAGTAACGCTGTGCAACCGTTCACACGTCCTTTACCAATTTACACGTAGTTGCAAGGCGGACTACGTGCTTGTGACAGCGTCAGCTGCAGGTGAGAATTGGGAAGCAGTTGCCAAAGTGGGTGAGACGACACGTCTCGCAAATGACTTCAAATATCGCACAAGAGCTAAAGATTTGCCACGCAAAGTTCCCGCTTAATCAATCGCCCGAACCTGCAGACAGGCAGACATAAGGTGGACCCTGCACGCACATTTAGGCTGATCATCGCGTCAAATAACACCCATTTTACGACATGGCAAAGCGGTGGTCATCAAACCACTGGGCCCCACCCTATGTGTACAAAAGCATGCGTTCGTCACACTGGCTCTGCAGTTGTAGCAGGCCAATTGACAAAAGAACAAGTGTGTGAGTGATTGTCTACTTGTGTGTCGGTGTATGTCCTTGGGTGAATACGTAAACACAAATAAACCAGATGTTATTGATACTATGTATATACGTTTGCACTAAAACAGCAGTACGCAGTTGATAATAAGCAAAGATATTTTCCGGACATAATTCGTGCAGTGCTGTCATGCTAAAGCTTTTGTTAAAAATAACATGCGGAAATAAATGCGCCAGTTTTTCTTAAAGGGCACCAACCAGATTAAACTGTTCTGTTTCACAAAATATACATTTCCTAGTCAATTGAATCCATAACGGAATTAAGCTCCCGCTTAAGCAAATCATGTTCCTACCTACGATTATTCAATTCAATCCACAAGCACATCAAGTTGAATCTAAAGTGGCGCACACGCACAAATGCTTGCCTATCGTATTGACCAATTGCAAATCACTGCACGAGTACTCAGAACACCTGCATCGGTTGCTGCAGCGGTCAGACTGCGCTCAGCAAACAAACAACGTGATGCATACGTGAACGTCAAGAAGCACGTGAGCTCAGTTACCGTAGGATGCGGTGCGGACTAGCAAGCGGCACCCAAGGATGGTTGAGAAAGTACTTTAACTCCCACCCACACACTTATGCGGCATGAAGACACACAACACAGCATTGGGGGCCGGAGATATTCCATCCGCGTTCATAGTGCTCACTGTTGCGCAGAAGGCTGGATATGACACGTGCTCCACAATGGGAGTATCGATTGCCTTCGCTGAAAGTAGCCGCATGCAGCTAGCAAACATGTCCGTCAACCCCACGCCGTCTACGTGTGATCGGGTGTGGATAATAGTGCCTAGGTGAAATAAGTAATGCGCGCGGTGCTTCACTACGCGCTATCATGGAACAATGCGTTAGTTAGCGGGGTGTGTGTGGCCGAATTACTTGTTAACTGCAGTTGATCGGCCTTAATGATGATGCTAGCATCAGCATCTACACATCAATGCATGAGGTACTGCAGTGAGCTTTGCGGAAGGGTACCGCATTAATTGTGATAACGTTACAATGTTGGCAACAGATTGTATTTGCTGGCCTAAATGCAATCGTTAGTATATTACAGTTGTTGACAGGGTGACCGAATACATTTGTAAAGAACCGTCATGAGTTCGTGTGAAATGAAGATGAAACGATGGTATATGTTAATGTCAGCGCACTTCTCATCGAGGTGCCAAATTGCGACACACTGGATATGGTTAAACGCTGTTTAACTGAAGAGATTAACCTGGGGAGTGGCCGAAGCTTATAGCGGTTGAAACAACCGAGAATAAGACATTGCGCCATATATTGTTTTAGCTCGGGCTACAGTCGGAAGTAGGCACTCAAGAACAAGGTGTTACCATTAGATCGTTAATGCACAATGGACAATGGTTTATTACGGGTAAAAAAGCATCGCTTAATAAGTCCCGTGGGATGGAAATTATTGCGAAAATCAACTGCATAATAAAGTGAAAAGCGTTGTGATTGACTCACCATAGACTCATGCGGAATAGCGGAGATGTTCGCATATTAAACGTATAAATCCATAAATTCATTGGTTAGGCGTTTGGCAAGACACAGTTTGATTGCGTTTTGTAGCCCCTGGCTAACAAGTCATAAAATGAAATGTAAGTGAGACAATGCATCGTCAACACGTTTTTTAAATATCGCCAGATTGGGAGCAGAGACGACATAATTAGGGAGGGCATTCCAAGGCTCACACACGCGGAGAGAAAAGAAATTTCTACGGCATTCAAGTCGACTATAATGAATTGTCAGTTTCAGAGGGTGACCTCTTAGTTTAGTGTTGTGGTTCAATTCCAGCAGCGGACGGCAAATGTGGTATGGGTTCTTCAGAATCTGGTAAACCATTATGAGATCCCCCCATCATCCACCATTTTGTACATAGTACTGGCAAACTCCAGTAAATGGCCAAAAGTTGTTGGTATCAAGTGGATGGCTCATTTTGAACCTAAGAGGGGTAAGAAAGGCTAGTTTGGGAGGAATCTGAAATCGCTCACCATGGAGTGGCAATCGCCATTCCTTGACTGCTTTGTTTGCAAGAATGATTAGCTTTCACACCGATAATTCGTCAACTGGCTGACACAGATGGGACACAGTAATACAATTCCAGTCTCTGTGTTTCACAGAGATAAGGTCATGTGCACAGAGAAAGAAGTTGGGAATGCCGCTTGCAAGTAGACAGCAATGTGATTGTTGAATAATGGACACTCGAAATCGTTAGTGAAACACCCGTTTCATAATATTCTAAAACCACATTGAGAATATACGGAGGAATGGAATGAGACGATAAGAATATTATAGGTAGAGGAGACTGCCTTTTCCTTTCCGACGACACTAACCAAAGAATAACATTCGGGATCACTTCAACACTGGTGTATCTGAAAGACACACTTCTCGTAGGCAAGATGAATAACTGTGTTCACAAACGCATTCGCAAAAACAGTGAATATGAGTGTATGGGTCATACCGCGAGCAAACAGCAGACAAAGCTGCTAGAACACCTGAGGCGCAGTCAAGGCGACATCTAAATATAATGCTCTATTGTGAGATTCAGCAGTGGCGACGCACATGTTAGATACAGTGCAAGTAAGGTGGCCAGATTATTCGTGAACTAAAGCGAGACGCTCCCAGACTTCTTGTGCGCCAAACCGGGACACTTAACCTACCCCTTTTGTTGCCGCGTACGCTGGCCGTACAACAAATTGAAAAAGTAAATATCTACATTTATTGCTTCGATGGAATAACAAAAGTACTTACGTTATTAGTCAGTACAATGGCTGCCATAGTGAAGTTACAAATAAATAAATAAAAGCTATATTCTCGATAGAAGGAGGCACACAAGTGAAGGCATGATCAAATATATATAAGCACAGCTGCTTTGGAAATTAACGCGTGTTGTTTAACAAATAAAACCAAACTTACGTATTTTATACACTTGAGAAGTTCGTCGGATGATACTGGGATCTTGGATCATTATGGCGCTGGTTCGCGAAAAAATCAAGGTTACTACTATAGTGGTAAAAGTCAACGTTTGACATGATTTCGTCATTTTGTAATGCATGGTTTCATGAGCACAAGATCCAAAGCAAAATGCCGGTACAAGTGTTTCCGATTATAGTTGATGTGTTGCTTGACATAATATTATCTGGAACCACAGTTAAATCAAGAAAGAAAGAAATGTTTTATACTGGACAGTGCGAGACATGCTTGCATAGGCATGATCATAGTGATACAACAAGGATTGGATAATGTAAAAGCGACACAAGTTTATAAGTTACATGTGGATCCACGTGTCAACTGTGTATGAATGCATGTTGCTTGAATTTGTGAGTGCGACGCCGTATTTGTGATTGTTTTCGGTCAGGCGTAAGAATGAGAGAAAGGAAATCTTCGTATTGGATGATCCAGGTCCGTGGATTGGGTTAGGTCATCCAGATACGTAAGAAGCAGTGACTTTAGTTAGCAGCAAGTCACATCCGCCACGTCACAGTGTTGTTAAACGGACATTTGTGGCGTTTTACAGAAACGACGCTTGCAAGTCGAAAACCCAGCATGTCCTGAAACACTACCACCGAACAAGTTGCTGGAAGTGGGTAAACCCGAACCAACCAGCTGACACCACGAAGAGGTTGTTCGGCTAGCCAGATGAATGTATTTTCGTACTAGATCTGGGCGCTGCATCCGCATGTCGTGAATTCATTCGCAAGGACACACGGCGCCCTTGTCCTCAGAACTGCATTTCACCATAAGTATCGATTTCAGTGTTTAAACGCACACGGCTCATAACCTATTTAGGATAGTGGATGCGATAATCTTTCGCTGGAAGTTGTTGGCCAACATTAAGGGCTCGCTTCCGAGTACCTTGTCGGATGCTGAATTGACGCTCCATCTGATAGTTGTGGGACAATACCTGCTCCTTTCTGGGTCTGAGAGCATCATGCGGTACACGGATTTTCCTTTGAAACAAAGTTTCAGCGGGAGATAATGCGTTTGGTGTCTGCGGATTAGGAGTTGTGCGATACATCAGAAGAAATGTGTCAAGAATCTCCTCCAAGGTACCTTCCCCTTTCCTTTTACGCAAGACTCTTATGGGTGTATCCACAAAACGTTCCGCCTACCCGTTCGATTGTGAGTGGGAAGGTGGAGACCTTACATGGACGATCACGTTTCTGCGACAGAAGACAACAAACTCAGAGGAGGTGAATTGTGTACCATTTTCCGAAACCAACGTGTTGGGATCCCCTAAACGAAAAAATACATGTCAGAGAGCAGAGATAGTGGCTGCTGGGTGGTTCTCGCCATTGGAATTACTTCGTGCCATTTACTGTGGGCATCGACAACGAAGAGAAAAAGATGTAAGCCAACTGGACCGGCAAAGTCGTCGTGTACTCTTGACCATGGTACGGCTGGTATTGGACAGGATTGTAACTCCGTCTTCCTGGGCTGTTTAGATACAATGGCGCACTGGGGACAATTCTTCGTTAAATTCTCGATCTGGGAATCCATATAGGGCCAATACACAGCTTCGTATCAGCGATTTCATGCGATTCATTCCTGGGTGGCCAGTATGAAATTGTCGGAGAACTCTCTCTTGAAGGATGAGAAGAATGACGACGCGGTCTGAGAACAGCAGACCATTGATGACGACGGATAGTACTTCCTTTCGTTGGTGGAATTGTTGAAGCTCCGACCTTGTAACTCCCTTAGGCCTGCCATTGAGATGAAAGTCGATCACTTGTTGAAAGGTAGAATCATGACGGGTCGCTTCCTGCACCATTTCGAACGTTGCTGGTACGAAACCGGAAATGTCAGACACAACTTGATGTACTGGGGGTTCAACGGAGATTTGAGAAACTACCAAATCCTCTGGTTCTTGATGCTGTGCACCAATTAAACGAACTAACGCATCCGCTTGACTAATGTTGTGTGTAGATTGATAGTTGACGACGAAATCGTATCCAAGTAGAACCGTTGCCCAGTGTTGGAGAATATTGACCGTGCAGACTGAAATGCCTTTCTTTGATCCAAAGCTTGCGACCAATGGTTTGTAGTCAGTAAACGGCGTGAATTTTCGTCCATAGAGCATTCTGTGAAATCCCTTGACTGCAAACAGTGTAGCCAAAGCTTCTTTCTCGATTTGTCTATAGTTGCTTTCCGCCGGGGTGAGTGATCTGGCTGCATGTGCCACAGGTTTCTGCGAACCATTCAGGGAAATGTGCGGTATGACTACTCCATTTCCGTAGTCTGACGCGTCAGCAGAAACTATGATCTTCAGCTCAGGATTGAAATGCGTTAGAAAAGGTCAGAACACAATATAGACTTGACATTATCAAATGCCGCTTGACATTCGTGAGACCACACAAATTTGTAATCCTTTACCAGAAGTTCATTGAGCGGTCCTCGTAGCCGATACATTTCGGGCACAAATAAGCTGTAATGATTGCTCAACCCAAGAACGATCTCAGCTTCGCGACATTGTCGGGGGGACGTCCGTTTTACAGCACTTATGTTGAAAGGATCCGGACGATGGTCATCCTTGTCGATTAGGAAGCCAAAATACATTACACAATTCATGCCGGTATTGCACTTTTCTGCTTTCAAGTGAAAACCGTTGTCATTAACGCGGTGAAGTACTGCTTCCATTCTTTCCGTCAGCTCTTGAAAGGTAGACCCTTTGATTATGATGTCGTCCAAGTAAGCTGAGACACCTGATAACCAGGCTAACATCGTATCCATAATTTGTTGAAAAACCGCGGAAGCTGATTTAACATCAAACGAAAAACGGTGGAACTGGTAAAGACCTTAGTGAGTGTTGATTGCCAGCAACTCATTTGAAGCATCGTTGACTTCAATTCGAAGCTAAGCATCTAATAAATTTGGCTTTGCAAAGTAAGCGCCACCACTAAGCTCAGCAAATAAATCTTCTGGGACTGGCAAAGGGTACTGGTGCATTTTCAAAGCGGCATTCAATCCCGTAGAGTAGCCAGCACAGATACGAACGGTTCCATTGGTCTTCTTGACGACAATAATAGGTGCTGCCCACGCTGAATAGTTCACGGGTTGGATGAGGCCGGCCCGCTCCAAACGATCAAGTTCCGCATCAACAATCGGAAGCGCAGCGTACGGTACCGGTCTTTTGGGTCGGAATACGGGTTTGGCACCGTCAGGCATTTGAGCTGATCTGCCGTGGTGGATTTGACGTCGAAATTTTGCACTCGCGATTGACGATGCCAGCGTAAGTGACGTAGTCATCAGCGTCCATCTTGGTGGTATTCAGGCATTGATAGCGCTTGTTGAAGATAGATGACTGCTCTCCAAATATTTGGCCCAAACTTTTGACGGTCTCCTCAAAAGTGCAGTCTCGAGCTTTCGTGGACAAAATAAAGTTGACATACCTGGAGTGTTCTGCTGTTCCAGGTTTCCTTAACAGCAATCGGACTTTTCGATCGTCATCATGGTCTCCAAGTTCAACGCGGAACACACCTTCATAACCTTTGAACCAAGATTCAAAGGTAAGGCCAGCATCAGGATCGTACGAAAATTCGATAATGCTGTTAGTGATGACGTCTACTGATGCGGACGGCTTGAAGGTTGTGGACAGTGAACCGGTCTAGATTGTGGGTTGGCGCGTAAGAGTTTCGATCTGCCTGAGTTGGGATGCCCCAAATTGTGCTTGTTGTTGCATCAGAAAGGCCTTGAGATCGTCAGCCGATATGAACATCTTGATTAGGGTTCAACCCGTCACCAGCTGAAGTCTTCGTCTCTCGCCTGAAGCGACGATTGATTCCCACGCAAAACCCGAATTTGCTGGCCTCCCGCGGGACAGACGGAAGACGGGATCCGACGAGCAGATTAACAGTGATGTATTAGGGAAGCACACCATTCATCATAAAGGTAAAATGGAAAGTTCGGGAATGGCAGTTAAAGCGCATGTGGAAAGGTCAACTTCCAGCCAATAAAGGAACGCCGTCCTGGCGTCAATTGGCCGCTTCTCCCGGTTGGCTCTCTGTTCGCCCCAATCAGGGCGGGTAAGTTTGGATCACCTGCCGCGGCGATGGGGTCCTGGCTTGTACGCAGCGCGTATTCCTTCCTAACACTTTGTATATTAAGAATCTAATACTTTCCTTCCTGCTTCGCCAGCAAACAATGGTTGGAATGACCTACCAGCGCCTTTATCAATTTTGCAGCTTTTTCACCTTCCTTTGCGCTTATTTGGGTTTCAAATTTCTCACCTAGCTTGGTACACCAGTATCAAAATAGCTGCAACGAATAATCTAAGCCCTATGTATCAAAAGTAGCTTATTCTACTTGAGTTCTGTGCTTCTAGTCTGCATTACAACGTTGTGGTCGCGCTTTTTAACCGATACCCCAGCTCATTATGCTGATACCGTCGAAAGTAACACTAATAATGCCGGTCACTAATTACACGCAAGCTGTTCTAGTTTCAAAACAACTTAGAACAGTAAAACGGTCAGACTCAGAAGGTGTAGCATCTTCAAGTGGGTAAGAAGTGGTTAACGACAGAGACAGCAGCGTAACCTTCAACTCATTGCGAAACAGAAAGTGCTCGGGTGGTTTACTCATGATTTAATACTGTAAAGACGAAACAACTCCAGTGTATTAAAACTGCGAATTAATGATTTCTGGTTCCCTATAATGGTCTCTGCTAAATGGTCGAGTATGAGAAGCACTCACTGGACTTGAAATAGGAGGGAGATTGGAAATGGGAATAATTGACCAGATTTGCATACCGCGTCATTCCAAACCAACACGTTAACTTAAGTACAGAACTCAGCACGCAGTTGCGTATCTCTGGTTTGTTCACAATTAGTAGTTACGCGCAGTCAGCATACCCGTTTAGAAATAGTAAAAGCAAAGTAATGAAGAGCATGTCAAAAGACTAGGTTGATGAATCGAATAGTGCTAGAAGTCCAAATGCTGTACACTAGGCCAGACCAGTGCTGGGTTCACTGTAGTTCATCTGTCATGAAACCTCCGATGCTTAACATAATATGCGCATTGCTCTCTCTCTATATAAGGTCAGAAGGGGTGCGGAGATGGAGCTCACGTTGACTAGAATGCACTCAATTAGGCCTTCGGTATTCGAACTATACACCATCGTCTAATATGGATGTATCATAGGTATTTGTATGACATGCCAGTTTATGAAGGTGACAGACGTTCTGGGACCGTACGTAACATTAAATTTACATCCGAATGCTTATTTCTAACTTTGCAAAAAAAGAACGAATTATAGTCCGTACCATAACTTCGGGTACAAATTGGACATGTTGCCAGTGCGCGATTGGTTCGACACGGTTCTGGATACACAAGAGAACCGTGATTCTATGTGAAGGTTGAGGCAACAGGACCGCGGATCTCAATGAAATTTAGATCATCCGAAGTAAAGGCGAGAATGAGTCATGTTATGAATATCCTTTTCTACGCTTGGCAACAGGGAAGGTCAGGTGACCAGTATTGGAGATGTCCGGAAAGCTTGACGGAACTACCAGTGTAGTGTGTTAAAGACCGGGACTCCGAAAGCTAGAGGATGATGCGCCTAAGGATGGAAGTATCACAAAGAATCAACCCCTTCGTGGTCGTAGGATTCAAGGGTTGCACATGCACTGTAATAAACTGCAGAGTGTCCTGAAGGATTTGACCTGAGACTGGAGCGAAATCGTGGTGACAAATAGATGGCAGGCAAAGCGTCAAGAAGTATGTTGAGGCGTGAATTATTGTCATCGACGAAGCTGACGAATTCTATTGCATAGCATATGTCAGCTGCGAACTGTGCGCTTACGGTGTCGAGCTCCACGATTGCTTCCACCTGCAAACATTAACAAGCAGGAAGAGGATTTTTGGTTCATTTCACAAGGAAATGGCATCGTTACCTAGCATGACATCTGAATGTAAAATCAACCGGAGTGCTGAAAGCGTGCGGACAGACGAAGACAATAATAAGGAACCAATCAGGTGCACGCATAAACAAAAAAGTGATAGCTGTAGCATCAGATTACGACTGCAATTCGAAAGAATAAACAACGGAGATTAAGAGCCAATGGGGTTAACGAAGTGACAAGTAAAACAACATCGGTGAACAAACCCATCATAACAATAATCGAAGTTACAAGCGTTTACGTAAGCATACCTGAATTATTATTCCTTTCCAAACAATGATGAATGCTGAGTGCATGATTTCCCGTGCCAAATATTTGTCAGGAGTTAAAAGTGAAGTGATAGGGTTGTAGTCACTGTAGACTTTGAACTCGTGACCTTCGAGTATTCTGCATTAAGCGACCGATTGAGAGGTAGGTGACAAGTAGTCCTCAGTCGAATACGCTTTGGCAGGCGTTTAGAGGAAATCCTGAAAAGCTGCCAGTACCCAGTAACGTGTTGCTGGATAAGACTTCTTTCTCAACGTCTGAAACATCAGTCATGATGGAGAGAATAGCGGCTGTTTAGAAATGAAAAGAAAGCATTTTGTATATGATGCTATCCTCGTCCTGTGAATCGCCATGTGTGTCATTTCCGAGACAACGAACATGCGCTCGGTTTTTAATGACCAGAGGTGGGCTGCAAGATCTAGGCGCAGAAAAAGGTGAAGCATGTATCACCTCGAACTGTTTTATAAAGACAGATGAAAGTGATAATTCGCGTAACTCAGTTTGCTCAAATGAGCGTTTTTACCGACACAACATGGGAAATTGTACTATTTCTGATATCTGTGAGTGAGCTACGTACAACAAGTATCTCAAAGTTTGTATTCTTTTGTGTTAGTCTAAAGAATGCGTACATTATCAAGACAGCATGCTGTCAAGTAGTACCGTAAAACGGTTTTGAGAAATCTCAACTGGCACGGACTCAGAAAATGCACAAGTCATAATCAGAAGTGTTCCAACTGCTGAACCAGCAACAGCTCCCTAAAGTGGGTTGGATGAGTTTCAGCAGTGGTGATCGTCAATATCCCTTACGCAGAACGCTGTGTAACGTTCTCTTTCGGCCCCACTGACGAACGTCTGACTTTGGCAAACATTTGTTGTCTAATGCTGGTTAGCTGCCAGAAATTCCCCAGTTCAGCTGCTGTTAGGTATCGTGGTGTATCTTTATCGCACAGTCTATCTTGGTCAAAACAAGTTGACGAAGTATTCCGCAAATGCGAAACTATCATTTTATGCCTTGGGACTAAAAATGTGTTAAGTATTAGACCCTTTAATTTACAAATTCGTGACTGCCTGTATTCTTACTCTATTATTACTCTAAGTTGAGCACGGACCTATCTTTGGACTAAGTTTCTCAGTCTTGTCACAAATTTTTGATGAGCAGACATCCTTGTCCAATATCCGGCACAAGTGCTTCTCGATGACCATGAAATATGACGAAGATTCAGTCACCTACTTGAACCGTATAAATCGAGATTGCGAACGTTCACAGTTTCACAAAATGACCGCTGACCAGTAAAACGCCTCATTTACGTTTGTGGCCTACAAGCAGCCAAAGATGCGGACATACGGACAAGAATACAGAGCAAGATTGAGCAGAATCCTGACAACACGTTGCAGCAAGTGACCGGTGAGTGCCGAAGAATGATGAACCTGAAGCATGATACCTCAATGCTTCAGCAGTAATCGATTACGAACAAACATGACCTCATTTGTGCAATCAACCGGACTCCCCGAGAAGCACCAACTCACGTGAATGCATCACATCCCAAACCTTCCCTTGCCGGGTTGGTTTTTGTAGCGAATGGCATTTTGCTCGATAATGCCCATTTAATAAAATCCAAGTTAGCAACGGATGCAGCAGGAGAGGTCATAAAGAGTCGTGTTGTTTGGCACATGGTCCTACTTTGTCCAGAAAGAAGCGCAACAATGCCACACCGTTCGGACGGCCGGTTAGGATCAGAACGATCACAAAGACTTTCAAGGTTGATGGCGTTAACAGGCGTAGGTACACCATGGTCGAAAGCAATGGCAGGCAAGTCAAGTTACAACTTGATACGGCTTCAGATATTACTTTGATCTCTAACGACACGTGGTGCAGGTTGAGGCGGTCGACACTCGGAAAAACGACCCATACGGAAAGGAATGCTCCAAGTGATACGTTAAATTTGCTTGGTGAGTTAAACTGTCGAGTCGATTTCCGAGGCCAAAAATCCACACAACGTGCTTTGTGACAGAACAACCGGGGTTAGATTTCCTGGGATTCGATTAAACGCACGAGTCGAACTTGCGCGACCAGTCGGTAAGCAATATATGACAGCAGTTGTAAGTCAAGCAAGTTACGCACATGCCAACGATGAACCTAGAATTGCGCAAAAGAATTTTGGATCTGAAGCCACCCCATGAAACGTTGGTCAAACTTGGTCTTGGATGCCGTCGCGTAGCCAGGGAGGAGTTGAACAACAACGTGACGCTGCATAACATGACGCGGCACGCCACGGAGTTGACCTCAGTGCTACCTGTGCACGGAGCGGTCGTTTACTGAAGGACAATCTACCCTTGGCGGAATTTGGACAACTGAGTACTCTTACAACTGGTTGGTTTGTATCGATCGTTGCATCTGAAACCGTGGCCTGTTTGCACCCTTGTGATTCTCCTGCACTTTAGATAGGTCGTATGAACCCTAAAACCCTAGTTTGTTTCCTTGGCGGTTTGTCCATAACTGTTGATTCTTCTTGATCACTGTAACAGAAACGGTGAAATTTGTTCCCTATTTTCTCATCCTTGTCCATATAAAATAGACTTTACAAGCCCTAAAACCGAGTGACCAATCAGTAAAAATGCGCGTTACCTCAGTTAAAACAAGAAACTCAAAGAAGAGACAGGAAGCCATTGAAATGCTGGCAAAATATCCTGCTTATAACCAGTTCTTCAGGTCGGAACAAATGAAAGGCTCATCATCTAAGATGAATATAAAGCGGAAATTGCGCGTAAGAGTAAAAAAGCAATCAAATGACACTTTCATAACGTTTCTCAAATAGAGCATAGCGCAGTTACTGCAGAATCACCCTCTAAAGCGATTCAAACGATTGCTGCGCTTAAACTACAGCTGAAGGATTTGAAGGAAAGGTTTGAATTTCTGCACCAAGTCCTAGAGCAATTTAACTCGCTTAAGTATCTTTTTAATACTCCAGATACACCAAAAATGGAACACCTTTGATCCGTTAGTTTGGCGGAGCCTGGGATACTAGTCGGTAAGCAATGACACGTAAGACGTGTCAAATACGACAGTATAGAAGTCAGAGGCAACTGAACCCAACGTGTATTGTGCAGGCTACAAGAATTAGAAGCGAATCAGACAGAGCGAGAAACGTGCAGCGAGGAACTCACCAAAACGGTTTGTGACAACGGACGTGCAGTCAGTTAAACAAATGGACGTTTCAAAGGTTAAAACAACCATAAAATCCAATGTTACAAGATACTGAAAGAGCATGTTTTCTGTTGCACTACAACGGTTAGTTCAGTGCTACGGCTAGACATCGGTCAGTACAGAGCCCATAAGCATCCAGTTTTCCGCGAATCATGTCACCTCACAGACCAGGATGTATCGATCGTTTATATGTGATTGTCTGCTGCGCCTCGTCGTGGAGAAACATGCAGAACCGTAGAATGTGTGATGGACAGACACGGCGATTGTGTGCGTCGTGCATCTTGTGAGATCCTATTAGATATCCGGACTTCCGTTAGAATTCCTAGGGGTTTCCTCGGGGCGCGCAATGTGCTGCGATTTACGGTGAGTCAATGAAAATCAATAGACATTATCCGGACGAGCTGTATAGTCAGAACATGTGACGCTCAATGGAACGGGTACTCTCAGCGTGCGTAGTTGGGATGTCATAATGGTGGTTAAGCCGACGACATGGGGTAGATATTGTGAAGTGGGAAGTTCCTCGGACAAGGTTACTAAGGAGAGGAATGTTTGCAGCCGCGTTTATTAGAATTGGGCGTTCGCAATGTCCAGTCCTGTCGCTCAAGCCAGAGGCTGTGGCTGCGACACCACCAGGTGAACGAAATATGTGTCACGCAGGGTGTTGCAGGACACTCAATTGTCTGCTGGCTGCATGATTGAGCGAATTTTCTCTGGATTTGGCAAGCCGGGGTCGTCGATTTTGCAAACTACTAACCCCGAATTTGTGGAACGTGAGGCACCGGATAGTAGGCAATCAAGCTTAACAATCATATGGAGGCTATTCGCTATAAAGATCACAGGCTTAAAATGAGGCAATAATCATCTCAGAACATATATACACTGCGAGAAATGATTGCGTCAACAGGTTTTATTATATTCCTTGACGATGATGTATATAGGTCCTCTGAGCCATTAACGACCTACCTCAGACTCTGTTTTAAAATCTGCTAGCCAGTGGAAATCACTTTCATACGTACGAAACGGTTTTCATCTTCGTAAATAAAATGCATGCGTAGACTCAAAGAGAAATCATCCGAAAGACGACGCTGAAGCGAAATCTCTCTATTTCTATCAAGGTAGATTTGCGTTGTATATGTCCAGACATACTCGGAAATAATAACTATCGCGAGGTTTGGCGTGTGCCGAAATACCTTAGTAGGGTCTCTCCCCGAGTGCAAAATCTGTGGCGAGAGGTGAAACATGAGAACCGATTTACCAGCGCTTTGCAAACGAATGCTGGGCCAGAGTGGGAGAACGGGGGCTGACTCGAAGATACGGGGAAGCCGTTGGACCAAATGTCGTGTTAAAGCGTGGGAAAGACGGCACTTTGTACGTCACGGTGTGGACTGCTTGGCCAGCTTGAGATGACCCCCAGCGGAAAGTTGCGACGAGACGAAGCCAAGATGATCGACGCTAAACCCGCCACTGGACCCCTATGTAATGTTCTGTAACACATGACTAGCGCTTTTTGAGGTAAATACAGTCTTGCTCATAGCGAAAATCGACTTCTGTATCTTGAGAGCGTATCACAACATGGTGACTACTAAAAAGAACCTAGGCAGCAAACCAAAGCTACGTCTTGGAGGGCAGCTATCAATTTCCATACCGAGTCACTTTCAGATGACGGAGAGCGCGTCGCCAGATAATTAGCGACTGTGGAAGGCGAAGTGCATGCATTTCCTCATAGTGACGCAGTTACACAAAGAGCCGGCAGCTTATGATTTGGTAATGTTCCGACACACGATTGACGATGAGGCAAGTCGCATATTGGAGACAATAAATTGCGACGGTGAACGTCAAACTTTGTACACCATGGTTTGCTGGAAATCGGGCGAGAGGTTCTCAAATATTCTTCGGCTTAATAGCAAGACCTTTGCTGCTAACTGCCAAGATTCAGCTACAACCAGCAGCGCCGTCATCGGCTAAAATGCATAGCCGTTTAAAAAAGTGAATGCCACCAAGCAACTTGATGATGAGCAAGCGACAAGACCGACAGTATGGTACAGATCCTGAGAAAAAGGACAGAAAGAGGACACACAACAGCAGAGTATACGGCGAGTCAATGACCGCCGGCGCACAAGCAAAAAAGGGAAAGGTGTGGCGAGAGGTGAAACGTAAGCATCACTTTATCAGTGCTGAGCAAATAAACATTGGGCCACAGTACGAGAACGGGAGGTGACGATGAAACTGTTTGGTCAAACGTCGTGCTAATGCGTGAGAAATAGGACAGTTTGAACGCCACGGACAAGAATGCTTGACCAACGTGAGATGTCCCGGCTGCATAAGGGCGGCGAGATACAGAACCAAGGAGGTGGACACCGAACCCGCTACTGGACCTCGCTGCAATGTTTTCTAACATAGAACTAGCGCTTTTAAATGTAGATAGAGTCTCGATCCCCGCGCAGTCCGAGTTCTGGATTTCGAGTTCACGTCACAATAAAATCCGGACGCTTATCTTAAAGAATTGAACTGCATATTTTATTGCTTCACTGCAGTGTCCACTTCGTATCCGTTATCCCCAGACTGGACAGGCCAATAACCTATTTTACTGCCATTGACAGAAATACAGTACACAATTAGCTGCTGCAGCTGAATTCAAACAAAACAGGATGCCCGGACGGATTATGCCCGTTGTTCTCAAGGTGTGCTTATTACTTGGCCCAACCTCTTGCTGAGCTGTACACGTTGTGCATTAGGGAATGTTAATTTTTTGACTTTTAGAGAATTGCTAGAACTACACCAGTGCCAAAGAAATGATCAACTAAGTACCAGCTAATTTCCTGCACCTCAGTAAGCTTGCAGGTCTTCTAGAAGAGTACACTTGAAAACATGTTGACTCAAACTCATTTAGATGATCCGTTCCAATATGCTTATGGCGTTCGAGGTCTACTCGATACGCAGTGGCCTGTCTTATACATTTAGTGCTGGCTTCACTAAACAGCGTGATGAAATCCGTGCGAATATGTTTTCACGAGTACTGTACTACTTTCGGCGTTGTAAACCGTGCACTTCTTTTCAGAGGTCCACATGGTGCCGGAATTCAACCCTCTACCGTCCACCTGTTGAAGGACTATTTCACTGCAAGTGCCCAGTTTACTCGAACTGGGAATAAAAGTTCCTTGCAATTCACCACAGCCACCACTTTTTCAAGAAGCAATATTGTCTCCATACACTTTTGACCACTTAAGTCACCTCTTTACTTGTACCTGATGAAACAAAATTGCCGAAATATGCAGACGGCAACATCCGGCCGCATCCACATCAATCAAATTAAATGCCAAGCTGGACAAACTTGCGTGGTGGTTCAGAGCTCAACTTTTATCGTTGAATGCAGTAAAACACATTTAACGTTCTGTTTTCCCTTCACAAAGCACTTGTTATTAGCAACTTCTACTAGCTTTTCCCGCATTTCAATAGCTAATAAGAGATTGTACTCCACCGAGTCAGTGAAATATCTACGTGTCATACTTAGCCGTGATCTTGCTTGGTCACTCCACACAAAAGTGAGCAAACTTTCTTTCTCCGCTTCCCGTTTCCGCTTCTCTTCCGACCCTCACTACTTAATACTGCGATTTATCTCTGCTTGTATCTTAGCCCACCGGACCTATTACTCCCCTGTGAAATTTCTTAGCTTTCTCTAGAACCTAGGTCATGGACGTCACTGTCTCGATGTAGTAGTATTCCAAAGCCGAACTCTGTTAACATCCTTGTGTCTACTCTTACTAGTTTATGCAAATGGCTTACTTTAAAAATACCGGTGCAAGTCACTATCTGCATGGGGCACTGTCTAATTGTGTAGCAACTTCCTCAATCAAACAAAAGTATAGATCTATTTATACTCGTACTAGGGCTTACCACTCATCCGTAGCTTCTTGTAACAAGACCCCGGTCATTATGGAAGTTACAAACAAGTTTGCATTGTGACGACGTCGCTGTCTGTATCATTTATAATGTTGCTTGTGATGTTTTTGTTATGCAGAAGGCGTGTGTGGGAAAGCTGAATATTCACTCCTCTGAACGCATGAAGCCCCTTCATGATTTGCAAGTGAATTGAATGTTCTTTATACCAGTTGATGTGAATCCACCTAGATGAGCAGACCCATCGATGTTTCCAGTGGATGTTCGTTAATGACTTCGAAAGCCAGCTCTACAGCAGATTGGATGACGCGAAGTCGACATCAAGCCGTTTGGCTGAGGTCGAACTCGAAGGATAGTGGTCCAAGGCTGAAGTCTTGAGCACCTTGTCACTAAGATCCGCGAGTACCGCTTGGCATGACGGAAAGGAAACCAAAGTTGGATTTGGAGAATCCACCGCGTAGTTGGATTGTGACACGCCACCTCTATTGAGAGAGTGAGGCATCAGCGGTGAATCATTATGCTTTGGGTTCCACCCGAGCACATGCTGTTTCCACCTGATGAGTCCAAACCAGGACGACACCGTCGGTCGTGGGGTGGCAGTGTTGGGAGCAGAAACATCGAAACACTAGCTATGATACTGTTCTTGTAAACAGAATGACAGATGTCTACATCAAGGAGGAACTTAGGTCTCAATAGAGATTACATGTCGCAATCCAAGCACACAGCGGGTTCTCTACATCCAACGTAGCGTTCTTACATCTCTTTCTTCATATGGTTCTCGCCAGGGGATCTTCATGATCTACCTTGGTCGGTCGCCGCATAAACGTAGGTACCAAAAGAGCAAGTGGAGTTACTTATTGTGACAAACGGCAGGAGCTAAATGCTTCAGCTCTGACAAGCAAAACTTCCAGTCGCGAACGCACCTTTTGTTGGAAGTTACGTGGTGCTCACTCCTTCCCTGTCTAATGTTCAGTGTCATACACTACTTCCGTGTTCATTTTTCGCGCGTATACTCCTAAGTTTCCAAAGCAATCCTTTTTTTCAAGGAGTTGTTATGGCCTTTACTTGACTCGTTACCGTCTACTTAAGTCGAATCAGCGGATAATGTTCTCGCGAACGCTGCGCCGCTAGCCTAAACGTAATTAATGATCAAAGCAACATGTATCCCTTACATAAGTACAACTTATTCGCTGCGACGAGCGCAGTCTTCCACATTGCCCTCTGACATGCTTGGCATTAAGCAGTAAACAGAGATTTCGCATCCCGAAACTGTTTCCTGACGAACATCCGAGGCGGTCTCTGTATATTTCGCCGCAACCGGTTTTTCGTATCAATGTGTACAATTTCGAACCACCCACAATAAATAACTAAACAGTTTATTCTCGACAAAGCGAGGACTACTTATGCAGGCATAATCATAGTTTGCTAACCTTAAATCCAGTAACACGACTTCTCCTTTTCGCGCACATCGGTTGCGTGCAATTCAACACCGGTCAACTGGTCAGAAACACCTAATGGCGTAATCTGTCAACCATAGTATCACTCTAACTGCCGTCCTGATTGCTACGACTTATGAGGATATCGTATGTTCTTCTTGCTACGCCAGACCGGAAGCAGTATAAGCAAACTCCAAACGACACCACTTGTGCCTAAATGCTATCATCTAGCAGTGAATGTCGAAACAATGGTATCGCGATGCATATAAGCGAAAACCCCAATTTAGCTCCTACACAGTTTTGTTGGCGAAATATGAGTTACAGGTCAGTAAAATGTAGTGCGCGAGCGTAACCCCCTCTCACACAACTCAGCATTTTCTGGCCATGCTGATGTGTCACGCAGGCTAGAGCACCTGACACAACCCGCTCCAGGAAGCACCTTATCCGCTCGCTCTTGCAGAAGAGACCCTCAAGTTCTCCCTGCAGCATATCTGAGTATTGCTGTATCACAGCTTGCTTTACACACGTCTTTAAGCTGCTCCAAATACCGTAGGTTGGATCGAGCGCTAGAAAATAAATAAAAAGACTCAGAAGGCCATCTGAACGGTGCGGTTCCCCTTGGAATAAGCGTTCCAGCTTTGTATGGCATGGTAAGTTGTCGCAAATATGGATGAAGCTCTCGATAAAAGTCGAGCCTTTGGTATCCAGTAATCGATACAATCACTCCGCACACCTTTCCTATTTGTAACTGCTTCATATAACCTTATACTCTGTCATATCATCTGTCGTTATTACTCCAATAAGATACCGGTTCTGTCCTTGAGTGTTGGCCACTTTATACTGCGCACGATTTCCACACAATGAACGCGCCCTGGTGCGCGCAAAAAAGGGATTGCAATTGGGGTCATAAATTCACACAGTTTGTCTCTTTTCGGCCTCCAATTGTAGCAGTGCCAAAAAGTAGCAATTTCTTCGCCTCTTGGTCTACAATGTGTTAGCTGATCCTGGAAGTGCGTGTGACTTCCGCTTTCTGGCCTGATGCGTGAACGACGAAATGACTACAGATAACTAGCTGGGTAAACAGCATTTTCCAAGCAGCTTTTGATAAAACCGAAACATATATCCACTTTGCAATCCTGGTCTAATATCCTACATATTTGTTGATCATTTTCAAAACAGGTGCGTCCAAATTACTTTGTGCAGCGTTGCTGTAGCAGTGTTAATGAAGGCAGTGTTAACAAATATATGCCTTCGATCATTCGTTTTCAGGTCAGTACATTTACCTACCAACCAAATCAATCAACCAGATTACTGAGGTCTTTAAAAATGGGGTAAAACCAGTGTTTAGCAGTGGTTAACTATCGTTATTACTTGTTGTTCTCAACTTAACATCCCTGATGCTTGATCATATTACGGTTGAAATTTTATCTTGGGTCCCAAATCCTGCCTTCCTAGCAGAAGAGATAACAGAGTGGCAATTGAAGCTCAATTCGAAAACGTATTCTTGCAGACCCCACAGTTAGTCTCGTGCTCCAATTTACATGTGGATGTGTTTAAGTCATCACTAATGCATACTTGTTTTTAATAGCGTCGTGCCCGGTTAACAAACAACACTTCCGTGAGGAATGTGCACATTCGAGCATTGAATCTTCTTGCTAGTAATCATGAGATCTGGCTTTCAAGATCAGACAAGGGTTCTGGTATTGTCATCATGAAAAATTGGATTACCTTAATGTTTGAAGAAGCTCTACCTGATAGTCACTTTGTAAACGATCTTATTTGTCGTTTTTCATTCTTATCGGTTACTTCTTGACAATCGTTCAAACGCTCCACTTCCTTAGTCCGATTGGCAAACGCATGTCGTTATCAATGGATGTTCAAGTTATTTGTCGGTTTCAGCAGCATTTCCAATAACATATTTGATGGGTTCCTCATTCCACGGTGGCTCATTCGCTTGTTGCAGTTAGTGTTTCCCCTCTGTTTGCTTGGCTGGAATGTAGTTCAGTAGTTTACTAGCGTATGATGGGATAAAAAGCATAACTTTACAAGACACGCAGGATGGATATGCAAAAGAAAATCAAAATCAAAATGTTCCAACGTGGAATGTAAAGTATCAGTGGTTAAACCGCTGCACTTTAGCAAACTGTTGTGCAGCGTTTTTCGCTACGATGAAAGTCTAAGAGTCTTTCGAATGTCGTCATGTATGGTGTCTTCACCACATATCTTAGTAATTCATTCCAGTGAGAACAGATTCTAAGTGAGTAAAAATACGTTCTACTATTCAGACGAGTGTGTTACGTCAATAGTTGCAGGTGGTTGCTTCGGCTTTGTTTGTAAGGAGCTAGAGTCAGCAGTGATGTACATGGATGCTCGCTTTCAGTTGGTATCCGGTATGTTAGAGTAAGATCTCCGCGAAGCCGTCGGTATTCTAGTGAGAACACACCGAGTACACGAAGACGCAGTTCGTAATTTAGACCGGATAGTCTACACGTTGCCTTTGTGGCTCTTCTTTGGGTTGTTCCAATAGGCGAATGTCTCGTTTTAACCATGGGCACTAGGCCTGAATTGCATATTCAACGTGAGGGCGGATATAGAAGTTACTCAGCATTGGTACTAGCTGCCACTCAAAGGTGTCGACAGCTCGCCTCAAATGTCCCAAGTTCAAGTTCGGCACACTTGCTGCTTTCGAACATTGGAGCGAATTGCCAAGACGCACTTCCCGATTATATCTAAGCCGCGTTCACTAGTCACGTGTTGCAGGACGTGTTGCCTCAAAAGGTATGTGTTGACGAAGCTGCTGCGCACCGTCAGCAGGTGGCAGTTTGCAGGGTTCAGTGGAAGCTGGTTTGTTTCTGCCCATTCGTTAATCCGAGTCAGATCTTCCTGAAGGTAGACACGGTCGGATGAGAGCGAATTGCTCTCCGTATTTTAGTCTCGTTTGCGAATATTTGCATTGGGGATAGAATGTTTGACGGAAGGTCATTAATGCAGACTGAAAACCGTAGCGGGCGGAGGACGGATCCTTGTGGTACACCACTGGAGACACACAGTGTGATATAATGCATGCAACTCTTTCCCCGGCTCGTCTTTAGAGTTCTTCTTGCGGTAGTGGGCGAAGGCGTCGGAGGCGAAACAACACTTGATAAGAGGAACGATATACTGGCAGGTTCGACAAAGTTTTCGAAGACGGTGGGCGAGAAAGACTTGACAAAGGAACACGGGAACAATATCTGCAACTGCATTAAGAACTTAAACAGGTGTGTTAAATTACTAAAGAGTCATGAGAATGTGCGTTCCGTGTGTGAAGTTATTCCCAGACTCTACGGTCTACCCAAAACGCGTGATCCAAATGTTCCGTTGATGCCACTTTTGGATAGGAAAGTTTCACAGTACCACACTACCGCATGGTGGCTAGTTGATATTCTTGTGTCCATCCGAAAGTGGACAGCAGTGCACAGCCTGAAGGGTAGTTTTAAGTTTGTAGACGCAATAAGAGATTTATACGCATCGGATCTGGCAATTTGCTTTCTGGACACCGTCTCTTTGTTTACAAACATGACGATATTTTAAATAGCAAATTAAATATGCGAATACATCTATGGCAGCGGGATCAAAATCGGCATACCAACCGTGGCTCTGAAGGAAATGTTGCTTAAATGTACATTCAACTTTCAAGATATATTTAAGGGGAAATATACCGGCAGCGAGATTAGGTGGCGATGGTTTCCCCACTTGGGACGGTACTCGCTGATAATTGCATTGGCAGAATTGAAGAAGGGAATTCAAAGGCAACTATCACAAGTCTTGGCTTTATCGCTGTTATGTCTATGACATATCTATGTTGTTTGTCCTCCCCAGCAAATCGATAAGCTTACTACCACATTTAACCGGGTCCATAAAGAGATGTATTTTACCTCGGAAGTAGAATAAAATGGCTGCTTTCACTTTCAGGATGTGGGCCTAATGAGACTCCATAGTGGGATGGCATAGCAGCACGTATGTAGAAAGGGCACGTGGAATGGTCAGTACCTTGACTTCCACGGCTTCGTGCCGTTAAGATTGGAATAGAAGTTGATTCCCAACCTTGCGAATCGAACGGAAAGAATATGTTCGCATACTACATTTTCGCAGGCACTACAGCGCGATGCTGTAGGAAAATGGTTATCCAGATCGCTTCATGAAACTCGGCATGGGTTAGAAGAAGAACACACTATTCGTGTTAACGGCCAACAGAAAAGAATGTTCCCTACAACTTCTATGCAAAGGGGAACTCCTAACCGCAATTCCCAACCGTCGTTTGTCATAGGAGCTCAGATTTACTTTCCCACCAGAGAAATTACAGACCTACTTCACCAGCACACCGATGACGAAGCTCAGTCTCAGGAATAGTAGACCTGTCAACGACAACTCCGTGTGCATCTATGCATTCGCCTGTCCTTGTGGAGCAGGATTCCTTGGCAGTACGACTAGGTGTCTAGTTGAGAGAGTGAACGCGCTTCATACCACATGACTAACGGCGGGGATAAGGAGAGTATGTAACCCCTACATAGCTGCTCACCTCGCGACACAGGACACAACCCTTAACCAGCCGACGCATTCAAAAATATCTAGGAGACCCCTCGTAAGCGTCCAAAGGATACACACAAATGGATACTCGAAGTCACTGAAGCTATCGCCTTTTCGTTTCACGAACCAAACTTATGCATTCAGAAGCTACTCATTCAGGCCTACTGGCTGCCTTAGCCCGATCGGATTGCGACCTATACTCAGTTGGACCGCTTGCAGGCCCTGATTAATAGCGATGATTGTCCTCTGCTAACCACTCGGAGTACCCCTCTTTTAACGACCTCAGTAGTCTCTCTGATCGATTTGATTGGTATCTACTTATACTAACCTGAAGAGGAATTATGGAAAATATATGTTTGCTAACACTGCCTTTGGACTAGGTAGGATTCCGCATTGGTTCAACGTGAATTCAAGTATCTGGTTCAATGGACTTCTTCCATACACCTTACTATTAGTGCTTCCAAACGGAGCGAGGTACTAAATCCTTTTCTTCGTGTGGACAAGCTGCGGTCTCTCATAGGCGTCCGTTGCACATGAGTCCCCATATTCAACCGGTGCTCATATCCAGCATTTACTGTCTATCGATTACCTACTCAGCAGTGGCTTGGCCTCACTTACGTCATTGATACACCACACACGTTCGTTCACGTTGCGTGTTACCAGCTCGGTGCGTTCTGGTGTCCTTACGTCTTTCGGTTAGGAGCCATTACTGCGCTCGCTGGCTTTCATTAGTCCCGCAAGTGCAAACTTTAACAGCATCTTCCCTACTCTGAATATGAGCGAAAACCCTTTAAACTAACCATCCATTGTCAAGTGTCTCGCTATCGGTAGTCTTTGTCCGTGCTTGTTTTTGAAACATTTCATAAGGTCAGAAAACCTTCTCTCTGTTCCCTCAGTCTTCAGTTGACTTCAGTATATTCCACGCGTTCGAAAGATAGGGTTGTGCTTTCCCTCACTTCAATGTATCTTGATACAAATTGCTTGTGACTCAACGAAAGCCCTAAATACGCGGCGCGCGGTTGTTGAGTTGATATTTGTATACATATTCTCCTTCTTCTATTTGTTCATATTAGTATCATATGCATGTATTCAGAACGGTGGTGTTAACACTGCAAAGGAACTCATTTGGGTACATAAAGTTTAGCTTGGCCTAAATTTACTTAAACAAAGTATAAAGACTGGCTCCACTCTCTTCGCTTAAGCACAAAGTTTTCTTTGAGATTTTAGCAAAGCGCCTCACTGACGTGTATCAGTACTGCTGAAGGAAACAAAGACTATCTGACTGTTGACAAGGTGCTGTTCCGAAGAAGCCTTACCGGACAGCATCAAAGTTTAGCGCAAACCACTATACCTGTCGCAGACTGCTACGAACTGCTAAAACGTTCTTTCTCGTACCCTTAGATCATATGCATGGCAAAAGTTTCCTCACGTAACTTTAACAGATGCACATCTGTAGTGAACTCCTTTACAGCAGTGAAGTACCTAAGAGTTCCAACGTTCACCTCACATTAACGAAAAATTTACCAGTCAGGAATTTGGCGATTTCACACGCTTCGATCAAGCTTACAAAAGGGACCATAAGCACCTAGAGAGGTGTCACGTGCAGCCGGTATTATTAGTTATCAAAGTGGCCAAAATAAACCCGTGAATTCAAACTCCGAGCAAATAAACTGTTCTACGAACTATTAATGAATAAGAAGAGGAAAGTCGCTAGATGCGTACATCTGGTATCTTTGCGTCAGTACCATTAACAATAACCGATATGCAACTACATAAGTAAATATGGGTGTGATCAAACAAGCTTGAGGTGCAAAATGAATGACGGAAGTCCCACCCCTATGTTCATGGCAGTCTTAAGCTCACAAATAATTATTTTTGAACACACAGAGCCGGTTTCATCCGGCTTATTACCACAGCCTTAGCGAAACGCAGGAAGCGATGATTAGTGACATAACAGGATTGTGAACGCTGATGCGAACTGGATCCGGTGACGCGTGACCAAACAGTGTCTACCTATTGAGGAACCAGACGACCTGCGCGAGCAGGAAGTTTCAGGAACGTCAGAAATCATGTCTCGACATCGTTGTTTGGTTTAGAAACAATTTGACTCATTGCTCATGAAGTTAAAACTGCCCGTGAGTGAGCTAGCGCGCTTACAAGCCGACACCACCAGGCGCTACGCGAACTACATACTAAGGACGTAATTGGAGTGAAACCGGATAAGGGCTCCGGAGTGGAGGTCATGAACAAATCCGAGTACGCTCAGAAAATGAGTGTCATGCTTAAAGGCACCAGCAAGTTTCAATAATATAAGATTACCTACATATAATTGCATTCTTGAGTTTATATTTGAGAACGATCTTACTCCTATTAATCCGTCTAACCAATTCTGTTTTCTCCTTTGACGCACTGGTTCGTAGATGCACTACACCTTTCAAGCTGATGTCTCTGTACCATCGTCGTCACTCGCCAAGATTTTTCATCAAATTATGACTGGCCTATCGGCAAACGTTTGTATTCATCATTATGTTTTATAATTCCTCATATTTTATCTTCTTCTTTGTTTCACCGTTGGTCATGACTGGGCTGATCTCTTGTGGTGACGGATTACAGCTTCCAGATTAAAAAAGTATACCCATGCAAATCATATTACTACTGACTCGCTGGCTCAAAACAAAAAGTGCCATAATTGATTGATCCGCATGACAGAAAGGGCTGAGGCTTCATCGCCTATAATGTATGCATAAAGCAGCCCTAAAAAAGACATTTGACACCTAGTTCTGATGGCCTATTTACTATCTTGCCACACAGGCACAGAGCCAATTGGAGCATGGAAGTGCGGGTGAAACCCATCGTGGAAATACCCTGCATGGAAGCAAGTCCCCTGGGGACAGTTCCATGAATGACCGTATTACTTTACTTGAACTTTCCGCAAAATCTACATTTACTATTGTTCCCAGTTTCTTTATCTCTCTATTTGTTCCAAACTGCTAATCATTTCAAAAACCTATATGGGAACCATTGATCAAAAGACAAATAATTAACTATATTATGCGATCACGTTGTACATGTTGATAAGACCACCCAATTGGTCTGTGCCTCGCACTGCTGAGGAATAAACGTTTATTTATTTATTATTTATTTGAAGAAGGTGGGGAACTTAGCCGACCGCACAGCTGCTCACTTTGAAACGCTTCTTCTTCATAGTGTGATCGATAGTGATATCTATAGCCGTCTGAAGCCAACTAGTCTTTGAATTCCAGAAGAAAGGAGCATGTGCCGAGGTGGGTTCAACGTGGAACTGTCCAACATGCCTACCCACTGTATCTTCGTGCTCGCGCAGGCCGCCAGCTTCCTCAATAGGCAGGCACTCTTTGGTCACGCTTCACCGGATCCAGTTCGCATCAGCGTTCACAATCCTGTTATGTCACTAATCATCGCTTCCTCCGTTTCGCCAAAGCTGTGGCAATAAGCCGGATGAAGCCAGCCCTGTGAGTTCAAAAATAATTATTTGTGAGCCTAAGCCTGCCATGGACCTAGGTGTTGAACATCCCTCATTCATCTTGCACCACAAGCTTGTTTGATCACACCCATGTTTATTTATGTAGCTGCATAGCGGTTATTGTTGGCAGGAGAGCCTATGGTGCGCTAAGGCTGGTGCTAGGTAGATCCTGGCAGATGGTCTACCCACTGCTGCTACTGTTGTGCAGTGGGCTCAAGTCGTGGACGCCTCCTTGTGGCAACCGCTGCGTGGGAGTTGGATTACACCCTTCTCCCTACTAAGATTCAGGACACCGATCCGCATGAGTCAATGAACTGACCATGTGTTAGACCCGCTGACTTTCGAGTGTACATTTAATCGAAGGCTTTGGCTGAGGACCCGAGTCGTTCTCCTGTCAGGTGTGGGCGCCCTGGCAGTATCCCAGTCCAAACCCCTTCCACTTCGGTGGTTGGGAAGTGGTCGATGGCCCACTTCCCGTAAAACCTAGCCATGGGAGACAACAGGTCTACGAGTTATAAGCTCACAGCTCGACTAGCGTAGAACAAGAGTGCCACGTATTTTCTCTGACGGTGGGAGGGCATTTTTGGGTGTTCAGTGGTTCGCTACTGCTCGTCTCATGCCACGCAGCCCCTGGTCAAATTGGTTCAAACCCGCCAAAACCCACTTGCGTCTGGCCGTGGTCACAGGAACGTATCTTACTACGGTCGCAAAACATATATGAAGCTTTCTAGTCCCTCAAAGGCTGTGTGTGACGGCCGTCAAGCAGATCCCAATCTGTCTCTGCAATCACATTCCCAAGCTAGATCTGCTCCACACTGCCTTGTGGGCCAGGCTGTTGAGTCAAAGGCTCCGAGCGGAGTCCTACAAGCAAACCTCCAAATCACCCACTGCCTTGTGGGTCAGGCTATTGAGCCAAAGGCTTCGGGTGGAGTCCCTCAAACAAACCTACGAAGCACAACCGCCGCCACGCGTGCGATTGCCCACCAATGCAATCGTATGCTTGCGCGCAAAGCACTCAGCATCGGGTGCTGGAACGTGCGCACACAACTGGACCGGAACTCGCGTGAACGCCCCGAGCGAAGCGCTGCACTCGTCATGATGGAACTGGCCCGCTACCACATATATATTGCGGCGCTCAGTGAGACTCGGCTCGCTGAGTAAGGTAACTTTCATGAAGCAGGTGCTGGTTACACATTCTACTGGGTGAGCAACGCCTCCTCAGAACCACATGAGCATGGGGTCAGATTTGCAATATTCGATCGCCTGAATGCCCAGCTCGTAGGTGAACCAACAGGCATCAGCGCGCGACTGATGACTGTTCGCCTACGACTCGGAAGAGGTAAGTTCGCCACCTTTATAAGCACATACGGTCCGACCATGTGTTATCCTGATGACACGCGTGATCAATTCTACACTCAGCTTTCCTCCGTGATACGGTCTGTGCCGAGGAGCAACTGACTATTTCTACTGGGTGATTTCAGCGCGCGCGTTGGGCGTGATGCATCAGTGTGGACAGATGTTATCGGTCCGCATGATATTGGTTCATGAATGTGAACGGTGACAGGCTGCTCTCACTGTGTGCCACTCACGGCCTGACGATCACGAACACTCGGTTTGCACTGAGTGCGAGTGATATAGCAACTTGGACGCACCGACGGATTGGCCATGCTCACCTGCTCAACTATGTCATCGTACGTCAGCGTGATATGCGTGAAGTGCACATGGCACGGGTACTGCGTGGAGTTGAGTGTGGCACTGATCACAAGTCAATGCGGAGCAAACTGTACCTATATTTTCGTAAATTCATGTATTGCACTCTCGCCGTGAATCGGCGCAAAGTTAACATTCTCTCCGTCGGTATTGTGGCGAAACGAATTGATTTGGAGAAGGCGATCGCTGCACTCCTGTGTGCTGTGGAATACATAGCCACAGTGGGCGATAAGGGGCACCACATTCACGACCACGTGACAGCTGCTGCTGAGGAAACCATCGGGCGCGCAAACTGTAAACGGCCTGATTAGTTTGATGAGCCCAATGCGACGATTGGCGCATTGGTGTCGGAGAAGAATGCAGCACTTGCTGCACATGTGGCAGACCCCAGTGAGCTTGAGAAGCATAGTCAAATTCATAAACTTCGACGGCGACTGACCCGTGAGCTCTGTTGCATTAAAAATGCATGGTTGACGGAGAAGGCGAAGCAGATGGAATGCTATGCCGACCATCGTCAACACAAGGAACTCTTTGACTCCTTGAAGACGGTGTATGGACCGAGGTTGGAGCCGCTGAGGACACTGATCGATGGTACTTCAGGCGCTACCTGCACACAGACTGCAGATATAATACAGGTCTGGCAAAAACACTTTAACTGTCTCTTGAACAGCCGCTCAGATATCGACTGGACTACATTGAACGGCCTGAAGCAGCACGATGTGAAGGCGAGTCTGGCGGACATGTAGACACTGGATGAGACGCAGAGAGCATTTGCTCTGCTGCAAAATTGCAAATGTGCCGGTGCCGACGGGATCCCGCCTGAAGTATTGAAACACAGCGCACCCGCGTTGTTGACCGCGCTGCACCATTTGGTGCAACGCATATGGATTGCGGAGGAGGTGCCACCTGAGCTGTAGTTTGCCTTTGTGCTACCACTGTACAATGGCTGGTGAAGCAAGCAATGTTGTACAAATTATTGTGACACCAACCTGCTGAGTTGTGTGGGCAAGTTGATTGCCCAAATCCTGCTGAACCGCCTCGCCAGTAAGGTTGTGGAACCTAACGTGGCTGAAGAGCAGTGTGGATTCCGTTCGGGTCTCAGCACGATATATCTAGTGCTTGCGGCTCGTCAGTTGCAGGAGAAGTGCAGCGAACGACCCCAGCCATTGTACTCGCTTTTTGTTGATTTTACCAAAGTATTTGATACGGTGAACCGCGAGGCATTGTGGCTGGTGTTGAGTAAGTTTGGTTGCCCACGTAAGTTTGTAAGTTTACTTGAGTGTCTGCACAGTGGTATGCGAGCGAGGGTGCAGCTGAGTGGAGTGACCTCGGATGACTTTGCAGTTATCTCTGGTGTGAAGCAAGGCTGTGCCTTAGCTCCCGCCCTATTTAATATATATCTTCATGCAATGTTGTCTTGTGCTTTTGATGTGGCTTGTGCTTACGGTATTCGCGTGGAGCACCGTATTGATGGTGGGTTGCTGAAAATCCGTCGTTTCTGTGCGAGAACTCTAGTCTGTGAGGCAACTATCCGTATGTTGCTGTTTGCTGACGACTGTACGCTGTTTTCACACAACGCGGATGAGTTTCAACACATGACTAGTGCTCTGGCTTCGACAGCGGCCAAATTCGGGCTCACCATCAACACAAGCAAAACTGTCTGCCGAAGTTGCAATCTTCAATATTGCAGCAAATCAGCATTGATGCCGAAGTATGAGAAAGCACCTCCCGCCTCAGCCACCTTGGGAGTGTGATGTTGACTGATCAGCAGGTTAACAGTGCGCTTCGTATCCACGTTTCGAAAACAGCGGCGACATTCGGGAAGCTAGAATACCGAGTGTGAATTAACCATCATCTTACCGTTTACACGAAGCTGATGGTGTGCAAATCCATGGTGCTGTCCGTTCTTCTATACGGCAGTGAAACGTGGACGATGTACCGTCGGGATGTGCGATATTTCGAGCGGTTCCATCAGCAGTGTTTGCGACGGATTTTGCGCATCGGTTGGTGCGACAGAGTTGCTGACACGAAAGTGTTGCGCCGAAGTGGGATGTATGCAATGGACTGCATACTTTTTCTGAGACACCTGAGGTGGCTCGGTCATGTGAGCCCTATGGATTCCATGCGGATGCCGAAACAACTCTAATATGGTCAGCTGAGTATTGGGTAGCGGCATGTGCAGAAACCGAAGCTTTGTTTCTAGGACATGATCAAAGTGAGCCTCACACGTTCTAATCTTGACTGCAGGTCATGGGAATCGAAGGCGGTTGATCGTGGTGCATGGCGCGATCTGATCACGAAGGCAGTTGCCGAGGTGCAGGAGAAAGCCCTCATGCATGCGGAGAAGAAGCGGGAAGTGCGGAAGCGGCAAGCACTGATGGGTTGTTCTCCATCGACATCGAGTGCATGGTGCTGTAGCACAAGCAGTCGCGGGTGCCTGAGTCAGGCAGGTCTATTGAGCCATGAGCGAGGACCCTCCGGGCAACCACAGAAGTTATGATGATTCCTGCTGAGAACGCAGACAGAACCGGCACAGCGTTTGTAGGTACGCTGCATTCGATTTACTAATCGCTTGCTTGGATGCTGGGACTCTTTATGTCAGGTGGCGGTTTTACTATGTTTGCTCATTATTGCCTACATGAACTATCTTCTATTAACTTGCACACGTCTCTGAAGTTAATTGTAGTTAGCTTTGATAACATTTTCGTGATTGTGACATCTTTTTAAAATATATTTTCTGACGTCTTAT